>JAZHEH010003356.1:2400000-3600000 GCA_036589455.1 Ateles fusciceps | reverse complement strand
GGGCAAACAAGGGATTAGGTGAGTATTAAATGACATGAGATGACATGAACTCAAAAAGGTTGAGAATAAGATGGGAAATACACAACTGGGCAAGTCTGAAACAAGAAAGCTGAGGTGGCAATTGTCATATTAGACAAAGTAGAACTCAGACAAAGAAGGTTGTTGTATGCTTGTGAAGGGCAATAATTACATGCCTAGGTGTGGTGGCTCACACCTGTAATCCCAACACTTTGGGAGACTGAGGCAGGTGAATGGCTTGAGCCCAGGAGTTCAAGGGCAAGATGGCAAAGCCCCATCTCTACGAAAAAAGTAAAAATTAGCCGGGAGTGGTGGCATGTGCCTGTAGTTTCAGCTACTAGGGAGGCTGAGGCAGGCGGATAGCTTGAGCCCAGGAGTTAGAGACCAGCCTGGGCAACATGACCTAACCCCATCTCTACCCAAAAAATCACAAAAATTAGGAGTGGTGGTACGCGCCTGTAGTACTAGGAGGCTGAGGTGGCAGGATTACTTGAACCTGAGAGGTCAAGGCTGCAGTGAGCCAAGATCACACCACTGCACTCCAGCCTGGGTGACATAGTGAGACCTTGTGTCAAATAATAATTATGATAATCACAGACATATATGTATTACATAATATAAACTTGAGATGGAAATCAACAACTGACATGAGGAAGTAGATAAATCAACAGTTGGGCTTGGAAACTTTTAATACGTCCCTTTCTGAAAATGGTAAATGAAGCAGCAAAGGCTAAGCAAGGATAAAGCATATTAGAAGGATATGATTAATAACCTGATCACACATGGAACAGTCATGGAAATTAATCATGTACTAGGCCACAAGGTATTGTCAACATATTCCAATGAATTGACAATCCTACAGACTGTTCAGGCCACAAAGAAACGAAATTATTATTAGAAAACAACAAAAATGGCTATTGAAATCCCACATGTCTAGATGTTTTAAAACATGACTATTTAAAAAACTCATTAAGAGGAAGTCATAACGGGAATAGAAAAAAACTGAGAGCAGAATAGCAACGAAAATATTGTCAAAAACTAGAGGAATTTATACCTTTGAATTCATTTATTACAAAACAAGAAAAATGGAAAATAAATGATATATCCCAAACTCATGAAGTTCAACTCTAAAAATATAAAAGAGCAACAGATTTAGATCAAAGAAAAAGGGAGAGTTCTGGGAGAATCCATGAACAATTAGAACTATTAACAAATTCAGCAAAGCTACTCAGAAAACGAAGCCAATACCACACAGTAATCCAACCAAAAAATATACAGGACTTTTACAGAAAAAGAGTTGAAAAGTTTATGATCCTAAATATGAATAGAAGAAAATGTGAATAAATAAAGGGAAAATTCTGTTGACAAATGCGATACTTAACAGTGTCAGTTATTCCGCAAGTTAACTTACAACTTTAAAAATATAATAATTGGCTGGGCGCAGTCAGTTATGCCTGTAATCCCAGCACTTCGGGAGGCCGAGGCGGATCGCGAGGTCAGGAATTGAAGACCAGCCTAGCCAACATAGTGAAACCCTGTCTCTACTAAAAATACAAAAAAATAAGCTGGGTGTGGTGGCAGTTGCCTGTAATCTCAGCTACTGGGGAGGCTGAGGCAGGAGAATCGCTTGAATCCAGGAGGCAGAGGTTGCAGTGAGCAGAGGTTACACCACTGCACTCCAGCCTGGTTGACAGTGCAAGACTCTATCTCAAAAAAAAAAAAAAAAAAAATCTCAGGAGGATTTTTTTTTTGGTAGATTGACAAGCTGATTCTAAAATTCATATAGAACAATAAATACCTACTATTATCTAAGTCAGTGTTAAAAAGAAGAGCAAAATGGGAAGTCATCGGCCAAGTGCAGTGGCTCATGCCAGTAATCCCAGCACTTTGGGAGGCCGAGGCGGGAGCATCCCCTGTGGTCAGGAGCTTGAGACCAGCCTGGCCAACATGGGGAAACCCTGTCTCTGCTAAAAATACAAAAAATTAGCCAGGTGTGGTAGCAGGTGCCTATAATCCCAGCTACTTGGGAGGCTAAGGCTGGAGAATCACTTGAACCTGGGAGGCAGAGGTTGCAGTGAGCTGAGATCACACCATTGCACTCCAGCCTGGGTAACAAAAGTGAAACAACAAGAAAAAAAAAATGAGAGTGGGGGATTGCCCTACCCCAGGTCATTTGGCCAAAACACAGTGATGAAAACAGTGTGGTACTGGAACTGGAACAGGCAGACTGATGGAGTTGAATGGTAAGTCCAGAAACACACTGAAGTACATATGAGGAGCCAGTTTTTGTTGAGTGGTAGATTCACAAGTCAAGGAAAAAGATGGAATTTTTTTTAATGTGTTGGTAGAAAACTGCTTTAGGGAAAGTATAGAGGGAGACAAAATTATATCTTTGCCTCACCCTATGTAAAAAAAATCCAGACAGATTAAAGACTTAAAGGTGAAAGCCAATAGATAAAAATCCAGGGTAAGTTTGAGAATGTGGGATGGGACAAGGTTTCTTCAAGTTCCAAAAAAGTCCAATTATAATGGAAAAATAGTTTGATCTGTTGATTTCAAAATGGGAAAGCACTGAGGATGAGTTGTTGCTCCTTAAGGATCGGTCCCTATGACTTCATCGCCTGCTCCAAACTTACTCGGGGGCAGTCACAAGGCATGTGGTCTGGCTCTGCTGTGACTCAGTCTGACCTTCAGGTCCCTAGGCGGAGTAGGGGACTTGCGATCTCTTAGTTTCTTGGACTGAATTTTGCTCTCTTCAGGGGGTTCAGACTCATCAATGAAGGAGCCTGTTGGTGAGGAGCTTCATATGCAGGCGTGGGTAATCGAGAGAGACCAGGACAGCTTAACCAGTGTGGGCCTTGCTCATTCTGTTGCTGCCTGCACTTTCTTTTTCTTTTCTTTTTTTTTTTTTTTTTTTTGTTTTTTGAGATGGAGACTTGCTCTGTGTGCCAGCTGCAGTGCGGTGGTGTGATCCCAACTCACTACAACCCCTGCCTCCAGGGTTCAAGCGATTCTTCTGCCTCAGCCTCCTGAGTAGCTTGGATTACAAGCACGTGCCACCATGCCCAGCTAATTTTTGTATTTTTTAGTAGAGATGGAGTTTTGCCATGTTGATCAAGCTGATCTCAAACTCCTGGGCTCAAGTGATCCACCTGCCTCGGCCTCCCAAAGTGCTGGGATTATAGGCATGAGCCACAGCTCCCAGCCTTGCTTCCTACATTTTCAAGATGCATGTGGGTCACCCTGAGGCAAGGTTATTGATTCCCAACCCTGACTGAACTCCAGCATCATACCAGGAGCTTGTGAAAAATCAGTTGGCGAGCCCCACCCTGATACACTCTGATTCAGTGGCATGAGGCAGCTGAGGAATCTTCATCTGACCAACTCCCAAGGGTGGCTGGGGTTGGACCCACCAAGCAGGATCACCTTTCATGGTCCAGAGATCAGAACTACTCAGCTCCTGAAGTCACAAAACCACCTGGGCCAGGGGTGTGGGGTGGGCAGCACGATGCCTGGGCTGGAGGAGGACAGCTACTAGCGAGGCCAGCAGGCTTCTCTGAGGATGCCCTCTCTTCCCACCTCAGTACTGATCCTGTACCAGAGTGATCTGTTAATTGCCTGCCTGCGAGCTCTTTGAGAGCAAGAACTGTGCTTCATTAATTCATTCCACAGTATTTATTAAGACCTTCATATGTTAGAAATAGGCTTTAATGGGGGGTGAGGCTCAGTCAGTCCTCCTAGAGCTTCCAGTGTTGGGAGGTAGGCAGTAAGACCAGGCAGCTCTAGTAAACCGTATTAAATGCTGCAATAGAGAACCAGCAGGCGCCTCACTTATCCCCAGCTTGGGAGACCCAGAGAGGCTTCCTGCAAGTGAAGTCTAAGATACCGACGAATGAATGAATCAAAGGGGAGTAGGAAAGATTGTTTCAGACATGCAGAATGGCACATGCAGGCCTTCAGTAGGAACAGATAAGGTAAAGGTGGTTGGATTGAAAGGGCCCAGTGGGAGTGGGCAATGAGGCCATGTCAGCTAACAGGACAGTCCCTCCACTACTCCACCCACCTTCCGCTGTCCCCCTTCCCCACACTTGAGCTGGGTCTCCTCTCTAGGCTCATGTGCAGGAGTTTTTACTTTATTTACTGAGCAGTGTAATAGGAAGCAATGGGAAGGGTCTCGCCTTCCATTTGCCTGGTTTCCAGCTGGGACCTGACCCAGGGTGGCTGCAGAGAATGTGTGCTGAGCAGGTGGCATCACCCACGCTGAACTGGATGGGCTGATCTTAGCTCCTGCCCACTCTTCCCACAATTTCTTCCCCCCATCAATCTCCTCTGCCAGCTGCACCTCTGGGAACCAGGCTGTGTTATCTCTTCCTTACCTGGGAATATCAATTCCTCTGAGTTAGTATATAGGCCACTGCCCAGAGCAAGGAAAACTGAGGCTGGAAGAATAGTATGGTGTCCCAAGAGTCTCAGAAGCACTGGACTCCTGACCAATGAAGGCTGGTCAAAACTGTTGTAGGAGAATTGAATTGCTCTATCCCCCGCTTTGGGAATGGCTGTGATCCTGGGCCAGTGCTGTAGGCCAGGGTAGGTGTGTGAGTCTTTAGGGCAACCCCAAAGCTGGCTCAGGACCTAGCACTTTGTAGGTGTGCAGTAGGTGTGTGAGCTGCAGGGACCCATCTACTCAGTCCCAGGACAGTGGCCCTTCTGAGCTTCCAGATAGGGAGGGCAGCACCTTTCCCCCACCGTGGGTGGTCCCAGGTCCACTCTGAATCTGACCCCAAGCCAGCCTCTTGCTCAGAGGACTTGGGGCATAGCCACGGTGATGGCCGTGGCTGCCATTTTGGTGATCAGTGTTTTGTGCAGGTACCCTGTACGTGTGCACACCTACTCCTCTGTAAGAAAACCGCTGGGGAATGAGCAGCTCAGCAGACAGAGGCAGAGACTGAAATTCCTGGAGGGGGCTAAGCACTCTCAGAATTATGTCATGTACATGTCAGCCAACAGGACGGTCCCTCCGCTACACCCACCTTCCCCTGTTCACCCTTCCCACACTGGGGTTCCCCCAGCAAGTGGAGCTGGAGTGGCTAGGGGTTGTGATCCCATAGTTGGAAGCTATGTGACTATAGGAAGGGCCTAAGGGGAAGGGAGGAGGCTTGGGAGGGGCTTCTGGTAGCCGAGGTGGGCAGAGGTGGGAGGGGCGCCCTACAGCACCTCACTCCTTAGTTGTCCATGAAAACATCAAGCTAAGTGCTTATCACTGGGTGGTAGAAATCTCTAGTATTTTTTCTTTTTGCTTAGCTAATGTTTGCATTTTCTAATTTTTCTACAGAGACTGCATATTGTGTCTTTGAAACGAATAAGGGGGATGGGATTTGTAAGGAGTACCCTGAGTATTATCCTGGGGTGTCCAGGTTGGGTCCTGTGCTTCCCCAAGAGTGGGGATTTACTTGCACGTGCAAACAAGCAGTTTCCAGCCCTCCCTTTCCTCCTGCCTTCCCTGTCCTCTCCCACCTTGGCCTCCAGGCGCGGAGGCCTGTCCTGCCACCACCGCAGGCCCAGAAATGCCCACGCACGCACCTGTGTTCCTCGGAGCTGGGCTGTACCGTGGAATCAGTGCCAGCTCGTTGGCTCGTTGGCTGTTTATTTGCTGCCTGTCCCACCGGATGGTGCACTGTTTGAGGGCAGGACCAGATCTGAGTTGCCAGGGCTGGGCGCTGACTGGGTGCAGAGAGCGCGCTGGCGACCCATGTGGAGGCAGTGGGAGGAAGGGTCAGGCGCGCAGGGTCGGAATGGGGAACTTGCCAGGCCAGCTTGCTTGGTTCCCAGGGGGTGTGCGGCTTCAAGTCTAACTTCCCCTCGGGGCTTCTTTCCTAGATCCACTTCCCGGACGTGGAGCGGGTCGAGTGGGCCAACAAGGTAAGGCCGCTGGCAGGGCCAGATGCAGCCAGCCTCCCCCCTCCCCTCGGCTGTCACCCCAGCAGCCTGATGGGGGGCCTTGCGGCAGGCAGTTCCCTTGCCTGACGGGGGGTAGGGATGCTCCCCCTTCCCTCTTCTGTCACCAGAATGGCTTTTTTGTTATCGACAACAAAAAAGTACAATCCCCACTGGCCCACCAGGCCAGGAGCTGCGCTTTCCTAGGGAGAGGAAGACATTAATTAGACAACAGCTTCTGGACACCGCCTGGTTTCCTGCCTAGATCCGACACCATTGCTGCGCAGTCTTGGGCAGATTGCCTAACGCCTCTGAGCTGGTTTCCTTATCCGTAAAACAGGAATAATTAGGGTCCTCGTCCTGGCTCGTCCACTGACAGGAGACATTCGTGTAATTGCTGTTAGGTCATCCCTGGGAACTCCCCCTCGGACTCTGCTGCCAGATGTCCCCAGGAGGCCCCTCCTGGATGATGACCTCTAGCCCAGCCCTCCCCAGCAGGAATCCCCACTTCACAGAGGAGGAACTAGAGGCCTGCCCTCCCTGATCTGCCCAGACCTGTCCCTAACCGTGAGGGCTCCATGGCAGCCCCCACCTCAAGTCTCCTGACTGAGGAATTTTTCTAATACAAACCTTGCCTCTGGGAGGAGGCTTAGCCCATAGCAGGAATGATTTAGGTATAAGAAAGGACTTCCTGATGGATGTTGATCCAAGATTGGTATTTTCACATTACCAGAAGTGTCATTGCTGAGTGCATCAGAAAGCATTCCCTAGCCAGGCCTGGTAGCTCATATCTGTGGTCCCAACTCCTTGGGAGACCAAGGCAGGAGATCGCTTCAGCCCAAGAGTTCAAGGCCAGCCTGGGCAACATAGCAAGCCTCCATGTCAAAAACAACAACAGCAACAAAAAAGAACAGAGAACATTCTCAGCCTCTGGGTAAATCTAGAGGGAAGAAGAAGGTTGGAAGAAGCAGGTTGCCACTTTAAGAGGGGCAACTGGATTTCTGGGGATTTGTGCAGGACCCAGTGCCTCTGGGGCAAACCTTGTAGCATTCCTCCTGCACTGTGTTAGCTGGTTCATGGATCTCTGCTTGTGTTACGTCTTTCTTTCAGAAACACAGAGGCCTCCACACGGCATTGGAGATAAAAACTGTTAGGATATGAGGGCCCCACCTTCGTCTTGGATGGGGGACAGGGACAGTTGTGTAGGTAAACGACATACTAGGGCATCGAGTGTGGCCTAACGAGCTTTATACTCAGGAGGCACTTGGCCAGTGACAAACCAGCAAGACAGGAAGGTGAGACCAGACCCGAGAAAGGAGAACCTGGGGCTTGGAGAGGCCTTCGAGAGATGGGAACAGTGAGCCCTAAAGTCTCACAGCCTTCAGTCTTCTCCAGTGATGGCTTTGGAAGGGCACACGGAGGACAGACGTGCATCTTTAAACTGAGCTCCAGCCCCCAGGAAGAAGAGAGAAAGAGCCCCAGAGCTTGGGACCAGCTTAGGTAACACAGGGGGACCCATCTCTACAAAAACATTAACAAATAGCCAAGTGTGGTGGTGCACGCTTGTGGTCCCAGCCACCCAGGAGGCTGTGGTGGGAGATTACCTAAGCCTGGGAGGTCGAGGCTGCAGTGAGCTGTAACCGCGCCACTGCACTCCAGCCTGGGTGACAGAGTGAGACCTCGTCTCAAAGAAGAAAAAAGAAGGCCAGGCCCAGTGGCTCATGCCTGTAATCCCAGCACTTTGCGAGGCCAAGGCGGGCAGATCACTTGCAGCCAGGAGTTCGATACCCCTGGGCAAATGGTGAAACCCCATCTCTACTAAAAATACAACAACAAAATGAACCGGATGTAATCCCAGCTACTTGGGAGGCTGAGGCAGGAGAATCGCTTGAACCCAGGAGGCAGAGGTTGCAGTGAGCTGAGATCATGCCACTGCAGTCTAGCATGGGTGACAAGAGCAAAATTCCATCTCAAAAAAAAAGAAAAAGATGACAGAGAAGCCTCACCCCAAACAGAGCATATCTGCTGGCTGGCCCTCCCTCCCTCCCCCTCTGATTTCCACCCTCCTCCCTTGTCTCTGCCACCTTCCTTCTTCCCAGGTCCTGCACTTGGTTCCCAAAGCAGCACAGTGAGTCATTCTGCAGAAATCGGGCAAAGGCTGTCTTTTCTGATTGCTAGAAAATTAAATCCATAGGAAACAATTTAACTTTCTCTTCTGTAATTTTTTTCTTAAACCTCTGGCATCTGCTACTTTTTGTTTAAACCACAATGTAGAATGAGATCATGTTTTAGCACGGAATTAAAGGGCTCCATAATATTCAATGTAGTGAATTAGTAGTTCATGGTGCTCTGCAAAATGGCACCAAATCTTGGGGTCCTGCTGCCTGCATGACAGTGGGAACCACAGCTGTAGTTATCAAGTGTTAGACAGATGAGCAGGTGAGTGCTGCAGCATAGGGACCCCCACCTTGAGACCAGGCTGCAGAGAATTGGGACCTTGTCCTATGCAGCTGTGGGTCTGCAGTGGGGGTACAGACCTGACTACCAAGGGCCTCTTCCTGTCTTCACAGATCATCTCTCAGACCTGGCCCTACCTCAGCATGATCATGGAAAGCAAGTTCCGGGAGAAACTTGAGCCCAAGATCCGGGAGAAGAGCGTCCACCTGAGGACCTTTACCTTCACCAAACTCTACTTTGGACAGAAGGTGGGTGTGTCTCAGGAGGGTCAGCCTGGGCTGGCTGTGCAGTCTTTTCTCTGTCCCCCAACCTTTCTCCCACCTAGGTCAGTCATATGACTGCAAAGATCCCACTGGACCTTACAAGAGTATACCCCCCCTCCACACCTGCATTTCCCAGCCTGTTAGCCTCAGTAGACACCCTTCCCCGCCATCCCTGCACCACCATCTCCCCCAGGTTCCAAGGAAGCCTGGCTCAGAGGAAATGTGGGAGATATTTCTACTTTTCTTTCCTCTCTTTCATTTTTTCTTTTCTTTTCTTTCCTTCCTTCCTTCTTTACCTCTTTCTTCGATGGAGTCTTGCTCTGTCACCAGGCTGGAGTGCAGTGGCGTGATCTCAGCTCAGTGCAAACTCTGCCTCCCGGGTTCAAGTGATTCCCCTGCCTCAGCCTCCTAAGCAGCTAGGACTACAGGCACACACCACCACGCCCGGCTAATTTTTTGTATTTTAGTAGAGATGAGGTTTCACCATGTTGGCCAGGATGGTTTCGATCTCCTGACCTTGTGATCTGCCCACCTCAGCCACCCAAAGTGCTGGGATTACAGGCCTGAGCCACTGTGCCCAGCCATTTCCACTTTTCTTAAACAAAACTTGGAAGACATGCCATGCTGGTAGCCAGACAGATAGAAAGATGGAAATCATAGTCGCTAACCTTGGTGCCGGTGAACACACGCTCACACTTTGGATAGTCAGTGCTGCCAAGCGCTTTATATTTTCTACTAATTGGCTGGTGTGTCACTCGGTGTGACGAGTCCATGCTAGTTCTGTGAAGATCAGTAGGTGTCCCAGGATGATATGGTCTGTGGCCAATGAAATTTGTATCGGCACACGTAACACCATGGCTCCTGTTCTACACTGGGCTTCCCCTTTCAGCCTTGGTGCCCTACTCCTCCTGCCTTGAAGAGCCCCCAGTGACTTGAGTCTTTTGATCATCCAAAATATATCCCCCAGGCAGAGACCACTGTGACCCAGTAAATGAGAGGCACTGGGAATGAGCAGGTGTCCGAGTACAGGCCAGCCTGCTGAGAGCTGTCTGCCAGCCCTGCCTGGCTATCCCGGGGCAGGGGTGCATTAGGCAGGCCTGAGACCTGGAGATTGGGATTTCTGCCACTCAAACTGGCTTGTGCCAGCATCTGTTGGTTCATGCGTTCTTTCCTTGTTTCATTCACCTGTGACTTACTGAGCACGTGCTGTGTGCTGGGCATCACAGAGTCGGGTGTGGCTGCACCCCTTCCTGTGGGAGGGACACATCCACCGGTGGCTGACGACATGGCAGTGTATGCATGCATGATGGCAGAGGAATGCGAGTTCAGAAATGGAGGGGTGGAGGGGCTGTGGGAGTCAGGGAAGACTTCCAGGAAGAGGTGATGTCTCTGTTGGCTTTTGAAGAATTCAGCAGGCTAAGAGCCAAGAGGCCTGCAGAGTGCTGTGTTCACAGCGGAGTCTGCTCAGCTAGGCTGTCCTCTGGTGGTTGTGTCTATGGCAGGGGTCCCCAGCTGTCAGTACCAGGCTGCACAGCATGAGGTCAGCAGTGGGGGCCAGCATTGCCACCGAAGCTCCACCTCATGCCAGATCAGTGGTGGCGTTAGATTCTCACAGGAGCACAAACCCTGTTGAGAACTGCGCATGTGAGGGATCTAGGCTGTGTGCTTATGAGAACCTAATGCCTGATGATCTGAGGTAGAATGGTTTCTTCCCAAAACCATTCCCCCCACCCCCAGTCTGTGGAAAAAGTGTCTTCCAAGAAACTGGACCCTGGTGCCAAAAAGGTTGGGGACCGTTAGTCTATGGGATGTAGCAGTGCTGGCAAGCAATCTTAAGAAATGGTATTTACCACTTCAGGAGAACCTGGCAGGGAAGCTGCCGGCTGACCACATGTCCCAGCCTTGCGGAGAAACACCTGCCTCTTGATCCCGGCGTCCAGCACTCTTCATGTCCTGGTCCCCTCCCTCCTCCTCTCTGCTCTCCCCGTTCCCCCACATGTCCCCTCCTCTCCTTCGTGGGGTAACAGAGGACTCCTCACCCCACCCTCCTGGGCTTGACCAGGACCCAGTGCACTCAGCACACCCCCTTTCTTCACATATCCATAAACATTAAAAACAATTATTTTTTTCAGCTGCCACAAGTGTTCCTTCACACCCATAAGTATTGCCAGCTTCCTCCAGTCCCCATGCCTGTGCCCAGTGCTACCTGTGCTGTGGTGCCAGTGACTTGACTTCTCTAAGCTCCAGTTTCCTGTAAAGGGAAAGGACCCACTTCTAAAGTTTGCTGTGGGACATGAACAATGGCCGTGGCCACAGGGCCACTCTGTGTGGCTGTGTGCATAGTGGCAGGAAGGGAGAGAAAGGAGGGGACACGTTCTAGGGAGGGAAGTCTCAGGGCTGCAGGAGAGATTTATGTGTCTGTGCCTCATCCTGGAAGTGTGGTGGTCATGCTTGGTGCTGGCAAAACCCAGTGCCAGGCGAAGGGCTGGCAGCTGTCGCCTGCTGCAAGAAGCCTGTGACCCAGCCCTTTTGGCATTTCTTCCAGTGCCCCAGGGTCAACGGTGTCAAGGCACACACTAACAAGTGCAACCGAAGACGTGTGACTGTGGACCTGCAGATATGGTGAGCCCTGCCACCTGTGGGGCGGGTATGGGCTTCAGGGGGTGCAGGGGACGCTCTGTAGGAACAACCAGTTTGAAGATGGAGGAGCATATATACACTCTGACTTGAGATGTGGAACCCCTCACAGGACACCCCTGCCCCAGCTTCTCCCATCCCCTGGCATACTCTGGATTCCAAGGCCCAGGCAGTAGAGCTTTCTTGGAAGCCGGGGCTGGGTCACTTGGAGGTTCAGACCAGCTTCCTCAGAGAGGATGTGTCTAGGGGGAGCAAGTGTGACAAGAAGATGTGAGGACTCATGGTGAGGCCCAGGGAGCTTCAAACACAGGCTGTGAGAGGTCAGCTGGAGACCTGGGCTCTGCGGCACCCCAGGAAAACAGAGAATGCAAAGACATGTAAGTGACTAGTTCAGGGGGTTGGGCAAGGACAGCTCTTTGAAATGAGGTTCATAATGAGCATGAGTCAGGAAGAAGGGAGATTCAATCCAGGAAGTCATCCTGGAAGTCGGAAGATTTTAATTGCGCTTTAAAAGACAAAGGACCAACTCCTGAGGATCCAGAGTGTTGCCGTTCCTTTCCAGTGCCTCATTCTGCCCTTAACCTAGAGGCTGGCAGTGAGAGCATGTTGGGAAGATAGGAGCCAGTTCTTGGGACCACCAATCCCCCGTGTGGGGGCTGGTCCCAAGTGTATGGGGATGGTGACAGGCTGTCGGGTGCTCCCAGCCCCTGGGGCTCTGCCACGAGATCCTCGTAGGAATACTCGGGGCACATGGAGGTTGTGTGGCCCACTCAGCTGCCCAGGCAGTCCCCGGGGTCCCCATCTCTCCCGTCCTGCTCCCTCATGCCCTTTCAAGAAGCACTTGGCCTTTTCGTGACTTGTGACATCGGGGCCCTCTGCCCAGGCCATGCATATGTCTGCTGGCTGCCCTCTCCGTCCCCTGAGTCTCCTTCAGTGCTTTCCCAGGATCTGCTGATCTTCACCCTTGAGGGCACCTATTCCGGGCCCCCTGTGCCCATCACCTGGCGAGAGCCACTAGGTGGACTTGGGCTTCTGTGCTGAAGCCTGAGGCCTTGTTACCTTTGCCCACCTCCACCAGCCCCAGCAGCACCAGGAACAGTGGCTGGATGTAAGCAGTGGGGGCTGCTTCTGTGTCCCCATGAAAGACACCTGGGCAGAGATGGGGCAGGGGGATGGCAGTGGTGGAGAGGTGGACAGTGTGTTTACCAAGAGCCCCTCCTTTTCACCTTTGGAGTGCCATGGGTAAGGGGGTGCCCAGAGTCACTGCTCTCATGGTCAGAGATGGGGATATGCCTGGGATACCTGAATGCAGGGGCCCAAGGAGGCTGCCTCCTGAGGTCTGGGCTTGGGTCAGGGTCTGGGTCAGGTCTGGGCAGAGCTGAGAAAGGCTAAGGCTACTAGGCCAGTACATAGAGCTCAGGGTTGGCAACTGGCTGCTGGGCTCAGGCTGTGTGACACTGGGCAAGTTTTCCAACCTCTCTGAGCAAGTGGACCTACCCTCCTCCCTACCTTCCTTCTCCACCCCCCCATTTCAGCTACATCGGAGACTGTGAGGTCAGCGTGGAGCTGCAGAAGATTCAGGCTGGTGTGAACGGGATCCAGGTGAGTGGAGCCCGGCGGGGCTGCCTCTGTTCCAGCCCCCAGGGTAGGGATCAGGGGAAGGGGGAAGCCGGCTTCTGCCAGAGTAGGCGGCAGAAGGCGGTGGTGACACTAAACACAGAGGCTGGTGACTACAGAGGAGCTGCAGGCCTGAGTTCATACAGCCAGGAAGTGGTGGCTGGCTTCACCAACCCACTGCTGTCCTCTAGAGACCCCCAGCCTGATCTGTGACTGCAAAGGGCCTGGGAGAGCCTTTGGCTGCCTGGGAGAGGTGGTATTCACAGAGCGGTAGAAAGCCACTGCTTAAGAGACTGAGGTGGACCCAGGAGGTGAAAATAACTCTCAGTGGGAGTAGAAAGCTGATTTGGGCCTGGAGATCATTCTTGGGACCCTGCTGGCTGGGCCAGCCGAAAACTTGGCAAAGGCTATAGGTCTCCTAGGCCAGCACACCAGTGGAAGGCAGTGGGGCCTGCTCGGGGACCCTTGGTAGCTGGTAAGGGGTGGCAGCTGTGTCCAGGCCTTGGTACGTTAAGTGTGGCTCCTGCTGTGAGAGCAGGCAGCCTGGTCAGGTGGTCCTGACGTGGGGTGGCATGGGCATGAAATGAGACAGCAGATGGCTCAGCTGAGCCCAGCCAGCATGGGGAGAAAGGAGGCCCGAGCCCCTCATGGGCCCTCTGTGCCTATCCAGTTGCAGGGCACCCTGCGGGTCATCCTGGAGCCCCTACTAGTGGACAAGCCCTTCGTGGGAGCCGTGACTGTGTTCTTCCTTCAGAAACCGGTGAGTCCCAGGGACCACAGTAAGCCTGCTGCTCCCTGGGAGTAGGCACTGGTCTGCTGGGCCCTAGACATTGGGTTTGAGTCCAAGAATGGACATTGTCCAAGCCCACTGAGACCTGGGCAGTCACATTCCCTATCTCATTTAATCCTTAAGGCAGCTTGAGCTAGACTCTGCCCTCCCCAAGATGAGGCAGCTAAGCTCAGAGAGAGTCACACAGATGGTCTGAAGTGGAGCTGAGGCTCAAACTCAGAGCTTTCAAAGTCCAGGCCAGCCTGTGGCCACTCCTGTGGGAAGCACACCATCCTGAGCTAGGCCTGGGCCCTCAATACTGCTAGATGCCTGAGCTGGGCTGGGTGGTGGCCTCGCCTGCCTGGCACCCTGGCAAAGGGTGCTTGCCTGCTTCCCTCCCAACTCCCACCGTGGCAGGCTGGGTTCTCCATTCACATGGGTGTGAGTCTCTTGGCAGGGGGTGCTCAGCCCTGGCCTCCCAGCCCTTTCCAGCCTAATAGCCTCCCTCTGCCCCTGAAGCACCTACAGATCAACTGGACAGGCCTGACCAACCTGCTGGATGTGCCAGGAATCAAGTAGGTGCCTGGGAGAGCCTCAAGGGAGATCCTAAGTTTGGGGGCCTCTAGGGCTCTGCAGCCAGTGATGGGAGCTGTGTAATGGCAGTGCCTTCCCTTCTGGCACTCTCTGCAGTGGGGGAAGCATTGGTCTGTTTGGAGTGGGAGTGGGAGGCTAACAGTGTTGTGTGGCTTCTGTGGGTGAGCACTGTGCCGAGTACCACCCCCCAACACCACACACCAAACCACATATACCACATACACACACACATACCACACACACCCCATCACTACACACCACACACCACATACACACATCACACACCACACATCACACACACACCACATACACACCACACACACCCTGTCACTACACACCACACACCACATGCACACACCACACACACACCACACATCACACACACAACACACACACCCCCACACCACACACACCACACACAGAAACCACACACCACGTACATACACTACACACCACATACACACATACCACACACATCACATATACCACATACACACACTACACAGACACCACACACCCCCACCAAACACACACACCCCCACACACACACTCCCACCACACACATCACACACATACCACACACCACATACACACACCACATATACCACATACCAAACACCACACACCACACACACACCACACACATCTCACACACATCCACACACACCACACACACCCCCTCACACGACACACACATCACACACACCACATACCACACCCATACACTACATACCACACCCACACACTACATACCACACACACCACATACACACCACACATACCACATACAGCACACACACAATACACATCACACACATCATACACATACATACATCCACACACACCACATACACCACACATACCACATACCCCACACACCACATATACACACCACACACACAACATACATCATACACATACATCCACACACACCACATACCACATACACCACACACCACATATACACACCACACACACAACATACATCACACACATACATCCACACCATACATGCATATACCACACACCACATACACACCACATGCACACACACCACATACACCACACACACACACACACACACATACACACATCACACACACATACATCCACACACACCACATATACCACACACCACACACACAACATGCATCACACACATACCACATACACACACACCACATGCACACACAGCACACACACCACACACATACACCACACATCACAAACACACACCCGCGGAGTGGGCAAGAAGTGCTTTGCTGAACGTTGGGCTGACGTTCAGGTCCCTGTCCTGGTGCAGGGGGCAAGTGGCTTTGATCTGCTGAGGTGTAGTCTGAGGGGAGGCTGCGTGGCTCTAGAACCAGAGGCAGCCACCTCCTGGCTCTGTCACTTAGCAGCTGAGTGACTGGAGAAGTGGTTTCATCTCTCTGGGCTCTTCCTCAGTAAAAGGGGAGCCTGGTTGCTCTGTCTTGGGTCCCTCGGAGGACACTCAGGTGTGTGGAGGCAGCACATTGGGTGTGGACAGTCCTCCTTTCTTTCTTACTCCATCCCTCCCCAACCCAAGTGTGTGGTGAGAAGCCTATGTGACTTCCCTGACCATGGTCACAAACACAGGCATGGAAGGGGCACTGTCACAGCTGAGGCCAGTGAGCAAGAGGTGGTTCTGGAGATCTCACCATCTGGGGGCAAGTGAAGGCTGCTCACAGAGCCCCAGGCCCCGTGAGAGGAGCAGAGAAGGGTACCAGCCCCATTGGACACACCTCCCCAGGAGGAGGGATGCTTGGACTGGCAAGGGCTGGCACCTGCTGGCTCACCAGGCTCAGGAGAGGGCCTCTGACTCACTGACATCTGCATGGATCTCACCCACTCTGGACGGAGAATCAGGCATGTGTTCTTTTATTCAAAAAGTATTTACTGAGCATTTACACCATGCCAGCCCCGTTCCAGGCACCATCCCTGTCCCCTCGTACTAGGAAGTGGAGTCAGGCAGTGAACAAAGAGAATGTGAGTGACGTCAAGGAGGAGGGCTCTCACGGCACTTATTGTGGACTAGATGCTGTTCAGCACCTTACCCAGATGTCCCCCACCTCCACAACAACCCCAGGAGTACCCATTATTAGCCCCAGGTTAGAGGTGAGGGTGCTGAGGTCCAGAGAGGTGAGAGACTTGCCAAGGCCACACAGCTAGTGGGTGGTGGAGCTGAGATTCTAACACAGGCTTCAGCCTTCCTCTTAGCCACTGTGCTGTGTGACCTCCAAGAACAAAGCAGCCTGGAGGCAGAGGGAGTTGGGGATGTGCAGGTGGGAGGACTGCTATTGGGACAGAACGTCAGGGGCTGTCACAATGTATAGGCACCCCCACTGCTATCCAGGTAAGCCAGGTCAGGGCTGTTCTCTAGGTGGGGCCCGTCCTGCCAAGCTGGGCTCCTGGTTCCTGCTAGGGATGGAATGGCAGGTGGGATAGAGTGGCAGGTGGCATGGGGGAGACGGTGCCACCCCTCGACAGCTGGTCCTGCCTGTGTCCAGTGAGGTGTCAGACAGCCTGCTGGAGGACCTCATTGCTGCCCACCTGGTGCTGCCCAACCGTGTGACTGTGCCTGTGAAGAAGGGGCTGGACCTGACCAACCTGCGCTTCCCTCTGCCCTGCGTGAGTACCCAGTACCAGCCACAGAGCATCTGGGGGGTGCTGACACCTCACATGCATTCTCAGATGGTAATCCTTATTTCTGCCCCATAAGGGCACAGCATCCCCCACTTTTTTAGGGAGGAGACTGAGGCTCAGGAATGTTGAATGACTTGCCCAAAATCACCCATCTAAGAAGGAGCAGAGCCCAGGATGGCATTCTTTCTGGGCTCTTGGTCCTCCCATGTGGCTTGTGTTGGAGACTTTTGGGGGCAGTCAGCCCCATGAAACTCGGAACCTCCTATCCTCCCTTCAGGGAGGCAAGGCTCCCCTGACTCCGTCAGTTTGGTGCTGGGAAGAATATTTGGGTCTACTGGGAAGGAGAAGTCTCAGTTCAGCCAGGACATGGCTTCCTTGAGTGCTGAGCCCCACTGTCCCCCGGCATCCTCGGCTCATCTCAGGAGGCGCCTGAGGATAACCATATGGTCTCCCTACAGAAAAGTGCCCTGGGTGTGTGTGTGGGCCTGAGCCCCTTGGGGCTGGGAGTCAGGGCCTCAGGAAAGTGGAAAGTGCCCATTTTTACCATCAGCACCAGGTAGGAGGCATCGTCTTCTCATACTCGGCCTGCGCCACACACAGAGGCAAGGCCCAGGAGGACACAGGCCTGCTGAGAGGCAGCGCAAACACCCTCTCAGCCTTCACATGCGGTGCACTTGCTTTACTTGACACCAGTGTTTGACGGTCCCAGAATAATGGGATCAACACCATTGCCCACGTCATCATTACTAAAGACGTTTTGTCCTTGGGATGTATCCCACTTGGGATACTGTAAATTTGATACCGTCAAATTTACCTGCCTTTTAAACCTACTTGGCATAGTTCCTCTGTGTGTTTGTGACAACTGGCCATGAATGTTACATTGACTTGTTTTCATTCTATTCTCCATTTTTAGGGTTTTTTACTTTAACTTCCTTTTACAATTATATAAAGTAGTTGTACATTTCCAAAGTCCAATTAAAAACCAAATTACATTTTAAGGAGACTGGATTCTATCCCTTGTTCCCTCCACCTGCTCCCCCACCCTTCATTTACCAAGTAATGGTTTATCCTTCCATTTTATTGATTGGTTAATGGAATCTTGCTCTGTTGCCTGGCTAGGCTGGAATGCAGTGGCACAATCACAGCTCACTGCAGCCTCCACCTCTAGGGCTCAAGCAGTCCTCCCACCTCAGCCTTCTGAGTAGCTGGGACTACAGATGTGCACCACCACACCTGGCTAAATTTTGTATTTTTTTGTAGAGACAGGGTTTTGCCATGTTGGCCAGGCTGATCTCAAACTCCTGGGCTCAAGTGATCCACCCACCTCAGCCTTCCAAAGTGCTGGGATTACAAGCATGAGCCACCACTCCCAACCTTTGTTACTTAATATGAACAAATACATATGTATGGTCATATGACACATATTTGCTTATATTCAAATTCTCCCTTTCTCTGATAGATGGCAGCATAGTACAGTTTCCCCCAGCGTGTTTTCGTTTTTTTGAGATGGAGTCTTGCTCTGTCGCCCAGGCTGGAGTGCAGTGGCGCAAACTTGTCTCACTGCAACCTCCGCCTTCCGGGTTCAAGCGATTCTCCAGCCTCAGCCTCCCGAGTAGCTGGGACTACAGGCATGCACCACCGAGCCTGGCTAATTTTTGTATTTTTAGTAGTGACCAGGTTTCACCATGTTGGCAAGGCTGGTCTAGAACTCCTGACCTCAGGTGATCCACCCACCCCGGCCTCCCAAAGTGCTGGGACTACAGGCGTGAGCACTGCATCTGGCCCTCAGTATGCTTTTAACACTGAGTATGTGATGGGGATCACGCCATGACAGTGCAGATTAGAGATCTTCCACATTCTTTTTAAGAGCTGCAATAGTACTTCACTATGGGAATGTACTGAAGTTTATTCAACACAATAACTATTGATGGACCATTATGTTGTGTTGGGTCTTTTGCTATTACAAATAGTAGTGTAGTGAATAGCCTTGCATACATGTCTTTTTAGATTTTTGCTAGTATGCCCTTGGATTAGATTCCTAGAAGTGAGATTTCTGGGTAAAGAGTAAATGCATGTGTATTTACTGATACTAAAAAAAAAAATTCCAGTAAGGAGATACACCTCAAAGCCCATGAACTATGCCTGACCTAATTCCTGTGCCCCTGTCTTTGTTAACAGAGTTATATTCCTTTTCTTTTAAACATCTATCCATGTAAGTGTAGGGAGGGGGGTCTTCCCTATAGCATAGCCCAGAGTGTGGTGGAGATGAGGCTCAGTGCTGGGGCCTTTAGGAGTGCAGGGACCTACTGTCAGCAGCTGGCAGTGCCCAGGGGGCCAGGAGAAGGGATGCTAGGACTCAGTCTATATGTAGGACACACAACAGAGGGGGCTGGAGTAAAGGAGGAAGCCTCATTAGGTGTCATGATTGTTGGCACAGGAGGGAGACCAATAGCTGCGGTTGAATAAGCCATTCATTTGGCAGTTTGGAGGCAGGTGGGGAGGCCGGGGATATGGGCAGGGCATACTGGTGGAGAGAGCCCTGCCATCACTTGCTGTGTGGCCTTGGCCAGGTCACTGTCATATCAGGCTTCTATCTCCCAGTTCAGACCATGGAGGGGGCAATGTGGGGGCAGCAGTGATCTCTGATGGCTTTAGCTCTGATACTCCAGGACTTGGGGTTCCCAGGAAGCAGGTGTGAGGCTTGGGCTTTTTCCAGGGGGTGATCAGAGTGCACTTGCTGGAGGCAGAGAAGCTGGCCCAGAAGGACAACTTCCTGGGGCTCCGAGGCAAGTCAGATCCCTACGCCAAGGTGAGCATTGGCCTGCAGCATTTCCGGAGTAGGACCATCTACAGGAACCTGGATCCCACCTGGAATGAGGTGTTTGAGGTAAGGGTCTCTTTGGTTTCTACTGGCATCCCTTGATCCCTCTAGCCTTCACTCTCGATCAAGCCAGGTAGAGGCAAGGGAGGGCCTTTCCCTTGTGGCTCTCACATACCGAGGGGCAACCCTAGGCGGGGAGTGAGCCTTGGAGACAGGCAGGTCTATGGAATTCCCCACTCCCATATCTACCAGGCTTCCAGAGTGGGCTAGGCTACTCTGGCTCGACTACAGGGCCAGCCCAAAGACAAATTCCCACCTCTTTCTCCTTCCAACTGTGTTACAAATTTTCAAATCAAAGAGAAACAGCCTTAGAGACATTTCTGCTCCACTCCTCAGGCTCCCCTGTCAGAGCCAAATACCGGGAGCCTGAAATTCTTAAGTTAACCACAATCCCTACTATTTGAAGGGTGGGACCCACAGCCTGTTAAGGCCCCCCCAGATTACATGCTCCAGGAGAGCCACATCCTAGGTGACCCCTTCGACTTCCCCTCCCAATGTACCATCTGGATGCTCTATACATATGGGGTGAGGCAGTGAAAGCAGGGGTGATAAAAGGCAGCTTGGGGCTTCCTGGTATTGCAGACCTATGGGGGCCAGGAGAATGTGATGGACACGTGCTCTGGACGCTGCACAGCCCATACAGAACAAACAGTAGCCACTGTCCCTGGACATCCGCTCTGCTATGGGCTTGCACATGTTTTTTCTAATCTTCTCTTCCTCCCTGCAGGGGAGGGGACTCACTCCCTTCTTATGGGTGGGGTTCTCGAGGCACTGAGGAGGTCAGGAACCTGCTAGCATTCCAAGCCACGATTTGGCTCCCCCTTGGGTCCTACATGAGGTCGACTGTTGTCTGCAAGTCATGATACTTCTCTTTCCTTCCAGTTCATGGTATATGAAGTCCCTGGGCAGGACCTGGAGGTAGACCTGTATGATGAGGATACTGACAGGGATGACTTCCTGGGCAGGTGAGGAGGAGGGTGCACAGCTGGGCCTGGAGGCAGCCTTCTGTCCCTGAGGGTGCTGGGCTGGGCCTTGGGACATAGATACCCTGCTTCTACCACTTAATGACTAGCAACCCTCTCTGGTCACCCTGACATGGTGACTGTGCCAGGCAACCTGCCTCACCATTCTACATTCCTACCACAAACCTTCCCAGATGTCTCCCCAAGTGCCCAGCCCTGACCTAGGCCCGGTGGGGCACAGAGAGGACCCCAAGGTTTGTATTCCATGGCTCTGCTTTCTGCCTTCCTGATAATGTACCAAGTCCCCCTGTGGAGTAGTGGATAAGGCTGGCATGAATGGCCAGATGCCCAGTCCCAAGGAACCCTGCGCCATCTTCTAGGGGGTAGAACCCAGCCCCTTCAGGGGTATGGGGATGACCAAAATGGCCAGGGTGGGGCTGGCTATCAAAATTTCACTTACATGTATTTTGGTCCAGCAGTCCTACTTCCAGGATCTCCTATAAAAGCCCTACTATCTGAAATGTTTATTGCAGAACTATCCATAGAAGAAAAACAACACCCCCATCCCCCCCAAATGAATATCTAATCTCAGAGGACATTGGCTGAATGTTTGAATAAATTTTCCATTGCCAAACTAGAGAATATTCTGCAGCTCTGAAAAAGAAGTAGAATCTCTTATGTATTAACCTGGAGGACACCCCTTATGAAGTGGGGGAGGGCAGCTGAGCATAACATGTCATGAGTCATCATCTCGGAGAGGAATCCTGAATGAGTATTTTTGCATGCGTTCATGTGAGCAGAGAAAGGCTGGCTGTTACACTGCTTATCTCAGATGAGGAAGCAGAAAAGGCAGGTTTACCCAAATTTTCAGATTCCTCTATTGTTTAGCTTGTTCCCATGATCATGTAATTTTGAAAAGCAGAAACAAAACAAACTGGGAGGGGCACAGTCTGACAGTTTAAGAAATAAGTAGGATCTATGTGTATTAGCCTGGATGTTACTACTCAGATTCACCACCAGATGTTGCTTATTTTTTATCTTAATGAAAACAGTTGCAATTTTTGTAATGTCGCAGATTAGAAGTGTAGCTTGTGGATCATGCTTTATTAATAACCGATTTCAGGTGTATTTTGAGCTTAAGCACATTTCTTACAGTTACATAGAATTACATTTTCCCCTCTGGCCATCAGGACGTTCTGGTTGGGTTTGACTCAGGGCGAGATAGGGGCAAGCTGAGGTGTGGGTTTCACCTCCTCTCACACACACATGCTGTATTGGTCCATATTTTGTTGCGATAAGGGATACTCGAGGTCAGGTAATGTATAAGGAAAAGAGGGTTGTCTGGCTCGTGGTTCTGCAGGTGTACTCATGGCAGAAGGTGAAGGAGGAACAGGTATGGCAACAGGTATGGCAAGAGAGAGGAAGCAAGAGGAGTGCGGATGTCCCAGCTTCTTTTTAACAACTGGATCTTGCATGAGCTCATGACTGTGGGGAGGGTACCAAGCCATTCATGAGGGATGCCCCCATGACCCAAACACTTCTCACTAGGCACCCCCAACCTTTAACATTGGGGGATCACATTTCAACTTGAGATGTGGAGGGGACAGACATCCAAACTACATTACATGCCAACGATACTTATCCCTTGCAGGGTACCTGGGGTAGTTTTGGAAATGAAGGGGCATTTGGGGTTATTAACATGACTGAGAGGTGGTGCCTCTGGCATTCAGAGGGCACAAGACCAGAAGGCCAAATCCCTGCAACGCATGGGTAGTTTTGCACAATGAAGAATCATCCCACTCAAAATGCCAGTTGCACTGTCATTGAAAAATCCAGAAGTGATGTGTCCAATAGCCTCTGCTTGTCCCCCTCTGGGGATGGGAGCACCCTGCCTCACCAGGTAGCACACCCAGTGGGAGCAGCCCTGATGGTAGGTAGTCTTTCCTTCACTTGAGTTGATGCTGGTTCCCCCATTGGTTCCTTGGGGTAAGATCCTCTGTCTTAATGGCCTCACTCAGATAATTGAAAACAGAGTCCAGACTGGGCCTCCATGCCCTCTGCTGCTTTCTTCCTCTGCACTGACCCAATCAATCCCCTCTCCCTATATATTCCAGCCTGCAGATCTGCCTCGGAGACGTCATGACCAACAGAGTGGTGGATGAGGTACAAGTTACTGCTTGTAAACCCTGGGGGTTTCAAGGTAGCCCTTTCCTGTGGACAGTTCCAGTAGGTTACCTCAGCCCAGCTATTCTTATGCTGTGGTTCCCCCTCTGTGCTAGGCTGCACACATGTCCATCCTCAGGGTCAAGAGCTGGGGGAGGCACAGATGGCTCCAGGGAACTCCCCAGGGTATTCTCCAGGGCCTTCTGGTTGGAAGAAGTTTCCCTGGAAAATGCCCACAGACGGGACCCCAGCAGGGGACAGTCACATTACAGAGGAGGGGAGGCTGGGCCTGCGTTTTTCTTAATCCCACAGTGTAGCACTTCTTTTTATAAGTACATCTCCCCTGTCCCTCTGAGCCCAAAGCATACCCTGTCTGGGCTGGCCCACCTTTTCCCTGGATTCTCTACTAGGGTCCCACCAGGTCCCAGGACCGAGCTGCCCAAAGAGCATCAGTAGCATCTCCCTGCCCTTTCCCTGAGCTTTCTGCCCCCATCCCCACAGTGGTTCGTCCTGAATGACACAACCAGCGGGCGGCTGCACCTGCGGCTGGAGTGGCTTTCCACTGCTCACTGACCAGGAAGCTCTGACCGAGGTGAGTGCAGGGTGTCAAGGGCTCCCTAGCAGAAAGGCGGAGGAGCACATGCGCCAGCTGTGTGCAGGTGGAGGGAGGGAGGGAGATAATGCCCCCCGTTCTTGCTCACCTCCTGGAGAACTGTGACTCAGTCTGTCTCCACACAGGGCAGCTCCTCCTGCTGGCTCTCAGAAAATGTACTCTGAGCATCATCATCTTTAGATGGTGAGGTCCTTAGAACTCTGCGTCAATGTCTGTCCTCCCAGTTCATAGGGAAACCCACTCAGTGTCTAACTTGAATCTGCCATGCACCAGTTCTATTCTTAACCTCAACAAAAAGCTAGGTTGTGAGAGGTCTTCCGGCAGCTAGTCTGGAGTGTGAAGACTAGTTGGCTCTCTTCTGCCATGAGTAGGCTTTCTCTCCTGCTACTGGGAGTACTCAGTGAGAGTCTGCGTCTGTTTGCAGGACCATGGTGGCCCTTCCACTGCCATTCTTGTCGTCTTCTTGGAGAGTGCCTGCAACTTGCCGGTGAGTGGTGACATGTTCAGTGTCACACACATGCAACAAAAGTGCCCATCACTTTGAAACGGTCCTGTGTTGTTTTAACCCCCGTTATTCCTGTGCTGCAGAGAAACCCTTTTGACTACCTGAACGGCGAATATCGAGCCAAAAAACTCTCCAGGTTTGCCAGAGTGAGTGAGTATATGGCTGAAAACTCCAGGGAGGGCAAAACATAGCTTCTCTCCCCCAGAGTAACCGCAACCCTGTGTCTTCTGGGCTGCCGTCTGCACACACAGCCTGGGGATAAAGAGGTGCTGCCTGTGGAGTCTACGGTGTGCCGGGCACTAGGCTTGGTAACTCATCCCCCCACATTTGTTATCCCCTGAGTCTCACGATGACTGTGTCATTCATGTTTATTACCATTTTATGGGTCACACAGCTAAGAGCAGGAGCCAAACTTGATTCCACTCTGTTTCCATAGCCCCAGGGAACATGAGCCTGTGCCCGGTCAGGCCCAGCTCTGGCTTCTGGTGTTTTAACTTGGAACTGCATTCTGCAGTCAGTCCTGTCCTGGGGCTTGCACAGTAATGACAGCCCAGGGGGCCTGGGGCACCAGAGTAGCTTTCTCTCAAAAAGAAGTAATTGGCTGGCCTCAGTTCCCCCAGATGCTCCTGGTGGGTGGGGGTAGGACTGTCACAAGCTGCTACTGACTATGCCACTTTCACTGTTACGGATTTGATTCCTCACAGAACAAGGTCAGCAGAGACCCTTCTTCCTATGTCAAGCTATCAGTAGGCAAAAAGACACAGACAAGTAAGGTAAGACAGCTTGGTGTGTAGCCCCAGGGTAAGGAAACAGGGACCCAGCCCTTCTCAGGAAGAGAGGCAAAAGGGAAGGGAATTAACTTATGGTGAATGCCTAGTAGGCACTTGATTTTATTTAGTCTTCAGAATAACCTCACAAAATAGTTTTATAGTTCAAGAATCTGAGGATCAGAGATAAATGACTTGACCAAGGGCACAGAGCAGAACTAGGGTTCAAGCTTGGGCATGGTTCTGAAGCCGTGTCCAGTCGTGAATCTTCTCAGTTCAGCAGCAGAAATCCTGTTGCCTCTCCTCTCCTGAAGTGAGCTCTAAAGCCAGTATGATTTGCAGCTGCCCTGGAAAACCTCCCAGCAAACCACTCCCTGCCCTTGAGTGTGGTTGTCCTGTCCTAGTGCCTCCCACTAGCTGTAGCGTGTGGGTCTGATCCCAGGGCATATAGGTAAGGTTCCCAATGTCCTTGGTGGCCAGAGTGAGAGCAGAGAGTGCTATTATCCAGCTTTGCCCAATCTAACCCTTCAGTGATCTCTCCCTCTTCTGTTCCCAGACCTGTCCCCCACAGCAAGGACCCTGTGTGGAGCCAAGTGTTCTCCTTCTTTGTGCACAATGTGGCCACTGAGCAGCTCCATCTGAAGGTTTGCTGGAAGATGGGCGCTTGAACAGAGTTATGAGGTTTCTAAGCCAGGTGGGGGTGGGGGAGCTTGAAGTGCACCTTGAGCAGGTTCTCCTGACAGTGTTTAAAGTTAGCCCCTTGTATGTGAGAGGGGTCACTGAGGCCCCACAAGGGCCTCTCCTTGAGGCTAGTGCCTGAGGTCATAGTGTAGAGGGATGTGGAAGGATAAACCCTCAAGCCCCTTGACTTTCCCTGCAAAAGAGTCTTTATATTTGCTACACAGCACCCAGAATATCCTGTGCTGGAATCTACACAGGGCATTAATGGTATACACACACGCACACACACACTTCATTTAATCTTCACAAAAGATCTGTAGAATGAGCAAAGGGAGGCAAAAACAATGTCTTGTCCAAGATCTCAATACCAACAAGTGATGGAACTGGGATATTTTGGGGCCCTGAGCCCTGCCTAGGGAGCAGCACAGCTCATCAGTCCCCAAAGCCCACTGGCTCTGGGCATTTAACGGACTGGCTCATACATAATTGTCACTGTCTTGCCTGGCAGAAGGCAAGGATCAGGAGTGGCCTGATCCCATTCTAGTTTTCAGAATAGGAACAGATGCCCATAGAAGCACAGTACAGACTGAAGTAAACCCAAACTTGGATGGGGCCCAGATACTAGTAGTGGTGTGGTGGGGCTTGGTGATCCTCTTGTTTTGTGACTGGCCCACTGCCTAGGTGCTTGATGATGACCAGGAGTATGCTCTGGGAATGCTGGAGGTCCCCCCTGTGCCAGATCCTCCCCTATGCTGACCTAACCCTTGAGCAGCGCTTTCAGCTGGACCACTCAGGCCTGGACAGCCTCATCTCCATGAGGCTGGTACTTCGGGGTAATCTCTCCTGCCCCCTGGGGGAGGGAGGAATAGAGCTCTGGCAATGAAGCAGGGTGAACTGCCCCAGCAGTAAGCACCTGCTGTGTAACTGGAAGAAGCCAGGAGATGGATTCATGTGTTTCATCAATTTTGGAATACTGAATGGGAGCAAGTCAATGTTTGAAGAGATACTGGCTCTTCAAATACTGCCTCTGCTCCATTCTTTTTAAATTCCTCTTTCTAGAATTTCTATAATGTACCTTCTCATTTATCCTCCATGCCGCTTGACCTCACCTTTATATTTCCCATCTCTGTAGTCATGGTGGTACATTCTAATTCCCTCAGAGCTGTTTTCCAGACCACTAATTCTTTCTTTGGCTGTGCCTAGTTTGTGGTTTAACCTGTTCATGGTTTTTTTAATGGTGATTTTTCATTTCTATTATTTTTATCTTTTCCAAATCTACTTGGTATTTTCTCATAGAATTTTATTATCTTCTCATGTTTATATTCCATCTTTGGTCATTTGAAAATATGTTACAATAAGTCGGGTGTGGTGGCTCACGCCTGTAATCTCAGCACTTTGGGAGGCCAAGGCAGGTGGATCATCTGAGGTCAGGAGTTTGAGACCAGCCTGGCCAACACAGTGAAACCCCGTCTCTACTAAGAATACAATAATTAGTTGGGTGGTAGTGGTGCCCACCTGTAATCCCAGCTACTGAGGAGGGTGAGACAGGAGAATTGCTTTGGGAGATTGAGGTTGTGGTGAGCTGAGATCGCAACACTGCACTCCAGTCTGGGCAACAGAATGAGACCCTGTCTCAAAAAGAAAAAAAGTATGTTACAATGTATTAATATGTATGTTTTATTATTTGAAGATCTTAGGAGTTAAATTTTGATGTTTGGTTTGTCTGTTGACGCTTTCTTTTTCTGAGACAGAGTTTTGCTCTGTCACCCAGGCTGGAATGCAGTGGCGCAATCTCAGCTCACTGCAACCTCTGCCTCCCAGCTTCAAGCAATTCTTCTGCCTCAGTCTCCGGAGTAGCTGGGACTACAGGTGCGTGCCACCACGCCTGGCTAATTTGTGTATTATTAATAGAGATGGGGTTTCACCATATTAGCCAGGCTGGTCTCAAACTCCTGACTTCGTGATCCGCCTCCCAAAGTGCTGGGATTACAGGTGGGAGCCACCCTGCCTGACCTGTTGAAGCTTTTGATGGTGACTCATTTCTGTTTTATAACTTGGATTGCAAACATGTGTTCAGTGTTCCTTTATGACCTGGATTGAGGCTTTTCTCCTCCAAGGAGTTTCTGCTTTTGCTGCAGCCCAGTACCTCAAATGCATTACAAACCTGAGTCCATTTTTATGTTAATTTTTAACTTTGGGTTTCAAGATTCCATAGGTAGCTCATATTTATACTCAAAATTCATACAAGGACAGGCCTATGAGGTGTCATATTAGTAGGGAAGGCTTTGTACCCCCCCCCCAACCAGAGTACAGGCTGTGACAAACATGTGTTCTTGTCATCAGTTTTGGCCAGTAGGCAGAATAATTTTTACTCTAAACTACTTTTTTACTGAAGAGATTCCACCTTCATGGGTCTTCCCTTCAGCTCCTAGCTTCACAGCCTCTTCTTCTAACTAACTAACTCCCTGAATTCCCAGGTTGATATACAACCCTAGGAAAGCTTAACTTTTATTTTTCAGTTTTCTTTTAACAGAATTATCCTTATTTTCTTGTGAATTTAGCATCTCTAACAAGTTTTTTAGAATATTTCGAATATCATACGTATTACTAGAAATGGAAGTCCCTAGGAAAGGTCTTGATAATTCACAACTAAAGGGAAAGGGGGGAAGGAGAAATAATGGCTGAGGTTATAGAAGTGGTGGCCCTGCTCATAAACCACCCTCTTATCTGGCTTACAGTTCCTTCGAGTGGAGGAACGAGAGCTGGGGGAGCCCATACACAGGACCTGAAGCTCTAAAGAAAGGCCCTCTGCTCATCAAGAAGGTGGCTACCAGCCAGGGTCCCAAAGTCCCACCTCAGGAAGAAGGCCCTACAGATTTGCCATGTCCCCCCAGACTCTGCTTCTGAAACTAAGGACACAACCAAGAGTACCACAACTACCACCAGTGCTACCACTGCTGCCACCGTTGCCACTGAGCCCACACCCCAAGAGATAGGCCCAGAGCCCAAAGGCAAGGACAGTGCCAAAGGTTCTGTGAGCCCATGGGGCAGAAGAAGAGTTCAACCACCATCTTCCTGACTGTCCCAGGCCCCCACTCTCCAGGACCCATCAAGTCACCCAGACCCATGAAATGCCCTTCTTCCCCATTCGCATGGCCGCCCAACAGGCTGGCTCCCAGCATGTCCTCGCTCAACTCCCTGGCCTCTTCCTGCTTTGACCTGGCAGATATCAGCCTCAACATTGAGTATGCACCTCTCTGCTTAATCTTTTCTAAAATCGCCTGTATGAAAAATACCTCACTGGATGGAAAAGTGGATATGAACTTACATTTCTGTACAAGTTCTGTTTTTCCACAAAATTTCTTCGTAAGAGGCAGCATGGTGTGGTAGAAAGAACACAGGACAAGGGAGAGAGACCCAGACAGGCTGGTTATGGCTATAGCTACATACTGACTGTAAAATAGATGCTGGACTGTGGTTGGTAAGGTCCCTTCCAGCAGAACCATTTCCTGATTCTAGAGTTATACTGGGATGATATGGAAAGTTTAATATGCAGTATTATGTAATAAATGGCTGTCATTTATGGAGGGTTTACTATGGGCTTAGCATGTTATCTGACTTAATTCAACTATCACAATAACCCTACAAGATGGAACTTTTTATCATAAAAGTTGAAAAAATTCATTCAAGGTCCCAAAAGGAATCACGATACAAAGGCAGATCCCACTTCAGGGTTCCTGTTCTTCTTACTGTGAAGTAGGATAATTATACATGAATGCTGGATGGAACTAATTCCAACAGAAAGTAAATTCACTGCAGATTATCCCACATGGCTCTATGCTCCTCAAGCAGGAATGCTTCTTTTTCTTTGGGGGTGGGGGAAGAGGGCCAATGCTTGTTAGAGCAAGAGAAGTGATGTGCTCTTTCTTTACAGAGGTGGGGACCTCAGGCGGCGGCAGCTGGGCGAGATTCAGCTCACAGTGCGCTATGTGTGTCTGCGGCGCTGCCTCCGCGTGCTCATCAACGGCTGCAGGTAAAGAGATTCTAGGGCCAAGGAGGTTCTTTGGGAGCATCAGGTGACTATAAATCAGAGTAGGGACACTCAGAGCAATGAACAGGGCACGTAGTCCCAAGATAAAGAACACTTTGGGGAAAAAAAAGGAGAGAGATTTGAAACCCTGAACATTGTAACAAAGTCCTTAAAGGGGTACTTGGGCCGTCATTCTTCAGCGGTGCTGACAGGCTCAAGAGCCAAGGGCTTTGCTCAGATGCAAGACCGTCTGGAGGGGCTGGTAGCCAGTACACTTTCCAAGTGAGACTCTCGAACTTCCGTCCAGGACTTGCTCTACCCCCAAGCTTTACAAAGATGCATGTCTTCAAAACCATGCGTCTGATATTTTGTCCTCTAAATTCTACAGACTTTTGATCATCAGGACCACTGAGCATTTTTGTCCTCAAGGGTATCTAATGCTGAATGGCTAATATAACCTTCTCCCAAATGAGTATTTTCAGTGTGTGAAAACCAGGGCCCTTTTTTCCCCTAATGTCTGTGACACCAAATCAGAAACCTGACACCATGTACCAGCAGTGGAGCTGATCCCTACGTCCGTGTCTACTTGTTGCCAGAAAGGAAGTGGACGTGTCGTAAGAAGACTTCAGTGAAGCGGAAGACCTTGGAACCCCCTGTTTGATGAGACGTAAGTGGGCTGGTGGCCTGCCTAGAGTGCCTCAACTATTTGAGTATTTTGTCAAGTACCTGTTATGTTGCCTGGCAGCCTGCCAGATGCTGGAAGGGGCTATGGCTGAACAAGACAACACAGTCTATGACTTCATGAAGCTTCTGTACTGTAGTGGAAAAAAAAGGAGTACCAGGGAAGTTTATCAAAATGGCTTCCTACATTTACTGCCCATACAGCCTAAAGTGTTCCTGAATATGGAATGGTCTCTACTGTTTGTTTAAGTCTCTCTGGTAGTAAAAAGGTTAGAATCTGTTCAAATACTGTTTTGAGCTGTTTTAATTCCAGCAGTTAAAAATAGACATTCCTTGAACCTAAGGACCTAAAGTTTTCTCTAAAGCTTGAAGCTCTTTGGCTTGTCTTCCCTCCTGCAACAAAACATAGGTGGCAGATAGAGCAGATTCCCTCCCCTTCTCCACAAAGGCTTGTCCACTGTGTCCTTGGGGACAAGGGGTGACTCTAATCACATTAATTGCTTTTGATGGGCCATTGGTGGCAAGTCTTATCCCAAATATTTTTATTCTTAGAAGTCTGAATCTCATTAGCATATCCTTCTACTTCAGGGTTCTAAAAAGACATTTCTAGCCAGCTTCGTAAAACACTACATCTCATAATTATCCTGATCAATAACTTTTTTAAAAAGGGTTACACTGAGTCCTCTTTGGGCCATGTCTAAGAACCAATATGTTCCTTCGAGAGCTATGCTTTGAGTTCATCAGTGTTAAGGAAAGGGTATGGGGAAGAGAGACTATTCATTCAACATTTACTGAATGCTTTAAGGCACTCTACAGGTAAGAGATTTTGCCCTCAAAGGGAGTGCTAACATAATTATAAAAAGATGTAAAAACTGTGGTATGGTAACTACTATGTGGCTAAGGGATTTTAAAAAATCATGTGGGAACATAGGAGGGAAAAGGCTTAACATTTGACTTTTGTGACAAACCTAAATCTGTTAGTGATTCTCAAACATATGACAGCAAGATAAGCCTGGATTGTCCAGAAGGCAGAGTTGGCAACTTCCACCCTAAAAATAAACCTAAAAGAAAGAGGTTTCCTCTGCCTTACTCCACAGGAGGTGGCCACTATTTGCTCTAGGTGCAACTAGAGCAAACCTAACTGTTCAGTGTTCTAGCCCTTAGCCAGTGAGAAAACACTGAGAAGGGGGGTTGAGGCAGTCCTAAGAGCAGATACTATTTAGGGTGAGGAGAGCCAGCTAAAAGAGTGGTAGCCAGGGAAGAATTGGAGAAAGAAAGATGCCAACTAAGCCACAATAGTCTGAGGCATTCTAGGAAACAGCCTCTTAGTATTTTTGTCCTGTTTTGTGAACAACACTGGACAGTGATTATCTGCAGTAACAATACACTGTGAGTACTTATGAGCCAGTCCTGTTCTAGGTGCTCCTAATAGCCTGTTATCATCTGTTTTAGTAAGGAAATGGATGAAGCACTTCAGATTTTCAAGAAAACTGAATGAAATATGAAATTCTAACTTCCCGACTTTTTGCTTCCTAAAGATTTGAATTTTTTGTTCCCATGGAAGAAGTAAAGAAAGAGGTCGCTCGATGTTGCAGTGAAAAATAGTAGGCCACTAGGCTCACACAGAAGAAAGGAGTTAGGAAAAGTAAGTGCAAGAGATATCTGATACACCAAGGAGACTATGATCAATTCACTTTATCCCAATTCCTTTCCTTAATGCAGTGTTTTGGAGGGGGAACTAATTATTTGTGTTTATTTAGGTACTGATTGACTTATCAAAAGAAGATCTGATTAGGGGCTTTTCACAATGGTAAGTGTGCCCTCTCATTTTATCACTGTTAGCCTGCTATTCAAGACAGTTTTCCCTTTCAGTACTATTTCAGCAACTTTGGTTATCAAGAAGGGAGAGACATGAATACCTTTATTTAAGGCTTTACTGCCTGCAATTTCACTAACACCCTAAAAGATACCTGTAAACTCTAGCCTTAACCTTGAACCCTGGCTGGCCAACTTAAAGTCAGGTTCTGTTGGTCTCACAGAGGCTGAGGCAGGCAGGACTGGCAGTTTGTCCTGTTATCACAACACACTATCATTACTAACGTTAAATCCAAACCTAACTGTCTTACAGGTACGAGCTGACTCCAAATGGACAGCCCAGAAGCTGACGATGAGAATCCTTATCATTCACCTTTATGTTAAAATGTGTATATATGTATATATTTTTTCTTTTGGATCACCTCCATCAAATAATGTATATTTTGTCATTTAAATCAGAACAACCACTTGAAATTATATGTATACATTCTTGTGTGGAATTTAACTGCATGAATGAATAGCATAAGGAAGAGGTTATTTAAAAGCAAGAACTACTTTTGTTGGATTTTTTGTTCAAGTCCAGAAAGAAATGATATGTTTGTGCCTACTAAATTATCCAAACCTCAGTGGTGATTTTTCACTTTTAGTAGGTAATTATATATCATCTGATTTAGGACGTGCCTGAATGTATGTATGTACCAGAAAGTGTCCTGCCTCTGGCATAGGGGCTGGGGCAGGTCTGTTTCTGGAGCCACTACTAGCATTCCTGGGCAGTGACTGGTTAAAGGGAAACTCAGAACTGCCAAGAGCTAACACTGCCAAAGCCCTTCTGGCTGCCACCTGTGGTACTTGTCTGCCTGGAGATTTGTTCCTTTATTTGACCTGGAGCTAAAAATGTATTTCCCTAGTGGCAAAAATGTTATGAATTTAAATACCTTGAGTTAAATACTCTTGTGTGGTCTAAGGGCCAAAACTCCAGCATATAGCATTATTTCCATAGGAAAATGCAAACCAAGTTCCAAACCCAGGTCTCTGTCTGACTCTCATAGCAAAGCATTGGAGGCTGCTGAAGAGTGTCACCATCAGAGAAAAGGGAGCTTTCTATAGCTCTTTCAGATAAGTTTAGGCTATTCTACTTTTCTAAAGAGATGTTTGGTTCACCTAAATAACATGTTATAAAAGCAAAATACATAAATTACACTTAAACAAGTGCCTTTTTTACATTTCAGACTTTACAAGACCAAATATACTTCCCATACCCTCTAACATTCCTGGACCTCCTCTTCTCTCTTACCCACTCAGACAACACTACCTGCGATCAGTTTTCTGTCTCTGCCACTGCCTTCACTGCCGCTTTTCTGAACCAGGACAATATTCTAAAACAAAGATTTTGTTACGTTACTCTTATTCCCGTCTATTCACGTGCAGATGTTCTATTCCAGAATAGTCCTAGTACTATGCTCTGCCTATTCAAGTCCTGTCTCAAACCTATCTCCTCTATTAAGTCAATCCATACTGAAATGACCTCTTCCCACTGCCTGTAGCATTTACTGTTGATACTATTTTCCATTTTAATAGTTCACACCCTTTATAACACTAAGTTTTAAAAAAATGTGGATTAGGGCTGGGCCGGGTGGCTCATGCCTGTAACCCCAGCACTTCGGGAGGCCAAGGTGGGCAGATCATGAGGTCAGGAGTTTGAAACAAGCCTGGCCAATATGGTGAAACCCCGTCTCTATTAAAAATACAAAAACTAGCCAGGTGTGGTGGTGCATACCTGTAGTCCCAGCTACTTGGGAGGCCGAGGCAGAAGAATCGTTTGAACCCGGGAGGTGGAGGTTGCAGTGAGCTGAGATCATGCCATTGCACTCCAGCTTGGGTGACAGAGCGAGACTCCATCTCAAAAAAAAAAAAAAAATTGTTATTAGGCACCTGCTAAGGTTACATGCAAAGCAACTACTTATATTGTATTTGGTATTTAATATTTGTTTACTCTCCAATTGAACTATAAGCTACTTCAATTGTTTTTTACCCTCATCACTCAAGACTGTGTTAAGTACATAGATGATCCATGGTGAAATTTGTTTCTGCTGAGGTTTCTATTTTAAATGGAAAATTCTCATAATAAAATGGAGCATTGATGCCTACCCCTGTCTACCTCATGATGGCATTCTAATTGCTCCCTAAATACACAAGTGCCTTGAAAATAAAGAAGCACCAGAGAAATAAGGAAATGTATCATATACACATCGGAAACATTAGCAACCCTGAAACAACAGCTAATCAAAACGGCAGACAAGTGAAAACCTACCCTCCTCTTCCAAACTTAAACCATAAACATTTATTTTAAACATGGTCAATTAAACCACTCTTACCTGTCAGGAAACACAGGTAAATTCCTGGTGGTAGTCCAAAGGGGAGTTAAAATGTAGAAGGGAACCAGAATTTTAATACACACCAGACAGGAGCCAAGGTTATATAGATAGGCCCTGTGTGAGGGGCAGGAAGTCTGAAAAGTTGTTAATACCGTGGCTGCCACTGAGGACAATAATTGGTTTTCAGCAGTGGGTGGAAACAATCAGCTTATATGCAGGGGCATAGGGTCTGAAGTTAACATCAACTTGGTGCAGAAACCCCCAAACCTAGAAAGGAATGTGAATATTGGTTTAGAAGCTAGTACCTGTGAAGCCTCGACGGAGGCAACCATAAAACTGGCCCCCACAGTGTTGCCACTCACATCCAGGGCACATGTATGACAACTGCAGCAGGTAACTGTCACTAAAGGGAAACCCAAGGGCAAAAATTATGAAACATTACAAAAACAGACTTAAAAAAAATATTAAGCGTGCAGGAATATCAAACTGAAAAATAGCCATAGATACATTTCAGCAAGAAGGAAAATGTACCAGTAAGGCAGAAATGGCATGTGAGAAGCAGTGGAGAGCAAAGAAATCCGTAAAATACTTTGGCAAACCTAAGCAAGTTTTGATTGTTCACAAGATATAAACAAATAACCAAAGATTTTTGCAAGGGTTCGGAAACACAGAAGAACTAAAATGCTAGTCCTAAGAAGGGGCAGCTAGGCTGATTCAGAAGAAAGTATTCAAGACCATACGTTATTTAGGAAGCTAAAGATATTTATCTTAAAAATATAACTGTGAGTCAGTAACAAATTCATTACCTCTCAGCTTCAAATTGACGTCTGTCCCCTTTTCCCCTTTCTCGGCGGGCTTGATGCTTGGCTTTGCCAATAGGGGGCGATGGAAGGACACTGCAAGGCTACAGCAGGAAGAGGCTTTTCTTCTGCTGTTTTCCATTGGCGTATAGAGCTGTTCTCAATTACCTAAGCGTACCCCACAGTTTACCCTTGGCTCATGCCCTAAGAACCATGGCCTTTATGTTTTATCAGCAGACAGCACCTTTTGGCAAGTTTCTTAGCCACAAATGCGTTGCATGTTCCTATGGCAGCCAGAGGTGGTCAGCCCAGTAGGGAGGCACTTAGCTGGTTTCTAACTTCCTTTCTTGTTCTCTCTCCCTTACCCCTGGGGGAAAACATCTGCATCCCAAAGTTGACATTCTGTATCCCCTAGAATCCACTTCTACCCCTTTTAGTAGTAAACACAAGAATTGCTAACTAGTAAAAGGTGATTAAGTTTTTCATGTTTGGTTACCTGTGCAATATGGTTTCTGTCTCCTTAGTATGTGTTCAAAATTGCAAGATAACTATGAAAATAAAGTAATAGGAAAAAGTCAATAAAGTTGATATGTAAAACTTCCAAATCAGCAGTGAAGGAGAAAAAGTTATAAAGAAAAATCAACCCTGCAAAAACGGGAATACAAAGAAAGACATAATTAGACAATACAAAAGATGGTCAAAAAACTTCTAAATATATTTGTAATTACAATAGACACTTAAAATCTAGAACGTCAATGGAATAAAAGTAAAGAGCAGTTACATGCTGTTTATAAGAGGTTCATGTCAAACACAGAAATGCTGAAAGTAAAAAGATGAAAAGATTGATCCAAGAATCATTTAGATTTGTTTATATTAATGGCAGCAAGCATCATATTAAGAAACAGCTGCTTCCTGTTACCACTTCTATCCAACATTATATTGCAGCCTGAGTAATAGGGCAAAAATAGGTATATCTAACCAAAACCTTTATGTGCAGATGATATGATCATGAGCATGAAATCCAAGATAATCTAAATTTCTAGAATTAACCAGAAAGTCTTCAGCAAGGTTACTTGAAACAATGTTAAAAAAAAAAACTGCAGTTCTATTCCCTAACAGAAAGTAAAATTAAAAGTGCACAAAAATATCAAATTATGTGAATACATTCAACAATCCCTATAGGAAAACTAAAACTTTTTAAAGAAATGTTAAAGTAAATCTAAACAAATGGAGAGCTATGCCATGTCAGGTTGGAAAAACCAACAAATGCTATTTCTCTTCAAATTAATCTATATGTTTAATAAAAGCCCAATAAATGAACAGGTTATATGTATGTGTAACTTGATAGGCAGATTCAATGTACACGGAACTACAAAGGGTAGAAAGCCTTCAACTGAACACCAAGGTTCATTTTCAAGCTGTAATAACTAAGACAGGATGGTACTAGTGCAGGGAGACAACTGGGCCAAAAGAACAGAAAAGAGCCCAGAAACAGACCCATTCACATATAGATACTCAATTTATGACAGAGGCAGCACTGTGAACAAAGGGAATAGACTTTTCAATAAATGGTGCTAGGACATTGGATATTCATGTGAGAAAATATGAAATGGTCCTTTATATTACATTCAAAAATCAATAAACTCCAGGTGTATTAGACTAAGTGTGTGAAGCCAAACTACAGCTGTAAGATAATACAGGTGAATAATTTCACAACTTGTGACTGAAGCAAGATTTTATAAGACACAAAGAGCACTAACTAAAAGACCCATACATCTCTCCATGAAAATTAGGTACTTCTGTTCATAAAAATAAACTATAGCCCAGTGTGGTGGCACACACTTGTAGTCCCAACAACTTGGAAGGCTAAGGTGGGAGGGTCCACTTGAACCCAGGTGTTCAAGGCCAGCCTGGGCAACACAGTGAGATCCCATCTCTTAAAAAAAGAAACACTATGGGAAAATGGAAAGATATTTCACAGAATGGAAGAAGACATTTGTAACACACATAACTGTCAAAGGGCTCATGTCCAGAATATATAAGTAACTTTTACAAATTACTAGGTCAATCCAATAGAAAAATGGGCAAAAGACAGAAGCACTTCAAAAATGACATGCAAATATCCAATAAACAAAAGTTGCTTAACTTCATTAGGAATCAGGAAATAAATATTAAAAGCACAATAATAGCTCTATACATTGGCAAAAAGATGTGGAAAAGTGGGAGGTTTCATACATTGCTTTGGGAGGGATATAAATGGGTACAACCATTTTGGAAAATAGTTTTTCATTTTCTCCTAAAGTTGAAGATACAAATTCCCTACCAAAGTCACCACTCTGTACACCTCCAGAAGCTTCACTTGCATTGTTATCTATAGAAATGCTACTGCCTCAAGTTGCACAGTAGTACATGGCCTATATGGCTATACACATTTCCCCTATGTTTCCCCTATGACCCAGTTGTATATATCTCAGTTCTGGATATATACTCTAGAAAACTTGCATACAAGTACATGACGATGCACATTGATAGCAGCACTATTCACAGTAGCCAAGAACTGAAAATGATCCAAATGTCAACCTCTAGAACAAATGAATTGTGAAATAGTCATAGATGGAATACTATATAGCAATGAAAACAAATGACCTAGACCTAACAAAAAGAACATGGATGCACGGTACAAACAATACTGAACAAATTAGAAATATTTTTAACATACACAATATTCCAGTTTTATAAAAACAGTCAAAACGATATTGGTTTAGGCATACACACACAAAAAAGTGGCAGAGCTATTTGAAAAAAAAAAAAGTGATTAAGATAAAAGTTGGGATAATAGGAGGGAGGGGAGAAGGTGGGGAAGGATTACCAGGGGCACAGAAAACTTTTGGAATGATGGGTATGGCTACTATTTAGATTATGGTGATGACTTCACAAGTGTATATCAGAACTTACCAAATTGTATGTATACTCTGAATATGTAGTTTATTATATGCCAAGGATACATCAATAAAATTGTTTTAAAATCAACATATTTATATTTTATATGTTTAAATACTGTTAATCTGCACTACTTTTCTTATTTATATTTTTAATAATAAAAATTGGATAAAAGTGGATCTGATAGGGAAAGCCTAAAGCTATTTCTATTAGTGGCACTATCCTTCTCAGTGGCCCTTGAGGCACCTTCAATAAAGCCTGAACCCTCTGATGAAGAGTTTGAAAACTTCTATTTTAAACTAAGTCTTAACCACAGGTCTTAAGCCAGCTGACAAAATTTAATTTTTAAATTATATTTCTTTAGCTCTAGTAATATTTAGTTTACACATCTGCATGCTCCAGTATTGGCTGCGTATGTATTTGCAAGCATATCCTGTTGCTGGATTGACCCCTTTATTATTATATAATGACCTTTTTGTCTTTCTTACAGTGTTGCTGTGAAATCTATTTTGTCTAATATAATTACAGCTACTCCTGCTCTTTATTGGTTTTGAATGGCATGGAATATCTTTTTCTATCCCTTTCTTTTCAGTCTATGTGTATCTTTATAGGTTAAATGTATTTCTTGTAAGCAATAGATCATTGGGTCTTGTTTTCTTCATCCATTCAGCCACTCTTTGTGTTTTGATTGTAGAGTTTAGTCCATTTTCCTTCAATGTTATTATTGATAAGTAGGGACTTACTCCTGCCATTTTCTTTTCCTATTGTTTTGTAGTCTTCTTTTTCTTCTTTCCTTCCTTCCTGTCTTGCTTTTAGTAAAGTAAAGGTGGTTTTCTCTGGTGGTATGATTTCATTTCTTGTTTTTTATGTTTTGTGTATTTTTAGATTTGAGTTTACTGCAAGGCTTACAAGTTATAATTCATTATTTTAAACTGATGACAACACTGATTGCATAAATAAGCAAGCAAAAATAAAAACTCTACACTTGAACTCCATCCCCCCCTTTTAAAGTTTTTGCTGCTTCTCTTCATATTTTATTGTACTGTGTATATCTTGAGAAGTTAATACTTTTTTGTTTTTTTGTTTTGTGACAGAGTCCCGCTCTGTTGCCCAGGCTAGAGTACAGTGGCATGATCTCGGCTTGCTGCAACCTCTGCCTCCCAAGTTCCAGCAATTCTCCTGCCTCCCAAGTAGTTGGGATTAGAGGCATGGGCCACCAAACCTGGCTAATTTGTCGTTGTATTTTTAGTAGAGATGGGGTTTCTCCATGTTGGCCAGGCTGGTCTTGAACTTCTGACCTCAAATGATCCGCCCGTCTCAGCCTCCCAAAGGGCTGGGATACCAGGCAAGAAATTATTATTTTTTATTGGTTTATTTGAGATGAAATCTCTCTCTGCTGCCCAGGTTGGAGTGCAGTGGTGTGATCTCGGCTCACTGCAACCTCTGCCTCCTGGGTTCAAGCAATCCTCATGCCTCAGCCTCCCAAGCAGCTGGGACTACAGGTGCACGCCACCAATCCAGCTAATTTTTGTATTTTTAGTAGAGACAGGGTTTCACCATGTTGATCAGACTAGTCTTGAACTCCTGGCCTCAGGTGATCTGGCTGCCTTGGCCTCCAAGGGTGCTGGGATTACGGGCGTGAGCCACCATGTCCAGCCTTACTGTAGTATGTCTTGAAGAGTTATTTTTAATTGGCTCATCAAGAGCTCCATTTATAATCTTTCTTTTCTCTTGCCGCTTTTAGGATCCTTTCTTTATCCTTGACTTTTGAGAGTTTATTAGATGCCTTGAAATCATCTCCTTTGGGTTAAATCTGCTTGGTTAATATAACCTTCTTGTATTAAATACTTGAGATTGTTCTCTAAGTTTGAGAAGTTCTCCGATATTTTACCTTTCAATAAAACTTTCTACCCCCTCTTTCTCTACCTCCTCTGTAAGACCAGTAACTCGTAGATTTGCTCTTTTGAGGCTATTTTCTAGCTCTTGTAGGCATACTTTTTATTCTTTTTTCTTCCCTGTGTATTTTCAAATAGCCTGTCTTCAAGCTCACTAATTCTTTCTTCTGCTTGATCAATTCTGCTATAAAGAAATGCTACTGCATTTCTCATTATGTCAATTGCTTCTTTCAAATCCAGAGTTTCTGCTTATTTTTAATTATTTCAATTTCTTTGTTAAATTTATCTGATAGAATTCTGACTTCCTTCTCTGTGTTGTCTTGAATTTGTTTCCTCAAAGCAGCTATTTTGAATTCTCTTCCTGGAAGGTCATGTATTTCTGTTTCTCCAGGCTTGGTCCCTGATCCCTTATTCAGTTCATTTGGTGAGGTCATGTTGTCTTGGATGCTCTGGATGCTTGTAGATGTTCACCGGCATCTGGGCATTGAAGACTTAGGAATTTATTATAGTCTGGGCTTGTTTGTGCCCATCCTTCTTAAGAATGCTTTCCAGGTATTCAAAGGGACTTGGGCCCCAACACCAATAATGCTGTGGTTTTTGCATACTCATAGAGATACCACCTTGATGGTCTTGGATAAGATCTGGAAGAACTCTCTGGATTACCAGGCTGTTCTTTTCCCTTCTTTCTCCCAAACAAATGGAGTCTCTCTCTGTGCTGAACTGTGTGGAACTAGGTTGTGGCGATGCAAGGACCCCTGTGGCCACCACCACCGGGACTGCATTGGATCAGACCTGAAGCCAGGACAGCACTGGGTCTTGCCCAAGGCCCACTCTCACCACTACTTGACTCCCACCTACATTCACTCAAGGCTGTAGAATTCTACAATCAGCAGGTGGTGAAGCCAACTAGGTTTATGTCTTTGGCTTCAGGGTGGCAAGTTTCCTAGGCCCTGGGCAGGTCCAGAGATGCTGTCTGCGAGCCAGAGGTTAGAGTCAAAAACCGTATAATTTTGCCTGATGTTCTATTCTACTGTGGCCAAGTTGGCACTCAAACCACAATATGAAGTCCTTCCTGCTCTTCCTTCCCCTTGCCATTGGCAGAGGAGCTTCTCCCTGTGGCCACCATCACCACTGGCACACAGGGGGTTCTGCTAGGCTACCACCAATGTTCACTTAAAGCCCAAGGGCTCCTCAGCCAGCTTGTGGTGAATGCTGCCAGGCCTGGGACTCACCCTGAAGGGCAATGGGCTCCCCCTTTGGCCCAGGGCAGGGTCCAATAGGCAATGTTATCCAAGAGCCTAGGCTTGGATTTGGGGACCCCAAAAGTCTCAGGGACCCCAAAAGCTGTACTCTATTGTGGCTGAGGTGGTACCTAAGGTGACAAGACAAAGTCCCCTTTACTTTTCCCTCTGCTTTTCTCAAACAAGAGGAATCTTTTATCATAGCCACCACAGCTGGGAATGTGCTAGGTCACACCTGAAGTCAGCATGTCTCAGAGCCCAAGGCCCACAGCATACTATCTGGGTATTGCTGCTTGTTATTCATGGCCCAAGGGCTCTTTAGTCAGCAGGTGATGAATCCCACCAGAACAAGATCCTTCCCTTCAAGGCAGTGGCTTCCCTATTGACCCAAGGTATGTCTAGAAATGTTCATGAGCTAGGGGCTGGAATGGAGGCCTTGCGACTCTACCCCATGCCCTACCCTACTGTGGCTGAGCTGGTATCCAAGATGCAAGACAAAGACCTCTTTACTCTTTGCTTTCCTCTCCTTAAGCAGAAGCAGAGTCACTTTCATTGCTGTCTGCCTAGGGTTGGGGGAGGAGTGGTGTAAGAACTCCCTTAGCTGCACTGGCTGGTGTCTCCCTAGGTCATGTATCACCCTAGTCCTCTGGTTGTGAGCCCACCCAGCACTAAGAGTTGCCTAGGAATTAACTACAGTCTTTATGTCCTAGACTGTCTTTCAAGTTTACGTAGGACCCCAGAGCACTTTGGCCCATGGTGGCAAGGCTCGCCAAGAAACTCAAGTTCTGATAGCTGGGATGGGCGATTCCACTCTGGCTAGGTCTGGTCCAAATGCTCCATCTGTGCATTTGTGCTAGCTTAGCCCAGCATGGCTTTACTCTCCACTATGACAAGGCAGCACTGAATTCAATGTGAAGTCCCCCAGCTGCTGTGCTCTCCCTCCCCTAAATGCACAGACTCAGATCCCATAGCGCAGCCACTGCCAGAGGGTCAGGGAGGGGGTGGCATCAGTGATTCAAAGCTTTCTCTCTAAACTTCTTCAATGCCTCTTTCAGCAATATGAAGTTAAAACCAATACTGTGGTTACTCACCTGCTTCTTGGTTCTTGTGATGGTGCTTTTCTGTGTGTAGACAGTTGTTAAAATTTGGTGTTCCTGCTGTGGGGGATCAATACTGTAGGCTTCTCTTCTGCCATCTTGGCCTGCCTTCAATTTCTTAGAATAATTTAATCAATTCATAGTGTTTACATTATTGAATATCCAAATACTTTTTTGTACCCAACCCTCAAGACACAAGTTCTTCCACAAATTTTAACGTAGTGTTTAGAAATGTAACTGCAAGGTATCACAACAAATAATTTTAAATTTAGAAGGAGGCTATTATCTTATGTCTGATCCCTAAGGTCACAACACCAAGGATGTGGATGCTTGTTTGCTGACATTTACTCACCATTCCACCATGCTGCTTCCTGGAAATATGTTATAATATTGTACATGCCCACCAACAAGAATGACAGCAAAATCTTCCTAGGCCTGCCACTTACAGAATGGGGAAGGCTAGTCCAAAGTGGCTTGTACTCACGGGTATGAGGCAGAACACTGACCCTTAAGAAAATGTGACGTAAATATTGAGAATATAGAATAAATACAAGGCAGCAAGTAAAACACTCTTACATAAAATGCAGCAAGGATGTACAAGTTGCCCAAGGAAGGTTCAGCCTAGAAAGAGAATATGACTCATTATTTGTAAGTAATATAGAATTAAGTCACTGAGGACACTTATGTTTGGAAATCTTACATAAATTTTATTTGAGATCTCAAGTCCTTATAAAAAGTGCATTACATCAAAATTGCAAAAAAGACACTTTCTAAATGAGAAACTTCTATCGACTCATTTATTTTACCCCATGATCCATTTCCTACCCTATCAGAAATGATGAAAGTTTTTCTTTCTTCCTTTTCTTCCTCCTGCTTTGAAAGGGCACCTGCCATGAGGGGTATCTTAACAGAATGTCCCAATTAATCGTTGCCAGGAGAGGAGTAACTTCATACTGGCTACACTTAAGAGAGCCCTTGGCATTCCTTTTGCAGTGGCCCAAATATCACTACAGCCTGAATTTAAAAGATTGCAACATACTACTTGCAATCTCTCTCCCTGGGTTCCTCTTGTACTCACAAACTCCACTCTAAAACAACCTAAAATTTTAAGCACCAAATAACTGCTTAAGAAATGAAGGGATCTAAAGTTAATTAACTACTTTACCTTAGCAACTATTTTCTGTATAAGAATCTCAAAAGTAATAAAAATTATATAGATGAAGAATGACCCAATACTAAGAAGGGGATGAATTCTGAGAGCAAATACATTTTATAACCCTTGTCTCAAAAGAAGATCAATTCTACAAAATACAAAATGTTAAGAATACAATTTACACAGTAAAAATGATTTGTTTTCAGTATGAAAGTACTTTTAATTTCTTTACTGCAGGTACAATGGCATCCAAGTCATCAATTTCTGTAATACAAAAACAGTAATAATAAAAGAGAGTAATTTTCCCAGTGATAAACTCACATGAAATAAGAACCTATATGCAAAGGCAAACCCCAAACATAAAGACAACAATATGGTGCTTCTGTGCACATGAAGTTTTTCTCCAATAGTGACGATAGATTATTACTGATTCAGATACAGACACTTCACAGGGGCTCTGTTTATAAAAGCTACCACATACCTACAAGTACCCTCTGATTCTAGTATTAACTTCATTAGCAGCATGCCCTTATTAACAGATCCAACTGCCCACATTTGTGATATGTTAGTGTCTCATTAGATCTATATCACTACACGGGTGCACCTACATGATGAAATCTCAGGTAGAGGCGCCTCCTCCCCTGGGTCTCCATGTGAGGACTTAGGAATTTCTTCTCATAGAACACAGTCTTGTCCTCTTTAATTTTCTTGGAAAGATTTCTCAGTAGTGGATCACTCTACCTTTTAGAATGAAAGGTATCTGCCAGCCGGGTGCAGTGGCTCATGCCTGTAATCCCAGCACTTCAGGAGGCCGAGACAGGAGGATCACTTGAGGTCAGGAGTTCAAGACCAGCCTGGCCAACAGGGTGAAACCCCATCTCTACTAAATACACAAAAATTAGCCAGGTATGGTAGTGGGTGCCTGTAATCCCAGCTACTTGGGAGGTTGAGGCAGAAGAATTGCTTGAACCTGGGAGCCGAGATTGTGTCACTGCACTCCAGCCTGGGCGACAAAACAAGACTCTGTCTCAAAAAAAAAAAAAAGTATCTGCCTAATCAAGAAGAGAGCCTTATCAGAGTACAAACCTCAAGTGCAATGTATTATAGAGCTTAGCTTGGTCCACCTTACCAGATACTACGAATCCAGATTCTTCTCTGACAGACTCTTTCTGAATCTGCTTTTTTTCTTCCTAAGACTATCTTATTCCAACTAGCCTTATCCAGATCCCAGCCCTACTTAAGGTAATTCCCAATGGCAGGTTCTCTAGATACCCACTATTTTTTTCTAGCTTATTCTGTTAAGCCATTATTAATAAACGCATTCCTTTACGTAAAACATGCTTTCTTGGATTCCAACTCTCCCCATTGCTTAGCTGGATCTTGGTTGCTCTTCATTTAGCCTCAACACATAGCCCATGCTCTGCTACTATTCGTTTAGTTTTTTAAGCCCTCGACTTCAGTCAGAAGACTTGTCTGAACCCACTAATAAAGCATCAAGATATGGGAAAGGAAACAAGATAAACAAACCTACAACAGAGAATTTGTTTTGTTCCTTACATTGTGGTAAGATACAAGATCAAGTTATTACCTGACTCTGCCCCCTACCCATTCTGAAATTGTATCTGTTTTCTCACTAAATGAGAAACGTGCCTTACAAATGAACCTCACAGCCAAGGACCTTGGCTGATATGGGGATTTCCTCAGCCAATCACACCACTTACATGAGAAAAAGAATGGATATTTAAAAAACACTAAAGGTACACTCCGTATCTGTTACTCAGTATACAACCCTGCATCTACATGCTTAGTGACACCTAGTAACAAAAAAAAAACCCTCATGTTTGCCAGATTTAACTTTACCAATGTTAAATATGTTTAACCCCAGAATTTCAACTTTGACCAAAATACAGAATTCATCTGCAGAGAAACTTGGCTTTCTGAAGCAGATGATCTTTATGAACCATGCTGAGTGTCATAATATCTGAAAGGAAGTTTCTATAGAAGCATTCGGAAATAAGTGTTACCAGCACACCCTATTAAAATGTTTATTCATGTGCCAAATATTTATGGATGAGAACACCACTGCTTAATAGCAATCCCAAAGCAAGTAGAATCATATTATTCTATGAAACCAGGCTCTTCAGGATATCAAGGCAACACACTTATACAATTTCGTACCTCATCTCAAGTTTCACTTTCAAATTACATTTTCACTTGCTGTGATCTTTTAAAATATGTGAACAAGCCTAAAGCATGCCCAGTCATTGTCTCCCTTGCTTCCCCAGTGCACATAAAACTGGTCACAAAACTTCCTTTATGTTCACTAGGCTATATATTCTAATTAGATACTTCTTTCACTATTCTTCTTACCAAGTTTTAATTTACTCATTCTCTTATCTTCCTACCAAGCTTCATCTCCTCTTCTAAAAGCAAAGAGCCATTCTTTAAAAAAAAAAAAAAAATCTTTCAAATGAGCTATATAGAAAAAAGAATTTACTAGTGAATAAAATCACTTTAAAACTTTAAAAATTGTTCTTTTAAATTTTTTCCCTTCTTACCTGATAGCAGTAACTTAAAAAAATTGTTTTTAATAGTAAGATAAATTAATTTTATAGCCACATGTAATTACATTTAAGCTAGATAAGTGTTTATTTTATCTTATGAGTCCTAAGCAAATTTTTTTCCTTTTAGGAGACACTACTACTAATGAAGGCTTCAATCTGACCATCTGTACGAGTGTAACATTTCATCTTTTCCTTTCTATAGATATTTATGACTTTATGTTACTTCTTTTTTTTTTTAATACTCCAACATAAGTCATCATGCTAGTAGACTTTATGTTACTTCATATCACCAGAGAGGAAATGTTATTTGTATATTTAAAAAATTTTGTAGATAGGTGCTATCTTAAGAAAAAAAGAGGAAGGAAGGACCTTCCAAGATCATAAAGTCTACCAATATTTTGCATTAGACAATGACAGAGCCAGGATTAAACTAGGCATGGCCAGAGTAATGCGATTTCTCATGATAAGGTCCTCCAGCAAAGGCAGTTCCTACCTCTGTTAAGAGTCTGGGTTTCTGTTCTGTGGACTAATGTCAACAAACTCTAACTGCTTGTAAGGAATGTGTTTCCAGAACTGTTAGTGGTTTCCAACCACTAGGTAAAAATACTAATCTAGTGACTAAGCAACACCTTTCTCTTAAATGCACTGACATTTATGAATTTAACCATCACCAACAGAGATCTTACCTAAGATTTCAAGTAGATCATTAGTAAATGCCTGAAATGCTGGGAAAAATTCCTCGTGTTCTTCCAATTTGTTGATAATGCTGTTTAAAAAATGCACAATTTAAACCTAATTTCTAACTTGAGGTTCTTGCATCTGATCACAAACAGAACATTTACAAAATAGAAACTATGTTGCCAATTTAAATATAAACTTAATGATCATTTACTACAGTTCTTCCTTTCTGAGTTCTTTGTTAATCTAATACCGCTTTTCTTAAGAAAGCATTTCAATATCAATGTAAAATTTGTTAAATTTATATATAACATTCTTAACATGGCAAACTTCCCATTAAGCTCAAGGCTTCTTAGAGACACCATGCTTTTATAGCATTTTCTAAAAATAATTGGCTTTTACATCCAGTATCCTATTAAACATTAAGAAAAAATATCAGGCAGGGTGTGGTGGCGCAAGCCTGTAATCCCAGCACTTTGGAGGCCAAGGCGGGAGGATCCCTTGAGGTCAGGAGTTCAAGACCAGTCTGGCCAACATGGTGAAACCCTGCCTCTACTAAAATACAGAAATTAGCCAGGCATGGTGGCACATGCCTGTAATCCCAGCTACTCGGGAGGCTGAGGCCTGAGAATTGCTCGAACCTGGGAGGTGGAAGTTGCAGTAAGCTGAGACTGTGCCACTGCACTCCAGCCTGGGTGACAGAGTGAGACTCTGTCTCAAAAAATAAACAAACAAACCAGGTTTTATGTTAGAGATGCCTAGTCTTTTAAAAAATCTTTAACATTTATCTTCTAATCAAATAATAAACATATTATTAATGAGTATTCAGTGGCCTATAGTAGTGTCCTAAAAATGGGGCTTATTGATACGATCAGAACTACATGAAGTTGCTAACAAGGTTTGAATTTCTCCATATATAATATTTCCTGAGAACAGGATTATGCTGAAGAGTTCCTGACCTTTATAGGCCCTATAATCTATTTTTATCTTGAAAATACTTGGCATTTTCTCTATCCCTAAGGGTGTGAGACTGTCTTAGGTTGTCAAGTTGTTTAAAAGATGCTATTCCAAGCCTGGGCAGAGTAGCTCACACCTGTAATCCCAGCACTTTGGGAGGCCAAGGCAGGCAGATCGCTTGAGCCCAGGAGTTTGAGACTGGTCTGGGCAATATGGTGAAACCTTGTCTGTCTCTCCCACACACACACAAAACACACACACACATATACACACACACACACACACATACACATACACACACACACACACACACACACAAATTAGCTGGGCATGGTGGTGTGTGCCTACAGTCACACACACACATACAGAAAATATGCTATTCCAAATAGGGAAGGTAAATGAGTTTTGAAAGTCTTTAATTTCACCCCTCCATGAATTCTGAACAATACTTATTTTTATTTTTATTGTTTAGAGATAGGCTGTCACTATGTTGCCCAGACTGGACTTAAACTCCTGGGCTCAAGTGATCCTCCCACATCAGCCTCCCAAGTAGCTGGGACTGCAGGTGTGTGCCACCACACCCGGCCATTCTGGATGATACTCTGTAAACTTTTGAAACAATACCTCTGGAGGTCTTCAGGTCCTAATACCTGCATAACCTGCTCATTCACATCTTCATTAATCAGCCTACACAGTTTTCCAACAGTGCTTACCAACACACACAATGAAGATGAACTATCTGCAAAAGAGAAATAAAAGGATATTTTAACAGAGAATTTCCAAAATTACATGCATCAAACATTTTATGCTTCAGTTATCCTCAAGTTGTTTTTATTTTAAAAATTTTTTATCTACTTTTTGTTAATTTATTAAAAACAATTCTTAAATGGGGGGTCAAAAATGACAAGTTAGGTCATCACCTAATTCTAAGAGTTCTTGGAGGTTTCTCACAGCATTGTTCATTTCTCCAAGCCTAGTATAAACTTCATTCATTCGAGGATAGACTCCATTTAAAGAAGGCACATCAAATAATTTTTGGAAGTGGGAGACAATAGCTTTCAAAGTTTGAAAGTTTGGCATATTGCTGTCCTGTCCAAAAAAGAGGTAAAAAAGAAAGAGTTCATATCTTAAAATAATCCCAAATAAAAACTTTTAAAAGAGAAATAGAACTCTAGTAGAACAAATTTAATATCCACATCAAATTATCAATTTTTGAGATAAGAGTGCATTAGAATGTGACCATTTATATAAGTATTAAGTATTACCTTTTCCTTATTTTCAACTTCTTCCAACATAGTATCTACTATAAACAACAAATCTTCAACTTTGATACCTTCATTTTCATCCTGCTTCTTCAAATTATGCCAAGGTACCAGTTCTGCAGATAGTGTTTTCAAGGACTTATACAAATCCTTTATAACAAAAGAAACTATATGGTATTATTGATTTAAATAATTTCTATAGTAACATAACACAATTAATAAAATGATGTTTTATGTATTTTATAAAATTAATAAATCATAATTATACAGGCAGTTTAAAAAATATGTATGTAACCATCATTGGTATTTTTTAATAATACTTTTACCAATTTAGAACAAGTCTGTTAAAATTAGGTTTCTCCAGGTAAACATAGGCTTTACAGAAAACATTACATATTGATTATTCTGAATCTGGGTGCTCTAAGTAATTTTATGTTATTTATTATTGTTTCATGTTATTTTGTTATTTTGAATTGTTGATACATAAAGAATAAACTTGCCCTTGTATTTTAGTTTTGAATATAACAGGTTTATTGAGATGTAATTCAGATACCATAAAATTCACCCCTCATTAAGTATACATTTCAGTTTTAATATTTTCACACATGTACAAACATCAGCACTATCTAATTTCAAAACATATCCATTACCCCAAAAAGAAATCTCAGACCCACTCACAGTCCTTCCTTCCTCATTTTCCCCTCCCCCACAGCTCCAGGGGTTAACCTCTAAACTATTTTCTGTTTCTATGGATTTGCCTATTCTGGCCATTTTGCATAAATGGAATTATACAATAAGTAGTCTTTTATGAATGGCTTCTCTCACTTAGCATAATGTTATAACATGTACCTCCAGGCAGGTTTTCAATGTGAAAGGTTCTCTAAATATATTCTACTTTATAATACTCTATTTTGTTTTCTTGGCCTAGTTGTGATGCCCTAAGTGATTTTAAACTGTGCACAATGGGCAAGACTACTGAAAGTTTAGAGTTCTAGACTGGTCAATCGACAAATATTTACTGAACATCTACTACAGGCTGAGAATCCCTAATCCAAAAATCTGGAATGCTCTAAAATCTGAAACTCTCAGCAACATGACACTCAAAAGAAATGCTCATTGGAGCATTTTGAATTTTGGATTTTTGGATCAGGGATGCTCAAATGGCATATACTCCAAAATCTGAAAAGATTATTAATCTAACCCCAAGCACCGCAGATAAGGGATATTCAATTCATATATGTATGGAACAGTGCTTAGTCCTTTAGAACAATGCTGTCCAAAAGAAATGTAATGCAAGCCACGGTAATTTTAAGTTGTCTAGAGCCATAGTATGGAAAGTGAAAAGAAACATGTGATATTAACTGTAATATTTTATTTAACCCAATATATCCAAAATATTATCATTTCAATATAAAATCACTATTTTAATTTTTCCCATATGAAGTCTTCTAAATCCAGTGTATATTTTACACTTCTAACACATCTCAATTAGGACTAGCCACCTTTCAAGTGATCAACAACCACATGCAGCTAGAGGCTACCATACTAGACAGCACAGCTCTAGAGAACAGAAAGAAGTACAAGAAATTCCTCCTTTGTCTAACTTATTTTAGTACTTCACTTGACACTCTCCACTTAAGGCTCAGACTTCACATATTGGTATCTTTAACCTTTCAATTGGTAGGAAGACAGTTACCTATTTTAGTAATTCATAGCAATAAATTCTGTGTCAAATGAATGTTTTACAATCAGTGCCACTAGAATTTGAAGAAAAAAACCAGCAAGCAACAGCATAATGACACCTTTATTAACCAATGCTCCAGCTACAAGGCACATTTATAAAGTAATTTATGGAAAAAAGCATACCCAATCTAAGACATTTTTGCTTCAGAATAAAAGAGTATTACAAAGCTAAGAAGAAAAGATGTTCTGGTCTCCTAAGCAGTGAGAGGATGGTTGTAGCACAGTCCATCAAGCTCTGAAAAATGTAAGACGGTCTCCTAGGTTCTTTACATTGCCCAGTTGTGGAGATGTGGAAGTACTACCATGGGCCGGCCTACCATGTATGTCTGGCCTCTGAAGCACTGGAGAATAGGAAAGTGAAAGTATTCAAGAGTGTACTGGGTTGGGGGAGGCTATAACATCTGTAGTTTCCCTTTTTTGGAAAGGCAGGAGGGAAAAGACAGAAAGATGGAGGCAGCTAGCTCCATGTCCTTCCCAGCTTTCTTTTCTTCCAATTTTTAAAACTAGTAAAATAGAAATAAAATTCACCATCTTAACCAGTTTTAAATGTAAGTCCAGTGTTATTAAATATGTTCATAATGTTGTGCAACCAACACCACCATCCATCTCCATAACTCTTCATCTTGTAACACTGAAACTTGACACCATTAAACAATAACTTTCCATTTCCTTCTCCTGCTAGCAATCACCACTCTACTTTGTCTTTATGATTTTCACTAAGTATCTCATGTAAGTGGAATCATATGAGTGGCGTCTTCTTGTGACTGGCTTATTTCACTTAGCATAATGTCATCATAATGTTCACCTATGTTGCATGGGTCAGAATTTCTTTCCATTTTATGGCTGAATAATATGCCACTGTATGTATATACCACATTTTGCTTATCCATTCATCCTTCAAACCTATCCTACTCTTTAAAGCCAAATTTAACCTTAGGGAAAAAACTAATCTGGGAAGATAGTTGTCCCAAATTTAGAGGTTGCTACATTATAAATAACCTATGATACGAGGCCTCAGAGAATCTCATGTAGTTTCTTAATTTGGACCCTGAAACTGTAGCATTATTAATATCTGAGGCACTGCTCAAAATCCATGAGTTATTTCAATGGCAGAGTAACTAATTCTTAATAATTTCCTCTTGGGTGCCCTCAGAATATTCTACTATAAAGCGAATTCCTGCCTCCTCCTACTCAGAAATCTATACAATAGCAAGAACTCACGACCACAGCAAAGTCTTTCTTGGGGGCTATAATCAGAGTGTTCTCTTTCTCCTCCAGACTCTAGAGCACAAGCTATCTGCATCATTCACTTAGAACTTCATCACAGGTAATCGATTTTTATGTCACTAATTTCTTTTAATGATATTATAAATGATTAAATTTTGTTTCATATTTTTTAGTACATTTTGTCTCTCTAGTCTGAATCTTGTGTTTATCCCATAATGGCTTAGCATGGTAAATGAGCAATAAGTATCCATTAATGTGATTCTTCCCTTTGTCTTTTTCCTCTTTCTAGTCTTTTCTCTAGGAAGGCTAGGGTCTTTTCTAGTCCATCCCTTCTGAGAAGGAGAAAGGTGGAGTCAGCACTGTTCCCTCCTACTGGGAGAACCCTCTGACGGGCAATGACTGAGGAAATACCATGATTTACACAATTACTAATTATTTTACCCTCCTCTGAGATACAGAGTGGAGGAACTCCAGACTATAAAGTAAGTATATTAATCCAGCACTGTCACTCAATCAAAATGTCTATGTATTGTATAGCTCTGCCTGAGTCCTATATAAAAAGGAAAATTTTAATAAATTTTTTAAAATTTTCCATAAAAAGAAATTGTTTAAAAATTAACATCACCACCCACAATTTTGTTGTCTTGGAATATATTATTTTGCTTCATTAGTTTAACAAATATGAATTGAGCACTCATGCATCAGGAGAATCTTGGGGATGTATCAGAGAACAAATAAGACAAAACACTGTCTTCATGGAGTTTATACATTCTTAACAGATAACTTCTGCATTATTTGTACTTCATGTAATAGGACTTCTGTGGCAAACACTGTTATTGAATCACATTTTCATTAACAGACATATGCTATGTATTATATTAGTTACTAAGAAATCTAAAGTTTAAAGGGCAAAGAAGTTAAATGCTACTGATTTCAACTATTTACTTTTCAGCAAACCAGTTAACAAAAACTGAAAAAACCTGAAGCTACGCAATAAATACACAATAACTCCACAAAGTAAATAAAATGTAGTCTTCCATGAATAAATAGGATAGGGAAAGGCAGAGTTGGCTGCTAGTTTACTATTTGTTCTAGAGAATAAGCAGACATGGAGATAAGCTCAGTTCTGAGAGACAGAAAATAAAGTGTGAAGAGGGAGAAAATATCCCCCAATTATAATGAAATAAAGGATAAGACATTATATCTGAAGAGGAATAAGGGCCAAGAAAATCGTAGCATGGTGATAGCAACAGGAGGCAGATGAAGGTAGAATAGGGAAGGGCCTAGAAGTACAATGTGCATCCACTACAGATTTTCAATAAGGACATTAACCCAAAAATTTCTTGTCTGGTAGAACCTTAGAGGAGGTAAAGCTTACAATAATGACAACATCAAACAGACAGTACCTAAAATAGATACGTAAATAGGAAGATTTCAGTTTTAGATAATAAGCTTTTTCATCTTTACAGTTAACACAAAAATTAAGCTCTATTTAATTTTTACCCCAAATTAAGTCCAATTAATAAAGCACATAGAGTCCAATAGATATGCAAAGCATATAAAGAATATTCAACCCCTTACCTTTAGGGATGTCAGTTGATCTGCCCACATTTCTATTATGGGAACAAGATGCTCAAATCCACAATCTTGAACAAGATCTTTATTAAAATTTTGGGATCCCCCCTTTGCTCTGTTTATAAATTATTACTGGAGCTCTTGGATTGTGGATAATTGAGTTGATGCTACACAGCACCTTTAAAAAAACAGTGTATTTAGTCAAAATATTATCCTATGCCTACAAAGTTATATATTTTAATGGTGTGCTTTATATGTCTATATATTACATATATATATATATATATATATATATATATATATATACACATATTTCATTAAACATACAAAGAGAGTTATCATAAGGAATTGGCTCATGCAGTTATGAAGACTGACAAGTCCCAAGATCTGCAGTGAGGAGGCGAATACCCAGGAAAGCTAACGGATATTTGCAGTCTGAACGCAGGCAGACTGAGACCCCTGCAGGTGCTGTTTCAGTTTGAGTCTGAAGGCAGGAAAAAAACCAGTGTCCCATCTTAAAAGCAGTCAAGCAGGAGGTGTTCCCTCTTACTAAGCCTTTTGCTCTACTCAGGCCTTCAAATGATTGGATGAGGCCCACCCCATTAGGAAAGGCAATCTAACTTTACTAAGTCTACTGATTCGGATGTCAATCTCATCAAGAAGCACCTTCCCGGACACATCTGAATAATGTTTAACCAAATGTCAGGCATCCTGTGCCCCAGTAAAGTTAAAACAAAATTAACTATTACAAACACCCATATAATCACTACCTAGGTTCAACAATTGTTAGTATTTTGCCATGTTTGCTCACTATCTGTATTTTTAGGTGAACCATTTGAAGAAAATGTGGACATCCTGACTCTTCACCCTCAAATAATAAAGCATGCATCTTTTAAAAGTGGGCATATTCTCCTACAAACTCACAAGACCATTATCAGATGACTTAAGGAAATTAACAGTAATCCCCAGGCTGAGTATTGTGGCTCGTGCTTGTAATCCCAGCACTTCGGGAGGTTGAGGCAGGAGGATCACTTGAGCCCAGGAATTCAAGGCTGCAGTGAGCTATGATAATGCACTCCAGCCTGGGCAACAGAGCAAAACCCTGTCTCCAAAAACAGTATCATTGATGCCTGGATTGAATTTTAAATATTTTAATATGTTAATAGAGTATACTATTTGACTATAACCGTCTCCCCATAAGTGATGAGTTCTACCTTATTATCCAAAGAAAAAAAGGAGACATCAAAAAGCATGTTTAAAGAGAGAAGAATAAAGCCATTCATGAAAAACGTCAGTCTTTTTGTCATGAAAAATTAATTCAATACCTGAAAGCATCTCTGGTCAATTAGGGCCTGTTGCTGACTATATTTGCTCGGCTCATCTTTTTTCTCTGTGTCCTCAGCCTTCTTATGACTAATAAGCTCCTGTAATCTAAAAGGGGGAAAGAAAAATCAAGATAATATAAAATTATTTCCTAGACACTGGACCAAGATGATAAATTAAGTCAGTGATCCAGCCACCCTTCCAAAAGCCTTACATCACTTTAGTTACATGTGTGCACACATGTATGTATGTGTATGTACATATATATATTTATAAACACATACACATATGCATGTATAATTTAAAATTTTGTAAGTCATATTGTCACTAGAAAACAAGAAGAAATAAATCACAAATTAGAAGGAATCTCTGAAGACAGAAGAGATCAGATTGAAGAAGAAAGTTCTAACCACTTCCCAACACTCACTCACAAAAGACAGAACAAGAGACAAATACAACAGAAGATTGAAGCAACCTCCATCCAAGGGGCTTCAAGCTTACAGACTATAGGTAAAGGGAGCAGGAAGCATAGGAAGGGCATTAGTTTGGGTACTATACCAATAACAGCTAGACATTTGGTCCCTCTCTCCTTGTATTCTACTAGCAGCAAAGAACAGACCACAGCGATGCCTGGACCAGTCAAAAGGGCATGGAGATCCAAGAGACCATTGTCCCACGTGGCTGCTAGATTGCTGGGGAAAAGAAGAGTCTCTTCTTCCAGAAATATAACTATGTATAACAGTATCCACCTAGTAGCAAACAGTTGTCCTTCTCCAAATATCTCTGAAGGCAGGCTGTAATTATCTTTCTCCTCCCTCCTTACGCCTATGAAAACACTACAGTAGTACCCACTGATCTGTAGATTCACTTTCCATGGTTTTAGTTACGCAAAGTCAACCAGGGTCCAAAAATATTAAATGGAAAATTCCAGAACTGTTTTACATTGCACACAATTCTGAGCAGTGTAATAAAATCTCACACTATCCCACTCTATCCCAGCTAGGATGTGATTCATCCCTTTGTCCAGCTTATCCATGCTGTATACACTACCCACCAATTAATCACTTAGTAGCCATCTTGGTTATCAGATCAGCTGTTGGGGTATCACAGTGCTACTGTTCAAGTAACAACCTTTACCTAACTTAATAATGGCCCCAAAATTTAAGAGTAGTGATGGTGGAAATTTGCATATGCCAAAGAGAAGTCATAAAGTACTTCCTTTAAGTGAAAAGGTGAAAGTTCTCCACTTAAGAAAAAAATTGTATGCTGAGGTTGCTAAGATACAGTAAGGATGAACGTTCTATCTGTGAAATTAAGAAGAAGGAATAAGAAATCTGGGCTAGTTTGTTGTTGCACCTCAAACTGCAAAAGTTACAGCCACAGTGTGTGATGCATGCTTAGTTAAGATGGAAAAAGCATGCAATTTGTGGGTGGAATACATGGACAGAAATGTGTTCCAAATGACAGCAACTGGGTTTGGTTCTTATCTGAGGTGTCAGGTATCTACTGAGGGTCCTGGAACATATCCTCCATTGATAAGGAGGGACTACTATAGTCTCTTAATAATCCTTCAAATTACCCCTCTTCAATTTGAATATGCTATCAGTTTCCTGCTGGGACTTCAACCCACTAAACTAACTCCATGGCTCATTAATGATGTACTCTGACCTGTTGTTTTGTAAACAGAATAGTAAAATTCCAGCATGTCATTTTCCTGTTGAAAACTGATTTCCCATTGCTTTATGTGCTAAATCTAATTTCCCTGGGCTAGCATTCAAAACTCAAATTCTCCATGCTGTCAGTCCTAACACAGTATTTGTGGGGTTTTTTTTTCTTGTTTTTTGGAAATAGAGTCTCACTCTGTTTCCCAGGCTGAAGTGCAGTGGTGCAATCTTGCTTCACTGCCTTCCAGGTTCAAGCGATTCTCCTGCCTCAGCCTCTTGAGTAGCTGGGACTATAGGCATGCACGAACACATCCAGCTAATTTTTGTATTTGTTTGTTTGTTTGTTTTTAGTAGAGACCTGGTTTCACCATGTTGCCTAGGCTGGTTTCAATCTCCTGACCTTAGGTGATCCACCCAGCTTGACCTCCCAAAGTGCTGGGATTACAGAAGTAAGCCACTGCGCCCGGCCAGTCACACAGTATTTCTCCTGACTCCTTTTTTACTTGATTCTACTACTTCCCTACAATTACCTACTCCAGTCACATATATTGCCCTCATGTTCACTCAGTTGCTATTCACTACTCTAGTGAGTATATCCCCCAAGTCAAATTATAAATAACTTCCTACCTATTTACCACATTCACATTCTTCACAGTTTTGCCTAAAGGCAGTGCCATGAGCATATTATCTAGAACAAAAAGGACATAGAAAAGCTGATATGGCCTCTAGAAGGACTAGAAGTAAACTGACATATCCTGAATTTAAATGCCAGTTCCTTTCACTTATATGAAAACATTCAACTTTCAATGAATTGTTTGCAAATCTAATTAATAAATGTTATACTGCGACTATACACATTTTTGCTGTTAGTGCAATAACCTAAATATATAATTGCATGTACTGATTACAGTTACTCTGGGAAATGAAATGTGATTCCATTAACCAGATGAATAAAGAGATACCCTCAATGACAGTAACTAAAATTTACTGGGAGCCTAATGATGATAACTAGCAGGTTCTGAGAGCCTTCTCTATGCAGGAATTCTAAGCACTTTACATGTATTAACTCATTTAGTCCCACTGTTTTTCTAAGTTTATAGAAGACAATGATTAGTAAAAGCTGGGGACTCACAGGAAACTGGTTCACTTAGTTTCCCAGAAAATATCTGCCATTAACAGTACTACTGAAAACTTCATGTTCTGCAAAATCATGCAAGTAATTAACAGGGCTCAAGAGACAATAGATTAGAAACCAGACTACTTACAACTGATGCAGCTTGGGGAACTGGAGAACAAAAACAACTGGTGCCTCAGGAGTTAAGTTGGGCAGATCAAGCATGTCTGGAAGTTGCCTCAGGAGATAATAAGAATGCACAGACAACAAAGAAGAAATGTTGGCTTAAGGATGCCAAGACATGAAGACTGAAGTGGAGCCCTGGGCCAAAGAAGCTGAGGTTAAAATGGGCAAAGGAGGAAGTGCAACTTGCTTCCAGCTTATAGTCTGTCTAATGCTGGGGGTCAGGGAAGGAGCGCAGAGTACTGTTGCTTATTCTAAATTTTCTTAGACTAGAGCTAAAAGGGCACTTGCCTGTGTACTAGCAAAGCCTGCCCTCTTCCTGAAGGCTATAAATATTACTACTGTTATTCTAGTGCCTTGAGTCTAGGAAAAACCACACATGAACAATACAACTTCTATGTTATATTGCTGATGATTCCCTCATTTTCTATTTGCACAACTTAATTGGCATTTTAGAAACCTGTGTTGTAGCAGCCTGGTCTATACTCAGAAATATGCTAGAGTTGTTCTATAGTCTCCAGAGCAGTCAGGAATGGCCTGAAGGATATTAAAAATCCCCTAGGAGTGGCTAAGGGTACTTTATATGCTTTGCAGACACTCATTCCATGTATTCAGCAGCAGTAACTATGTTCTTTTGTGGACACTGAGAAAACAGAAAACTGTACCTCCAATTTAAAATATGCTGTGTTGTGTCCTATTTTGTATAGCCATCTCCATAACTTTCTATGTGCAGAAACTTTATAGCTTTTAACTGCATTCTGTTAGAGCCTTCCATGATCTCACAGTGGAATAAGATCCATGCTGGAGATGAGGAACAAGTTAAAAGAGGACTGCCTTTTAAATTCCACTAATTTAGCTACATTGATGCAAAACACATAGGTGCATCAGTGTGAACCTCTCAAAGCTGTACTGTTCCCCAGGTTTTTTACTCTACAATCTTAGGGCTTTCTAAGATGGTTAGTGATGAAAAGAAGGGTGGTTCACTTCAACCCAGCACCAAACTCTGAAGGCAAGTGTTTCTCCAGGTGAAAAGTTGAGCTCCTGGCTAAAATCCAATGTATTATATTTCAGGCACAGCTATAGGTAATTTCAAAGGCTTTGCCTGGAAGATCCCATGGCAGGAAAGCTGTCCTCTCCACACCAGACATGATGCACAGCTTGTTCACTGCAATCTCTAGAGAGAGTTGCACTCAAGGATGCACTTCCTTTTCCTTCCTGAAAGCTATACTACTACTATTGTTATACTAGTGCCTTGCCACAAGCATTTCTGCATTCCTACCCTAGGCACCTCCATTGGGGGCCTCTTTACTTGGAGCTTAGACTGAAGCACGTGTCAAGTACCTCTAGCCAAGATCTTGTTGGTGGAGGAGCCTTAATTAAAACACTTTACTCCACTCTGACTCAGTACTTTTCCATTCCTAGCCTTTCTTTTCCCTACACCTTAAAACAGCAGGAATCTTTTGTGCAGGGCTCCTAGGCAGTGAGATGGTTCCCTCCATCTGGGTGTGTGTCAGACTGTTCCTCACCTGGTGCCAATTCAGAAGGAAAAATGCAACATTGAGGAGTCAGCCCTTTTAATTTTGGCCTCTTGTTTATCCTATAGCAGTAAGCGAAAAGTTGGATTGTTAATTTCAGTTTGGCTCACTGGTTTCAAGAACTAACTGCTTCAAGAACTGTCAGCTCAACACAGAGTGGCTATAAGATTTTGTCTTTACCCTAGCAAAACATAAATAGTATTGAAAAATTCTATGAAATTAGTGTAGTCCCTTTGTTTACCTTACAGGGGCAGACCTATTTAATCACTTCTTAACAATTTAATTTTATAATCAGCCCCTTTCTAGTATTAACTCAAAAAGAGTCCATGTTCTCCCATGTTAAATTAATAGTCTTATTTGACATTGAAGGTTGGTTAACTACAAATCTAAAAAAACAAACTCAGTTTTCTCTGGTCTCCAAAAGGAAAAGAGACTATACCCTCTTTCATTTTTCTTGTAGCATTTCCTTTGGAAAATCTGTAACTGTAAATCCTTTATCTCTTTAAGATGTAAGTAAATCTTATTAAGAGCTAAATAAGGCTCTTGCCAGTTTTGAATCCCCAGCAATGTCTTTCTTGGGGGCTTTGGAACCATTTCTTTGAAATGTGAACATCTCGTAAGATGGTACCCTGTTTCCCCTATCTCTGATGGAATTTTATCTAGGGTCCTGGCCCCAAGTTGTAACCTCTTACTTATCAAAAAGACACTATAAGTTTTTATTTTTCCTCTCATATAGATAATTAACATGTACATAATGGTATCTGCCTGGCTATACAAAAGGGTGACATTTCTTCTGTCTTTGCAATATCTCTAACAGATTTCCTGTAATATGCATTACAATCGGATTGAAAGTCCAAAGCCTATTCAGTAATAAAACTATTTCTTTTTTTTCCTACATTTGTAAAGAGAATTCACTGGATTGACAGGAGATTTTATTTTTAATTATTTCTTCAGCATCAGCAGTACTTTGAAAAAATATTCTAAGTCTGGCACTACAGAAAATAAAAATTTTTTAAGTTTTACCTTGAAAAAATTTTTTTCATTAAGTGCTTTGTTTAGTTCTAATTGTGTGGTAGCTAAGAGTATGAGGTTTGGAGTGAAAATGATTGGGTAAGCATCTGATTTCTATTCAAGTTCTTCCATATATGGGTAACCTGTATAACTTGGGCAAGTTATATAATACTTCCAAAATTGTTTCCATGTCTAGATACTACCAAAGTTTTCAACTTTAAAAAACGATTAAAAAAAAAACAGGCTGGATGCAGTGGCTCATGCCTGTAATATCAGCACTTTGGGAGCCTGAGGTGGGCGGATCATGAGGTCAAGAGATCAAGACCATCCTGGCAAACTGAAACACCATCTCTACTAAAAATACAAAAATTACCCAGGCACGGCAGCGTGCGCCTGTAATCCCAACTACTTGGGAGGCTGAGATAGAATCGCTTGAACCCAGGAGACGGAGGTTGCAGTGAGCCAAGATCATGCCACTGCACTCCAGCCTGGGTGAGAGAGTGAGACTCTGTCTCAAAAAAAAAAAAAAAAACCACACACATCATTTCTTCAAAATTTAGCAGAAAAATATAGCAGGAATTGGCTCTGAATCATAATTTTAAATGACAATAAGTTACTCTAAAGACCAGAGCTCAGATAAGCAACTATATATATATACATATATACATGTATATATATAACTATATGTGTGTGTGTATATACATACACACACACACACACACACACATATATATAGTCAATTCTCATTATTCATGGTAGTTATGGTCTATAAAATCACCATGAATGCTGAATTAGCAAATACTGAACCACTATTCCTAGGGGAAATACAGGGTCAGGTTCCTGCAAGCCTCTGGTCACATTTTCCTTAACTGATCAATGTATGTATGTATGTATGTATGTATGTTTCTTTGTATGTATGTTTCTATTTAAAGACACTTTTAAAAAATATATTGTCTAAACTCTTAGGAAGTGGAACATTTTTGAGAAAAGAAAAAAAAAGTAAAAAATAAAAATAAAAAATATATATATAGTCGATTCATTAACACAACTCATGGACAACAGGGCTCCATAACTCATGCCTGATAAAGCTTATCTAATAGGTATATTTTTTCTACAAGGTATATTATAGCCTTCTTGTGCATAAGAACAACAAACAGCACTTCAGCACTAACTCAGGGGCCATCTTAAAGAAATCATCTTAAAAAAACTTTTTTTTTTTGCATTTCTATGCCTTTTGTTGGTGATGATGCTCAAACAACAGGGCAGAACATCATCTTGTTTGAAAACTAAGCATGTGTGTCTTGGGTGACCCAAATTATCTGCCACTCTGTACATGTCCATGAATGACTGCAGGTACTGTATTGATTTTGTGATTGTAAATAAATTTTAGCAGGTAGGCAAATTTATAAATATGGAATCTATGAATAAAGATTATATATCTCTATATGTGCGTTAAGTGCATGCACATGTGTACGTGTGTGTGTGCATATCTTATACACTTGCTTTAAAGTCAACAGGTTTCCTTCTCTTTTTACCTCCCCCACATCCTCCTTCTCCCAGTTGCTTCTCTCTCAATCTCCTATCTCATCAATGGCACCCACAACTGCCTTGTTATTCAAGGTTAAAACTTGGGAGACTTTTGATTCTTCCTTTTTCCCCACAACTCCCTATAATCAGCCCATCATGAAGTCCTATTAGTTCTACCTCCATTCTCCAATTCCAAATACTTCTCATTACCTCTACTTCTGCCACCTTTGACCATGTCACTACCATCTCTTGTCCAAAGTCATATAATGGCTACTCTCCCCACTATTTTACGTTTAGTACTTAGAGTATATTGAAACTAAATTATTTATTTTTTCATTGTCTTTCTCCCTTCATGTAATCTCTATGAGGAACCTTTTCTATTTGGTTTACCACGACAACCAGTGCCAAGAATGCCAAACAGATGTATGAAGAATTATAAGTACCCAAAATGTCAAGGAATAGCAGGAATGGAATAATTATTCATTGACTATGCATGCATCCTTTCTGAACCTTCCACTTCTCTTTTCTTAGCTTTCCTCCCCTAATATCTTTTTATTGTGGGGGAGGGGCAGGGACAGGGCTCTGTTGCCCAGGCTGCAGTGTAGTGGTGTGATCACAGCTCACTGCAACTTTGACCTCCTGGGCTCAAGCAATCCTCCCACCTCAGCCTCCTACGTAACTGGGGCTACAGGTGTGCACCACCACACCTGGCTAATTTTTAAATTCTTTGTAGAGACAAGGACTCACTACATTGCCCAGGCTGGTCTCGAACTCCTGGACTCAAGCAATCCTCCTGCCTCAGTCTCCCAAAGTGCTGGGACGATAGGCGTGAGCCACTGCACCTGGCCCCTATTATTTTAACTCAGTATGTAACTCCTGGACGTCCATGATACTTGCCTGTCACTGTTACATGTTGCCATAGGAAGGAGGAAACATAGCTGTCACTGAAAACTGAATCATATATGCTAATACAACTGACTTAATACATTTAATGCATATATTAACTCATAGCTTTCAAAATATTTCATACCAACACTCCCCAAACTACTTTTTCAAATCCCATTCCCTTGAATCAAAGAGTACACATAAATAATCTTCAAAAAACACCATCACTGTTTGAGATCAACTCTTTGAAACACTGAGCACTTGCTTTTCAAAGTCAGGAAGGGTACAAGCAGCAGATACAAATGGCTCACTGCATTCCCTCTGGTACTTTTAAAGTGTGATAAGGCTCACTTTAAAATATTCAGATCATAACTACCAACAACAAAAATTGGAGGCTTGTCACTTCTAATTTCATTGATTCTCTTGCAATGCTTCCATTACTTCCAAAGATAATTTTATATTTAAAATCTTTGTCCTTTATTACTTCAGGCAACCTTTTTTTGCTCTCACTTAAGATGAATATATAGCCAAATCCAACACAGTAGAAATTGCTCTTAAACTGTGAAACCAGAAATACCCCCTTTTAATGTCATTTTCCCCCATCAGCCTGGTAAGTCCAAATCAAAGCCACTAGGAGGTAGCATAAGCTGACATGTAATAAAAATAAATTAAAAACCCTAATAAAAACAACAATTTTGGTAAAAATATAATTACTTGACATTTTTCTTAAGGGCTTTTTCCAGTTTCTTCACCTGCTGTTTATAAAGTCTTAATTCATGCTGTGTGGGCCTATGGAAAATAAACAATGACAAATTAATTCAATTTACTGAATAAAATCATAAAGGTACTTAACAAATGACACACAAAACTTTGTTACTTGTCACAAATATACTTATTAAACTTCTGAAAATATTTCATGACTGCTAATTTGGCGTTTACTGGCCATTTAGATTTCTTCTCCTGTGTAATCCCTTATTCAAAACCTTTTAGTCATTTTTTGCTACTAATTTATTACTTGTTTTTATAGAGAAATATTTCAAGTATATAGACAAAAACAGAGAATACTATAACAAATCCTGGTGTATCTACCACCTCGCTTTATCAAATTTGAATATTTGAATAAGATTCAAATTTTAACTCAAACTTTATACATATACTATACTTAAAATTCCACATGTCCCTCATTAATGTCATTCTTCTCATTCCCGTACCATAGATAACCACTGTCCTCAATTCATTGTTCATTATTCCCATGTACGTTTTCAAATTTTTACTACATATTTATATAATCATAAATTTACATATTATTGCATGCAAGGTTTTCACACTTTATATAAATGGCTTATGCTGTAGGTATCAGGCCCCTCTCCATTAAGGTATAAGCTTTTTTATTTTTTTTTGAGACAGGGTCTCACACTGTCACTTAGACTGGAGTGCAGTGGCATGAGTTCAGCTTACTGTAACCTCTGCCTCCCAAGTTCAAGCCATTCTTCCACCTTGGCCTCTTGAATAGCTGGGACTACCACACCTGGCTAATTTTTGTCTTTTTTTGGTAGAGACAGGGTTTTACCAAGTTGGCCAGGCTGGTCTTGAACTCCTCACCTCAGGAGGCCCACCTCAGCCTCCCAAAGTGCTAGGATTACAGGCATGAGCCATCGTGCCCAGCCATTAAAGTATAAGCTTTATGAGAAAAAAAATTTTTTTGTTTTGGTCTTTGCTTTAAGTTTGGGACAGTGTCTTAACTTATGATAGGTATTCAAATATTTGAATAAAAAAAGGATCAACAATGTTCATCCTTTATTACCGTCAACACAGAGAGGGTCACCCTTTTGTAGCTATGCTGGATATACATTTCTATTGTGTGCCATTATAAATTTTACTTTTCTTCTCATCCCACAACACAGGAATAAGAATAACAAGGCATTCTAGTATAATTTGAGCATGAGAACTTCGCTGGTTTAAGACTGAATCTAATATAGTAAATATTAATGTATTGTGCATTTCAAAATCACTAAGAGTTTTCAGCCACAAAAAGTATTCGAGGTGATGAATATGTTAATTAGCTTGATTTAACTATTCTGCATTTAATTCATGAGTCGTAACATCACTTTGTGCCTCATAAATATGTACAGCTGTAATTTGTCAATTACCAATTAAAAATAAAAATTTAAGATAATCATGCTGAGTGAGAAAGCAGACAAATAAGAGTAAATATTGTATAGCTCCACTTTAAAGTCAAGGAAATATAAACGAACGTATGACTCAAAGCAAATCAGTGGTTCCCTGAGGGAAAGGCAAAGAGGGGCAACAGGAAGGGATTACAAAAGGGGCAAGAGTTAACTTTCAGGGTGTTTGTTTCTTGGTTTTTTGTTTTTAAGAGACAGGGTATCTGTTGCCCAGGTTGGAGTGTAGTGGTGTGATCACAGCAGGCTTGACCTTCTGGGTTCAAATGATCTTCTCACCTCAGCCTCCTTAGTAGCTGGGACTACAGGAGTACGATACCATGCCTGGCTAATTTTTAAAATTTTTCGTAGAGACGAGGTCTCGTGTGTTGTTCAGGCTGGTCTCAAACTCCTGGACTCAAACAATCCTCCCACCTGGGCTTCCCAAAGTGTTGGTATTACAGACATGAGCCACTGCACCTAGCCTCCAGGGAAATAATCTTTTTTTTTTTTAATTGCATTTTAGGTTTGGGGGTACATGTGAAGAACATGCAAGATTGTTGCATAGGTACACACATGGCAGTGTGATTTGCTGCCTTCCTCCCCATCACCTATATCTGGCATTTCTCCCCATGCTATCTCTCCCCCAACTCCCCACCCGCTGCTGTCCCCTCCCCTAGTTCCCCCCCCCCCCCCCAACAGACCCCAGTGTGTGATGCTCCCCTCCCTGTGTCCATGTGTTCTCATTGTTCAACACCCGCCTATGAGTGAGAACATGCGGTGTTTGATTTTCTGTTCTTGTGTCAATTTGCTGAGAATGATGGTTTCCAGGTTCATCCATGTCCCTACAAAGGACATGAACTCATCGTTTTTTATGGCTGCATAGTATTCCATGGTGTGTATGTGCCACATTTTCCCTGTCCAGTCTATCATCGATGGGCATTTGGGTTGGTTCCAAGTGATTATCTTGACTCTGATTGTTAGGGTGATTATCTGGATTGCAACTGTTTCACAGGTGTATACATACATCAAAATTCAACAAATTGTATACCTTACATATATATGTAGTGTACTGTACATCAATTGTAACTCATTAAAGCTATTTTTTTTAAAGCAAAAAAAAAAAAGACTGAATCTACTCAAAGTTGTTTTTTTTTTTTGATTGAGACAGGGTCTCACTCTGTCACCCAGGCTGGAGTACAGTGACATGATCGTGGCTCACTGCAGCCTCGACCTCCAGGGGTCAACTGATTCTTCCACCTCAGCCTTCCGAGTAGCTGGGACTACAGGCGCATACCATCACACCTAGCAAATTTTTACATTTTTTGTAGAGAAGGAGTTTGCCGTGTTGCCCATGCTGGTCTGGAATTCCTGCCTCAAGCAATCCGCCTGCCTCAGCCTCCCTAAGTGCTGAGATTACAGGCGAAAGCCACTGTGCCCAGCTTATTTGAAGTTCTTAGCTAGTTTTATCTTCCTCAACGTGGACTCCAATTTTCTTGTTTCCCTTGCCTACCAATGTGCTCTTGTTCCTTCCATAAGTTATCATGAGAGAGAACTGACTAAAATGAGTATATTATGTACTCATGGTTAGCTTTAGAACAAAGGAAACAGAATGGTGCATTTAATATTCCAAATTCCAGTATACATTTACTTTTCAAAAAATGAAGAAAAATTGGCCAGATGCAGTGGCTCATGCCTGTAATTTCAGTATTTTGGGAATTCCAGCACTAAGCCTAGGAGTTCAAGACCAGCCTAGGCAACACAGGGAGACCCCATCTCTACCAAAGAAAAACATTAAAAAATTAGAGGCTGGGCACGGTGGCTCACGCCTGTAATCCCAACACTTTAGGAGGCTGAAGCGGGAGGATCACTTGAGTTCAAGAGTTCAAGACCAGCCCGACCAACATGGAGAAATCTTGTCTCTACTAAAAATACAAAAAATAGCCCGATATTATGTCATGCACCTGTAATCCCAGCTACCTGGGAGGCTGAGGCAGGAGAATCACTTGAACCCAGGAAGCAGAGGTTGCAATGAGCCGAGATCACGCCACTACACTCCAGCCTTTATTATTTAAATAAATAAATAATAATAATAAATTAGCTGGGTGTGGTGGCTCCCACCTGTAGTCCCAGCTGCTTAAAAGGCTGGGGTGGAGGATTGCTTGAGCCCAGGAGGTCAAGGCTGCAGTGAGACGTGTGAGACGTGACCACACCACCACACTCGGCCTCAGTGACAGAGGAAGACCCTGTCTCAAAAAAAAAAAACAAAAAATTACTGAAGTTTCTCTCACCTGGTTTCCAAATCTTTTTGGAGGTTCAGCTTTTCACTTAAAAGTGCATCAATCTTAGATTTTGATTCTTTGAGTTGATTCTGTAATGACTGCAACACATTTCGTAGAAAAATAATTAACTTTCTTAGATTACTTACTTTATTAAAAGGTATGTATCAGTAATGCAGTCCCCATACCATTAAAAGGCCTTTATAAGTTGGTGAGGCATCCAGATTTCTGTAGTCCTTTTCTTCTTCTGACTGACTTTCATCTTCTTTATATTGCCTAGGAAAATATGGATGCAGTATACTTATGAAAAATCTATCTTCAAATAAAAAAATCTAATTAAACCAATCTAATGAGAGTTTAATAATCTAAATGAATTAAAATTAATCCAAATTTCCTACTTGTTCTCATAGAGAATGGTATTAGAACACTACTACTATCTAATATTATAGTACATACGGTATCCGTTTACTCTCTTTACTTAGAATACATGATCCACCAGGACCAGAACTTTGTCTTGTTCACCACTGTATCTCACTGCCTAGAAAGGTATGGAATATAAGAGCAGGTGAAAAAGCATTGCTGAATAAGCAAGTAAAACATAGGTGGAACATCCATGTTCTCTTAAAAAAATGCATTCTCCACATATTATTTTTTCCTTCTAGTACGTTACGGTCACCAAAAAACCTGTATGAAAAAATGCACAGCATAAGTGGAAAAAGCAACAGATGTAATAGTCTTGGTTCAAGCCTTGATAACACCACTAACTAGTTGTATTATTTGAATAAGTCAATCTCTCAGAATTTATTTTCTCATCTGTAAAACAGTATCTGTCACATCTCCGTCACAGGATTGGTGTAAAAGGCAAGGGAAAGACATTGAAGGACTCTGAAATGCAAAGTGCTAGCAAATAAGTATGATCATTTTTAGTAACCTTGATGAACTATCACTGTGATGTCCTATACGATAATCAATAGCTACGTGACCTAGTGGTTACCATTTAACTCTTGAAATATGGGTAATGCCACCAAAAAACTAAACTTTTAATTTAATTAAATCTTAAATTTAAAAATTGAAGCAGTATAAAATACTTTTCTGTTAAACACAACTTTATTGTTTAGGACTATATTTCAGTTTAACTGTTGCGTCACATAAAGTATTACTATTATAGCCTAGTGTGTACTGGGTACATGTAGGATTTCTAGTATTACACATAAATACATCACCAGTCTAGTAAGTATCAATGGACTGATTTAGTTCAAATGATTTGTTTATTCCTAATAGGTTTAAGCATTTACGCAGTCTCATGATCCCCCCTCTTACAGTACTCCTACTTCTTTAGGTGGTACTTATATCCTATTTGTAGATCTAAAAATCTATCCTCAAATTACCAGAATCTCACTTTTAAGTTAGTACTCACTCTTAAAAAGGAGACTGAGTTTATAAACTTTGTTCAATGAATCCTAAAAACCCCCCTCCTTAGGACACTCTTTTTATTGCTGCAGATTTTCTCATTTGTAGAGTATTATTTATTAACGTGTCTCCTATTTTCTTCCTATCCTCCACTTCCCCTCAATAAGACATTCAATCCAAATATCTGACCCAACCATAACTTGCATAGGCTAAAATACTTTACTTCAGCTAGACCACTGATGAAAATTAAAGTTAAAAAGTGATTCTTCTCCAAGTCACTCGTTCCTCAGCCCCAGATTTACATCACAAATTCATGACAACTAAACTCAATACCACTGCTCTCATGACCTCAATCCTTTTATCATCTTTAGTCCGAGAACCCCATCTGCAGAACTCTACAAGTACCTCTCACAGCATATTCTACATGAAAGATTTCCTGATGGCTGTATTATGTTAAATCTTCTCTTACTAAAAACCTCAAATCCCCTCTCTTCATCATCTAGATCGGGGTCACAAACTGCTGTCTGCAGGCTATATTCAGCACCCTGTTGGTTTTGTAACCATTTTCATTGGAGCATAGCTGTGCCAATTCATTTACATATTATCTGTGGCTAATTTTGTGCTATAACAGCAGAGCTGAGTAGTTGTCCTATCTTGTACAATCTCCACCACCTAAACAACAGTTTCATTTGTAAGTCAGGTCCCTGAAGCTACTTGATAATGCTGCTTTCTGAAAAGAATAAAGCAAGGAGTTGCTTTTTAATTAGTTGCTCTCTTCTTCCCTTCCTTTTTCCTTTTTCTTTTCCCTTTCTCTCTCTCTCTCTTTTTTTTTTTGGCGTTCCCACAGTACTAGAGATAATCAGCAACCCACAACCCACGGAGCTCTGCCATTGTTTTCTCCAAGATTTTGGAAAGTCATCATTCTTGGGGCAAGAATACTATCGCGTACACTTCATAAAAGTGAAGAATTTACCTGCTTTACTATGGGATCCTAATTAGTTAGAACATGGTACAAATAGGTGCTCAAATAAATATTTATTTGTTGAAAGAACTGTTCCATCTATAAATAATAGATGATCTACCTTTTCAGTGACCTTACATTAAAGCATTTTAGATTATATCTTAGATATCCTTCAGCTATTTTAGTTTAGCCAAAGACCATTTATCTTTATGCTTATTTCTTTAATCAGGTGATAAGGGTGTTTTAATCTATATGCTTGATTTTTCACTGACATTTTATCTCTCACATAAACCTGCATACTAATTAGGTTACACTTTGGTAGGCAGCTAATCTAATTCTATGCACTTTGTAGACATACTAGGTAACTATCCAGGGGCTAGATCACATCAGTAGAACAGATTATAATACTTCCACAAAATAAAGGGAAATACCATTTCTGCTGTGACCAATACTTTGGTGATAATTAAGTATACATCTTTTTTTTTTTTTTTTTTTTTTTTGAGACAGAGTCTTGCTCTTTCACCCAGGCTGCAGTGCAGTGGTGCCATCTTGGCTCACTGCAACCTCCGCCTTCCAGTTTCAACCCATTCTCCTGCCTCAGCCTCCCAAGTAGCTGGAATTACAAGCACCCGCCACCACATGCGGCTAATTTTTATATTTTTAGTAGAGACGGGGTTTCACCAGGTTGGCCAGGCTGGTCTTGAACTCCTGACCTTGTAATCCACCTGCCTCGGCCACCCAAAGTGCTAGGATTACAGGGGTTAGCCACCACACCCGGCCAAGTATACATAATTTAACATAAATTTAACAGCATATCTTGACTTAAGTAGTAAAATACAGCCTTCAAGATCTTTATAAAAAAGAACTTCACAGTGACATATTAGGTGGATTTCCATAGTATATTTAAAGTTTCAAAAGCTACAGAAACTTTAAAAATTATAATACAGGATTATTCATACCTTTGCGTATGAATGTTTCTAATTTTAGATTCATAGTAATCAATTAGACAAAGCAACCTAGAAAACAGAATATTGAATTACTTTCAAAATACAGTATTAGAGTATCTACTAGTTTCACTACATAATTTCAAATTGCAGTGTAAAAGTAAGTACATATTTTATCTTTATCTCAGGCTTTAGAAAATTTAAGTGATTCTTACCAGAAAGCAAATATTATACTAAGTCATATGTTATATTAATTTCAAAGTACAGATTTAAAAATAACTATAAACATTATATCTCAACTTATTAAATGCATATACTCCTTTTCCCAACAGTTCTACCTCTACCAGTAGCTCCCCACAGAAATATTTGTCAAAGGATGCAACTGAATATGAACAAAATTGTTCACTGCACCATTATTTATAGAGTAAAAAGCCAGAAATAATTTAACTCTCCATCAGGAGAAACGTTAAATAAATAATGGCACACCTATACTCTAGAAAATAATGGAGAATTAGAAAAAGTAATGTCAATTTGTATGTCCTTAACAAGGAATGATGATGGAAAAAACTAATGTTACATAATCAAATGTATACTTTTTACTTTTGTCTCAAGAGAAAAAAGTTAGATGTGAGTATGTATATATATTGAAAAAGAACTCTATGGGTTCTTAACCCAGGAATATTATTGTAACCTAGGGGATGTGTGGAGGGGCAATGTTGCCATATTGACTGGTTGGGGAGTGGGCAGAATGCTAAAAGTTCATCAGTGAACAACACAACAATAAACAAAGAACTGTCTCACTCAAAATGCCAACAGCACTCCTGTTGAGAAACAGTAGGAAGAACACACACCAAAGTGTTAGGAGAAGTTATCTCTGGGATGTAGGGATTAGGAAAGCAAGAAGATCTGTTACGTTTTACCATATACACTTTTATACTGTTTGAATTTTTATAAGCATGTATTTATTGCTTTTGTGATTTAAAAAATGAGAGAAAAACAAAATAATACTATGCTTTTATGTGTTATTCTTTTTAAAGGAACAATTTATACTGTTTCCATCTTTTTTCTTTCTTTTTTTTTTTTTTTTTTTGTTTTTTTTATGCGCTTCTACCTGTGATTTGCTTTGAATATACTGTTTCCATCTTATCTTGGGAAACCATTACCAACCCATCCCCCTTTTCAGACCTAATTCAGCCAATTGTACTCTTAATATCACAACTTTATAGACTATTCTTCAACTCTTCCCCTGTCTCAACATGAAACAGCTTTCACATTATCCTAAAATACGCCTTAATCTTCTTTATATCCTACACAAATCCTCTTGACCTACGTCCCCCTTATCATTCTATTTCTAATCTATTCCTTCACAGCAAACTTCATTCATTCTGAATTATTGTTACCAATTATCCTCAATAATGTTTTAAGAAGGACTTACTACATGTTAAGTACTGGGAATTCTGAGCAAATAAAATAGTGGGAAAGTAAACAAGTTAACCAATGAGGAAGCATGAAACACTGCCAGTCACCGTCACCTTGAAACACTCTTGTTCCTTGGTTATCCTGATACCCAAACACAGTTCCTCTTCTGCCTCTTTCTTCTCTACGTGGAATTTGGAAGTTCTCTAGACTTTGGCTTTTTTAACAACAGACCTGATATGTTTACATGGATGACTGAAGGTGCCTAAGAATCTATCCATAAATGAATTCATCGGTTTCTTCCCCATTCTTTCAAATGCAGCTTAAAAACTGTCATATTTGACTCCGCCACTACTTTCAACATCTATGGCCAATTCGTCTGGACAGCTGCTGTACATCTTTGCAGTGTCTCTCCCTTTTTGGGTCCTAGTTAAGACCTTCATTAGCCCTCACTTAGACTACTACAACTGATTACTAACTTGTCTGTCTCTTGGGTTTAATCTCCTTGCTCAGAAATCTTTGGGTATGTTTCCTGCCACACAGAAAGTAGAACTCAAACTCTTCAGCCAGTTTAAGTTTCTCCAAGTTCCAGCACACTTTCCAAACTGTCATATCGTCTCTTAAGACTCTTCCCAGCATCTCATGTAGCCTATGCTCCAGACCCCTTGGCCTACTTGATATCCCAAACACATTCACTTTTCCTGTTACCATATTCCTGTAATTGAAACACCCTTTCTCTCACCTCTGCCTATTAATATTTTATAGTTTCTAGAAGTCCAGCTAAAAAGATCACTCATTCATGAAGCCTATCTAGTCATCCTTACCTTTCACTAATTTCTCCCTGTGTCACACCCACTTAGTATCCTATCTGCCCCCACCTATGGTACATATCACTATCTGCTTTATATTTTACTTACCTCTATCTGTGTCTGTCTACCCATCTAGACTATCAGGTCACTGAATGCAGGAATCATGTCTTTACTCATCTGTGTGTGCCCTATTACTTAGCCCAGTACCTGTGTAACTTTTGATAGTATCTGTAGTGGCTACAACTCATGTATTTCCAATAGGTTTAATTCACAATTTTTTATTTCAGTGTCTCAAATTAAAAATTTGCATTGATAAAAATTAAACAGAATGGCGAATTTCTGGGCCATTGGACAAATTCATACCTGAGTTAGTCCGACTTCATCTGGTACACTGCAAGTTCTCTCAGTGCTTTTTCTCACCCTCTTATTCAGTCATTTTAGCTATTTTTTGTTTTTTCATTCCTCCAATTTCTCTCTTCTTTTCCTTCTTCCCACTGTAGTTCTCTCTCTCCTCCTGTCCCTCTCCTTTTTGTTCTTCCTTACCTCGTCTATTTTTCTTACCTTGCCTCCTTCTTCTATTTATTCACACCTCTCTCTAACATTTTAAAGTTGTTTTTGTTATGTGTTTGTCCTTACTTTTCCTTCAAAAGGATGAAAATTATATATGTGTATTTATGCGTATTATCTCTTAAATAATTGTAAAAAATAGTTTTAACTTGTTTTTACTTTATATCTGACCTCATTTATTTTTACAGTAAAATAGAAACACCTAATTATTCAAGATTCCCAATCCTACTAGGTAAACACATAGTACTGCTTAAAATGCAATCAGTTTAAACTGTTGAGGAAAAAAAAAACCAACAAGGTTCTACCACTTAAACAAGAGAAAATATGAATATAATATCCATACTACTTATATTGCTAAAAATAACACTAAACATTTAAAATCAATTACCCATAGGGGAGGTAAGGATTGGATGGAGTAAAGGGGACAGGAGTAAAAACACAACTTCTCTGTATCTATATAACTAATAGTTTTGATTTTGGAATTATATAAAGGTTTACACATTCAAAAGTAAAATTTTAAAAAGCAATCCCCCCAAAATTGAAAATAAATTGAAGCAACCTAACTGCATTATAACTTGGTGATACAAACACACAGAGAAAACAAGTATTTCAAGATATATACAAATACAAATCTTGACTGCATACATAGTGGAATATATTAATGTCAAAGACAGCTTCCCAAAAATTCAAATTTCATTCAGCAGGCTTATTGTTAGTAATTCTAGTTTTATTATTTTTAAACTATTTTTATGTATTATAGGATACCGAAAATAATTATAATATTTTTCTTAAGAATGATTTTCAGTAGAAAAGACAACAGTTACAAATGTAAAATCAGAATTTAAATAAAATACTACCTTAACTTTAGCTTGTTTTAAAAAAAATCAATGATGATTTTTCCCCCCCCCAAAATATACAGTCCCTAGTTCTTTCCACTAACAACTCCTAAAATCAATAACATAAGAAAACTAAGCAACCCCCAAACCCATACAGTGATCTCTAAATATTATTCTTCACTAAAAGGATCAGTTATTTTGAGAAATGTCTGATTAATTATGAACTTATTTAAATTTAAAGGTTTAGTGTTATTTTTAGTAAATGTTCAATTCCATTCCTCAAAGGACCTCTAGAACAACAACAAAAAAGAATAGGAAAAAAAATGCAGAAGAGGAGGAGAGAAGACTCTTCTAGTTTATAAGAGTTATAACCACCCCCAACATAAAATAAGGTAAAACAAACAAACAAACAAAACAATGAATCAAGCTACATATCAATTTATGTAGCAAAATTACTGTCTATCCAAGACGGTATGAGGAACTCTTTTGCACAGATAGGCAAACACCCTGTTTTGAGTGACAATGCGATCTTCTTCCTCCTTTCTTAATCTACAGACTTCCTTTTGCAAAGAAGCAATAGTTTCTTGTTGCTCCGTTCGTTTTTTCTTATAATGCTGGCACTTCACCTATAAGATATTTTTTAAAAAACATAATTATGATATGTACAACTAGGAGGTGCTGTCCTGACAATATTATACACAAAGCCATCTTCATACTTTCTATTGAGCTGTTTCATTCAAGAACTTCAGTACTGAGGCTGTTTTTAAATGAGTATAAGCTCCAAGAAGATTATTAAGTCATAAACATAATAATCTTTTGACATGAAAAAATATAAGTCAAATAGCTATAAAATGGGGGAAACTACAGCTCATAATTGCATGTATTCAAGAGTTCTTACTAAGTAAAGCAATTCAAAAATTACCATAAAACTGGTATAATTTTATGTTTAAGTTTAAATTAAAACAATAATCAGGAAGGAATCAATACTAACTTATGATTGCAAATGGTATAGTCAACTTAGGCATTCATGCAACGTGGGTGAGTGCAAACTCAAAGTAAGTCCGTAACCAGGAAATTATCAAGAAATAATCAGGGAGAATGACATCACCAAAATGGCAGAGTTGAAGCAATCTGGCTTCACCTCCTCCAACAGAAAACCAAAAACCAATATCCAGTGCCAAGATTGTTACCAGCAATATCCCAGAACTCAAATCTGAGGATGAGACAATCCCTGGGGCCACAAAGAAGTGAAAAAATTTCAAACAGATTGTAAGACAATCGGACTTCTGCATCTGTGATGCCTCTCTCTTAACCTGCAAGGAACTCTCTGTGGAAAATTGTCCTCGGACTCAGTTTCTACACTGGAAAAAGTGAGATCAAGACCAGCTTCCCTACCATCTTGGGTTCCTTGCAGAACTGTTCCTGCCTTAACCCACAGAAAGCATCACAAGTGCCTATAGGAAGAAAAACTCCTGAGAGCAGCCAAAGACAAACATGGGAGGTGGGAACAGCAGCAACCCTAACCTGCAAAATCTGCCTGGTAACTCAGCCAAAGAAGATGCCAAATCAGAGTGGCTGGTCAGCAGCACCACACTGTAGGAGACACACTCCACAGGCTAGCTGGGTATGAAACCCTAGTCAGCTTTCCATACAGCTGGGGTATCCCATTTGGGATCTCCCCCAACCTAGGACCATCTGCACTCTGAACACTTGCCAGAGCTAGAGCAAACCTGGATATGAGCCGCTACCTAGTACCAAGGAGGAGGCAGTGACCTAGCATAAAGGAAATTCAACAGGTGAACTGTAAAGAACCTATGTAAACACATCCAAGAAAAACCCAAACAAGCCAGACAGTGAAAACTGAAATAACCAATCCTTCAATGAGAAGGCACAGATATATGTCCACAAGAAACAAAAGCAAACAAGGAACCATGACCTCCCCAAATGGGAAAAAGTAAGGAGCCAGTGACCAGCCCTAATCAGACAGTGATATGAGATTCTTCAGATCAATAATTCTTTTTTTTTAAGTCATCTGGTTTTGGACCTTTATTTGTTCAAAGGTTTTGATTATTGACATAATCCACTGTTAGACATCTACTAAAATTTTTTACTTCTTCTTGAGTCAGTTTTGGCAATTTCTGTGTTGCTAGAAATTTGTCCATTTCATCTAGGTTAGCTAATCTGTTGTCATATAATTGTTCAAAGTATAGTCTTATACTCATTGCTTTAATGGAGGGGTGGAGGTTTAGGGTTTACTTACTACCTTACCATTTTCAGTGATGTTAAATTTTTTTTTTATCATTGTTTTTGTTAGTTTGTTTGAGACAGAGTCTCACTCTGTCGCCCAGAGTGGAGTGCAGTGGAATGATCTCGGCTTACTACAACTTTCACCTTCTGGGTTTAAGTGATTCTCCTGCCTCACCCAAGTTTCTGGGATTATAGGCGCATGCCACCATGCCTAGATAATTTTTGAATTTTTAGCAGAAACAGGGTTTCACCATTTTGGCCAGGCTGATCTGACCTCAAGTGATCCTCCCACCTTGGCCTCTGAAAGTGCTGGGATTACGGGCATGAGCCACCATGCCCAGCCCTTTTTATCATTGTTAAAGAATTCTAATGTTGTATCTCTACATTCCTTAATCATTGCTTTTTCTAATCCTTGTCTGTCCAGGATTCAAAAACTCAGTGAACTCCAGTATAAAACAGGAAATCAATTCAGAAATCTACCAGTGAAATTTTAAAAAGATGTTGAAATAATAACTTTAAAAAATCAAACAGAACTCTTGGACTGAGAAATACATTGACTGAATTGAAAAATACATTAGAGGCTTTTAAAAGCAGAATGGATCAAGCAGAGGAAAGAATCAGTGAGTTTGAAGACAGGCTATTTGAAAATACACAGAGAAGAAAAAGAAAAAAGAATACCTACCCATAAAATATAGAAAATTACCTCAAAAGACCAGATCTAAGAATCATTGGCCTTGAAGAGGGAATGAGAAAGAACAAGGGGTAGAAAACGTATTCAAAGAAATAGCAATAGAAAAATTTCCAAATCTACTGAAAAATATAAACATCCATGTACAGGAAGGTTAGAGAGATCACCAAACAGATTCAATTCAAATAAGACTACCCCAACGCACATAATAAATTCTGACCTGGGCAATACCATCCTGGACATAGGAATGAGCAAAGATTTCATGACAAAGACACCAAAAGCAATCACAACAGAAGCAAAAATTGAAAAATGGGATCTAATTAAACTTAAGAGCTTCTGTATAGCAAAAGTAAAAAAGTAAATAGACAACCAACAGAATGGGAGAAAATATCTGCAAACTATGCATCTGACAAAGGTCTAATAGCCAGTATCTATAAAGAACTTAAATTTACAAGAGAAAAACAAATCCATTAACAAGTGGGCAAAAGACATGAATAGACACTTTTCAAAAGAAGACATACATGCAGCCAACAAGCATATGAAAAAAAAAGCTTAGGCCGGCATAATGGCTCATGTCTGTAATCCCAGCACTTGGGAGGCTGAGGCAAGTGGATCACCTGATGCCAAGAGTTCAAGACCAGCCTCGCCAACATGGTGAAACCCCCTTTCTACTAAAAATTTTAAATATTAGCCAGGTGTGGTGGCTCATGCCTGTAGTCCCAGCTACTTGAGAGGCTAAGGAAGGAGAACTGCTTGAACCTGGGAGGTTGCAGTGAGGCAAGACCACACCACTGCACTCAAGCCTGGGCAACAGAGCAAGACTCCATCTCAAAAAAAAAAAAAAAAAAAAAAAAAAAAAGCTCAATATCATTGATCATTAGACAAATGCAAATGAAAACCACAATGAGATGCCATCTCACACCAGTCAGAAGGCTATTATCAAAAAGTCAAAAAGTAGCAGATGCTGGCAAGGTTGCAGAGGAAAGGGAACACTTACACACTGTTGGTGGGAGTATAAATTATTTCAACCATTGTGGAAAGCAATATGGCGATTCCTCAAAGAGCTAAAAGCAGAACTACCCATTTTACCCAGCAATCTCATTACTGGGTATATGCCCAGAGGAATATAAATTATTCTACCATAAAGACATGTGCACAAATGTTCACTGCAGCACTATTCACAATAGCAAAAACATGGAATCAATCTGAATACCCATTAATGGTAGACTGGATAAAGAAAATGTGGTGCATATACACCATGGAATACTATACAGCCATAAAAGAGAATAAGATCATGTCTTTTCCAAGTACATGGATGGAGCTGAAGGCCATTATCATAGCAAACTAATGCAGAACAGAAAACCAAATACTGCTTGTTCTCATTTATAAGTGGGAGCTAAATGATGAGAACTTATGAACACAAAGGTGGTAACAACCGACACTGGGGTGGAGGGTGGGAGAAGGAAGATAAGCAGAAAAGATAATTATTGGGTACTGGGCTTAATACCTGGGTGATGAAATAAGAGTACAACAAATCCCCATGATACAAGTTTACCTGTGTAACAAACCTTCACATTTACCCAAATCTAAAAGTTTAATAAATAAGTAAATTCTCAAAGTCAAGCACAAAGAGAAGATCCTAAAAGCATCAAGAGAAAAGAAGCGAATAACATATAAAGGAGCTCTGATTTATCTGGCAACAGAATCCTCAGCAGAAAGCATATATGCCAGGAGGGAGTGAAATGACATATTCAAAGTGGCGGTGAAAAGAAAAGAAAATAAAAACTGTCAACCAAGTATATTATTCTCAGCAAAGCTATCCTTGAAACATGAAGGAGACAGTCCTTACTAGGACAAGCAAACACTTGTAAGGAACTCATAAGAAATGCTAAAGGGATTCTTCAGTATGAAAGAGGACACCACATGCAAAAACAAAAAACATTCGAAGGTATAAAACCCATTGGTAAAAGTGAGTATACAGACAAATGCAAAATAATAATATACTTGTGGTGTGTAATCCAGTCATATCTCTAGTATGAATAGTAAAAGACAAATCTACTTAAAACAATAGGCTTGGCACAGTGGCTCATGCCTATAATCCCAGCACTTTGGGAGGGAGAGGAAAGGCAGATTGCTTGAGCTCAGGAATTTGAGAGCAGCCAGGGCAATATGGAAAGCCCTATCTCTACCAAAAATACAAAAAGCTGGGTGTCATAGCACGCACCTGTGATTCTCAGCTACTTGAGAGGCTGAGGTGGGAGTGTCACAGGATCCTTAGGGTGTCACTTTGCCAGCCAGAAACCTCTGTTGTCAGTGGCACCTCCTGCTTTGTTTTTGCTCACACCCTCTGGGCTTGTTCTGCCCACTTAGCCTGGCAGGCTGCACTTAGCCTATGCTACCAGCCAGGACCCCACACCTGTGAAGGGCAAGCCAGGTGCAAAGCAGTGAGGGGTGTGTGAGTGAGCAGGTGTGGGGTCCGGCTACTGCACACAGCCAGGCACACCAGCTGCTGCAGTGAGGCAGACAGCTCCAGCCACCAGCACAGGCACTGGCTCCATGTAAGGCTGTGGCCAGACCAGATGTACTGCAAGCGGCTTCCACTACAGGTACCAATGTCTAGACGAGGGGGAATGCAGTGGCACCTGAAAGCTTGGAGATGCCAGGAACCACAGAGCTCCAGAGGGTGTTACAGTCTGTCACAGCTCTGGCTCTGGGAGCCCTGAGTCTGGGCTCCCAGAAGAGTTGCAACTCTTAGCTCCTCGTCGTCCACAGCGCAGGGAGTGGCGGGGGATGTGTTTCAGGTAGCACATGTTTCCGCCCATTTGTGTTACAGCTGTTTCAGTCCCCACCATCCTGCTCTGGCCAATGGCTTCTGGGCTGGCCTGGTCCCACCACTGCTTCCCATTGCATGAGGCAGCCACTAGGTGCCAGTGGAGGGTGGGAGGCCTATGGTGTGACAGCAGCTTTGTCTCAGGAATCCTGAGGTCTGAGCCCCTAGAAAGGTCATTACTCTTCACTCACGCAGTATGGGAGCATGTCACCACCCACAGCTCGGTGAGCCGGCCAGGAACATGTTACAGCTCCTTTCATTCCCACCATTCAGCGGGTCCCAAGTTCTTGTCCTGCGTCCAGGAAGAATGAGGTTACATAGACGACTGGAAGGTGAGCAAGGCGGAGAGAAGCCTTATTGAGTGACAGAACAGCTCTCAGTAGAGAGGAGACCCAAAGTGGGCAGCTCTATCCACAGGCAGGTGGATAAGTCGATGAGACCAATGTGTCGATGAGACCCTGAGTCTAGCTGAGCCTTGGGTTTTTATGAGATCAGAAGGGAGGAAGTATGTGCTGATTGGTCCATGGGCAGCCAGGGGAAGGCCTGGAAAAGGCACCATCCAATTGGCCAAAGGCATCAAGGAAGTTCTCAATCCAGGTCAGACTCCACCTGGAACTGGCAGCCTGTCCCAGGCTGCAGGCTGTCCTTGGTTTGAAGGTGAGGTTTCACTGAGAACCTGCCCCTTCTGCCTAGGAACCTGTCTGCCTCCCACTGCCATCAACATGCCGTCTGCAGTGCCCAGGCTGTCCGTGCTGAGGGGCGCCCACAGGCCCACACCAAGCCACCCTCTCAACCTCCCAGCCTCCCTTCCATGCTTGTCGGCGCCTAAGTCTGGGGGAGCCAACGCAGTAGGAGGCTGGCGTGTCAGCACTGCCCTGAGCATGCACACACCTGGCCAGGTCATGACAGCGCCTGCGCTCAGCCACAACTTTGCTCTACACTGGAGTGGGTACTGGGAGTGAAGAGAGACCAAGGAGTGGGAGCAGGTACTTCCAAGCCTGCAGCGGCAGGGGCTTCCTAGGTCCCTGGGAGAGCAGGGATGCCCAAGTCCAAAGCTGTGGCTGGGCAGCTGCAGCTGTGCCTGGAAGCGCAGGGTCACCACTGGGATCACCTGTTCTTGGCCCTTGATGGCTCCAAAGAGCATGCAGCCCCGGTCACACCTCCTCTGCTGCTGGCTTCCTCACAGCAGCTGCTTTAGATGGGCTGCCGCCTCCATCAGGAGGACAGCTTGAACCTGAGGGGTGGAGGCTGCAGGAAGCTGAGATTGTGTCACTGCACTCCAACCTGGGTGACAGAGTGAGATGTCATCTCAAAAAAACAGAAACAAAAAGCCCCCCCCTAAAAATAACTATAGCAACTTGTTAAGATATAGGCAATATAAAAAGATGTAACCTGAGACAACAAAAAGTTATAATGTGAGGGAATGGAGAAAGTACAGAAAGTTTTAGTCTTTCATTTGTTTGTTTCTATTATTTGTGATCAAGGCAAGTTATCTGTTTAAAAATAATTTGTCCAGGCACAGTAGCTCACACCTGTAATCTCTACACTTTGAGAGGCTAAAGCAGGAAGACTGCTTGAGGCCAGGAGTTCAACGCCAACCTGGCCAACATAGTGGATCCCCATCTTTTTAAAACTCTTTAACTTAAAAAATAAAAAACTTGTTACATCTATAAAATGTTTTTTAAAACCTCATGGTAACTACAAAGCAAAAACCTAACAGGTACACTAAAAAAAAGCAAAAAATTAAAACAACCAAAAAAGAAGAAATCACTCGACCACTAAGGAAGACAGTAAAAAGGAAGAAACACAATGAGATATCATCTCACTCAAGTTAGAATGACTATTACCCAAGACAAAAAAACCCACAAATATTGGTGAGGATGTGAAGAAAGAGGAATCCTTGTACACTGTAAGTGGGAATGAAAACTAGTACAAATACTATGGAAAACAGTATGGAGGTTCCTCACACAACTAAACCATATGATCCAGCAAACCCACTACTGAGTGTGTGTGTATGTATGTATGTGTGTGTGTGTGCGTGTATATATATATATATATGCTTATCATATATATAAATGATATAAACATATGGAAGAGATATCTGTACTCCCATTATTATTGCAGCACTATTCACAACAGTGAAAATATGGAATCAATGTAGGTGTCCATCAATGGATGACTGGAGAAAAAATGTGGTATATGTACACAAATGAAATATTATTCAGCCATAAAAAGGAATGAAATCCTGTCACATGCAGCTACATGGATGAAAAATGGAGGTCTACATTAAATGAAATAAGCCAGGCCCTGAAAGACAAATATTGGACATCTTCACTCAAATGTGGAAGCTAAAAAAGATTTCAGGAAGATAGAATAAAACAGTGGTTAACAGAGGCTACTGTTTTATTAAAAAGTAGGAGGGAGCTGGGCGTGGTGGCTCACGCCTGTAATGCCAGCACTTTGGGCGTCCAAGGTAGGCAGATCATGAGGTCAGGAGTTCGAGACCAGCCTGGCCAACATAGTGAAACCCCATCTCTACTAAAAATACAGAAATTAGCCAGGCATGGTGGCGTATGCCTATAGTCCCAGCTACTCGGGAGGCTGAGGCAGAAGAATCACTTGAACTTGGGAGGCAGAGGTTGTGGTGAGCCGAGATTATGCTGCTGCACTCCAGCCTGGGCAACAGAGCGAGGCTCTGTCTCAAGAAAAAAAAAAAGTAGGAGGGAAGGAAGAAATGAAGAGAGGTTGTTAATGGGTATAACAATACAGATACACGGAAGGAATAAGATGTATACGCTAGCACAGTAGGCTGACTATATTAATAATAATCTATTATATATTTCAAAATAGCTGGAAGAGAAGAATTCTAATGTTCCCAACACAAAGAAAATATAAATATTTGAGGTGATGGATATCCCATTTACCTTGATTGGATAATTACACATTATATAAATATGTCAAAATATCTCATGTAGCATGAAAATATGTACAGCTATTATGTATAAAAAGAATCAGTATGTACTCTATGATTTATACAAAGGAATATGTATCTTCAACAGTTTATTCTCTTGTCATCAGCAAGATATCACTTGCTTGGTTTCCCCTTATTGTCTAGTTTCTACCCCCTCAGTGTCCTTTTAAAGTTCATTATCAAAAAGCACCATCACAGGCAGATGTGGTGGCTCATGCCTGTAATCCCAGCACTTTGGGAGGCTGAGGTGGGCACATCCCTGAAGTCAGGAGTTCAAGATCAGCCCGGTCAACATGGTGAAATCCCATCTCTACTGAAAATACAAAAATTAGCTGGGCATGGTGGCGCGTGCCTGTAGTCCCAGCTACTCAGGAGGCTGGGGCACAAGAACTGCTTGAACCCAGGAGGTGTGGAGGTTGCAGTGAGCCTAGATCACACCACTGCATTCCAGCCTGTGTGACAAAGCAAGACTCCATCTCAAAACAAATAAACAAACAAAAAAGACAAAAAACACTATCACCCTTATTATTAACATACTTTTCATAAAAGAAAAAGACTCAATGAAAACCCTTTCCCCCCTACCTGGCCTGCATAATACTCACACAAATCTCTTATAGAACAGGACACCCATGTCTAAGCACATGTTCATGTACCCATGGTGTAATATTTGCTGAGACTTAGCAACCCTCAGAAAGAAAAAAAGGTTCTCAGTTTCTGATACTATTTAATCTTACAAGATGAAAAATGAAATGAAATAATGAAATGAAACAAAAACTGGATCCTCTACCTCAGCCCTCCCTAGAAGCCAGAATGAATCCTCTGCCTCAACCCTCCCTAGAAGCTAGGCAGGGCCTCTGCAGCCAAGTGACGAGGGTGTCAGCACCACCTGTTTCTACAAGTTAAGCCACAAACTAGAACTAGAAATTGAGTTTTGCAAAATTGTAGGATAGAAAAGCAATACAGTAGTCCTCCTTATCCATGAGGGATACACCTCCAGTGGATGCACAAAACCTCAAATAGTACTGAATCCATTTGCCATAAATTGGAACATATGAGTTTCTGTTCATGACTTCCACCTACAAATTAATGCCTTTTCCATCTTCACCGTGCACTTACCACTTACTGTGGCCGTAACAGTTGCAGTTTGAGGCGTGATAGAAAACTAGCATTAATTTCTTTTTTCCTTTGTCAGGATGATATAGAAGATTCGTTCTTACCATAGATCTTAGCAACCTCAGCAATTTTTTTTCTTTCCTTATTAAGCCAAGAACTTTCACCTTTTCACTTAAAGGAAGCATTTACAGCTTCTCTTGGCATATCCAAATTGCTAGCATCACTACTCCTGCACCTTGGGCCTATTATTAAGTAAAACAAGGGTTACCTGAATACAAGTACTGTAATACTATGACAGTAGATCTAATAACCAAGACAGCTACCAAGTGACTAATGGGCAGGTAGCATATGCAGTGTGGATAAGGTGGAAAAGGGATGATTCATGTCCTGAATGGGACTGAGCAAGATTGTGTGAGATTTCATCATGCTACTCAGAATAGTGTACAATTTTAAACTTATGAACTATTTATTTCTGAAATTTTCCATTTAATATTTTCAGACTGCAATTGACCACAGGGAACTGAAACTACAAAAAGCAAAACCATGGATGAGGGGGAACTACTGTATACAAAAATCAGTTGGGTGTCTCTTAATTCATTGTACCAGGCCAACATTATCCTGATACCAAGCCAGAGATACTATAAAAAGAAGAGAACTATAGACCAATATCTATTATGAATATGAATACAAAAATCCTCAACATAGTATTAGCAGGCCAAATTCAACACATAGTAAAAGGATTATATTCCACAACAAAGTGGAATTTATCCCTGGAATGCAAAGATGACTCAACATACAAAAATCAATCAATGTAATACACCACATTAACACAATAAAGAAAAAAAAATACAATCATCTCAATTTTCAAAAATCCCAAAACACCCTTGGGGGGAAACTGTAGACCCCAAAGCTAAACTCACTTCTTTGGGTTTCCTGTCTAAGATCATGGTATGTGCATGGCATCTTCCTCTAAAGAGGATTTTGATTTTCTTATGTCAAATGCTATATATAAACTATCATTTCTGGCCAGGCATGGTGGCTCATGCCTGTAATCCCAGCACTTTGGGAGGCCGAGGTGGGTGGATCACAAGGTCAGGAGTTCGAGATTAGCCTGGCCAATATGGTGAAACCTCGTCTCTACTAAAAATACAAAAATTAGCCGGGTGTGGTGGTGGGCGCCTGTAGTCCCAGCTACTTGGGAGGCTGGGGCAGGAGAACTGCTTGAACCCAGGAGGCGAAGGTTGCAGTGAGCCAAGATAGTGTCACGGCACTCCAGCCTGGGAGACAGAGCAAGACTCCATCTCAAAAAATAGAAATAAAAAAATATTTCTCCAACTCCTTAAACTAAGATCTTGGCTTGAGGTTCCTTGGTTATATCCAGGAGATTGGAAGCCAGGTTGTGACCCAGCTTGCTCTTTGGAATAAGATGCCTTAATCTTAGGCTTCGAATAATTTGCATTAATACTTTTAAAAATACTATTCCCTGCATATGCAGATAAGCAGGCACATAAGGAAGCAAGACACCATGCACTACAGCTTAAAGAAACAAGACATGGAAATGCTAGGGGAAAATGGCAGATAGGAGTCAGGACTACATTGCGGTTCCACTCGGATGAAGAGAGCAGTGGGTGGAGACTCACATCATGAACTTTTGCTCCAGAACTACTGCAGGAATACACCAGGAAAGCTGAGAAAATCCACAGACCTCTGAAGGAAGTGGATTGCTCCTGCAGGACCTAGGAGACACCCCAAATATTGTGAATGCCCCAAGCTATGCAAGTGGGAAAGGTGGGATTGCTTACCCCTGAATACACATCCTCACTGGGGAACCTGAAGGTCTAGTTCATGGGACAGGATTTGACCTTACCTGCAGCTGAGTCAAATTAGAGAGCTGAGCAAAATAAAGGGGTAGAGGAAGAAATGGGAAAAGCCCTGTGGGCTCTCTGGGTCCCCTGGGGAGCCATTTCTGACTTGTCTCACAGGGGTCCTTTGGAAGCGCTGCCAGAGAAGCTGGTAAAACACCACATAGAGAAGGAAACCCCCACCTGAACTTTCTAACAACTCTAATCGTACATAAAGTTTCCTGGCCAGAACTCGGGGGAAGGGCATGAATGAATCCAGTGTGCAGATTTGACAAATGGGGGAGCCACAGAAGCCCTGCTTGCTTTCTCAGCTGGGAGGCTGGTAGCCTGCGGCAAGTTCTCAGCTCTGCTCACCCACTGCCTGGAAACAAACTTGGTGCTTTTGGTGGAGGGGTTGGGGGGGTGGGGGCACAATGGGAGTGAGACCAGCCTTTTGGGTTGTATGGGAGCTGGGTGAGGCCTATAACTGCCGGCTTTCCCTAGCTTCCCTGACAATCTGCATGACACAGCAGAGATAGCCATAATCCTCCTGGGAACAGAACTCTATTGACCTGGGAACCATACCCCCCATTCCCCACAGCAGCTGCAGCAAGCCCCACCTAAGGAGAATCTGAGCTCGGAAACACCTAACCCTGCCCCCCACCTGATGGTCCTTCTCTACCCACTCTGGTAGCTGAAGACAAAGGGCATATTCTCTTGGGAGTTCTAGGGCCCCCACCTACTGCATGATTTTATAAATATACTATTGATAAGGAAAGCAACCTTGTTAACAAAGCCAACCTAAAAATACAACATTGTAATGGTAAAGGAGTTTGTCCAACAATGTCTTCTCTGAAACTATGATCAATACCAGCAGCTCTAGTACAGCCTGCCCCAAGCTGGCAGCATAAATGAGGGTAGTGCACCAACTGCCTCTATCCTCATACTAGAGCTCCATAGTATCTCTGGTAGATTCTCTCAAACTCCATGGAATTTATGCTAACTCATTTGATCCTTCCAACACTGGCAGCATACACTGAGGGGGACTTCCAGACTCTGTCTGATGAATACTGCTCCCTTTTAGGTAGTCTGAACCCACATATGCAAAGGTATATATAGTGTTGTGTCAGCAAAACCACTAAAATAAGGACTTAATGTTTATAATGATACGTTAGTAAAGATCAGAAACACCTCATACAACTAAACAGTTACCAGCACAAAAGACTCATTTCCTTTTATCACAATAAACACCCAAGTTTTAATAGTTTTTAAAATTAGGGAGTTAATTATTTAATGTTACAAAGTTGCCATTTCCACAAAAAAAAGTTTTATACATAAAAAGTTGTAGATGCCACCAGCCAGGTGTAGTGGCCCACGCCTGTAATCCCAGTACTTTGGGAGGCCAAGAAGGGCAGATCATTTGAGCTCAGGAGTTTGAGACCAGCCTAGGTAACATGGCAAAACCCTGTCTCTATAAAAAATATAAAAATTAGCCAGGCATGGTGACATGTGCCTGTACTCTCAGCTACTCCAGAGGTTGAGGTGAAAGAATCTCTTGAGCGCAGGAGGCGGAGGTTGCATTGGGCCGTGACTACACCACTGCACTCCAACTTGGGTGACAGAGTCAGATGCTGTCTCAGAAAAGTAAATAAACAAAGTTGTAGATGCCTATTAGATATCCAGTAGAGATATAAAGTAGGCAGCTGGATTTGAATCTGGAATCTGGGGGAGAAGACTGTGCTACAGACATAAATTTCAGATCCCAAATTAGACTGAGATCACCAAGGAAATCAGAGTATACAGGAAAAGAAAAGATCTAAGGACTGAGCACTGGGGAATTCCAATACTAAGAGGTGAGGGAGATGAGAAAAAACAGCAAAACAAATTACAGAATAATCAATGAGGTCAGAAGGAAACAAAGAGAATATTCTGGAAACCAAGTGAAGGGAATTTCAAGGTAGCTGTGATAGACCAAAAAAGGTAAAAACCACTTAAACAACATAGAAGTTACCCGGGACCATAATTAGCTGTTTTAGTACTAACCATCATCTAATAATTCATAACTCAGTACCTGTAAAGTTTTCTGCTCCTTTTGAAGATCTTTTATTTTATTCTGTTGCTGGCAAACCCTATTTAGTGATTCATCCTCCAATTCACCAATTTTGGATTTCACACTCTCCATAATTTGTTCCAAGTCATTAGCTCGTTGTTCTTGATGGGCTGCTCGGCTTTGCTCTAGCTGAAGTTCATTTCTAAGTTAAGAGACATACAATTTCTTCCCTTAGTATTAAAAATAAATCAAATTACCAAACATATCCATATAACAACATATTGACTTTCTGAAGTTTCTTTGCATTCTCTTTACCTAAAATGCTTGGAACCAGAAGTGATTCATATTTCAGATTTTTTTCAGATTTTGGAATATTGCATCACACTTACTAGTTAAGCATCTCAAATCTGAATATCCAAAATCTAAACTGTTCCAATAAGCATTTCCTTTGAGCATCATGTTGGTGCTCAAAAAGTTTCAAATTTTGGAGACTTTTACATTTTCAGATTTGAGATGCTCAACCTGCAACAGAAACTAATAGAAGAAATGTAGGTACCATTAAGTATCTATGCTAAGCTATTACCAAAAGATTTACCCATTAAAATTTTACCTACAAAAATATTTTTTAGTTTAATCAAAACTGGAAATTAAATTTCAAGATTGTTTCCAAGGCAGTTATTTTTAGAATGCATACAAACAATTCAAAAGAAACCTTTTCCATTTTATTACCTAAGATGCTGATTAGTTTCTATAAGCTCCTGTATCATGTTCTGTTGACGTGATGTTTCTTCCACCAACAGTTTCAAATTCTGTCTCATCCTTTGTGATGACTGTTTGTCAAAAATGATGAGATCTACATTTAAAAAGTATATAATACATATAGTAAAAATAAAAGGCAAAAATTTAAGATAAAAAATTTTTTAAAGAAAAATAAACATTTTACCTTAAGCAGCAAGAATAGGATCTAATTACCTTTGAGATCTGTTCTTTTGACTAAGGACAAAGGTTTTAAGCCATGCATCATCAACAGCACATTTATGCTTTCCCATTCTGCTTCTTCCTGCTACAATTACAAAGAGAGAAAAAAGGATCAACTTTAAGATATAAAGTGAAGAAATTCTCTCATATATAATTTCCTGCATTTTCAGAATAGAAATTTTTCTCCAAAAGTTTTAAGTATAAATGTTTATGCATACATAATATCAAAACAACACATTTATTGTTTCTAGTAAAATGAGACTAGAAGTACATAAATAAGCACAAATTATTGCATTATACAGAACACTTATATGTAGGTCTCAAAGAACAAAACCAACAACAACAAAACAGCTTGCAATTTCAGTGAATCAAATAAATCTAAGGTTTTAGATTTAATTAAACCACAACAAGCCCTGCTCAGAAAAAAAAAAACAGCTATAAACTAGGCTATTAACAATTGAATAGTAAAGAAAAGGTGAGTCACTTATAAGTATCACTTTCATAATGACTAGGGTCACAAAAAAATCAAAACATACCTGACTAGTTGGAGCCAATATTCAGACAGCTCCTTGTCAAAAGGAGCCTGTCCATCTGGATATATGACTCTAATAGAATCACCCTGAAAGACACTCTCAAAGTTAAACAAATCTTTTCTTTTGACTGTTGACTTTTTCCTCCTTTTCTTGAGACACATTCTTGCTCTGTTGCCAGGCTGGAGTGCAGTGGCGTGATCTCAGCTCACAGCAGCCTCTGCCCCCCACCAGGGTTCAAGCAATTCTCCTGCCTCAAACTCCCAAGTAGCTGGGACTATAGGCACATGCCACCACGCCCGGCTAATTTTTGTATTTTTAGTAGAGACGGGGTTTCACCGTGTTGGTCAGGATGGTCTCTATCTCTTGACCTCGTGATCCGCCCACATTGGCCTCCCAAAGTGCTGGGATTACAAGCGTGAGCCACCGTGTCCAGCCTTTTTTTTTTTAACATCTCCTACCACTCATAACTTTTCCCTCATTTACGTTTTAGGCTTTCTGATCACAGTTTAACTATGTGGTGGACACAACTAAAATTATCACTGATGTTTGTTTTAGAAGCCAAAAGCTCTGTTAGTGTCTCAGAACATCTGCTGTAACTCATAAAAATAAAATGCTCTGGGGTCGGGCACAGTGGCTCACACCTGTAATCCCAGCACTTTGGGAGGTGGATCACGAGGTCAGGAGACCGAGACCATCCTGGCTAATACAGTGAAACCCCGCCTCTACTAAAAATATAAAAAATAAGGCATGGTGACACGTGCTTGTGGTCCAAGACTCAGGAGGCTGAGGCAGGAGAATCGCTTGGACCCAGGAGGCGGAGGTTGCAGTGAGCCAAGATTGCGCCACTGCACTCCAGCCTGGGCAACAGCGAGACTTTGTCTCAAAAAAAAAAAAACAAAAAAATGCTCCATACATAATAAAGTCACGTATTTTGAATGATTAACTTATACATATTGTTCCCTGATACCACTTTCATTTTAAGATAAAGTAATTGTAAATTCTGAAAATAGTTGGGAATGGCATTTTTCAAAGTACATGCTACAGAACACTAGTCTAATGAAATGTTCATCAAACTAGTGTTAAATAGTATGAAATGTTGTATGCCAAATCCTCCCTTTGGAGACTGATAATATTGTGAAGTGTTAATTAAACCATTTAATAGTCAGTCTTTAACCTAGCATTTCCCAAAATTATTTGATGAAAGAACCCTTTTAAAGTCAAATTTTTCCATGTGTAGATGCAGCATTCTTTCGCACATATTTTGAGAAGCAATGGCTTAAAATATTTTAAGTTTACCTGTTTTTCAGTCATAAATCTGTCTGATGGTTGATTGGAATCCTGGGGTTTAGGGGCTACTGGAAACATAATTTCTTTTGTAGAATCAAAAGGAGTAGAAATTGGCAATTAAAAAATTTGAGTTGCCTAAATGAAAAAAGACAAAAAGTGCAAAAGGAGTTAAAGAAAATTATATTTAAAAGAATCCACTACTCTTGCAGGGCAATTCAGGTCATTCCCGTGTCAAAACTTTATGATATTTTAGTTAGTTGATTGTTAAGAATTATTTGAATAAACTCTATCTTATAATGTTCTCCTTTGGAAATAAGCATTCTGGGACTTTACGCACATACCACACACACACACATACACTCTGTCCTGCCAACCCTCCATCACAGAATGAAGGAAATATTTAACTGTATAATGTGAAAAGCATGTAACATTAATAAACTGTTATCTTTTAGAAGATGATTCTTTCAGTTCTTTATGCTGCATTCAGAAAAAATACAGAAGACATACTCCTCCAAAAGAGGATACACTGATGAAGTATAATGCATAGCTGGTACCCAAGAACACAGGAAAAAACGGAGTAGAAGCAGCATTTGAAGAGCTAATGGCTAGGTCCACTGGCAAGATGGCCCAATAGGAACAGCTCCAGTCTGCAGCTCCCAAGAAGATCGACACAGAAGGCAGGTGATTTCTGCATTTCCAACTGAGGTACCCGGTTCATCTCACCAGGACTGGCTGGACAGTGGGTGCAGCCCACCGAGGGCAAGCCAAAGCAGGGGGGGGGGCATCGCCTCACCTGGGAAATGCAAGGGATCAGTGGATTTCCCTCCCCCTATCCAAAAGAGGCCGTGAGAAACTGTACAGGGAAGAACACTGCATTCCAGCCCAGATACTGTACTTTTCTGACAGTTTTCGAAACCAGCAGAACAGGAGACTCTCTCCAGTGCCTATGCTGCCAGCGCCCTGGGTTTCAAACACAAAACTGGGCAGTTATTTGGGGCAAACACCAAGCTAGCGGCAGGAGTTTTTTCATATCCCAGTGGCACCTGGAATGCCAGCAAGACAGAACTGTTCACTCCTCTGGAAAGGGGACTAAAGCCAGGGAACCAACGAGTCCCACCCCCCATAGAGCCCAGCAAGCTAAGATCCATTGGCTTGAAATTCTCACTGCCAGCACAGCAGCCTGAGGTTGACCAGGGATGCTCAAGCTTGGTGGGGGAGGGGCATCCGCTATTGCTGAGGCTTGAGTAGGCAGTCTTACCCTCGCAGTGTAAACAAAGCCACAGGGAAGTTCAAACCAGGCAAAGCCCACTGCAGCTCAGCAAGGCCACTGCAGCCTGACTACTTCTCTAGATACCTCTCTGGACAGGGTATCTTGGGAAAGAAGGAACAGCCCCAGTCAGGGACTTATAGATAAAACCCCCATCTCCCTTGGACAGAGCACCTGGGGGAAGAAGTGGCTGTGGGTTCAGTTTCAGCAGACTTAAACGTCCCTGCCCGATAGCTCTGAAGGGAGCAGCGGATCTCCCAGCACAGCATTCGAGCTCAGATAAGGTATAGACTGCCTCCTCAAGTGGGTCCCTGACCCCTGTGTATCCTGACTGGGAGACACCTTCCAGTACGGGCTGACAGACACGTCATATAGGAGAGTTCTGACTGGCATCTGGCAGGTGCCTCTCTGGGACAAAGCTTCCAGAGGAAGGAACAGATAGCAATCTTTGCTGTTCTGCAGCCTCTGCGGGTGATACCCAGGCAAACACGGGCTGGAGTGGACTTCCAGCAAACTCCAGCATACCTGCAGCAGAGGGCCCTGACTGTTAGAAGGAAAACTAACAAACAGAAAGGAATAGTTACCAACATCAACAAACAGGACGTCCACTCAGAAGCCCCATCCAAAGGTCACCAACCACAAAGACCAAAGGTAGATGAATCCATGAAGATGGGGAGAAACCAGTGCAAAAAGGCTGAAAATTCCAAAAACCAGAATGCCTCTTCTCCTCCAAAGGATCACAGCTCCTTGTCAGCAAGGGAACAAAACTGGTTAGAGAAAGAGCTTGATGAATGGACAGAAGTAGGCTTCAGAAGGTGGGTAATAACAAACCCCTCCAAGCTAAAGGAGCATGTTCTAACCCAATGCAAGGAAGCTAAGAATATTAAAAAAAGGTTAGACAAATTGCTAACTAGAATAACCAGTTTAGAGAAGAACATAAATAACCTGATGGAGCTGAAAAACACAGCACGAGAACTTCATGAAGCTTATAGAAATATCAATAGCCAAATCAATCAAGTGAAAGAAAGTATATCAGAGACTGAAGATCAACTTAACGAAATAAAGTGAGAAGACAAGATTACAGAAAAAAGAGTGAAAAGAAACGAACAAAGCCTCCAAGAAATATGAACTATGTGAAAAGACCAAATCTATGTTTGATTGGTATACCTGAAAGCGATGGGGAGAATGGAACCAAGCTGAAAATCACTCTTCAGGATTTATCTAGGAGAACTTCCCCAACCTAGCAAGGCAGGCCAACATTCAAATTTAGGAAATACAGAGAACATCACAAAGATACTCCTTGAGAAGAGCAACCCCAAGACATATAATTGTCAGATTCACCAAGGTGGAAATGAAGGAAGAAATGTTAAGGGCAGCCAGAAGAAAGGTGGGGTTACCCACAAAGGGAAACCCATCAGACTAACAGCGGATCTTGGCAGAAACCCTATAAACCAGAAGAGAATGGGGGCCAATATTCAACATTCTTAAAGAATTTTCAACCCAGAATTTCATATCCAGCCAAACTAAGCTTCATAAGTGAAGGAGAAATAAAATCCTTTACAGACAAGCAAATGCTGAGAGATTCTGTCATCACCAGGCCTGCCTTACAAGAGTTCCTGAAGGAAGCACTAAATATGGAAAGGAACAACTGGTACCAGCCATTGCAAAAACATACCAAATTGTAGGGCTGATGGCCCCACAGGGTCGTGGGGGTGTCCCTTATGCTGTGCTGAGGCACAGGAGCCGAGAAATAAAGAGACAGGACACAGAAGTACAAAGAAAATGCAGCTGGGCTCGGGGGAGCCATGCCACCTATGAGTGGAGTCAGGCGAGGCCCCGAATGTCCAGAAGCATGGTATTTATTGTGTATAGGTTAGGGGGCAGGGCAGTGAGTGAAATCATCTTTAAGGATAGTGATAGGGTCGTGAGCAATAAAACATGGGGTCCACCCCCATTAGGTCACCTATGCCAGGAGGTGGACAGTGCGCGGCAGGGGGCCCATTCCCATGAAGGCAAGGGCCGTGTGCAGTAAGGGGTCCACCCCCATTAGGTCACCGAGGCTTAAAGGTGGGCCGTACGCAGTGAAGAGGGTGCAGTGTGCAATACTTCTATCTATGGGCAAACCTACTTCTAAGAAGATTTATAGGAGGATGCTTTAAGTCACATAGCAGTGACAGAGCTGTCAAGGTTACCGCCACCTTCTGGCAGCTTCCAGTGAGTTCTATGGGAAGATGCTTTTCGAGCAGCACAGTAGCAAGAGCTGATAAAGTTCACAGTCACCAAGCTGGATTGCTGGTCTGAGGGCAGCCTTCACAAGAACTGGAGAAAGGTCCTACAACTCCTTTATCAGAAGGAGTGGCTCTTGCCCCAAGCCTGCCATACAGCGATTATCTTTATGATACTGAACGTTGCCGCCTGGGCCATGGATTCTTGTCCTGGTGTAACTGTTTTTCCTTAAATCATGCTCTGCACTGTGTGTGCTCTAGGCATTCCTCCAATTATAAGCTGTTTATTCCTTAATTCATGCTCTGTACTGTGTCCACTCTAGGCATTCCTCCGATTATAAACTAAGATACAATTTTATATATATATATATATATGTAGGGAAATATTCTTTAGGCACTCATACTATCAACTATTATATGATTATATATAAAGGATTATATAAAGGGATTCTTCAAGCCTTAATTCTATAAGCTAATATATGATTGTATAAAGGATTATATAAAAGGAAATAGCTGAGTAGTAACACTATAAAGTGAGATATTCCTCAAGCCCTAACTGTACCAGGGTTCTGCTTAGCTCTCATTCCTCAGTGCCTATATGGGGGGTTACCCACCCAAATTGTAAAGACCATTCACAGTATGAAGAAATTGTATCAACTAATGGGAAAAATAACCAGCTAGCATCATAATGACAGGATCAAATTCACACATAACAATATTAACCTTAAATGGAAATGGGCTAAATGCCCCAATTAGAAGGCACAGACTGGCAAATTTGATAGAGTCAAGACCCATTGGTGTGCTATGTTCAGGAGACCCATCTCACATGCAAAGACACACATAAGCTCAAAATAAAGGAATGGAGGAATATTTACCAAGCAAATGGAAAGTAAAAAAAAAAGCAGGGGTTGCAATCCTAGTCTCTGATAAAACACACTTTAAACCAACAAAGATCAAAAGAGACAAAGAAGGGCCTTACATAATGGAAAAGGGATCAATGCAACAAGAAGAGCTAACTATCCTAAATATATATGCACCTAATACAGGAGTACCCAGATTCATAAAGCAAGTTCTTAGAGACCTACAAAGAGATTTAGACTCCCACACAATAATAGTAGACTTTAACACCCCACTGTCAATATTAGACAGATCAATAAGACAGAAAATTAACAAGGATATCCAGGACTTGAATTCAGCTCTGGACCAAGTGGATCTAATAGACATCTACAGAACTCTGCAGCCCAAACAGAATATACATTCTTCTCAGCACCACATAGCTCTTATTCTAAAATTGACCACATAATTGGAAGTAAAACACTCCTCAGCAAATGCAAAAGAATGGAAATCATAACAAACAGTCTCTCAGACCACAGTGCAATCAAATTAGAACTCAGGATTAAGAAACTCAACACAAAACTGCACAACTACATGGAAACTGAACAACCTGCTCTTTAATGACTACTGGGTAAATAACGAAATTAAGGCAGAAATAAAGATGTTCTTTGAAGCCAATAAGAACAAAGACACAATATACCAGAATCTCTGGCACACATTTAAAGCAGTGTGTAGAGGGAAAGTTATAGCACTAAATGCCCACAAGAGAAAGCAGGAAAGATCTAAAATTGACACTCTAACATCACAATTAAAAGTACTAGAGAAGCAAGAGCAAACAAATGCAAAAGCTAGCAGAAGACAAGAAATAACTAAGATCAGAGCAGAACTGAAGGAGACAGAGACATGAAAAACCTTTCGAAAAAAATCAATGAATCCAGGAGCTGGTTTTTTGAAAAGATCAACAAAATAGATGATAGACCGCTAGCCAGACTAATAAAGAAAAAAGGAGAGAAGAATCAAATACACGCGATAAAAAATGATAAAGGGGATATCACCGCCAATTCCACAGAAATACAAATTACCATCAAAGAATACTATAACCAACCTCTATGCAAATAAACTAGAAAATCTAGAAGAAATGGATACATTCCTGGACACATACACCCTCCCAAGACTGAACTAGGAAGAAGTCGAATCCCTGAATAGACCAATAACAAGTTCTGAAATTGAGGCAGTAATAGCCTACCAACCAAAAAAAGTCCAGGACCAGACAGATTCACAGCCAAATTCTACCAGAGATACAAAAAGGAGCTGGTTCCAAGCAACAGAAAAAGGGGGAATCCTCCCTAACTCATTTTATGAAGCCAGCATCATCCTGATATCAAAACCTGGCAGAGATACGACAAAAAAAAAGAAAATTTCAGACCAATATCCCTGATGAACATCAATGTGCCTCAATAAAATACTGGCAAACTTAAACCAGCAGCACATCAAAAATCTTCTCCACCACAATCAAGTCAGCTTCATCCCTGGGATGCAAGGCTAGTTCCATATATGCAAATCAATAAACATAATCTATCACATAAACAGAACCAATGACAAACATAACGTAATCCATCACATAAACAGAACTACATGATTATCTCAATAGATGCAGAAAAGGCCTTCGACAAAATTCAACAGTCCTTCATGCTAAAAACTCTCAATAAACTAGGTATTGATGGAATGTATGTCAAAATAATAAGAGCTATTTATGACAAACCCACAGCCAATATCACACTGAATGGGCAAAAACTGGAAGTATTCCCTTGAAAACCGGCACAAGACAAGGATGCCCTCTCTCCACCACTCCTATTCAACATAGTATTGGAAGTTCTGGCCAGAGCAATCAGGCAAGAGAAAGAAATAAAGGGTATTCAATTAGGAAAAGACGAAGTCAAATTGTCTCCATCTGCAGATGACATGACTGTATACTTAGAACATCCCACAGTCTCAGCCCAAAATATCCTTAAGCTGATAAGCAACTTCAGCAAAGTCTCAGGATACAAAATTAATGTGCAAAAATCACAAGCATTCCTATACACCAATAACAGACAAACAGAGAGCCAAATCATGAGTGAACTTCCATTCACAATTGCTACAAAGATAATCAAATACCTAGGAATACAACTTACAAGGGATGTGAAGGATCTCTTCAAGGAGAACTACAAAACACTGCTCAAGGAAACAAGGGAGGACACAAACGCATGAAAAAAACATTCCATGCTCATTGATAGGAAGAATCAGTATCGTGAAAATGGCCATACTGCCCAAAGTAATTTATAGATGCAATGCTATACCCATCAAGCTACCAATGACTTTCTTCACAGAATTAGAAAAAACTACTTTAAATTTCATATGGAATCAAAAAAGAGCTCACATAGCCAAGACACTCCTAAGCAAAAAGAACAAAGCTGGAGGCATCACACTACCTGACTTCAAATTATACTACAAGGCTACAGTAACAAAAACAGCATGGTGCTGGTACCAAAACAGATATATAGACCAAGGAAACAGAATAGAGGCCTCAGATAAAACACCACACACCTACAACCAACTGATCTTTGACAAACCTGACAAAAACAAGCAATGGGGGGAAGGATTCCCTGTTTAATAAATGGTGTTGGGAAAACTGGCTAGTCATATGCAGAAAGCTGAAACTGGATCCCTTCCTTACACCTTATAAAAAATTAACTCAAGATGGATTAAAGACTTAAACAAAAAACCTAAAAGCATAAAAATCCTAGAAGAAAACCTAGGCAATACCATTCACGACATAGGCATGGACAAAGACTTCATGACTAAAACACCAAAAGCAATGGCAACAAAAGCCAAAATAGACAAATGGGACCTAATTAAACTAAAGAGCTTCTGCACAGCAAAAGAAACTATCGTCAGAGTGAACAGGCAACCTACAGAATGGGAGAAATTTTTTGCAATCTATTTCTGACAAAGGGCTAATATCCAGAATCTACAAAGAACTTAAACAAATTTACAAGGAAAAAAAACCCCATCAAAAAGTGGGCAAAGGATACGAACAGGTATTTCTCAAAAGACATTTATACAGCCAACAAACATATGAAAAAAGCTCATCAACACTGGTCATTAGAGAAATGCAAATCAAAACCAAATTGAGACACCATCTTGCACCAGTTATAATGGCGATTATTAAAAAGTCAGGAAACAACAGACGCTGGAGAGGATGTGGAAAAACAGGAATGCTTTTACACTGTTGGTGGGAGTGTAAATTAGTTCAACCATTGTGGAAGACAGTGTGGTGATTCCTCAAGGATCTAGAAATAGAAATACCATTTGATCCAGCAATCCCATTACTGGGCATATACCCAAAGGATTATAAATTATTCTACTATAAAAACAGATGCACACATATGTCTATTGCGGCACCGTTCACAATAGCAAAGACTTGGAACCAACCCAAATGCCCATTAATGATAGACCAGATAAAGAAAATGTGGTACATATACACCATGGAATGCTATGCAGCCATAAAAAAGAACGAGTTCATGTCCTTTGCAGGGACATGGATGAAGCTGGAAACCATCATTCTCAGCAAACTAACACAGGAACAGAAAACTGAACACATGTTCTCACTCGTAAGTTGGAGCTGAACAATGAGAACACATGGACAGAGGGAGGGGAACATCACACACCGGGGCCTGTTGGGAGGTGGGAGGCTGGGGTGGGGGCAGCAGGGGATAGCATTAGGATAAATACCTAATGTAGATGATGGGTTGATGGGTGCAGCAAACCACCATGGCACGTGTATAGCTATGTAACAAACCTGCACGATCCACACATGTACCCCAGAACTTAAAGTATAATAAAAAGAAAAATAACATCCCTTCGTGATTTTAAAAAAACCTAAAAAAACAGGATATAAAAGGAACATACCTCAACATAATAAAATCCATATATGACAGACCCACAGGCAGTATTATACTGAATGGGGAAAAACTAAAAGCCTTTCCTCTAAGATCTGGAACAGAACAAGATTAAAAAATTGACAAACTTTTAGCCAGACTAACGAAGAAATAAAGAAAAAAATTCAAATAAAATCAGAGATGAAAAAGGACTGGAATTGTTCTGGCTAGCAATCAGACATGAGAAAGGAAAAAAGGGCATCAAAATTTGAAATAAAAAAGTCAAATTATCCTTGTGTTGCAGATGATATGATCTTACATGTGGAAAAACCTGAAGACTCCACCAAAAAGCTACTTGAACTGGTAAACAAATTCAGTAAAGATGCAAGATACAAAATCCGCTTACAAAACATTTCTACAAACCAACACTGAACAATCTGAAAAAGAAATCAAAACAGTAATCCCATTTACAATAGCCACAAAGAAAATTCAACACCTAGGAATTAACTGAACCAAAGAAGTAAAACATCTCTATAATCAAAATTATAAAATACTGATGACAGAAAATGAAGAGGCCATAAAAAATGAAAAGATATTCCCTGTTCATAGATTGAAACAATCAATATTGTTAAAATATCCATGCTACTCAAAGCAATCTACAGATTCCATGCAAATGCCTAGCAAAATACCAGTGACAAATTGGTATTCACAGAAATAGACAAAATAATCCTAAAGTTTATATGGAACCACAAAAGACCCCAAATAGCCAAAGCTAAACAGCAAAAAGAACAAAATTGGAGGAATCACATTACCTGACTTATATTACAGAGCCATATTAACCAAAACAGCATAGTACTGCCATAAAAATAGACATGTAGGCCAGTAGAACAGAATATAAAACCCAGAAACAAAACCCCACAGTGACAGTGAACTCATTATTGACAAAGGTGCCAAGAACATACATTGGGGAAAGAAAAGTCTCTTCAATAAATGGGAAACTGGATAGTCACATGCAGAACGGAACTAGACTCCTATCTCTCACCATATACAAAAATCAAATAAAGATGAATCAGACTTAAATCTAAGCCCTCAAACTATGAAACTACTATAAAAAAATTAGGGAAACTCTCCAGGATATTGGATTGAGCAAAGATTTCCTGAGTAATATCCCCCGAGCACAGGTAATCAAAGCAAAAATGGACAAGTGGGATCACATAGAGTTAAAAAGCTTCTGCACAGCAAAGGAAATAAAGTAAAGAGACAATCCACAGAATGGGAGAAAGTATTTGTAAACTACCCATCTGACAAGGCATTAATAACCAGAATATATAAGGAGCTCAAACAATTTTTTTTTTTTAGTATCACTCTGTTGCCCAGGCTGGAGTACAATGGCACGATCTCAGCTCACTGCAACCTCCGTCTCCTGGGTTCAAGCAATTCTCCTGCCTCAGCCTCCCAAGTAGCTGGGATTACAGGCACATGCCACCACATCCAGCTAATTTTTTATATTTTTGGTAGGAAATCAGTCTATTAAAGAGATATCTGCACTCTCATGCTTACGGCAGCATTATTCACAAAAGCCAAGATTTGGAAGCAACCCAAGCATCTGTCAACAAATGGATAAAGAAAATCTGGTACATATACATAATGGAGTACTATCTAGCCATTAAAACAGAATGAGATCCTGTCATACGCTACAACATGGATGGAACTGTAAGTCATTATGTTAAGTGAAATAAGCCAGGCACAGAAAGACAAACATCGCATGTTCTCACTTATTTATGGGATCCAAAAATCAAAACAATTGAACTTACGGAGACAGAGAGTAGAAGGATGGTTACCAAAGGCTGGAAAGAGTAACAGGTGGGTTGAGAGGAAGAGAGGATGGTCAATGAATAAAAAAAAATAGAAAGAATAAGATCTAGTATTTACTAGCACAACGGGTTGACTATATTCAATAATATAACTGTACACTTTTAAGTAACTAAAAGAATAATTGGATTGTTTATAACACAAAGGATAAATGCTTAAGGTGATGGATACCTCATTTATGCTGATATGATTATATATTGTATGTCTATATCAAAATATCCCATATAACTCATAAATATACACATGTATGCACCCATGAAATTTTAAAAGTTTTAAACTGTAAAAGTTCATATTAAAAAAGAGTATCTCTACAGACAAGAAAAACATACTAGAGAGACATGCTCACAAAACAAATAGTAACTATAACCTCTGTTTTAAAACAAGCTAAAATACATGGAAAACTCTGTAAGACATGAAAGAACAACATAATTAGAAACAAGAAAAGCTTGGAAATGAGCTTATAGAATCTAGAAATTAGTAACTTTTAAAAACTAGTTATTTCCTAAATAAAGTTTAAAGAAGAAGAAAAATGAATAAAGACTACACACAATGCCTTAAGAGAAAGAGATTAAAAGAAAAACAATTTTAAAAATTAAAAAGAAAGAAATATGAAAATGACAGATAAGCAAAGAAGCTCAAACATACACTAATAGTGGTAATTGAAAAAGAAAACGAAAACAACAGAACCGATTTAAAAAACTGTAATTCAGGAAACTTGCCTGATCTTAAAATTCATACAGGCTGCAAGACTTATAACAACCAAAACAATTTTGAAAAAGAACAGGCTGGCCATGGTGGCTCACACCTGTAATCCCAGCACTTTGGGAGGCTGAGGCAGGAGGATGGTTTGAGGCCCAGGAGTTCAAGACCAGACTGGGCGACATAGCAAGACCCCATCTCTACAGAAAAAAATAAAAAAAGATTAGCCAGGCACTGTGGCATAAACCTGTAGTCCTAGCTACTCTGGTGGCTGAGGTGGGAAGACAAGTTGAACCCAGGAGTTAAATCAATGAGCTATGATTGTGCCACTGCCCTCTAGGCTGTGTAACAGCAAGATCCTATCTCTAAATGAATGAATGAATGAATGAATGAAAAAGCAAAACAAAGTTGAAGGACTAATACTACATCATTTCAAGGCTCATAAAGCTACAGTACTCAAGACAACATAGCACCGATATCAAGACAAACAGATTAATGAAACAAAATAGAGTCCAGAAACAGACTCACACATATATGGACAACTAATTTTCACCAAAGGTATGAAAGTAATTCAGCAGGAAAAATGGTAGTTTTTTCAGTAAATGATGCTAGAACAATGTGATAGCCATATGCGAAAAAAAGGAGAAAGAAACAAAGTAAAAGGACTTTCAGCCATGCCTCACACCATACACAAAAAAATTAACTCAAAATCAATGATATAAATCTAAAACTTAAAATCACAAAATGTCTAGAAAAACAAAGAAAAACTGTAGATATCTGCACTCTCAGAGTTAGGCAAACACGTCTATGATATGATACGAAAAGTATGATCTATTCAAGAACAAATGGGGCTTCATAAAAATAAGGTCTGCTCTTTAAAAGATACTATTCTGAGAATGAAAAGAGAAACCACATACTCTGAGAAAATAATCAGGAATCAGAAAAGGTTCATATCCAAAACATATAAGGAACTCTCAAAACGCAGTAAGGAAGTTAACAACAACAATAAGTAAACAACCGAACTTGCAAACGGGCAAAAAATTTCAAGAGACATTTCACAAAAGACATACAGATGGCAGCAAGTAAGCACATAAAAAGATGCTAACCATTGTTAGTCAGGAGGGACATGCAAATTAAAACACACGATGTGACACCACTACCCACATATTAGAATGGCTAAGAATGACTATACCAAGTGTTTTCGAGGATGTGAAGGAACTGGAACTCTCATAGACTGCTGATGGGAATTTAAACTAGTACAACCACTTTGTCAATCACTTTGGCTATTTCTTAAAAGGTTAAGCACTTACCCTAAGACCCAACCATGCCATTGCTAGAATTTACCCAAGAGAAACGAAAGCATTATGTCCACACAAAGACTGTACACAATGTTCATAAGAGCTTTATCTATAATAGCCAGAAACTGGAAACAATTCAAATGTCCAACAGCAGGTGAACAGATACACAAACTGCAGTATACCCATTGGGTGGAATACCCTTCAGCAATAAAAAAGAATACGTGCAACATGGATAAATGCCAAAATAATTATACTGAAAGCCAGCCACAAAATAGTACATACTATAACATTCCATTTATACAAAACTCTAGAAAATGAAAACTAATCTGTGGTGATAGAAAGCAGATCAGTGGTTGCTGAGAGAATGGAGGTTAGAGACAGAGAGTACTAACTAAAACAAGAAAATCTAGGGGGATGATGGATATACTGACAATCCTGACTGGGGTGATGGTTTCATAGGTGTATATGTATGTCAAAACTTATCAAATTTTATACTATATATATGCAGCTTATTGTACATTAAATATACCTCAATAAAGCTGTTTAAAACAAAGTTTTCCTGAAATTATAAAAAGATTTGAAACTACAAATGAAAGAAAATGTCAAGTACCTGAGAATACTGACCAAAAACAACCAACACAATGATACATTCTAATATTATTACCAGACTTTAATGAAAAGGAAAAAAATTGGCTGGGCATAGTGGCTCACACCTGTAATCCTGACACTTTAGGAGGCTGAGGCAGGTGGATCACTTGAGCCTGGATTCATGACCTGCCTGGGCAACATGGCAAAACTCTGTCTCTACAAAAAAAAAAAAAAAAAAAAAAACTAGCTGGAAGTGGCAGCATACACCTGTAGTCCTAGCTTCTCAGGAGGCTGAGGTGGGAGGACTGCTTGAACCCAGGAGGTGGAGGTTGCAGTGAGCCAAGATCATGCCACTGCACTCCAGTCAGGTTAACGGAGTAAGACCTTATCTTAAAAAAAAAAAAAAAAGAAAAAGAAAAAAAATCATTTGGTCATCTACAAAAAAAAACCCCACATGACTTATAAGAAGAAAGAAGTTGGATTATCATCTAACTTAGATACCAATGCTTTATGTCAGAAGAAAAGGGAGTAATGTGTTTAAGAAATTCAAGGAAAAGAAGTGTGAACCAAAGAGTTTATATCTGCAAAACTGACTTTCAAGTGTAAAAAGAACAAACTTTTATTAGTATATAAGAACTCAGACAATATTCCTTCCTAAGGAATCTAACAATGTATTAGCTTCAGGCAGCCAAAACGCCTAGAGAGACCTCAGCATAAACACTGGTGGTAAACATTAAATATATTAATAAAACTAAGAATAGACTAAGAGGGAAAATGCAGAAGATGAAATGGCTATATGCTCTGACAATGCAGATAGAGTACAACTGTTAAAAGAGAGGGAGAAGAAAAAAATGGGAAAAACAAACAAAAAAAGCTTTAATGTTCTCAGTAATCATACTGATGGTGACTTCAGAAATATAGTTCTGGTACTGTCATATGTATAATATAGAATGAGTAAATATGGGATATTCTATTATCTCCTATATTCCTGAGAACCATGATAATCAGTATGGAAAAAAGGAGTTACAGTTGTGATAGAGAAGTTGTTAAGTAAAAGCTTTATAGTCTCTGAAGTCCAATCTGAAGACCGGAAGTAGAATACATTTGGTATCTTTTAACATGCGTGTCTATAGATAAATATAAGTATCCTAGCTCTGTCTACCGAAAAGCCTGAAACAATGACTAACTCAGGATCCTTAGCATTCAGACTATAACTGAAATACTATTTCCCTCTAAAAAAAAAACCAGGGCATTTTAAGGAAATGGCTGATTTCAGATCTTCGATAGGAATTGTTCAATATGTCATATAATAAGGAAGCTATCAAAAACTAGGAGCACAGGCTCACAGTGCAGCTTGGCCAACATGGTGAAACCCTGTCTCTACTAAAAATACAAAAATTAACCAGGTGTGGTGGCATGCCTGTAGTCCCAGCTACTGGGAAGCTGAGGCAGGAGAATTGCTTGAACCTGGCAGGCAGAGGTTGCAGTGAGCCGAGATCGCGCTGCTGCACTCCAGCCTGGGAAACAGAGCGAGACTCCATCTCCAAAAAAAAAAAAAGATTCTGTGAAATAACAAAAACAGAAAAGTAAAGGAAATGCTAACTAAAAGAAAGCTGGTAAATGCGGAACATTCCAAATATGAATATTTGAAATCTAAAATGCTCCAAAATCCAAAACTTTTTGAGCACCAACCTGACACCACCACAAGTAGAAAATTTCACACCAGACCTTATGTGACAGGTCACAGTCAAAACTTCGTTTCATGCATAAAACTATTAAAAATGTATAAAAGTAGCTTCAGGCCATGTGTATAATGTGTATATGAAACAATAAATGAATTTTATATTTAAAGTTGGGTCCCATCCCCAAAATATCTCATCTATATACAAATATTCCAATTTTTTTTTTAAATCCAAAAATCCAAAACATAATTCTAAGCATTTCAGATAAGGGATACTCAACCTGTAGAGCTCTGTAGCCAGACCACCTGGGTTCAAATCATGGATTCTGCCACACAGCCAGGAGAATACAGTACTAATCTCTGTGTGCTTCAAATTTCTCATCATAAAATGAGGATAATAAAAGTACTTAGCTGACAGAGTTAAACTTCAGGAGAGTTAATATAGAAAGAACACAAAGCATTCATTGCCTGACACACAGCAGGATGGAGATGGTGATTAGAGTTGGTGATCAGCTTTCTGTGTTGTCTTAAACAGGTACTTAACCTCTCTGAGCTTCAGCTTCTTGGCTGAATTGTAAAATATCTACCTGACAGGATTATCAGGAGGTCAAAAGTAAACATATGTAATGAACCTAGCATAGTAGTCAATAAATATTAGATATTTTCCATGGCCTCCCAACATCTGGAGTCGTCCATTACATTAGACATACCTCAGTCATAGCATATTACTCTTGCACTTTACACCTGGTCATGCAGGTTGATCTCAAGGAAATGATCACCCAATGAGTCTCATGGTCTGAAACTGATCTTCATCTAGGTTTCAAAAAGATAAAAAGAAAAAAATCTTGAAATGTTCAACTTCCCACTAACAATGGTCTTGTGTTACTCCCAGAGCAGTTATCCATGGTACTGGTAATTCTGAGATAAAGCAGGCACAACTGAAATAACTGCTAATGGCCTTCCCAGCTCACCATCATATGCCCCTCCCCTCCCCTTCTCTACCCACCTTGTTGAGACATTTAGCTGGCTATCCAAATCTATCATCATCTATCGTCAATTCTGACTTCTGGCTTCACAGGCAGGATATTCTCATTTGCAAGGGTACTAAAATGAAGCATCCTCAGACAAAAGGAAACCCAGGAAGAAAACTACTCCTCATTTGCACCTATGACCAAGCCCTCCTTTTCAGAGATCCATTCTGTGAAATAAATGGGCCAATAGTTTGCAGCAACCTTGTCCCCCACTATAGGCTGTGACAGGACACAGGTCTAGAACTTTTAAAGTCACAGGAAGAGACTAAATGCTTTCTAGGGCCAACACTTAAAATAAGACTGTGGGGGTAGGAGTTGGTTTGTACATGGTATAGTAAGCCAAGCATAGAAAAGCAAAAACATAATTGTATCTTCTGGCACTTTCTAGGTTTCCCAAGTCTTTCAGCCAAATTGCCCTTTATAGGTCTGAAGCCCCTTGTAACATGCTCCATACCTTAAAATTTAATTATTTTTTCACATTTGGGGTGGGGGAGGGGAGCTGACAACCATGGCCAATAACTGTTCCTTCTCAACTGAATCACACCAAAATCTTTAAGCGTCTTCAAAAGTATACACTTAAAGTTACTACAATAAATGAACACCCACAAAAAAAAAAAAATGAACACGTGCAACCCTTTCGAAGTCTCCATTCCTTATTAAATACAAAAGCTTCTATTCTGAAAAATATGGCAACTTGCTGTTTAATGTTCCTAAGAAAGAGCTGAACCTACCCCAAATAGGAAAAAGAATTAAAATGGGAAATGGGGTGTTATCTCAACCAAATCATTCTCTTCCAGGAGAGGTGACATCAAAGGGGCAGAACCTTGCTTTAAACCAAAAGCTGTTGGGAAGACGCTAAGTCAGTCACCTCTTCCCCAAAAGGTGGGGCAGGGGGAGGCCTAAGTCTACTTGGCAATATTTAAAGTACAAAACTCAAGCAGAAGATTGAAACCAATATGGGTAATGCCGGCACAGTGTTTCTATATATAGATAGATAGAGAGAGAGAGAGAGAGAGAAACAGACAGACAGACACACACGGAGTCTCGCTCTGTCACCCAGGCTGGAGTGCAGTGGCGCGATCTCGGCTCACTGCACCCTCCGCCTCCCAAGTTCAAGCGATTCTCCTGCCTCAGACTCCTGAGTAGTTGGGATTACAGGCGCGCACCACCACGCCCGGCTAATTTTCGTATTTTTAGTAGAGACAGGGTTTCACCATGGTGGCCAGCTGTTCTCGAACTCCTGATCTCAGGTGATCCGCCCACCTCGGCCTCCCAAAGTGCTACAATTACAGGCGTGAACCACCGCGCCAGGCCTGTTTAATATTACTATGATTGAAAAACATCGTGGCAGGAAACTCTTTCTGATTGGTCTCTCTGTTACGGGCGTCTTCACCTTCTGACATTTTTCACCTGGAAAGACTGCTATTAGGTTCCGTATAAAGTCAGAGGTCTTCTGAATCCGGAATGAGCTTAATAAACCGCAGAAAGAGATACCTGCGCTATTCGACTAACAGCCCCCTTCTGCTCCGAGTCCTCACTCCCTAAACAACCTTCGCGGTTGTTTGACACAAAACGAGCGCTTTAGCCCGGGGCGATTTTGGGGGATGGAGTAATTGCCTACAGCTTATCCCAAATCGAGTCTGCGCCCGGTGCGGTTCTGAGTTTTACTCTAATTGCCTCATTTAACCCTCACAACCACCTTGTAAGGCAAGAATTACCAGCCTTAGTACACAAATAAAGACTCCGAGGCGCTGGGACAGTAATTAAAGGAGAAGCCAAAGAACACAAAGGCTGGGGGAGCTGGGACTAGGTTTATCCGATCCCCCAAACCCTTACGCAGGGATTTTTAATAGGCGCGACCTTGTCCCAGGCGGCTCCTCCCTGACAAGGGTCAGTCTGACCACTTTTAGGCCCAGGTGATGTCAAGTCCGGGGTGCCCCAGGAAGGGGCTCATGCCGGCGCCTCTGAGAGCCCCGAGTGCCACTCACCTTCCTCATTCGCCGCCTCCCACCAGCAGCTCCCGGGGCCCGGCTCGGTCTAGCTCAGCTAGGTGTGGCCCCGCCTCCGCGACCGTTGCCGCCGCCGGGGGAGGGCGGCAAATCGAGCCCTAGCGCGTCGAGGGCCGGCCCTTTCTCCGCCTGCGAAAGCCCCCTAGCGATTCTCTCCGGCCTCACGGGGAGGCTGGGTCCGCCCCGCGCCCTTCGGTTGGCTCAGTTGCTGGGGGCGGGGCTTACCGCAAATGTAGGCCTCGGTACGCTGTGCTGGTCGCTGGTACGCTGGCGCATTCTTCGCACTCCCTAGGTTCCCTGTCACTTACATGGAGCCTCATTTGCCCGGAAGACGTCAGAAATACTTGTAGCCGTGGGTGAAAGTGAAGCCTGGGTTACCTACGCACCAGAGACTGCCCTCTCTCTCGCCCTCTACTCCGCCGCGACTACGAGCTCTTACCAGAGTACAGATCACCATATTCTCGATGTTCCAGACCCGGCTGAGCACTGTAGCAGCTGACATTTGGAGGACCGCATTAAATGTTTGTTGATCACATTTCATCTTCCCATTCAGCATTTTCCACATCTCAAAGCGTCTGGCCTCTCGGGCTGCAGCTGTCCACCACTGTCATTGTGTATTATAGCCACGTGGTGTCGCTCTTGACAACCTGTCTTTTCAAATTAGTCAAATGATGTACGTCTGTGGTGGATGCAAGTCCCCACAGTAGCCAACAGGGATGTCCCATCAAGGGCCTCAGCCAAGGGTCTCTCACCAGAAGGTCCACGGGCTCCTGGAGCTCAATACTTTCAGACCCTTCTTAGCCTTCTTCCAGGCAGATTGGACCACTTTTAATTTTGATCTCCGTGTTTGACCCAGGCAAACGTGTCCCTGCCCCATCCTACGTCCACCCCCTACGCTTTTCATACCTGGATGTTCACTGTAAGGATGATTAGCAGATTGGCATTTTCAATTCTCAAAAGGCAGTAGTCTCAGTGCTTGCCTTTTCCAAGACAACAGGGTGCTCTTGCGCACTCTTCTGAGCATGGCTGCCCTGATTGTAGAGGCCAAACATCTTTGGGTCAGTTATGATTATTTTGGAGGCACGTGATATAAAACCTGAGTTAAACTGTCTTCCTAAAAAATAAGGAAGTTGATTATCTCGCATAACAGAAAGACCAGAGGCAAGGTAGCCTTTGATTAATTCAGTGGCTCAGCAAGTTACTATGGACCCAGTTGCTATAGTCTCTCTGCTCTGTTGTAGAAAAGGGTAGACTTCAAATTCATACTGACGTGATTTTCCAGGTGTCTACTCGGAGAAATCAGGACCACATACTTTCTTTTTCATCTAAAACCTTTCCTTCTGGTTTTTTGAGCCAATTAGATCACACAGGCACACACTCTGCCTCTTTATTAGTAATTTCCTGGGAAATGTACAGATAGCTTAAGCCTAGGTTCCGGAAGTGAAAAGGAGCTGTGACAATTGGAATTGGCAGTGGTGTCAGTGCTCTTTCAGTCACATGAGTTGCAAGGTGGAGGCATGTCTGTTTGAATAATACTGGAGACCTGTAAGGGAGAAGAATGGATGCTAGATGGATTATCACCAGTATCCTTCACATCTTCAAAGCACAAGAAGGCTGATTCCTGTTTTTCTAACTGGATATTTTATGTGGTCAGTAGAGGGGAAGAGGTGCTATAGCACTGCCCTCCAAAACAATTCCCTTCTTATGGACGGTGAAAGCCTTTCCAGCACCTCTCTTTGCTAGAGAAGGAAAACATCCTGCACACAGATTTAGTCTTTCACTGAGAATCCTGCCACAGTGGTCTCAAGAGTTTTCTATGGGCCTCATCCACCCACTAGAATTCTAATTATTGTAAACGTTCATTTAACATTCATTCATTTATAAAAATTTGTTAAGCACCTGTTATGTACCAGGGATTGAACTAGATGCTGAGTCAGATTTATAAGTGGGGGAGTTTACAATGGTAAGTAAGCCCAGATGTGATTCCTGGACTCGTGGAACTTATAGTCTAATTGGGGAGAAAATGTGAAACAAATGCAATTAAGTATATATTATTAATATAATAAGTGCTATGAAAGAAGAGAAGAGGGGGGTATGGAGGAGGTCTCTCTGATGAAGTGACACTTAAGCTGACAGCCAAGCATGTCTTCATTTCAGCTTTCTGCTTTCCTCTGTGCTTTGACCTCCTAGTATAAATCATAACCCTCATTAGCAGTTAAAACACATCTTTTAATTTACCAGCTTCTAAACTGATTCTCAATTGTCTTCTGGGTATAGAACTGTCATATTTCTCCCTAGAAAAACATGAATATACCATATATAAATGGTATTTCATGATGAATACTCAAAGATTCTTCAACTCGTAAGATTTTTAGACTTAGATTCCTTTATTACATGAATACATTCATTTCTGCCTCCTCCACAAGAATTTGAACCTCTGGAAGCATGAACCATGCCTTATTAAACTTCATCCTGCCGCTAGTGTACTTCCTTGGTGCACAGCAGGTGCTAAACACAGCTTTGAACTACATTGTTAAATTTGAGTCCGATTTATTCAGGGCATTCACCTTCAGTAGTCATTTTCCAATGTGAAGGACAATATGCAAACAGCTCAGGCAAATATATTGATGACAAATGCTCAATCATCTATGCAGGATAACAATAGTTATATTAATTGGGCAATTAAGATGTGCTAGGCTCTGTGCTCAGCACTTTCATTTTCTAACTTGTTGAATCTTCGCAACAACCTTAATATAAGTACTGTTATTATCTGTTTTACAAATGAGCAAGTTAGGAAATAGAAGCCAAAAAAATTTTTGAAACGACTTGCCAAGGTCACACACTGGTATGTGGCAAAGCCAGGACTGAACCTGGGCGTGCAGGCTCCAAAGCCTATGTCATTAACCACTTGGCCATACCACTTCTTACAATGGACATCTGCTCTACCATCAGATTGGTATATGCATTTATTGCAATTTGCAATTATTTGCTGTATATTAGTTATTGCTAATGTCACTATTGCTAATGTCTGTGTATTCGTTATCTCTTGGTACATAAAAATTACCCTAAAACATAGCAGCTTACACATTTATTATCTCAGTGTTTCTGTGGGTCAGGAATACAGCAGAGCTCAGCTGGATGGTCGGGACAAGATCTTTCATGGGGTTACAGTCAACCTTTTGGTCTGGGCTACTATCATCTCAAGGTTCAGGTAGGGCTAAAAGATTCACATTCAAACTTGCTCATGTGGTTATTGGCAAGCCTGTTAATTCCTCCTCAAATGGGCCTCTCCCCCAGGCTGCCTTAGTGTCCTCATAACATGACAGCTTCCCACAGAGTACACAGCCCAAGACAGCACGTGGGCAACTAAAACAGAAACTGCAGTCTTTTTTATAACCTAATCTCAGAAGTTATATATCATTACTTCTGCCATACGCTGTTGTTCACACAGACCAACCCTGGTAAAATGTGAAAGGACTACCCAAGGAAGGAGGTGAATACTATGAAGTGGGGACCACTGGGGCCCATCTTGGAGAATGGCTACCACAATCTATTTGCTCATATTTTTGTGACTGTCTCCTCCACAGAATGTAAGTGTCATGAGTGGGAGAAACAATCAGTGTTGTTCACTGTTGTATTCCCTGCCACAGCACCTGTAATATAACAGACGGCCAGTAAGTTCTCAGTAAACATAATGATAAAAGTGACATAAATTCCAAATGATGAGCTCCCCTGCAATCCTCTCTTACTGTCAGACAAATTCCCAGTTGTCATTCATGGTACTATTTAAAGCTATATATTTCTTTCAGAGACATGGTCTTGCTGTGTTGCCCAGACTGGTCTCAAACTCCTGGCCTCAAGTAGTCCTCCCACCTCAGCCTCCCAAAGCAATGTTTAAATAATAGTTTAAAAATTATTTAAGTGGGTTGGACTCAGGGATCATGCCTGTGTCCAACCCATTTAAATAATTTTTAAAAGCAGGAGAATTTCATGCCCAATAACATTTACCCATGTATATAAAATTATAGACTGTGGACTTGAAAGGAACACACAGATTAAAAAATCTGTCTTAACAGCTAATGAAGGCTATAATTTGTACTAGGAGGTCTAACACAATCTACACACCAAACTCAATGGGATGTTGGCCTTTGGGGGAGGAGAAAAGAGTAACAGTATTGAGATTTTCCTCTATTAAAAATTTAATTCTGAATCAGTAGTTAATGATGGTCAATTCTGGGAGGCAGGAATATGTGTATTATTCTCTGTATTTTTCTATAGTTTTAAAATTTCTCAAACAAGATAAAAAATGTTAAAAGTTTTGACCAGACTGGGCGCGGTGGCTCATGCCTATAATCCCAGCACTTTGGGAGGCCAAGGCAGGTGGATCACTTGAGGTCAGGAGTTCAAGACCAGCCTGGCCAACATGGTGAAACCTCTTGTCTACTAAAAGTACAAAAATTAGCTGTGCGTGGTGGTGCATGCCTGTAATCCCAACTACTTGGGAGGCTGAGATGGGAGAATCACTTGAACCTGGAAGGCGGAAGTTGCAGTGAGCCCAGATCACACCACTGCACTCCAGCCTGGGTGATAGAGCGAGACTCTGTCTTGAAAAAAAAAAAAAAAAAAGGTCTTAACCAATTGGAACATGTGTCTCTACTGTCTTCCTTTGGCTCTCTGCTCTAATTAAGGCTGTACTATTAATTCCACTCTTCAGATAATTCAGACTAATACCTATTTTCTCCTGAAATTGTCCAAGCTTTTCTGGTCTGAAGTTCTACATAATCACCTTAGTTTGCTGCTTGTTCCCCTTCTGTATTTTTGTAGAGACAGCCACAGCCTCCTTGTGCTGAGAGAGAGGTGCCTAAGCAGCGGCAGCCTGGACAGCAGTGGGAGACTGTGTTTCCTGGCACTGATTCTGACATACGACCCTCTAAGCCTGGCCCAGCAGCCAGAATCCTGGATGCTGGGCTTGTTTCTGAAGTGCTAATTCCTCTTCCTTGAAAACATAGCCAATAGTCATGCTAGACCAATGCTGGAAGAGCACATGGAAAACGTTAAATTTGTAGATATCAGATTAACTTTTCCTTTTTATTTTGGTCTCCATGCTGTTTAAAAAATAAGCTTGGAAAATCAACAAGCTAAGGGAGATGGTGCATGCCTACAGTCCCAGCTACTTGGGAGGCAGAGACAGGATTGCTTGAGCCCAGTAATTCAAGACTAGCCTGAGCAATATAGCCTGTGAAGAAGAGGAAGAAAGGAAGAATAAGAAAAGAAAAGAAGAAGGAGGAGGAGGGGGAAGAGGAAAAGAAAAAGGAAGAGGAAAGAGAAAGGAAGTAGAAAGAAGAAAGGAAATGAAAGAAGACGAGAAGGAGGAGGATGGGAGAAAGGGAGAGAGACAGAAAGAAAGAAATCAATCCATTAACAATTCCCTTTTCAAAAGGAGGCCCAATGAAAACATGGACTATTGTGAACGAAAGTGTTTTTAGCTGCTCTCTTAAAATAAATCAGTGGTGTCTATGGGGGAGTTGCTGATAAGCAGTTTATGAAGTCAGAACAGCATCTAGGTAGTTCCTGGGAAACAAGGTAACAACGTGAGAGTCAGATGACAGTCAAAAGCAGGATCAGCCTGAACAAGTACACTTTATACTCCAGTTCAATATCTGCCACAGCGTTCTGTTCAGACTTTCTCTCCATAACAGTACTGCCTGCCAGGTAACAAGTGACTATTCCTAGCTGATATGGTTTGGCTGTGTCTCCATTCAAATCTCAACTGAATTGTATCTCCCAAAATTTCTACGTGTTGTGGGAGGGACCTAGTGGGAGGTAATTGATCATGGGGGCTGGTCTTTGCCATGCTATTCTCGTCATACTGAATAAGTCTCACAAGTTTATCAGGGGTTTCTGCTTTTACTTATTCCTCATTTTCTCTTGCTGCCGCCATGTAAGAAGTACCTTTTGCCTCCCTCCATAATTCTGAGGCCTCGCCAGCCATGTGGAACTGTAAGTCCAATTAAACCTCTTTTGTTCCCAGTTTCAGGTATGTCTTTATCAGCAATGTGAAAACCAACTAATACAGTAAATTGGTACCAGTAGAATGGGGTGTTGCTGAAAAGATACCCAAAAATGTGGAAGCGACTTTGGAACTGCGTAACAGGCAGAGGCTGGAACAGTTTGGAGGGCTCAGAAGAAGACAGGAAAACGTGGGAAAGTTTAGAAACTCCTAAATTTGTTGAATGCCTTTGACAAACATGCTGATAGTGGTATGGACAATGAAGTCCAGGCTGAGGTGGTCTCAGATGGAATGAGGGACTTGGGAACTGGAGCAAAAGTCACTCTTGTCATGTTTTAGCAAAGAGACTTGTGGCATTTTGCCCCGCCCTAGAGATTTGTGGAACTTTGAACTTGAGAGAGATGATTTAGAGTATCTGGTCGGAGAAATTTCTAAGCGGCAGAGCATTCAAAATGTAACGTGGGTGCTTTTCAAAGCATTCCCTTTTAGAAGCGAAACAGAGCATAAAAGTTCAGAAAATTTGCAGCCTGATGATGCAGTAGAAAAGAAAAACCCATTTTCTGGGGGAGAAATTCAAGCCAGCTGCAGAAATTTGCATAAATAGCAAGGAGCCTAATGTTAATCCCCAAGACCTTGGGAAAATGTCTCCAGACTATGTCAGAGACCTTCACAACAGCCCCTCCCATCACAGGCCCAGAGGCCCAGGAGGGAAAAGTGGTTTTGTGGGCCAGGCCCAGGGAACCCATGCTGTATACAGCCTAGGGACTTGGTACCCTGTGTCCCAGCTGTTCCAGCCATGGCTGAAAGGGGCCAATGTGCAACTCAGGCTGTGGCTTCAGAGGGTGGAAGCCTCAAGCCTTGGCAGCTTCCACGTGGTGTTGAGCTTGTGGGTACACAGAAGTCAAGAATTGAGGTTTGGGAACCTCTGCCTAGATTCAGAGGATGTAGAGAAAGGTCTGGATGCCCAGGCAAAAGTCCACTGCAGGGGTGAGGTCTTCATGGAGAACCTCTGCTAGGGCCATGCAGAAAGGAAATGTAGGCTGGGAGCCCCCCACACAGAGTCTCTACTGGGGCACTGCCTAGTGGAGCTGTGAGAAGAGGGCCACCATCCTTCAGACCCCAGAATGGTAGATCCACTGTCAGCTTGCACCGTGAGCCTGGAAAAGCCACAGACATTCAATGCCAGCCATGAAAGCAGCTGGGAGGGAGGCTGTACCCTGCAAAGCCACAGGGGCAGAGCTATCAAAGACCATGGGAACCCACCTTTTGCATCAGTGTGACCTGGATGTGAGACCTGGAGTCAAAAGAGATCATTTTGGAGCTTTAAAATTTGACCGCCCTGCTGGATTTCAGACTTGCATGGGTCCTGTAAACCCTTTGTTTTGGCCAATTACTCCCATTTGGAACAACTGTATTTACCCAATACCTGTATCCCCATTGTATCTAGGAAGTAACTAGCTTGCTTTTATTTTTACAGGCTCATAGGCAGAAGGGACTTGCCTTGTCTCAGATGAGACTGTGGACTGGACTTTCAGATTAATGCTGAAATGAGTTCAGACTTTGGGGGACTGTTGGGAAGGCATAATTGGTTTTGAAATGTGAGGACATAAGACTTGGAGGGGTCAGGGGTGGAATGATATGATTTGGCTGTGTCCCCGTTCAAATCTCAACTGAATTGTATCTCCCAGAATTTCCACATGTGGGAGGGACCTAGGGGAAGGTAACTGAATCATGGAGGCTGGTCTTTCCCATGCTATTCTAGTAATAGTGAATAAGTCTCATGAGATCTGATGGGTTTAAGGGTTTCTGCTTTTGCTTCTTCCTCATTTTCTCTTGCTGCCACCATGTAAGAAGTGCCTTTTGCCTCCTGCTATGATTCTGAGGCCTCCTCTGCCATATGGAACTGTAGGTCCAATTAAACATTTTTGTTCCTAGTTTCGAGTATGTCTTTATCAGCAGCATGAAAACGAACTAAGACACCATCTCAGATGTCCTGGGTCTGTAGAATAGATAGGTAGAAAATGCAGTCCAAACTGGTATGTTCCTCAATTCCAAGTATTCCAGAAACTATTCCCAGAGAGCAAACAGTGGCACAGAACAAGCCAACAGAGGAATCGTGGACTGCCTTGCCTTTTCTGGGCAGAGCTGGTTATACCTCATGGGCAGGCCAGACTCTGCTATACTCTAAGACCTCTGGGCAGAGGGGTTCCCAAGGCCTCTAAGAGTAGCTCCAGATTTTTCTTCAAGCACAATCAATACTTTTCTAATAACAGGCTCCATTAACATAAACTTTTCCAATCCCACAGGCCTGGCTCCCCATCTTGGCCCTGCAACTTCTGAAGGACTTTGAGTCTTTTTGTAAAAGGAGGTAAACAGAATCACTGGGCTGTTGTGAGAACTAGAGGCAATGATATACAAGTCACATAAGAAGCATTTAATAAATTACACCTTATTGGTCTTGTAAAAGATATCCAGATTCCTCCAGTTTTGTAAGAAAATATCCTTCATTAAATAATGTCTTTGAGCTGCTCTCCAACAAGGGTCTCCTGGTTTTAGTCCAGCAACTTAGGAGTATTTCTCAGAAGAAATAAAGACTAGGCGAAATCAGCTAGCTGTTTCTCATCTCTGGGAATTTCCATTCTGGAGCCTTTTACCTTTCCCCCCCAATTCATTATTTCAACAATCATTTGCTGTAAACTGTCTGTTCAAAAATACTGCTGCAGCAGCTGGGGGTAGTGGTTCATGCCTATAATCCCAACAACTTGGGAGGCTGAGGCAGGAGGATTGCTTGAGGCCAGGAGTTCAAGGCTGCAGTGAGTTATGATCAAGCCACTGCACTCCAACCTGGGTGACAGAATGAAACCCAGGTCTCAAAAACAAACAAAAAAAGAGACACAAAAAACACTGATGTAGAAGAAAATACAAATATGAAATATTTGTCTTCAGGGAGCTTTCAGTACAGGGTAGCAAACAAGAAAGCAGTGCTCACTAAGCAGAATTCCTGTATCATAATTTGCTTAGTAATCAGTCTTTATCACTTTGCAAACTGGTTAACCTCAAAATAGGTTATTCCCTACTGTCTCTTAACTACTTTCTCTCACATACTTGCTTAGCATCTAGAAACTGCATCTACCCTACAAACCCCAAAAGTGAAGCAGTCTTTCTTTACATTAACATAAAGATGCAAAAAGAAATTATATAATAGGGCCTGAATGTCCCTATCTTAGTCCATTTTGGCTGCTATAACAAAATACTTGAAAAGGCCGAGTGTGGTGGCTCACGCCTGTAGTCCCAGCACTTTGGGAGGCCAAGGTGGGTGGATCACCTGAGGTTAGGAGTTTGAGACCAGCCTGGCCAACATGGCGAAACCCCATCTCTACTAAAAATACAAAAATTAGCTAGGCGTGGTTGTACGTGCCTGTAGTCCCAGCTACTCAGGAGGCTGAGGCAGGAGAATTGCTTGAACCCAGAAAACAGTGGTTGCAATGAGCCAACCAAGTGAGAATTTAACTCAAAAACCCTCCCTGGGCTCATGTTCCTCTGCTGGGAATCCTAAGGAAAGGGGAAGCATTCTCTTTGTCAGAAGCCCCGGAAAATGTCTCCCCAAGGCTCCAGCCTGGGTGGACTCTGTCTCAAAAAAAAAAAAAAAAAAAAAAAAAGAAGAAGAAGAAAATAGGCTAGGTGCAGTTGCTTGTGCCTATAATCCCAGCACTTTGGGAGGCCAAGGTGGGAGAATTGAGCCCAGGAATTTGAGACCAGTCTGGGCAACATAGTGGGATCCTCTCTATATAAAAAAATTTTAAAATATTAGCCAGGTGTGGTGGTATGCACCTATTGTCCCAGCTCCTTGAGAGGCTAAGGTAGGAGGATCACTTGAGCCCAAGACATAGATCATGGCTGTAGTGAGCCGTGATCATGCCACTGTACTCCAGCCTAGAGTAAAACCCTGTCTCAAAAAAAAACTTAGACTGGATAATTTATAAACAGCAGAAATATATTGCTCACAGTTCTGGAGGCTGGGACTTCCAAGATCAAGGCTCCAGCTGAGTCACAGTCTGCTGAGGGCTTGTTCTGTGCTTCAAAGATGGTGTCTTCTCAGTGCATCCTCACATGGCAGAAAGGTCAAAGAGGCTCCCTCAAGCCTCTTTCACAAGGGCACTAATTTCCCCCACAAAGGACCCATTCTTTTAATATGAATGTGTTGGGAGTTAGGTTTCAACATATGAATTTTGGGGAGATACCAGCATTCAAACCATAGCAGCCCCCAAATATACTGGGCTCCCAGAGCCTTCCAGAATCCCTTCACCTGTTTCTGTTCTATGGTTGGGCCTACTCTTCACAGGGACCATTCAACAACTTTCCTTGCTCTCTGCAGGCAACACTGTCTCCTCCTGAAAGTGAAAATCAAGGCCACCGAAGACACTACCCAGGCCTGCTCTTCATTATTCATTCATTCAGTAAATATTTACCAAAGTTAATATGGGCCTGCACGGTGCAGATGTGAGAAATACCAGAATGAGAGCCAAGCGGCCATGGTCTCTGCCTTCATGGATTTCCGTCTACTGTTATGTTACACATTAAGCAAACATTACACAAGTTATTGCACACCCTGAAAGAGGCTAGGAAGAAGAAGCCCTGATGCTGCAAGTCTCTGTGTGTTTTTTGTTTTTGTTATTGAGATGAAGTCTCCCTCTGTTGCCCAGCCTGGAGTGCAGCGAGGCAATCTCGGCCCACTGCAACCTCCACCTCTCAAGGTCAAGTGATTCTCCTGCCTCAGCCTCCTGAGTAGCTGGAATTACAGACGCACACCACCACGCCTGGCTAATTTTTGTATTTTTAGTAGAGATAGGGTTTCACCATGTTGGCCAGGCTGGTCTCAAACTCCTGACCTCAGGTGATCCGACTGCCTTGGCCTCTCAAAGTGCTGGGATTACAGGTGTGAGCCACTGAGCCCTGCTGTTTCTTGTGTTTTTTTGTTTTGTTCTGTTTTAAATGAAACCAGGTTTCATTCTTTGCCCAGGCTGGAGTGTAGTGGTGCAATCACAGCTCACTGCAGCCTCCACCTTCCTTCCTGGGCCAAGCGACTCTCCCACCTCAGCGTCCCAAGTAGTGCGATTACAGGCCTGAGCCACCATGCCTGGCTAATTTTTTTTTCTTTCCTTCTTTCTCTCTCTCTCTTTTTTGTAGAGATGGGGTCTTATCATGTTGTCCAGGCTGGTCTTGAACTCCTGGGCTCAAGCGATCCTCCCATTTGCCTCCCAAAATGCCGTGATTATAGGCATGAGCCACCACACCCAGCAATGCTGCAAGTCTTGTGGGCCAGGATAGTGTAACCTAAGAAATGATATACGAACACTCACAACAGGGAAGAGGTGAGGAGTGTCCAAGCAGAGGGAAGAGCATTTGCCGAGGCCCTATGTGAGAAGAAACTTGCATCCTTTTGGGACCTAAATGAAGCCAGGCAGGCAGGGGCTAGATCACATATGGGGGCTTCCTGCCCACCTTAAGTAGTCTGGGTCTTTAAAGAAGGAATGAGACTCCATAAAGAGGTTTTAAGGAGCGAATGCCATAGTTGCCATGACCAGGTTTCCCTGCCCCCATAGCTGCAGAGCAGGCACAGGGCTGTTTTTGCCCGCCAGGTTGTCCCCGCGCCTATCCCAGCGCGGGGCCTGCGGCTGGCTCCTACCCATCTTTCCTTGCTGGCGGGAAGACTGGACGCAGTGCAGGACTTGGTGATGTCCTGGATGGGGGCTGAGGAAGGTCTGTGCGCGGAGGGTCCGGCCTTGGGCAAAGGCTGCGGACCCGGGTTGCGTCCGTGGAGGGGGAGGGGTGGCCTCCTGCGCTGGGCGCCCCAGCGGACCTCAGGCGCGACAAACAGTCGGCGCGTTTGGTAGTCGCGCCTGCAGAGCGTTGAGCCTCCGCGTCGGCTGCGCCTGTTTCTCCGCGAGGGGGAGCAAGGCCATGCGGCCTACGTAGCCGAGTCGGAACCAACCGGTTGTTTGGTGCGACCGCCCTCAGAGCCTCCCGCGGCCCACAGCGCACAGGTGAGGCAGCAGCCCGGGTGGGGTCGGGGTCGCGCCTGCGCCCACCTAGACGCCCCGGGCCCGCCGGCTCCGCACCCCGGAAGCCCCTGCGCGCAGCCCCTGGCGTCCCCGCCCCCCTCGGCCTTGCTGCGCCGGCGGCGGCCATTTCTGGGCAGCAGCGGCGGCGGGCGGTGTCTGCGCGGTCGGTGAGACCCAGGCGGGTGAGGCGCGGGTGAGTTCCGGACGCTTCCAGCCGGCCCGCCGGTGATCCCAGGCCTCCGGGCGGGACCCGGCTCCCGCTGAGCATGGGCAGAGGTGAAGATGCGGCGGGGCGCGGGGCCAGCCCAGGGCGGTGCGGGAGCGTCCCTGCTTGGCCAGGCCCGGCCCCGCGACCAGCCGCACCCGCCTACAGCCTGTTCGCTAACTTTAGACATAATACTTGTCGCTGTGGAAAACGTGGAACAGAAAGCAACGAGGGAACAGGCAAAGCAGCCATGCTCCTGCTCCCCAGAGACAAGCCGGGTTAACATGAAGGTGTATTTTCTTCCAGATGGGTTTTCCTTGTAATATGATCAGGGATTATTTTTGCAGAACCTGCATAATAAAGTGCAGAAACATGCTCTCTCTCACTGTCTCTACTTTGAGACAGGGTCCCGCTCTGTCGCCCAGGCTGGAATGCAGTGGCAAGATCTCGGCTCACTGCTGCAGCCTCAACCTTCGGGCTCTTTCTCTTAATAATACATCACATGTATTTACCCGTGGCTTTAAGTGTTTTTGTACGTCCTTTTTATTGGCCACACTAGACTGCACATTCCTGTGTGCCATGTTGACTACGGCATCCATCCCTGGCTTCTGGCATGGGCTTTGACTGGACTGTGATTTACTTAATGTTGTTTCTCTCTGATGTTGAGCGTACAGGTGGTTTTCAGTTTTTAGTTATTGCAAAAAGTAATTCATTGAGTACCGTTACCTGTGGGTTTTTGAGCATGATCATTTGTGTAGAATGAATCCCCACAAGATTCATTATAAAACAAGATAGACTCCATAATCTATACCATATGGCTTCTGGTATAAGATTGTGAAATGGCCCTGAGAAAAGTTACTATCATTTTTATACCTCCAGTAAGTAGCATTTGAGAATACTTGGCTCGAGGAGCTTACTGACTGACTTCAGTGGATACCCTCCTCACTTCATAAGGGGCCCGGCTGGAGATGAAGATGTCAACACTTGAAAGAGTGACTTGCCTTATTGGCTGGCCGTACCTAGGGCTTTTGCTGAAAAGGAAACTATGAACATCTTAGTTATTATTATTATCTGAGTAATTTTTAAACTGGCTTTGGTTTATCTCGAACAAATCATTTGAGTTTAGGGTTAAACCTAAGTTAAGACAAAATTCAGGTGGGATTAGATGAACGGTGGAATCATGTTGGTGTTTAACTCATGCTCTGAAACTTAGGTGTTGGGTTGCTGGAGAAGGGATTTTAAAAGATTGATGGGTAAGGATGAGATATCCAAAAAGCTTTCTTTGAAGACATGTAAAAAGTTTCAAGTGCTTGGCATCATCTCCATCGGTGAAAATAAGTGGAATATGGCTTTCCATCTTTTTAATTTATATTTCATTAATAAAATCTTTGCAAAAAAATAGAGAGTTTTTTGGTATTTATCATTTTCCAGTTTGGGCATATAATCTTGAAAATTAAGTATATGCATAAGAGTTTAAAAACAACGGTGGATTTCTCCCAAGTTTTATTTTTTATTTTTATTTATTTATTTGTTTTTTTGAGAGAGTCTCGCTCTGTGGCCCAGGCTGGAGTGCAATGGCGCGATCTCAGCTCACTGCAACCTCCTCCTCCCAGGTTCAAGCAGTTCTCCTGCCTCAGCCTCCTGAGTAGCTGGGATTATAGACGTGCGCCACCAGGACTCAGCTAATTTTTGTATTTTTAGTGGAGACGGGGTTTCACTATGTTGGCCAGGAGGGTCTTGAACTACTGACCTCGTGATCTGCCTACCTCGGCCTCCCAAAGTGCTGGGATTACAGGCATGAGCCACCGCGCCCGGCCTTTTTTTAAAAATTAATCAAATTATTTATTTACTTATTTATTTTGAGACTGAGTCTTGCTCTTGTCGCCCAGGCTGGAGTGCAGTGGCTCAATTTTGGCTCACTGCAACCTCTGCCTCCAGGGTTCAAGCAATTCTGCCTCAGCCTCCTGAGTAGCTGGGATTACAGGTACCCACCACTACGCCCGGCTAATTTTTGTACTTTTAGTAGAGATGGGGTTTCACCATGTTGGCCAGGATAGTCTCGAACTCCTGACCTCAGAGGATCCGCCCGCCTCGGCCTCCCAAAGTGCTGGGATTACAGGCATGAGCCACTGCGCATAGCCCCAAGTTTTATTTTCTTATTTTTCATACAAAATCTCCCTCTGTCACCCAAGCTGGAGTACCATGGCACGATCTTGGCTCACTGCAACCTCCCCAGTTCAAGTGATTCTTGTGCCCCAGCCTCCAGAGTGGCTGGGATTTAAAGACATGTGGCACCAGAGCTAATTTTTGTATTTTTGCAGAAATGGGATTTCACCATTTTGTCCAGGCTGGTCTCAAACTCCTGACCTCCCAAAGTGCTGGGTTTACAGGTATGAGCCACTGCACCTGTCCACTTTCTCCAAAGTTTTAAACCAAAGCCTTCTTTGGCAGAGCTAGGACCCTTCCTCTGTGGGCCCATTCTGTCCTATGCTGCTTCCCTTTATAAGGATCCTCCCATTGTTGTACTATAATCATTTCTCGGTCTCTCCAGACCTCCCCCACTCTGAGGTTAATGCCCTGCCCAGAGCCTGATACATAAGTACCCAGCAACTATTGCTATGCTGGATGAACTTAGAATAGGACATGTGTTTATTAAATTAAATTTGTAACTTAGAGATCTACGTGACAGATATTTCTGAGTGAAGTAGAAATTAGGGACAAGGACAGATGTGATCCTCTTTTGGTTACAGGTGCAATTGCATCCCAAGAAACACTACAGGCAGGATATCTGCCTTTTATTTTTTTTCCTTTTTTTGTTTTTTAACAACTGTATTGAAATATAACTCACATACCATGTAATTCACCCATTTAAAATATATAATTTTTTAATATATATTATTAACTTTTTAAAATGGTAAAACATATACAACATACATTTACCATTTTAACAGTTTATTAGTGTACAATTCAGGGCCATTAAGTACGTTCACAATATTGTGTGACCATTATATCTATTTGCCAAACTTTTTCAGTACCTTAAACAGAAACACAGTAACCATTAAGCAATAACTCCCTGCTATGGTTTGGATATTTGTCCTTCCAAATCTCCTGTTGAATTTTAATCCCCAGTGCGGTAGTACTGGGAAGGGGGGCCTAATAGGAGGTGTTTGAGTCATGGGGGCAGATGCCTCATGAATACATTAATGCCCTCCCTGGGAGGTGAATGGGTTCTTGCTCTGTCAGTTCTCACTAGAGCTGTTTGATAAAAAGAGCCTTGTATCGCCCACCTCTCTCTTGCTTTCTCTCTGGTCATGTGCCCTCTATACAGCCAACTCCCCCTTTGCTTCTGCCATTAGCAGAAGCAACTTGGAGCCCTCACCAAATGCAGATGCCCAATCTTGAGCTTCTGCAGACATCAGAATCATGAGCTAAATAAACCTGTTTTCTTTATAAATTACACAGCCTTGGGTAATCCTTTATAGCAACACAAAAGAGACTGAGATTTCTCCTTGTTCCCTTCCCCCCATTCCCTGGGAATGTCTAATCAGCTTTCTGTCTCTATGAATTTCCCTATTCTGGGTATTTCATATAAGTGGAATCATATTATACTTGCCATTTTTTTTCTGGCTATTTCACTTAGCAGAAAGTTTTCAGAGTTCATGTTATAGCATATGTCAGAATATCACTCCTTTTTTTGACTGAATAAAAAGGAATGTTCTTTGTGTGTGTGTGTGTGTATGTAGGCATTTTATCGCTTCTCAGCCTTTTGGCTAAGATCAAGTGTATATACCACATTTTGTTTATTCTTATGTTGACAGACAACTTGGGTTGTTTTCATCTTTTGGCTATTAGAAAATGCTACAATGAACAATAGTATACAGGTGTCTGAGTGGCTCATTTCAAAACTTTTGGGTGTAAACCTAGCAGTGGAATTGCTAGGTCATATAATACTTCTCTGTTTAGGTTTTGAGGAACTGTCGTGTCTTTTTGTTTGTCAACATCACTATTTTACAGTCCCACTAGCAGTATACAAGGTTCCAATTTTTCCACATCCTTGCCAACACTCATTATTTTCTGTTTATTTTTAGCATAGCCATCCTAGTAGGTATGAAGTTGTATTTCATTGTGGTTTTGATTTGCATTTCTCCCGTGATTAATGTTGTTTAGCATCTTTTCGTATGCTTATCAACCATTTGTATGTCTTCTTTGGAATAATGTCTGTTGAAGTCCTTTGCCCATGTTTTGGGGTTGGGGGGGGGGGAATGAAATTTTGTCTTACTGCCCAAGCTGGAGTGCAATGGTGCAATCTCGGCTCACTGCAACCTCTGCCTCCCAGGTGCAAGCGATTCTCCTGCCTTAGCCTTCCAAGTAGCTAGCTGGGATTACAGGCACCTGCCACCACGCCCAGCTAAATTTTTATATTTTTAGTAGAGACGGGGTTTCACCATGTTGGTCAGGCTGGTCTTGAACTCCTGACCTCAGGTGATCCACCTGCATTGGCCTCCCAAAGTACTGGGATTACAGGTGTGAGCCACTGTGACTGGCCCCTTTGCCTATTTTAAAATTGGGTTGTCTTTTATGTTTTTGAGGAGTAGAATTCTTTATATATTCAGAATATGAAACTTCTATCAGATATATGATTTCCAAGTATTTTCTCTCATCCTTGTCTTCTCACTTTCTACATAATGTCCTTTGAAGCACAAAAATTTTAGTTTGTTTTTTTTGAGACACGGTCTCATTCTGTTGCCAATGCTGGAGTACAGTGGTGCAATCACAGCTCACTGCAGCCTTGACCTCTCAGGCTTAAGTGATCCTCCCACTTCAGCCTCTGAAGTAGCTGGGACTACAGGCATGCGCTACCATGCCTGGCTAGTTTTTTAATTTTTTTGTAGAGATGGGCATCTCCCTATGTTGCCCAGGCTGGCCTTGAACTCCTGAGCTCAAGCAGTTCTTCCACCTTGGACTCCCAAATTGCTGAGATTGCAGGTGTGAGCTACCACTTGCAGTCAGCTTTAACTTTTGATGAAGTTCAGTTTATTTTTTTCTTTTGCTGCCATATCTAAAAATCCATTGTCAAATCCAAGGTCATGAGGATTTACCCTGTTTTCCTCTAAGAGTTTTTTGGTTTTAGTTTTTATATTTAGATTATTGAGATAACTTTTGCATATGGTGTGAGGTAGGCGAGGTTCAACTTAATTCTCTTGTGTATGAAAATCTAGTCTTCCTCATAACATCTGTTGAAGAGACTATTCTTTCCCCCACCAGTTAGAGCTGGCACCCTTGCCAAAAATCCGTTGTCCACAGATATGTGGATTTATTTCTGAACTCTCAATTCTTTTTTTTTCAAAGTATAAATTCATACTTTGTAGGAAATGTAGTTTACAAAACAATATGAATCACTACCTCTAATCCAGGTGACCCACTTTCCCCCAAAGGGGTATATTTAGGTCCTATTCCACTGGGCAGGGGGTGAAAGGATTCAGTAGTCTTCCAGGTTAACAGTAAATTCTTCTCCCAAGGCTGGGACCATCAAGGCACAGTCTACATAAGGCTTACCCCGTCAGGCCCTAGGCTGGGCTTCTTGCCCTGTAGGCAGGAGTCGGGGTGAGATTGCACCACTGCACTCCAGCCTGGAGGATGACTAGAGCGAGACCCTATCTCAAAAAATTTCTTTGAATTTCTGACAGCCTCTAGTACAGTATCTCTTGATAGCAGGCTCAAGTAAATGTTGAAGAGAAAAACTGAAGGCTGGACATTTATCATAAGAAAACTTGTTGTGAAGGTATGTCTCACCGTGAGAAAACAAACAGGGTATAGCTGCTGCAAATCATAAAAAACCATAGAAAAATTTTAAAAATATGTACGACCAGGTGTGGTGACTCATGCCTGTAATTTCAGGGAGGCCAAGGCAGGTGGATTACTTGAGCCCACCAATTTGAGACCTGCCTGGGTAACATGGTGAAACCCCATATCTACAAAAAATAAAAAAATGAGCCGAGTGTGGTGGTGTATACCCATAGTCCCAGCTACCTGGGAGGCTAAGGTGGGAGGAACCTTTGGGCCCAGGAGGTTGAGGCTGCAGTGAGTGGTGATCACACCACTGCACTCCAGCCTGGGCAACAGAACAAGACCCTGTCTCAAAACAAAGACAGAAACATGTACAGATGCTTCTTGACTTGTGATGAGGTTACATCCCAATAAACTCATTGCAAGGTGAAAATACTGTAAGTTGAAAATGCATTTAGTACACCTAACCTATCAGACATCATATCTTAGCCTTGCCTACCTTAAATGTGCTCAGAATGCTTACCTTAGCCCACAATTGGGCAAAATCATTTAACACAAAGCCTATATTGCAATGAAGTGTTGGCTGTCTCATGTAATTTATTGTACTGTACTGAAAGTGAATGGTTGTATGGGTACTCAAATATGGTTTCTACCAAACACATATCTCTTTTGCACCATCTTAAAGTCGGAAAATCATTGTAAGCTGGGGACCACCTGTATTTGACTTTGGAGTGCTTTCAGAACATTTGGTGGCCATTTAACTATTTGTTGAATTAATGGATTACATTTGCTTAGGTTGATATTACTTTGTATAGACCATCCAGAGAATCACCAGTTACAGAGGAAGTAAGTTGACTTTTGTGTGAGGATATTCTCAAAATGAAAAATAAGCCGACGGTCCAAAGTATGTTAAAGTCTGTTTAAGTAAACATCGATCTCTGTGCTTTAGTGCCTGTTGAGGTTTTAAAATAATTATTCATATTCACTTTCTTCAGATCTTTAGCCTAAATCTCAATTTGATTTCCTGTTTTCCCTGAAGACTCACTAGTGGGCATATTTTTATGTGCATTTGATGAACTGACTAGTGGTTTTTAATGATTTTCCCTGATATGAATGGCCAAAAAACAGATGTCAGTCTGTTAACCTGTTGCATTTGTGGCAATTAAGAATGTTTTCACCGGAGCGCCATGGCTCATGCCTGTAATCCCAGCACTTTGGGAGGCCGAGACGGGCAGATCACGAGGTCAAGAGATCGAGACCATCCTGGCCAACATGGTTAAACCTCATCTCAACTAAAATACAAAAATTAGCTGGGCGTGGTGGTGCACACCTGTAGTCCCAGCTACTTTGGGAGGCTGAGGCAGGAGAATTGCTTGAACCTGGCAGGCAGAGGTTGCAGTGAGCCAAGATCATGCCACTGCATTCCAGCCTGTCGCCTGGCGACAGAACGAGACTCTGTCTCAAAAAAATAAAAGCGTTTTCTACGTGTGCTCTCCTACTTTTCAGCCAGAAGAGCAATTTCAATTACATTTTAAAGTGGTGAGATTGGAATGGAATATGTAAAGTGACAGAGATCACAAGACTAGTGAAACTGCTGGGATAGGAGAGAAGCCGAAAAGCACGAGGCAAAGTTGATTTGGGACGTTTTTCTTAAACATTAGATGGGATTTGTTGATGGGAATTATTTTTTGCAGTAAGATCATCTGAAAAGTTTTCTTTACTCTGTGTGCATTATTGGAAACCTCTACAGCCTTGTTAGAAAGTTGAACAGGTAAAAGGAACCCAGGACTGGCAGTGGAGATGGCATTTGGAGGGATGTGTGTTATTGATTGCCCCATAATGAAGGAGAGAGGCTAGACCAGGTAATTTGTTTTTTTGTTTTCCAGTGCTGACAGTTTTATGACTCTCTCTTATTTTGGTTATGGCTGTTATAAGATAGGGGTCACTTTAATCCTTGCATAGAAAGTACTTCTTAATTTCTGCCTTTTAAAATGGTACAAAATTTGAAGTATTGGCAGTCTTTTATAAGCTAAATATACTTTTGATATTCTAAGGAATCGTTTCTTTTGTTTGTTTCATTGTTGTTTTTCTTGCTTTTGGAACAGGGTGTTGCTCTGTTGGCCAGGCTAGAGTGCAGTGGTGTGGTCATGGCTCACTGCAGTCTCAAACCCCTGGACTCAAGCGATCCTCCCGCCTCAGCCTCCCTAGTAGCTGAGACTACAGTGACGTGCCACCACAGCTAGCTAATTTTTTTTGCTGTCACTATGTTGACCAGGCTTGTCTCAAGTTCCTGGTTTCAAATGATTCTCCTGTCTCAGACTCCCAAAGTGTTGGGATTACAGGAATGAGCCACCATGCACATTCCAAGGAGTAATTATAAAAATATTTTATAATTATTAACCATTTATAAAAAGTTTTTTTAGAGCTTTTCTAAAAATAATGGATAGCATGAACAAGAAAATTGAAATATTACTAACTTTGTATTAAAGCAGCATTTTTCTTAATCAGAGAAAAACAGGCAAAGAGAGTAGCAAAATTTTATATTGATTCATAAACTTGTTTAAGAAGAAACATCAATTCTGATACCTAGTTATATAAGTAGAATTAGAATGCTTCAAACTTGCCAGATAATTGCTTCAGTACTTACTCTTATCTTTGTTGATAATTCTCTCCTATCATGTACATTTTCAATTATTGGAGAATTTAAAATTGCTTTTTTTTTTGAGACGGAGTCTTGCTCTGTCACCAGGCTGGAGTGCAGTGGCATGATCTCGGCTCACTGCAACCTCCGACTTCCTGGTTCAAGTGATTCTTCTGCCTCAGCCTCCCAAGTAGCTGGGGTTACATGCACACACCACCACATCCAGCTAATTTTTGTATTTTTAGTAGAGACGGGGTTTCACCATGTTAGCCAGGATGGTCTCAATCTCCTAACCTCGTGATCCACCTGCCTTGGCCTCCCAAAGTGCTGGGATTACAGGCATGAGCCTCCACACCTGGCTGAAAAATTGCGATTTTTTTAGGTAGTCCTTAAATAATTGTTGAATGTCTGAATGATTTTAGGGAAGAAAAATGTTTTAATGTGATCATAATCTCTAATCTTTCTTCTAATTGGTGGTATTGCCTTTTATACTTCTCCATGGAAAGATATTATAATTAAGAGTTTGTATCTTAGTGTGATTTAGTAGTATTTGGAATTTGTTATAATAGAAAACAGAGCAGTTATTTTAGGTTTGAATGCCTGCATTACTGAACTTTCTAGAGTCTCTGAAAATGATAGAGCAAAACTTGAATAGTACCCCTAAATACATTCTAATTTACAAAGGATGCCTTATCAAAGTTTGTATTGTGCTATTTGGCTTATTTTATATATATGTACATATAATATATAAATATTGTATTACATGTATGTATAATTGTTATGTAAATATTATAATATATAAACATACATACAATTATATATATAATACACATAATATGTATATAAATATATATATTCTTTATATGTACTCCAGCCTAGATGACAGAGTGAGACCCTGTCTCAAAACAGATACATGTATCTGTATATATCTCTATGTATATATACCTGTCGCCCAGGCTGGAGTACATATAATTATACTATCTATCCATCTATAATATTTATATTATATCTATCAGTCTCTCTCTCTCTCTATATATATATAACACATATATATATATCTGTTTTGAGACAGGGTCTCACTCTTGTCACCCAGGCTGGAGTGCAGTGGCACAACCACTGCAGCCACGCACTGCAGTCTCTAACCCTTAGGCTCGAGCGATCCTCCCACCTTACCCTCCCGAGTAGCTGGGACTACAGGTGCATACCACCATGCCTGGCTGGCTTATTTTATTGCTATGTATTCTTTTTGTTTTTATTGTTGTGTGATATCCTCTGGTTTCTTAGGGTATAATCTTCGAGCTTCTTAAGAGTAGAAAAATTCACAAATTTGTGTGGTGCTAATTTTAAAAAGGAGGAATTTATATTAGGTACAAATATATACCTAGTTTTTATTCTGAAATCCTTAGCTTTTCTGGCCTGTTGGATTGCTTTTATGAGTGCTAATTTCTTCTTTAATATCTTTTTGACTGGGTTGTTGGTGGCTCATGCCTGTAGTCCCAGCACGTTGGGAGGCTGAGGTGGATGGATCACTTGAGAACAGGAGTTCGAGACCAGCCTGACCAACATGGTGAAACCCTGTCTCTACTGAAAATACAAAAAATTAGCCGGATTTGGTGGTGTGTACCTATAATCCCTGCAATTCAAGAGGCTAAGACATGAGAATCACTTGAACACAGGAGGCAAAACAGTAAGCCAAGATCATGTCACTGCACTCCAGCCTGGGGGACAGAGTGAGGTTCTGTCTCAAAAACAAACAAAAAGCTTTTTAATAGTTTGTGACTTCTGGCTGTTTCCATCCAGAGAGGGTTAGCAATCTCCCATTTTTCACCAGGAGTCAGCATTCTTGAGCATCTGTAAATAACAGGCACTAAAGAAAGGGCTAAACTAGGGTAGATCATGGAAGCAAAAATACTTGAATTTAGGATACTTTGGCAGGAGTGAAAATGTTAATCCCAAATCTTCAAATGTGAGGATTTCCTATGCATGTGAATTTGTGTGCACTTCTGATTTTAGTAAAGCTTAATTAACACTGCAGCCCAGTTACTGTTTAGTTCATTGCATAGCACTGGGCTCTAGTTCTGGCTTGGATCCTGCTAGTGATGTGAGCAAGCCACATAACTTTTGTGGATTCATCATTGGCACTAGTAAATTAAATGGGCTTAAGTAAGGGGATAAATTAAGTTCACTGTTGAGTGCAGACCAGCATATCCCTGTCTGCTTCTTGCAAACTCATCAGTTCTTTGAAGTTATCTAAACACAAAGATTTTAAAAATTATGTTCCACCATAGTGTAGCCTTCTAAAATAAAGATTACATTTTAAATTAGTTACCACTTTAACACTGATGCTCCCAGAAGGTGCACTGTGTTTATCCTGGAGTTTGATGTATTTCCTGACTCACTGCCTCATACCCTTGGGGCTTCCTGTGCTTCAGTTTGAGAAGCATGGGACGCAGAGGATCTCAGGTATCTTGCAGCTCTGATATGCTATAATACTTGCAATAAACTGGAGTTTGTTTTTTAGTTTTAATAAAGTATACCTTAGGCCGGGCGCGGTGGCTCACGCCTATAATCCCAGCACTTTGGGAGGCCGAGGCGGGCGGATCACAAGGTCAAGAGATCGAGACCATCCTGGTCAACATGGTGAAACCCCGTCTCTACTAAAAATACAAAAAAAAAATTAGCTGGGCGTGGTGGCATGCGCCTGTAGTCCCAGCTACTCGGGAGGCTGAGGCAGAAGAATTGCTTGAACCCGGGCGGCGGAGGTTGCAGTGAGCTGAGGTCGCGCCACTGCACTCCAGTCTGGCACCTGGTGATGGAGTGAGACTCTGTCTCAAAAAAAATAAAAAATAAAAAATAAAGTATACCTTCAAGAAATTATAAATCCATAACAGGGAAAAATATGACTGACTGATTTGCATGATTTAACATCTTTCTCTGTAAATTAAAGATTATAGTTCTATTGTATGTAGAAGCTGTTTCATCAGAAACTCCATGTAATTTAATAAATGGATTGCAAAATTAGAAAAACCCTTTGTAGATGTCATCATTGTTGCTTTCAATCTTTCTTTGCTGCAATTCTGCTTTTTTCTTTTCTGGCTGCTAATTGGATTAAAGACTGTTTTTGCCAACCATGGCATCTGGAGATGACAGTCCTATCTTTGAAGATGATGAAAGGTAAATGTCTTATATTGCAGTAAAGTAGCCTTTGACATTTTCAAGACTGTTATCATTCAAAAGAGCAATTTATCCAAGCTACTCTGTTAAGAATACATTTTGTAAAATTGCAGATTGTGTGGTTCTGCTTTTGTGTGATTTAGAGCAGGAGTAGTAAATACCTGGCGCGGAGGTAGCCACCAGTAACATGGCAACTATTTCCATAGAGCCTTGATGTGAGGTCTCCTCATTTATCTCAGCACAGAGTTCTTGGCAACCACTTCAAAATGATATCAAATCCATTTAACATCTTCAATTGAGAGCATACAAAGGAGATTAGGGTGAACAAAGAGGAAGATGTAGTTAGAGAACAGGCTTTGGAGCCAGAATCCTAGGTTTAAATCCTACCTCTGCCACTTAATGTCACTGTAACCTTAGGTAAACCCTTAGCCTCTCTAAGCCTCATCTATAAAATAAGGATACTAATAGTACCCATCTCATGGTGATTCTGTGAGTTAATATATTTGAAGCTCTTAGAACAGTGACTGTCACACAGTAATCACTTAATAGCTGTTAGCTGTGATCATTGTTACTGTTATAAATGATACTTCTGTCAAAGCTAAAAAGATATACCAGTATCAAAATATTAGATATTATATATGTATTATATGTCATTCACATAGGATACATTAACATCAAAAATATATGTTGAAGTATATGCCAGAAATGTCTGACAAACCAAATCCTTTATTTATTTTTTATTTTTGAGATAGTCTCACTCTTTCATCTGGGCTGGAACATGGTGGTGCGATCATGGCTTACTGTCGTCTCAACCTCCTGGGCTCAGGTGGTCCTCCCACCTCAGCTTCCCAAGTAGCTGGGATTCCAGGCATGCACCATTACGTGTGGCTAATATTTTTGTAGAAACAGAGTTTCACCATGTTGCCCAGGCTGGTCTGGAACTCCTGGGCTCAAGTAATCTGCCCGCCTCAGTCTCCCAAAGTCCTGGGATTACAGGCATAAGCCACCACACCCGGCCCCAAATCCTTTATTTTTTAAAATAAGATTTCCTGTATCAATGCCAAGAATGTTTCCCATAACATTTTAAAATTATTTTTATCTTTATTATAGAATATTTCTTCCGTGACTTTTTTTCTTAGTATAATAAATTAAAATCTTTTTGTTAAAACAAATCCCCTTGTATTAATACAGTTTCAGTATGGGAGGTTTGGAGAGTTCTTGTTTTAGAGTGATTAGACCTGAAAAAGATAAACGAAATTAAATATCATGGTTTTTAAATGGGAGCTGGTGGGAGAAGAGTAAAGACTTTTTCCTGACCTTTCCATGCACTATACTGTAGTCAACCTAGAATACCAACCAGGATGAACTCATGGATTCTTAATCCTATTAAGATGGATTTTTTAGACGTAATCGGACTACATGCCCACATAGAGTAGTTGTGTCTTGAAGAGTGAATAAGAGGGAGAAAATAGTTACATGTACTGTGAGTAGAATTTCTTAGGACCTATCGCTTTAATATTTTGAAATTTCAGAGGTTTTAATCATCTAATATTTTCATCTTGGAAGGATTAACTGGTTATTTAATTAGTATTTTGGCCCACTATAATTGGTTTTATTCCTTTACCTCTCCTTACAGCCTTGGAAAAATGACAGATCTCGTAGCTGTTTGGGATGTTGCTTTAAGTGACGGAGTCCACAAGATTGAATTTGAACATGGGACTACATCAGGCAAACGAGTAGTATATGTAGATGGGAAGGTAGGAAGAAACTATGTTACTTTGTAAAATATGATATATAGAGAAACTTGATTTTGTTAAAGTAGCATCTTCATATGTGAATTCAGGACTTTTTTTTTTCTTATAGTCATTATGTTTTTGATCCGTGTCATTTTTCTGTGTAAAGCAAACTAATAATAGTTATGGAATTCATGGAATATAGCATGTAATATTGAAACCTAAAATGCTTTTATTTTCTAAAACCTTGGCATCATAAATTAATAAAATTATATCTAAATGGCATTGCCTTTGTTCACTTTACATTATTTCTAAAATTAAACATTAATTTTTCTTCCATTTGAATGTCTCAAATTTTTCTGTTTTATTATGTAGGAAGAGATAAGAAAAGAATGGATGTTCAAATTAGTGGGCAAAGAGACATTCTATGTTGGAGCTGCAAAGACAAAAGCAACCATAAATATAGATGCTATCAGTGGTTTTGCTTATGAATATACTCTGGAAATTAATGGGAGAAGCCTCAAGAAGTATATGGAGAACAGATCAAAAACCACCAATACTTGGGTATTACACATGGATGGTGAGAACTTTAGAGTTGTTTTGGGTAAGTTAGTGCTGTTTCTGTAGAACTCACTGTTTTTTTTAAAAAAATAATGTCTGTTTAATTCCTGTAACTATTCAGACCTTCTATGGAGCTTTGAAAGGGAGAGACAGAGTGTACATGCAAGTGTATTTCATTTGTTTAAAAACATTTTTAAAAATCTTTTTGTTTCCCACCTGCTTGGGATTGTCTAGCAGGTATGTATATTGTCTAGCAGGTGTATTTTTAATGTGTCCTGTGTGAATGACGCATTCATTTAATCCACCATTTTATATATAAGATATCTTAAGCTAAGTTTTATAGGGATGGATTTGAGGATTATAAATTTAGGTTTTAAAATCATGTAACATTGCCAGGTGTGGTGACTCATGCCTGTAATCCCAGCACTTTGGGATGCCAAGGTGGGTGGATCACCTGAGGTCAGGAGTTTGAGGCCAGTTTGGCCAACATGGTGAAACTCTGTCTCTACTAAAAATACAAAAATTAGCCGAGTGTAGTGGCACAAGCCTGTAGTCTCAGCTACTTGGGAGGCAGTAGCAGGGGAATCGCTTGAACCTGGGAGGTGAAGGTTGCAGTGAGCTGAGATTATGCCATTGCACTCCAGCCTGGGTGAGAGAGCAAGATTCCCTCTCAATAAATAAATAAATAAATAGATTTGTTTTTTTAGAGACGGGGTCTCACCATATTGCCCAGGTTGGTCTTGAAATCCTGGGCTCAAATGATCCTTTTGCCTCAGCATCCAGAAGTGCTGGGATTATAGGTGTAAGCAGCTGTGACCACCCTTCTTTTCATTCTTAACAATATTCTTGGGAGTCTGTTGCCCTCCTGTTTGAAAGATCTAAAACGTAATCAATTTGTATTGGGACCATAACTTTATTAAAAGGTTGTTTTGTTTCATTATAGTTTTATGAACAAAGAACAAACACAGCTTCTTCAAATTTTACGAGAGTCTCAAAGCCATGAATGCCATGAAAAAGTGTTAGGTTTTGGAATATTAATAGAATTTTAGAGATCTGGTATATCAAACCTTTCCTAAAATAATAAATAGGAAAAGTTAACTTTGTCTTTAAATCACAGAATAACTTAAAAAATTTTATTTTATTTTTACAGAAAAAGACACTATGGACGTATGGTGCAATGGTAAAAAAATGGAGACAGCAGTAAGTTGACTATTTGATTACTCTAAGTGCCATCTGTCTAAGTTACCATTGAATTGTTGCTGCATTTCCTAATTACAGAGATTTTATAATGAACCAAAGTCCTCTTGATAAAAACAAAAAAGGGATTAAGTACTCATTACTGCAGATTCCAAAAACCTTTGCCAGACAGTGCCTGGTGCCGTGAGTTTGGAAACAATTTATGTTCTTAGCTGGCACAAACTTCATACTCTCCTTTCTTGTCCTGGAGCAGGCTCTATCCTCAAAAGAGCCCCTAGTTAAAAAATTATATCCCCAAAGGTTGGTGTTCTCTGGTGTTCAGCCATTTCAAGTGGTGCATTATATATCACTGCTTCTCAAACTTTCATGCACAGAAATCACCTGGGATCTTGTTAAAATGCTAATTAATTCTAACATTTCCCTAGGTGCTGCTAATGCTATTGGTCCACAGATCACACTTTAGGAATGCTTTACACCATGCACTCAAAGCAGATGGTTCTTTTCTGAAAGCAAGATTTTTGTAAAATGAGTGACACAGTATTAGATGATGTGAAGGTACTCAGACAGGAAAGGGCACTCTCACAAACCCCAGAGGACAAGTGGAACTTTAGACCAGCAGTGCCAATGCAGGGAGAAAGAGGCTACCCCAGTCACTGTGGCCAGGCACACTAAAATCCCCATGTAGACTCCAGTGTGCTCAGCTTTTACTGTCAGGTGCTTGTGTTAGTATGGCTGTGGATGGGGTGAATGGAGGAGTGAATTTCAAGCAGGAACGAAACAGTAACAGTGTGCACACGGGAGAGAGTGGAAAGCAGAAAGTATGGGACTAGGAGCTGAAGTCACTGGATGCTATTCTCCATGTCTTATGGGGTCTGCAGGACAAGTGGGGAGTGCTATCACATGGTACCCACCTTTCCAGATGTGAACATCAGAGCTGGAGATAATGGGAAGCTCTCTTCTCTAGTCACATTTTGCATGTTGCAGTTGCTTTTATCTCATTTGTATAGTATAGGTATAAGACAGTGAGAAAAGGTGCTTTTGGTAGTTGGAGGAAAGGAGGTCTGGGATTCATTTATCAGAAGACCACCTAGAACCTACTTGGTCTGATAGCTGTTTCTGAGGAGGTGACAAAGCCAGAAATCAAAAATTACAAAGATAAAGCCACACGTGGTAGCACAGGTCTGTAGTTGCCTCTTACTTGAGAGTCTGAAGTGAGAGGAACACCTGAGCCTAGGAGTTTTAGGCCAGCCTAAGCAACATAGTGAGACTCCATCTCTAAAAAAATTAATTAATTAAAATTTAAAAGTTACAAAGATGCATGCTTTTCTGTTTCTGAGTCCTGGAGAATTTAATTTGGGCTCACTCAAAATTGAGTGCTTGAGCTGCTCTCTGGGTTAAATCTACTGCTAGAGACTTGTTTTATGCAGAGAGGCTTGGAGAGCGCTTCAGTATTTTGTGGCCCCCTTTGGAAAAACTCCAGTTACCACTAACGTGGATCAGATACCTACTGTGTGTCCAATGCCATACCTAGTGGTTCTTCCTGTTCTTTCTTTCCTATCCTGGAATTCTCTAGATGGAGAATCAGCACTTTGGAATTGCATTTCCTCCCACACTCAAGAAATTCTCCAGTGCACATGTAGAGAGAATGCTGTTTTATGGTATTAAGAATGTGGTTGTACTGGGTACGGTGACTCATGTTTGTAATCCCAGCACTTTGGGAGACTGAGGCGGGTGGATTGCTTGAACCTAGGAGTTTGAGACTAGTCTAGGCGACATGGCAAAACCCCCCTCTACTAAAAATACAAAAATTAGCAGAATATGGTGGCAATGCCTATAGTCCCAGCTACCTGGGAGGCTGAGGTGGGAGGATTACCTGAGCCCAGGGAGGTTGAGGCTGCAGTGAGCCAAGGTTGCACCACTGCACTCCAGCCTCGTTAACAGAATGCGAGACCCTGTCTCAAAAAAAAGAATGCAGTTGTAACTTTGGGAGGCCGAGATGGGAGGATCACTTGAGGACACCCTGGGCAACATGGCGAGACCCTATCTCTATAAATTATTTTTTTTAAGTTATCTGGGTATGGTGGTATGTGCCTGATCCCAGTTGCTCAGGAGGCTGAGGCAAGAGGGCTGCTTGAGTCCAGGAGTTCAAGGCTGCAATGAACTGCAATTGAACCCCTGTACTCCAGCCTGGGTGACAAGAGCAAGACCTTGTCACACACACAAAGAATGTTGTTGTGGTTGTAATAAGGTGAAAACAATGTTCATCCACATGTCTTTGTTTTGTAGTAATTAACAGGAAACCACATGTGTTTGGAAAATAATTCTTTATAACCCAGTTGCCTTCTCTTTGTAACTACAGCCTAGTCTGCAGGGCAGTTTGGGCAGCTCCGTATGTGGGCAGCCTTCCCCAGTACTGTACATACCCACAACAAACTCATCTTGTTGCCTGTGAGTTACAGCTTTTCTCCTTTTTCTTTCATCTCAAAGCATTATGCCAAAATTATGTATTTGTCTAATTGCCAAGAAGCTACTTATATAGATTATATTACCTAACCCTTACCCTTTCCTCAAAAGTCTTTTTCCAAGGTTCAGTGTTAAAAATGGGGACAGGAACACACTGCACCCAAGGACATGCTTGTGGCATTCAGCATACCTCCCATGAAGAGCCAACCGAGACATTCTTCCCAGAGCTAGGAAAAGGCTTCTCTCCCTGAGGCATCCTGTGCCTTTTTTGGCTTGGTGTTGTTAACTGGGGCCCTTGTTCTATCTACTCTGGCTGCTAAGAAGCTAATAGCCAGGGTTTAAATCTGATCGTCAGTTTCTTTGCTTTCTCACGTAAATTATTTTTTATCCTCTAAGCCTCTTCTTCTTTCCTTCCTTCCCTGTGCTGCCTGGCTCTAACCTTTTTACTCTAGATCACTGCTGCTCAATCAAAATATAGTATGAGGCACAGATATGACCTTCATGTGTAATTTTAACTTATGTAGTATCCACATTTGAAAAAAAAATTAGGTGAAGTTAATTTTAATATATTTGATTTAAATCAATATATCAAAAAATATTTAACATGTAATCAATGTAAAAAATTATTTTATACATTTTTTTGTTTCATACTAGGTCTTCTAAATCCAATGTCTATTTTATATTTAAACAGCATATCTACTTTGAGATTAGTCAATTTCAAGTTCCCAATAGCCACATGTGGCCAGTGGCTACTGTACTGAACAGAACAGGTATAGATTTAGTGGTGTTTGGTTTTGTTATCTTTGTATTTTATTGTAAGCCATCTTATATCCTAAGGAATCAGATTTTCTGAGTGGTTAAGAACACCCCCATCCTTGGCTGGGTGCAGTGGCTAACGCCTGTAATCCTAGCACTTCGGGAGGCTGAGGTGGGTAGATCACTTATGGTATATTATAAGTAACTAATAAATGTAATGTTTATCATTTTTATTTTTGAAAACATATGTTGTAGACACATAGCCATGAGGTTTATATCCGCCACCCCCCCCTCAGAATTTAAGATTTTTAAGGATTGTAGGGATTATAAAAAGGAAACTTTTAATTCATAACAGAAATATAAAAGCATCTAAGTACAAGCTTTAGACTTTGTTTTTCAAAGCTTACTGTTTAACTAATACATTATTTTATTGTACCACTAGTAATTTTAGATGGTGTTAATGCTCTAGACAAAGAGAATGTTTCTGCAACACTAATTCCTTCTTCTTTTTTTGATCCAGGGTGAGTTTGTAGATGATGGGACTGAAACTCACTTCAGTATCGGGAACCACGACTGTTACATAAAGGCTGTCAGTAGTGGGAAGCGGAAAGAAGGGATTATTCATACACTCATTGTGGATAATAGAGAAATCCCAGAGATTGCAAGTTAATGAATTTTAATCTTAAGAAGTATAGATCGGGACTTTTTAATTACTGTGGTAATTAAATGTGTTCAGTATGTACTTATCAGTACATTTAGTCTGCAATGTTTTTATTTTTTAAAAAGTTACATGAAACTGTAACATTCCAAGGGTCAGGAAAAAAACCAATTAGGTACAGTCATAAAAATTATAATTTATGATGCAAATAATGTAAAATGTTTTAAAGACAAATGGAAAATAAGATATGGACCAAAGTCACTAACGTTTTACAAAAGTAACCTTTACTATAATAAATACTGTAAAAAAAAATGGGTGCTGCTTGATTTGTGTTTATATGTATGATTAAGTCTTTATGTGTTTTTAACCTGTGCAGATAGCCTGTCTCTCTAGTTTAAAGCAGTTGGTACATAGTGAGACAATTAGTTTAACTGAAGAAAATGAGAAACATTTTTATTTGGAAACCTTAAGGAAACTTCAGATAGTGTCACAATAATTTAATTTAAAATGTGGGTTTCTGAAAATGTAGTTGTTTTGTTAGTTAACATGGTGAGGACAAAAACGAAAAGGAAAAGAAGCAAACTTTACACCAGATTGTATCAGGTGCATCCTTAGGCAGTGTTTATTTTATTTTTCCTACTTCCTGTTGATTTTCACGGCAGTGTTTAAAAGTCAGAGTTGTATATCTGTGCCTGGATGTGGCACCAGTGTCAGTGCTTCTGTGACTGAATCCGCCAATGCAGGCGTACGCACAAAGACCAGCCAAGTTGGTATACTAAGTGCCCGAGGGTTGGTCATTTCAATACTCTGAAAGTCTTTCAAGGCAAGATATAGTTTAATAGTAGACTGTGTTGAGGCATTTCACAAATGGAGAATGTCCACTCACTCACACAGAAGATCAGCAGTGATCTGTGTGAAGGGACATTCTCCATTTTTCGACTTGCTCTGTTCAATATGGTTGCCATTAGTTACATGGCTATTTAAGTTAATTAAAATGAAATACAATAAAAAATTCAGTTTCTCAGTCACACTAGCCACACTTCAAGTGCTCAACAGTCACATGTGGTTAGTGGCTATCATACCAGATGGTGTGGATATAGAATATTTCTGTCACCACACCAAGTTCCGTTGGACAGCACTGGTCTAGATAGACTGTCTCAGGTTGAGTGAGTTGCTCAGCAGTGGCATAGGATTCAAGTCCAGGTTTTTCTGACACTAAGACTTATGCCCTTTACTCCTGTCTCCCTGCCATTAACATATTTCCAAGAGATTTTGGGCAGAACAGAGGCAGAACGAGGTTCTAACAGCAGGAAAGAGAAACTGAGGGGCAGTAGAGCAGTGAGGGAAGAAGGTTTGGACAGGCCAGGATCCGGCAGGCAACGTGCAGGGTGGCAGGGTGGGTGTATTAAAAAGCCTTTGACTCCTTCCTTCTTCGAGCACCTTTTTTTTTGAAGTCTTTACCACTGGAAGCTCAGCATAATAGCTTTACAAAAACGTTTACAAAGCTGGGCCGGCGGCTCATGCCTCTAATCCCAGCACTTTGGGAGGCTGAGCCAGTAGGACTGCTTGAGCCCAAGAGTTCAAGACCAGCCTGAGCAACAGTGTGACCCTGTCTCTACAAAACAAAAACAAAAACAAATTTAAGTTTATAAAAGATTTTTACCAAAACACCTCCCTGCTCTTCCCATTCCACCCACTAGTTTTGCTTCACTGCCCCTGGAATACCAGGAAACAAACTCACAGGGACTCTCTGAGGCTTGTTAAACTCACATTTGGGTTTGCTTTCATGGACTTGGGAGCTGTGGTTTGTTTTCATTTTTCTTGAGTAAAAGCCTTGTTTTAATGGCCATATTTTATCTGCTAGAAAAATATTTTGTGCCATGTCCAAAAGCAAAGCAATTACTTTCAGGCATTGGGCTTTGAACTGCAGTTATTAGAGGTCAATATCCGTGATTTGCAATGGTTATTATGTACCTAAGCAAACACTTGGGAGTACAGTTTGATTCTGTCTTTATGGAGACCAAACCCTAGGAATATAGCTTTGCCTTTGACATGGTGAGTCCACGTTTGTTTTGTTTTGCTAAGCAGCACAATAATGTAGAAACAGTATAGCCTAGCTCTGAAGTTTGACACAGCAAGTTAAGTTCTTGAGCCTCAGTTTCCTCACCTTAAAATTTGAGGCTATTACTTGTCTTAGGTCTTAGTTATTTAGATATTTCAGATGTACAAAAAACAGAAAATGTAACACAGTTGTAGTATTAAACTAGGTGTACCTATTGCCAGTTTAAAACCTAAAGCATTACCAATGCAAGTGAATACCCATATATCCTCCCTGTTCCCCCTCCCCCCTCCCATGTGTAACTAATCACTATTGTGTATTTGATGTTTATCATTCCCAGGCAAGTTTATATTATTTTACTATATAGGTAGATATCAAAAAGTACAGTATTATTTTAAAATTTAAATGTGATCACATTCTGTGTATCCTTCCTACATCATGCTTTTCCCCCACTCAACGTTTTTATGTAGGTTGGTATGTGTATCTCCAGTTCCTTTAACTCTCGTATTCAACCATACAAATTTAGCTACACATACCCCTAGGTAGTTTTCAGATGATCATCAATACATCAGTGACTCTAATGAACATCTTTGTCAACATATATATAAAGGGCTGTTACAAATTGATAAGCCAAGCTAATTGTAAAATGGACAAATAGGGCTGGGCGTGGTGGCTCATGCCTGTAATCCCAGCACTTTGGGAGGCCAACGCAGGTGGATCACCTGAGATCAGGAGTTCATGACCAGCCTGGCCAACATGGTGAAACCCTCTCTACTAAAAATACAAAAAATTAGCCGGGCGTGGTGGTGGGACACCTGCAATCCCAGCTACTCGGGAGGTTGAGGCAGAAGAATCACTTGAACCCGGGAAGCAGAGGTTGCAATGAGCTAAGATCGGGCCACTGTACTCCAGCCTGGGCGACACAGCGAGACCCCATCTCAAAAAAAGAAAAAAAGGACAAATAATAGAAATAGAAGAGGAAATCCAAAGAGCCAATACATTTTTTTAAATAAATTAATTTGTAGTTAAGTAAATTATTTTAACTATGAAACCAGAAAAAAGAAAAAGAAGCAATGATATGTTTTTGTCTAAGATGTGGTAGAAAGATCTTACCTCACACTTTGATGGTGAAAATAGGTATTATTAAAAAAAAAAAAAAATCACTGGGGAACCTGAAGGGAAAAAGAAAAGAAAATAGGTATTATAAGTTCTTAGGAAAGCAATCTGACAGTATTAAAAGTTCCATTTTATAAAGTAGGGACTGTATAAAATTCCATTTTATAAAAACAGGCAAACCTATAATATATATAGTCTTAGAAGTCCACACAATGCCCAGTTTAGAGGGGAGTTAGTAACTAGAAGGTGGCGTGAAAGGAACTTCTGAGATTATGGTAATTTTATATTTTTGATCTGGGTTCTAGTCACAAAGACAATTCACTTTGGCTATATTCCTATGATTTTTATCTTTCTGTATGTTATGTTCTAAAAGAATGTTAAACTTCAGTAAAGCTTTTACATTATAAAACAATGTTAAACTTCAATAAAGATTTAAAAATATACTTACAATAAATTTTTAAAAAATATGTCCCACATATCTTTTTCTCTTGGGAATCTATTCCATGAGAATAAAGCCATTAGTGTTGGTATGTAAGGATATATACAAGGACGTTTATTGCAGCATTGTTCATAGTGGGGGGAGAAAAGAAACTGGAAATTGTAAATGCCCATCTACAGATAAATGATTAATAAATTATTATACATCATGAGTAACAGCCATTCAGAAGAATGAACCCCTCGGCCTCCCAAAGTGCTGGGATTACAGGCGTGAGCCACTACGCTTGGCCTTACCACTGACTTTTTAATAATTGATTTTGTATCCTATAACTTCACTGAATTCATTTATCAGTTCTAAGAGTTTTTTTGCTGGAGTCTTTAGGTTTTTAAACTATAAGATTGAGTCATATGCAAAAAGGGACAATTTAATTTCCTCTTTTCCAATTTGGATGCCTTTTTAAATTTTCTGTTACCTGACTGTTCTGGCTAGGACTTTCAGTATTACACATTGATTAGTAAAGGTGAAAGTGGGCAACTTTGGTTCCAGTTCTTAGAAGTGCTTTAAGCTTCTCCCCTCGTCAGGATAATGTTAGCTGTGAGTTTGTCATATACGGCCTTTATTATATTGAGGTATGTTTCTTCTATGCCAAATTTGTTTTTATCATGAAGTGATGTTTAATTTTAGCAAATGCAATTGCTGAATCTATTGAGAAGGTTAATATAGTTTGGCTCTATGTCCCCACCCAAATCTCATCTTGAGTTGTAATCCCCACATGTGGAGGGAGGGACTGTAATCTTCATGTGTTAAGGAAGGGAGGTAATTGGATCATGGGGGCAGATTCCTCCATGTTGTTTTCTCATGATAGTGACTACTCATGAGATTTGACCTTTTTTTCTTTAAAAAAATTTTTTTTTTGTAACATTCTTGGAGTAGAGATTTGACTGTTTTATAACAGGTTACAGTGAATTTATAAGTGTCTGGTATTTCCCCTGCTTCCACTTCTCTCTCCTGTTGCTATGTGAAGAAGGCTCTTGTTTCCCCTTTGTCTTATGCCATGAATGTAAGTTTCCATAGGCCTCCTCAGCCATGTGGAACTGTGAGTTAATTAAACCTCTTTCCTTTATAAATTACCCAGCCTCAGGTATTTATTTATACTAGTGAAAATGGACTAATACAAAGATCACATGGCTTTTGTCCTTCATTCTGTTGGATATGACATACCATGTTTATTAATTTGTGTATGTCAAACCAACCTTGCATACCTGGGATAAATCCCATTGGACCATGGTATTATCTTTTTGATATGTTGCTGGATTCAGTTTGCTAGCATTTTGTTGAGGATTTTTGCATTTATGTTCATCAACAATACTGGCCTGCAGTTTTTTTTGTCTGGTTTTGACTGGTTTTGTATCAGGGTAATGCTGGCCTCATAGAATGAATTAGGAAGAATTCCCTCTTCTTCAATTTTTTGGAATAGTTTGATAAAAGTTGGAGTTATTTCTTTTTTGTTGTTATTTAGTTTTTATTTCATAATCATAAACTTAACTCTGCAATCCAGGGGGAGAGAACAAGGAAAACCCAAAGGGAAATGCAGTGAGAGCACCAAGATTATAGGACACTGTGAGCAAACGGGGTGGAAGGGTGCTCTCCTCAGCTACAGAAGGAATCGTTTAGTGGTTAAGATAAAACACAAGTCAGCCAGACGTGGTGGCTCACGCCAGTAATTGTAGCATTTGGGAGGCCGAGGTGGGTGGGTCGTGGGGTCAGGAGATAGAGACCATCCTGGCCAACATGGTGAAACCCCGTCTCTACTAAAAATACAAAAATTAGCTGGGCATGATGGCACATGCCTGTGATCCCAGCTACTTGGGAGGCTGAGGCAGGAGAATCACTTGAACCAGGGAGTTGAAGGTTACAGTGAATTGAGATCATGCCACTGCACTCCAGCCTGGCAAGAGCGAGACTCTGTCTCAAAAAACAAACAAACAAAAACAAAAGATAAAACACAAGTTGAACTTTAGTGGTCCACCATCAGCAGTGGTGATCGATCTTCTTGCTAGTCTTGTCATTCCTAAACCCAAAGCGCTCCATGGCCTCCACAAATATTCATGCCTTCTTTCACCTTGGAAGAAGGTTGGATGCATGCTTGTCATCCAACCACTCAGTCTTGGCAGTGCAGATTAAAAACCGAGAACCATTTGTGTTGGATCCAGCATTTGCATTGGACAAGATGCCAGGACCTGTATGCTTTAGGATAAAGTTCTCATCAAATTTCTCCCCCCCGTAGATGGACTTGCCACCAATGCCATTATGGTGTGTGAAGTCACCACCCTGACACATAAACCCTGGAATAATTCTCTGAAAGCAGGAACCCTTAGAACCAAATCCTTTCTCTCCCAGTGCTCAGGGCATGAAAGTTTTCTGCTGTCTTTGGAAACGTGTCTGCAAATGGCTCAAAGGAGATGCAGCCCAAGGGCTCACCATCAACAGCGATGTCAAAGAACACAGTGGGGCTGACCATGGCTGATAGTATGGGGCTCCCAGTGGTGGCAGCATCTGCAAAGCCGGTGTTATTTCTTCTTTTAAAGTTTGTTAGAATTTAGCAGTAAATCTGGTCCTGGGCTTTTCTGTATTGGGAGAGTTATTACTGCTTCAATCTTACTACATATTATTGGTATCTCTGGGTTTTCTATTCTTCCTGGTTCAATCTTGGTAGGTTATATGTGTCCAGGAATGTATACATTTCCTGTAGGTTTTCCATTTTTGTTATTCTATAGTTGCTCATAATTGTCTTTAATGACCTTTTGTATTTCTGTTTTATCAGTTGTAATGTCTCTTTTTTTTTTTGGAAGGAGTTTTGCTCCTGTTGCCCAGGCTGGAGTGCAATGGCATGATCTTGGCTCACTGCAACCTTCGCCTCCTGGGTTCAAGCGATTCTCCTGCCTCAGCCTCCCAAGTAGCTGGGATTACAGGCATGTGCCACCACGCCTGGCTAATTTTGTATTTCTAGTAGAGAAGGGGTTTCTCCATGTTGGTCAGGCTGGTCTTGAACTCCCAACCTCAGGTGATCTGCCCACCACTTTGGCCTCACGAAGTGCTGCGATTACAGGTGTGAGCTACCGTGCCCAGCCACGTCTCTTTTTTTACTTCTCATTTTGTTTGGATCCTTTGTCTTTCTTTGTTAGGCTAGCTAGTGGTTTATTGATTGTGTTTACATTTTCAAAGAACCAATTTTTCATTTGGATTTTTTGTATTGTTTTTTTTCAGTTTCTAATTCATTTTGTTTTGCTATGCTCTTTATTCTTTCTTTCCTTTTACTAATTTTAGGTTTAGTTTGTTCTTGCTTTTCTTGTTCCTTGAGATGGATTTTTTAGATTGTTAATTCAACATCTTTCTACTTTTTAGGTATAGACGTTAATTGCTATAAACTTCCCTCTTAGCATTGCTTTTTCTGTGTCACAACGGTTTTGGTATGTTTTTCGATTCTCATTTGTTTCAAGAATTTTTACTTTCTTTCTTAATTTCTTCATTGACCCATTGGTCATTCAGGTGTATACTGTTTAATTTCCACATATTTGTTCCCAAAGTTCCTGTTGATTCCTAGTTTTATTTCACTGTGGTCTGAGAAGATACTTTATATGATTTCAATTTTTAAGACTTTGTTGAGCCTTGTTTTGTGGCCTAACATATGGTTTATCCTGGAGAATGTTCCATGTATTCATGAGAATGTATTTCCTGCTGCTGTTCCATGAAATGTTCTCAAAATGTTAGATTCATTTGGTCTAAAGTGCAGTTTAATTCCAATGTTTCTTGAATTTCTGTCTAGGTAACCTCTCCCATGCTGAGTCTGGGGTGTTGAAGTCCCCAACTTTTGTTGTATTAGAGTCTCTCTTTTTAGCTCTAACAATATTTGTTTTATATATCTGGGTGTTCTGGTGTTAGGTGCATAGATATTTACGATTGTTATATCCTCTTGCCTAATTGATTCCTTTATTATAATTACTTTTCTTGTCTCATTATTTTTGACTTAAACTCTCCTTTGTTACAAGTGTAGCTACTCCTGCATGCTTTTGGTTTGTTTGCATATTTTTTTTTCATCCCTTCATTTTCACTCTATGTGTCTTTATAGGTGAGATGAGTTTCACGTAGACAGCATATATTTGGGTCTTATTTTTGTTAGCCATTCAGCCAGTCTATATCTTTCAGTTGAGAGGAACTTAAACTTTTACATTCCAGCTTGTTTTTTGATTGTTTTCTATGTCCTTTCTTCCTTTATTCTTCTTTTACTTTATGATTTGGTGGTCTTTTTTAGGGAGTAACAATGTTTCTATTCCTGTTTTGTGTATCTGCTCTACCAGTGAGTTTTATTACTTTTGTAAGTTTTCATGATGGTAGGTGTTGTCCCTTTGTTTCCAAGTCGGGGGCTCCCTAAATATTTCCTGTGGGGCCAGTCCAGTGATGATGAATTATCTCCGTTTTTGCTTTTCTGGGAGAGACTGTACTTTCCCTTTATTTTTGAAGGACACCATTGCTGCATATGATTCTTAGCTGGCAGGTCCCCCCCGCCGCCCCCCTCAGTATTTTTACTGTATCATTCCTTTCTCTCCTGACCTATAAGGATTCTGCTGAGAAATTCATTGTGAGTCTGATGGAGATCCCCTTATATGTGGTTTGATGCTTTTCTTTTGCTGTTTTTAGAATTGTTTTTGAATTTTGACAGTTTTGACTATCATTTGTCTCTAGGAAGACCTCTTTAGATTGAATCTATTTGGGACTCTAAATTTCCTGTTTCCAAATATCTATGTCCCTTGCAAGACCTGGGAAGTTTTCAGCTATTATTTCATTAAATAGGCTTTCTATACCTTTGCCCATTTCTTTCCCTGAAACTCCCCAAATCTGAATTTTTGTTCTTGTTATTGTGTCCCATATGTCACATGGCTTTCTTTACTATTTTTTTTATGTCTGACTTGGTTATTTCAAAAAATATGACAAGTTCAGAAATTTTTTCTTCTGCTTTGTCTTACTGTCTTGTCTTAAATAAGATGAGTTTATGTAGGTTGTAGTGGGAGACTTCACTGGGGACAGGGACAACAAGTGAGCCAGTCCACCAGCACCAGTGGTGTCAGCAGAAGGGTAGGTGGGCCAGTCCTCAGGCCCCTGGGTGGTCTACTTCAGGTGGCAGGCTCAGGTGCTGGTAGTGGTAGTGGCAGGTCAGGCAGGTGGGTCCTTGGGCCCCTGGGTAGCATTTGTGGTACTGGCAGTGGCAGTAATGTCAAGAGGCTGGCCCTCAGGCCCCTGGTGTGGTGTGTATGAGTGCTAGCAAAGGTGCCAATGGACTAGCCGGCCCAGTCCCCAGGCTCCTAGGTGGCATGTATGGATGGGTGTTGGCAGTGACAGTGACAGGTGGGTTGGGCCTGTCCTCTGGCCCCCAGAGGTGCATGCAGGTGCTGGCAGCAGGAGTGAACTTGCCAGGCTTGTCCTCACACCCTTGGATGATGTGTGAGGGAGGACTGTTTCTCAGGCCTTTCAAAGCATATACAGGTATGTGCTGGCCGTGATGCTGGAAGGGAAGGATTGCAGTTGGTGGCAGCAGTCTCAGGCTGCCAGGCTGCAGGGAATGCATACTTTGGCCCTCTTTGTCCTTGGGGCAGCCTCCCTGGTGTGCTTCACCACCCATTCTCTAGGGTATAGGATACCATGTGGGCTAGAGTGCTGAGGAACTGGCTATAGCACTGAGTCCAGCTGGCATTGCAATGCTGCAGCCCTCCAGGTGGATGTGGGAGGATGTCAGTGGTGCTCCAGAAATGTTCCTGGCTGTTGAGTCCCAGGACAGGATATAGTTTGGTGGGGGCTGAGCTCTCAAAATGGCACTATGCTGCAGTTGCTTGGGTGTCAGGGGTGAGTGGGATGCAGTGTAAATTCCCTTTCCTGAACAATGCAGTTTTGTGAACTCTAAGCAGCTCCCTATACTAGGCTCAGGGCCTGTTAGGGCCAAGGGGCTCTCCTATGGCTAGGATTGCAGGCATCCTGGTAGGAATGTGGACTGCTGGGGATCTCCCCCTTACCTTTTTCTAGTAATGGCGAATTCTTCTCAGCTCTGAGCCAATTCCAGCTGGGCTGGGTGCTTCTTTCTCTCTCCTTCTGTACTTCAGAGGTGCCCTGTCACTTTCCTGGTGAATTCTAGTATTCTCTCTTAGTCTTCTTGACGTGTGGTTATCTACTTGCTGTTTTGGTCCCACTTTGTGGAGGAGATGAGTGCCAGGCACTTTGTCAGCCATGTTGGTTACATCTTCCCTAAAAGAACTTGACACAGATCTTAAAAGGAACTTATGGGTTAATACTATTGATCAAAAAAAAAAAAGATGCAAACCCCCCAAATACTGGCAAATCAAATCCAGCAATATACATATAAAAATACATCATAATCAGCCAGGCGCAGTGGCTCATGCCTGTAATCCCACCACTTTGGGAAGCCAAGGCCGGCGAATCATTTGAGATCAGAAGTTCAAAACCAGCCTGGCTAACATAGTGAAACCCTGTCTCTACTAAAAATACAAAAAAATCACCTGGATGTGGTGGCAGGCACCTGTAATCCTAGCTATTTGGGAGGCTGTGGCAGGAGAATCACTTGAACCCAGGAGATGGAGGCTGCAGTGAGCTGAGATTGCACCACTGCACTCCAGCCTGGGGTAGAGAATGAGACTCCCTCTTGAAAAAACAAACAAACAAAAAAACATGACAATCAATTTGGCTCACTGCTGGAATGCAAACTTGGTTTAATATTGAAACATCAATAAACTCACTAAATGAGAAAAACCTTATGATAATTTCAGTAAAATGCAGAAAAATCATCTGAAAAATTTCCACATCCATTAATTATTTTTTTAAAAGTTCCTTAGCAAATTAGAAAGCTTCTTTAGTCTGATAAAAGAGATCCATCCAGGTATTAAGCCCAGTACCCAATAGTTACCTTTTCTCCTTCTGGGCTTAATACCTGGGTGATGAAATAATCTGTATGACAAAACCCTATGACACAAGTTTACCTATGTAATAAACCTTCACATGTACCCCTAAACCTAAAATAAAAGTTAAAAAAAAATTTAAGAGAAAAACATGAACACAAAAATGCAGTATTAAATCATAAGTGCATAAAATTAACTGTAGTACATGAGGTACTACTTTAATAACTTCGTAGCTACCTCTCCTTGCTATTGTGGTTAGATGAAGTGTTGTCAATAACTGCTTAAAGTGCTGTGTGATGCTAATCATCTGTGTGAGTAGTTTGTCTCTCTACTAAATTGTTTATCACAGTAAAGAAAAAAAATCCACAAAAAAATCAACAGGAAAAACCATATTTAATATTGAAAACTTAACCTTTAAGATCAGCAAAAGGTTGAATATCACTACTATTCAACCTTTTACTAGAATTTGGAACCATTGCAAAGGGCAAGAAAAAGAAAATGTTGAAAGAAAGAAATAAAGCCATAGTTATTATTATTTTCTTGAGACGGAGTCTCACTCTGTTGCCCAGGCTGGAGTACAGTGGTGTTATCTCAGCTCACTGCAACCTCCGCTTCCCAGGTTTAAACTATTCTCCTGCCTCAGCCTCCCCAGTAGCTGGGATTACAGGCGTGCACCACCATGCCCAGCTAATTTTTATATTTTCAGTAGAGACAGTTTCACCATGTTGGCCAGGCTGGTCTCAAACTCCTGACCTCAGTCAGCCCACCTCAGCCTCCGAAAGTGCTAGGATTACAGGCGTGAGCCACTGTGCCTGGCCAAGCCATAGTTATTTTTAGGTGATACATGCAAAATCAAAATAATTTATACAGGCCAGGCTCAGTGGCTCACTCCTGTAATACCAACTTTGGGAGGCCGACGCAGATGGATAGCTTGAGTCCAGGAGTTGGAGACCAATCTGTGCTATGAGGTGAAACCCCGTCTCTAAAAAAAAAAAAAAAATACAACAAAATTAGCTGTGTGTGGTGATGCATGCCTGTGGCCCCAACTATTCAGGAGGCTGAGGTAGGAGGATCACCTGAGCCCAGGAGGCAGAGGTTGCAGTGAGCCAAGAAAGAGTACATCACTGCACTCCAGCCTGGGTGACAGAGATCCTGTGTCAAAAAAAAAAATTCATACAAATAAATTGTTAGGACTAATTAAGAAGATTAGGAAGTCTGCTAAATACAAATATCAAATATATTTGTATGGACTTTGCTCTGTAACTTTATTAAAATACAGGTTTGGCTGGGTGTGGTGGCTCACACGTGTAATCCTAGCATTTTGGGAGGCCGAGGTGGTGGATCATGAGGTCAGGAGTTCGAGACCAGCCGGACCAATATGGTGAAAACCTGTGTTTATTAAATACAAAAATTAGGTGGGCATGGTGGCCTGTGCCTGCAGTCCCAGCTACTCGGGAAGCTAAGACAGAATTGCCTGAACTCGGGAGGCAGAGGTTGCCATGACCTGAGATCACATCACTGTACTGCAGCCTGGGTGACAAACCGAGACTCTGTCTCAAAAATAAACAAATAAAATACAGGTTTTGGGGTTCTACCTCATTTCTAATTCAGTAGCTCTGGGGCAGGGCTCAAGAATGTGCATTTTTTTTTTTTTTTTTCAGATGGAGTTTTGCTCTGTCACCCAGGCTGGAGTACAGTGGTGTGATCTCGGCTCACTGCAACCTCTGCCTCCTGGGTTCAAATGATTCTCCTGCCTCAGTCTCCTAAGTAGCTGGGATTACATGTGCCAGCCACCAAGCCTGGCTAATTTCTATATTTTTAGTAGAGACAGGGTTTCACCATATCGGCCAGGTTGGTCTCGAACTCCTGACCTCAGGTGATCTACCTGCCTTGGCCTCCCAAAGTGCTGGGATTACAGTTGTGAGCCACCATGCCCAGCCTAGAATGTGCATTTCTATGGATACAAAAAAACAGTAAGAATAAATAAGATCTAGTATTTGACAGCACAATAGAGTAATTATAGTCAATAATTTAATTGTACATCTTACAATAACTAAAAGAGTATAACTGGATTGTTTGTAATGCAAAGGATAAATGCTTGAGGTAATGGATACCCTAATTACCCTGATGTGATAATTACATGTTACATGCCTATATCAAAATATTTCACATACCCCATATATATATATATCTACTATGTACTCACAAAAATTAAAAATTAAGAATTTACATTTTAATCAGTTCTCTCTGGTGATACTGATGCTCTTCATCAGGGGACCACACTTTTGAGAATGACTGCTATAGATTAGCAACAATGAAACTTACAATAAAATCACTTACCCAGGAATCTTACAAAAGATATGTAATACTTAGACACAGAACATTATAAATCATTGTGGATATAAATGAAAGAGAATCTAAAAAAATGAATACTCGACTTACGTACTTTGGAAAATTCAATATTCTGAAGATGTCAATTTGCCCTCAACCTAATCTATAACTTAGTGCAATTTGATTAAAAATTTCCATAGGCTTCTATTTGTGGAACCCAATAAATCTGAAATGTGTATTGAGGCACTGTGAGTAAAGAGCACAGATAATTAAGACAGGCTTCTTACTTCCTGGGTTTGAATACTGGCTCCATCAACTACTCTGTGACTATGGACATGTTACTTAACCCTTCTATGCCTCAGCTTTCTTATCTCTAAAATAAGGAAAAACAATTTTATCTATCACATAAGATTGTTACAGGGGTCAGATATATATCAATAAATACATATAAAAATATATACATATAGAGTTTAGATGAGTGACTAGTACACAGTACGTGCTATGTATGATAGTCTGATAAATAAGAAGATAAATAAAATAAAATATAATAAAATTAGAGAGATGAAATCTACTTAACATCAGGAGACCCATGCATGTATGGACATGATTTATGACAAAGGTGGGTCTGTAGAAAACTGAGGAAAGGGTCAGGCGCGGTGGCTCACGCCTGTAATCCCAGCACTTTGGGAAGCCAAGGTGGGTGGATCACTGGAGGTCAGGAGTTCGAGACCAGCCTGACCAATATGGCAAAACCCCATCTCTACTAAAAATACAAAAATTAGCCAGGCATGATGGTGCATGCCTGTAATCTAAGCCACTTGAGAGGCTGAGGTTGGGAGAATCTCTTGAACCCAGGAGGTGGAAGTTGCAGGGAGCCGAGATTGTACCAGTGCACTCCAGCCTAGGTGACAGAGCGAGACTGTCTCAAAAAGAAAAAAAAAAGAAAAAAGAAAACTGAGGAAAGATGCAATTTGTTGCCCATATGGGAAAAACAATTGACTCAAACTTCATACTATAAAGAGCAATTCTAGGTAGACTACAGATCTAAATGGGGTGGGTAAAAATATAAAGTGTGTGGACAATAATCCAAGAGAATGTCTTCAAGACTTCAGAGAAAAGAAATCTAAACACTTACATATGGGTACTAACCCCAAAGGAAAAGAATGATACATTTTACAACATAAAATTAAGATCTTGTGTTATTAAAAGAAGCCATTAGGAGAATGAGAAGGAAAGTTACACACACCATGGGAAAAGATCTTTAACACCTATGACTGATGAAAAGCCTGTATCCAAAAGAATATATAGAACTTCACAGAACAAAAGCAAAATTAAAAAACAAAACAAAACAAACAAAAAAAAACCTTCTTCAAAACAACCAAAACCAAAACCAAAAAACCAACAACCTCAAAGCCAAAATGACAGGTAACCCAATAAAGAAATGGACAACGAATTTAAACAGGAATTTCACAAAGGAGAAAATCCAAATGGCCAAAAACAAACAAACAAGAAAAAGCCCTTAACGTTATTACTAATCAAGCAAATGAAAATCAATTCACTCAACACTCCAGAATGGCTAAAAATTAACTGGGTATTGGTGAGAATGTGAAGCAACAAGAATTCTCATGTACCATGGGAGGAGGAAGAAATTGGTACAACCACTTATTGTAGCATTACCCAGTCAAGGGTAAGCATATACATAATCCTATGGCCCATCAATTTTAAGTATATACATCCAAAGAAATATGTACATATATGAATCAGGAGATAAACTATAATGTTAAAGGTGTATATTATTTCTAATAGCCTCAAACTAGGAAAAAACTGTATGTATACTAACAGTAGAAAGGGTGTAAATTATATGACAGCCATAAAATGGAATACCATACAATGATAACAAATGAGTATAGCTACTTGCAAACTACATGGCTGAATCTGGAAAACACAATGCTGAGTGAAAGAAATCTGACTAAAAAAGTAGGCAGCATAAATTCTAAGGCAAGGAAACAAATGATTGCCATAAAAGAGAGCATAGTGATTTCCTTGGCAAAGGGGAGGGGATCCTGACCAGGAATGGGAGCCTGTAGGACTTCCAAGGTGTTGGCAATGTTCTTGTTGTTAAGGGTCTATGCACCTTTCTCTATGCTTTATTTTTCATAAAAAATAAAAGGTAGGAGAGGAAGACAGAGAGGGAAGGTCTGGAAGGTAAAAATTTCTAAGTTGTTGAACCTAGGCTTTGTCAAAATTGAAAAGGAATCATGGGTTCTAAAATGTTAGTATATATCTTATAGTAGGAATATCTCAGAAGACAATGTCAGACAGATTTTCCATCATTGGAGAAGAGGATAAAACTGCCAAATACTGAAAGAGGAAGTGGCTCCATGAGGATGGGACTAGAACACTGAGAAGAGGTGTAGTATTCTGGAGTAGAGGAACGAGAAGGCAGATGGAAAGAAATAATTGTTGAGCATGTTATTGCCCACAAATCCAGCTTTTTCTCACCTCCAAGCCTGTATACATGCTGTACCTAGCCAACTCTTCCTATCACTCTTCCTTTCCAAGAAACTCCAGCCCCTGCCCCATCCTTTCTAAGAGCTACCCATTCCCAGTCGGCAGGGTTACATGGCATGGTACTTCTCTGCTCTCTTCCCCCACAGACAAATCTTTCACCTTCTCTAGACAAGTGACCCCTATGTTACAGGCTGTCTGGCTGAGGTCCTGACAAGGCAGAACTGAGAATACACTGGAGGGTCTCCTCAGAGAGAGGACAAGGATAGAACACTGGATGGGGCTTTCCTTCCCAGAGTTCCTTCTCTCAGTAGTCTTGGAGAAGGGCGAGCAAGGAAAGAAGTGAGTTTGTCTGAGTTGGGGCTCAGCACATGTTCCTATCCCTACTTTTAACCCAAGCTCTCCCCACCCCAGAGAAGTAAGTGGGGTAGGTATTAATAGTCTAATTTTATCAACTAGGAAGCGCAGACCCTGAGAAATAAATACCTTACTCAAGGATAACAAAGGGAGAGTTGGATTACAAATACTGGTCTCTGGAGTCCAAGGCTGAGCACTCCAGAATTACTTGGTTAACAGTCATCTCTGCACTGCCTGCTCCCTGCCAGCCCCCACCCCACCAAACCCAGGTAGACACAGATGCTGTCCTCAAGTATGGAAATGTACGGTTTCTAAGACCTTGTTTCAGGGGAACATGGGAAAAGACCAAAAGACAGGGAGCAAAGTGTTTCGGGATAATATCCATTATTGGCCAGAGTGCTCAAGAATCAAGACATGAGGTAACCAATCCTATGTAAGAAGCTGTTCATGCAGCCTGGAGTCCTAATGTCCTAACGCCCAGGAGTGTAGCTATCCTTCTGCCTTCTACCTTTTCCTCTCTGGCCCAATCAGAGCTCCTGAAGGTCAGAGACATGCAATTCAAAAAGTCTGTAAGGAGTGCTTCCTAGGAATGCTCAGTAGCTACTAAGTAACACTGTCCTGGCTACTTTGGGGTGGGAGCCTGTAGCAGAGGTCAGGAGTGGGGAGGGGGTCAAGAGTTATCCTGGGTTCAGGCCCAGGACTGTTTGGGGACACACAGAGAAGTTCGTTTCCCTATCTTGCTCTTAAAGACATCCACATTCACTGACCCGGCTCACGTATCAAGGCCCTCCTTTCAGCGGAGGAGACCCCTCTGGAAAGAATGGTATCCATTTTTTCTTGGCAATGTTCACCACTCTGCAAACCACTGACCTGTGGCCTGGTTCATAAAGTGGTGGGCGGCTACTAGACAAAGATCTCTGAACAAACTTGCCCTTCCACAGTCCTATTCCTGTAAGTCTCAGTGAGTCTACACAAGCCCTGGAAATGAATTCAAAGGCCAACTCCTATCCTCAGCTGAGTTATTTCCAAGGAACTGGACTGCTCCGGCATCTGCCCCATGAACAAGAGCTCCAAAGCAGCACAGTCTGGCCTTGGCTCAGGTGCCAAGTAATGAAACAGGTGCCAAGTAACTACCCAGACATCAGGGTACCTCTCAAATGCATGGCTTCTCATCTCAGCCTCCCACCAAAGTCCAAGGGGCCTCCCACACCATGGATGAGCCTGGGAAACAAGGGGAGAAGTCAGGGAAGAGGCCATAAGCCTTAGCCTATTCCTGTGGCTGGTTTGTCAACTGACTTCGCCATTTCTTGGAGTTCCAGTGCCAAGTTACAAAGGCCTATCCTACCCATAAAGAAGAGGCTCACACATTCCAAGAACAGCCGATACCAGCTCACTCATTTATTTGACTGAGAACCTTAAGAAGGACAACAAAATTAAACATTTTTTAATAAAATTCCTATAGAAAACTCAGTCAAAGGGCAAATACTCAGTTCTCTGTCCCATATCATTGAGGATTGAGAGCTCCCAGTATTCTTTGGAGAATAAGCAGTAGTTTTGCTGGATGTTGCCAGAACTCAGAGAGATCATCCATTTACACATTCAAACCAGTAGTTCCTATTGCACATATTAACATTACTTGCCCCTAGCACCCTAAATATATGGTACCTCAACAAATAACTTAAAGATTTCCATGTGGCATGAAACCATTTCAATTTGAACTAATATCCTTGAAAAAAAATCACATTATTACAAGTTTTAATAAATACAGTAAGAAGAGCTGGCATTTTTCTAAAATACTGAATTTCAGATCTGGAGTTTATTCCTTAAATAGGTTCCTTTTCATTTGCTTGCTTTCTTGGATACATTTGCTCAAGTATTGTTCTCTATGAAGTGAACTCTTTCATAGATACCATATAAAAACCGTATTAATATGTGCCTCATTATAGAAGCAGCTGGAAGAACTGGATCACACAGTTACCTAACTGAAAAGTAACTTAGGAAAAAGCTCTGCTTTTTGTAAAACTTTAAAACACAAGTTGAAGAATACCAAAGAAACATTTATATAGAACTCCCACTAGAAATTTTATAAATATATATGTAGCATATTTATATATATTATATTTGCCTCACCAGTAGATTTTTAGCAAGTCTGGCTGGAATGATGCTATCATGGAGATAAATATTAACAAAAGAATTAATGAGTGTCCACAGGTTTAAAAGATTTCTTCTGGAAAACAATCATAAATTCAAATTATATTACGATTTGCAGTTTATATGATTTTAAAAGGGAAGAAGATAGATGCCTTTCTTTTTAGCCTCATTTGGAAAGTAAGAACAGCCACCAACCCTCAGGTGTGGATAAGTTGTTGGCTGAGTGACAACACTTGGTCACAACATTGAAAAGAAGTATTTACACCATTCTGGGAAAGTACCAAACATTAGAAAATACAAACAAACAAAAACAGAAACAATCTCTAGTAGCATTCCTTGGCGTGCAAAGTCAGCAGGAAATGATTATCCATTGACAGTTTTCATGATAAGTCTTGGAAGTATTCAAAAAGCAGAGGGAATCATCGGGGATTGTTCAGATTAGGTTCTGTGGGATGCCTTGTTCTTAATTTAACTCTGAGTTCCAGGATTTCATTCCCTTTATAACATCTCTGAGAGGGTCAGGTTCAATTTAGTGCAAGTGCAAAATGAAAATGAAATGAAACCAACAAATACATTAGGAGCAAAGGCTGATCGTTAAGATCTGTAGTCTTCCGAACTGTGTGGGCCATCCAGTTCACTTTAGTAGTCCAAGCTTTCCCTGAGCGCCTCATCAAATTTTTGCTTAAACTGTTTGAGTGCTTCTTCTTCGCTCTTCCCCTAATGCAAGAGAGTCCTAAAATGGAAGGGGGAAATTATGATTTTATATAACTTTAGTAGAGATGTGCAAATATCAAAGTTTGCGGGAGGCTGGCTTGGTTGCACCTCCCCAGCCACCATCAAGCAGCATGCTTCCTGTTCTTATTTAAATATTATCTGTAGGAGGCAGAAACCCAAGATAGGGAGATAATATGACTTCTTCCAAAAGATTTTTGAAGATGAAAATAATTTATAATTACTGCAGGACACACAGCAGCTTGCCACTACCACCCAAATCCAGTAAGATGACTCAAGACCCACTAAGACCCTGGCAAGAAAAAGGCAGGCTGTTGAAAATCATGGTGTCAACCCGCTCCTGATCTGCAGCTTTCCAGTAATGTGAGTAAGAAGGCCATAGCCCAATACCAGCCTTCTTCATGCTCCTTCTACTGATGGGAAAATCTTCTGGGTTACAAGCTACTCTTCAAAATTCCTCCTTTATGTGAACTTCCCAGATTCTTTCCCCTCCTGGCTAAGAACCATCTTAGAGGAAATGACTTTGTTCTATTCCTTTCAGACACTTGAATAAAACAGGCAGCTCAAACTGAGCTCAATGCCCACAAAGTCCACTACAGAAGAAAAGGGGGTTTTATACCTTAAGATACTGTATATCCTTGACTGATGTGAGTTCAGGAAGCCCTGCAGTCAACATCAGTGCAAAGAGAGTGATGAAGAGATTCCCATGCCGTCGTAAAATCAGATATGCATCCTCACAACACTGACGGAACCTTTGGTTGATGCAGCAAACCACATGAGCACAGCGTTAGAGGGGAGACAGCACATTTCATAAAGGAAATTAAGAAGACACAGCTAAACTTTTTATTTGAACAAGAAAATTTCTACTGAACTAAAGGTTCACTTCTGATTTTTACTTCTGTGAAAATTGTCCCAGGACTAAAATCTACATAAAACAATCAGTCTAACTTCACACACCTATTTTTCAAAAACAAAACTAAATCGAAATTCTATGATAAAAGGCTGTAACATTTTTATTAATAATCTAGACTTTTTAATTCTATGAGACACAAGAACTGATTATTAATTCAGTGATAATTACAATCCATGAGGATTTCTGAACATAATTCTGGGTTCTGTATTTGTGGTCTAATTCCAGGGACTAATTTTTTTTAATGTCCTTCCTATCCGTGTCAGTGCTCTTGCATTGCTCCTTCCCCTCTCTCTCCTCTTCAAGATGGACCTTCAAGAGGATCATCCAATTTTTTTTTTTTGAGATGAAGCCTTGCTCTGTTGCCCAGGCTGGAGTGCAGTGACACCATCTCGGCTCACTGCAACCTCTGCCTCCCAGGTTTAAGTGATTCTCTCTTGCATTAGCCTCCTGTGTAGCTGACATTACATGTGTGCGTTACCACACCCCGTCTACTTTTTATATTTTTAGTAGAGATGGTGTTTCACCATGTTGGCCAGGCTGGTCTCAAACTCCTGACCTCCAGTAATCCGCTTGCCTCGGCCTCCCAAAGTGCTGGGACGTGAGCTACCGTGCCAGGCCGAGGAGCATCCAATTTTATCCCCTCTTATTTTGCCAAGAGAAAACTAGACCCACTGAGGAATATTCTGCAGAAACTTAGGCAGAACTATAAAGGATAGTGACAATAATTTGTTAAGTATGTGTTGATCACAAGATATGTCTCTAATCATCATAGTAGCCCTTAATTTTATTATTTTTGTCCCCCACTTTAAGATGAAACAAAGGCAAAAAGTATTACGCTTGGGAACAGGTAGGTAGTCAGTAATAGATCAGTGATTACAAAATTTGCCCTGAACCCTGGTTCCGTCACTATACTCCATACACAATGATAGCAGATGTCTTTTCAGCATCTTCCTATCAACTGTCTTAATAGTTTCAGAGAATTTTCTCAAACAGTTAAAATGTAGTATATTAATGGAATAAAATGCAATAACTATTTTAAATTTCTAGCATTCTGTTTCTCCTGAGAATTTCTGAACCAGCACAATAATCTGACAGGCAAATTCCCCCCAAAAGCTTCCTATAATCAGATTGAATATTTCCCAGATCCAAATATAACTCAGTTAAGAAATGCTAGTCTACTTGGTCAGATAAGAAAATGTTAGACATGTTTAGCCTTGACACAAGGGCAGTACTCACCGGCCAAACTTTTCTGTATTTCCTGTTTTTCCTTGTTGAATGACATGGATGAAATCATAGGTAAGAATAAAAGGCACTCGCTCCCTTTTAATGCCAAACTTAGATTTGAAATTTCCAAGAATATGTCCAAAGTCAATGTGGAAGAGCTGGAAAACAAATGGGATTTAACTTCCTTCATTTTTCTGGTGGGTTCTAAATAGAAAGGCAAAACCTCCATAGTCCTAGACCCCCAGGCACTACACCCAACCTCATCTAAGCCCTTCTCCCTCTGTTTATAGCCTACTGAGCCAGGTGAGAAGAGAGTACATCTAACACTCTTAAGACTTTCATAATCAATAATAACCCGATACTAAACTGTAGATATCTAGTGGGAAAGGAGACTCTTTAGAAAGAAAAATACATCCAAATAATTAAAATGTCTGATTTTTAAAAAGTCAAAAAGTTCTATAAAACATAACAAGAAAAGAGTACAGGTTGGGTGTGGTAGCTCATGCCTGTAATCCCAGCATTTTGGGAAGCTGAGGCAGGAGGATCACTTGAGCCCAGGAGTTTAAGGCCAGCCTGGGCAACATACCAAGACCCCATCGCTACAAATGTACAAAAAAATTAGCCAGGCATAGTGTGGTCCCAGCTACTCAGGAGGGTGAGGTGGGAGAATTGCTTGAGCCTGGGAGGTTGAGGCTGCAGTGAGCCATGATCATGCCACTGTACTCCAGCCTGGGTGACAGAGTAAGACCCTATCTCAAAAAAAGTATACCCTTGCCCTATTAGCTCCTCACATTGAGGGCTACTATTTAGAGGTAACTTCTTATTCTTCTCACTAGGTGTTTTTCCTGGTGTCTGCCTCCATTTTTCTAAATAATATGTTTATACTCATTTTTGCTTCCTAATTGCATATTACTATTCTTATTATGGAAGATAAAGATTTAGTACTTTTATGCTAAGATAATGCTACATACTGTGACACATTATGTCATAATATCTGGTGACCTCAATATTCAGTGTTTTTATTTTTCACATGTTGTTCACCTTTTTTCCTTGAGAAACTGTATGCATGTATTCATACATTCATTTACTTTAGTGTTCTATAATCTTATCATTAACTCGTCCCAAACTCTCCTTAAAAATCTACAAATCAAACAACAACAACAAATCCACAAATCATTTTCAAAACTGTTTTCCAGTCAGTCAGGTAATCCATTGGTTTCTATCTGGGCTGCTTGTTCTCTGGTCCTACTGCAGAGGCATCATCCTCGGCCTTCCCTTTCCTCTTCTCCAATTTGGAGCCCCCTGTTTTCTGTGTCCAACACCCCATTCTCTTTGGTTGAGACCAGGGCTTCTCAACATTGGTGCTATTGGTATTTTAGGCCACATAATTATTTGATATGGGGTTCTGTCCTGTATACCACAGGGTGTTTAGCAGCATCCCTGGCTTCTACCCACTAGACTACGCCAACCCCCCAGTTATTGCAACTAAAACTGTTTTCACATATTGACAAATATCCCCTGAGGAAAAAAATCACCCCACTTGAGAATTATTGGTTTAGGCTCTTGTTTTGGTAGATGTCCTTATTCTGGCAATCTCTGAGAAAAGATGCAGAGGAGTGACAGCTTTTGAGACCCTGCAAGTTGGAAAAATGTCTTCATTCTACCCCTTATTTTTGATTAATAGTTTGGTTATCAAATTTTAGGTTAGAAATCATTTTCCCTCAAAATTATGAAGGCTAACTTGCACTGTCTTCTCAATTGCCAATGTAGCTATTGAGGAGCTGAGTCATTTTGACTTCTAAACTCTGCTATGTGACCTGCTGTGTCTCTGGGGAGGTTTTAAGACCTGCTCTTTATGTCTGATACCATGAAATTTCATAGTGCAGACCCTTAGTAACGGTGTTTTTCTTCCATTATCAAAGAATTTTTGTGCTATTTTGACTGAATATTCATGAACACTGGCTCTGGGAAATGTCTTAGTATTATTTCCTTAGTAAGTGCCCTTCTTTCCTCTTCTCTTTTACTTCTTTCTGGAATTCCCATTTAAGCTGAGAGCGTACCTCCCTGGACTGAGTCTCTATCGTTTCTGTATCTTTTCTCTATTTATCATATTTTTTGGAGATATTAAGGTATGGTAGATTAAAAAAAGAATATGAGCCAAACTGCCAGGGTTAAAATCCTGGTACGTCTACTCTGTGTTGCCTTAATATCCTCACTTGTAAAATGGGGCTAATGCCACCACTCTATAAGGTTGTCATCAGGACCGAAGGCATTAGATTATAGATAAAGCACTTACTATGCTTGCCACAAAATATTTACACTATTTCTATATTAACTTTTTATTTGTTCCTGTTTCTAATTTTCAAGACATCTATGTTCTGACTATTAAAAAAACAGAACCCTATAACTTTATAGATACAATGTATTGTTTTTGCTTTGATTTTTAAAATTATTCTCTGCTAACTGCAGTTATCCTGTTTTCTTCTCTTCCCTATTTTGCTTGTTTGGTCTCTGTCTTTCACAGCAGAGGCTTCCCTTACATGTCTGCTAATCCAGTAGTGAGTAGAATAGTGGCTGCAAGGGCTGGGGAGATATTGGTCAAATAATACAAAATTTCACTTAGATAGGAGGAATAAGTTCAAGAGATCTGTCTCATAACATGGCAACTGTAATATATTGCATTCCTGAAAACTGCTGAAAGACTAGATTTTAAATGTTATCATCACAAAAAAAAGATAAGTATGTGAGGTAATAACATGTTAGCTCAATTTATCAATTCCACAATGAAGACATATTTCAAAACAATATGTTGCACATGATAAACATACACAATTTTTGTCACTTTTTAAAAGTATCTTAATCCTTAGCTGACCATTCATATTTAACAATAAATCACTAAAAAGCTGAATGAAAATTCTATGTACCTGGTAGGCTTGCTTGTTGATTGGTGGACTTCCTTGTAGAGAAACTAGGGAGAAACCTCAACTGTCAGATCTGTAGGACTTTTCACTGGGACCAATCAGATTTCTAGAATGCAATCATCTAGTCTCTTGCTGAGGGTGGAGCTATACACCTGGCTGCCAGTGTTCTTAGAATAAAGCAAGTGGAAGTGGCTGCAGATTGTACCATTTAGTATGCCAACTTTCACTCCATCTCTGTTTTTAATATGGGACCCTTTCCTGTAGCCTCTGCAGAAATAAGTGTGCTTGAGTCAGAACCAGTATCTTCACAAAATAAATCTATCTCCTTCTTGGCACAGGGAAGGGGACTCGAGTACCTAACTGCTCCATATATAAACTGCCAGCTAGTTCTGTTTCAGCCTCTTTCTATATCCTTCCTTGAACAGTTCGTGGTGCCTCTGATTCCAGAGCTTTTATGAGACTTGTGTACCCCTTTACAAGTATTTTCTATTTTCTCAGTTCTGCTAAGTCACCGCCACTTCTCTATCTCACTTTCTATCACCCCCAAGTCTAGTAATATGTTTCACCCACTGTGGCCTATTTTCCTATCATCTTTGACTTCTTGAGTTTACATATTTCTTATTCCTTATTACTGTTTTAGAGGGGTATCAGAAGAAAATGGAGATAAACCTAAGTGTTCAATGTGATTGACTGGAAGTCCAAGGGAATCGTTTTAAGTGTGGACACAAGGTTCCTCAATCGTATGTAGTACATTCATGTATTATAGTGTATTACAAATTCATTCCACATCAACTCTTAAAGCCCAAGCCAGAACGAATCTAGATTTCCTAGGACAAAACTCTGGGTCCCTCATAGAACCACAGTTTACACAGTGACCCAAAGAGATATTCATTCTAGTATGCCTCTAGTGTGGAAATTCCTAGGGTGGCTAAACTGAAAAATTATCTAAGGTATCTCATCTGTCTTTGCTTAATATAAAAAATTTTTACAAACATGTCACTCTGAAAAATGAAATTTTCATTTGAAAACTTAAGTACTCCATAAATAACATTGTCTAGATTCCCTAGGTACCCCAGAATGCTATTAGTCACACAACTGTTCTTCCTTCTCCCATAAATGAATAAGTTTGATGTTCTAAAAGAGAATATGGCTCAAGTGGGGTTCATCCCAACTTTTTTTTCAAGCACTGGTTATCTTTAAATTTAATACAACTACCACATTATCTGCTCTTTCTATTAGGTACATGTATCCCAAATACAATTTCTTATATTAAAAGAATAAGCCACTTTAAAATAACTACAATAATTTTTTCAATAATTTTTTTTTTTTTTTGAGATGGAGTTTCACTCTTGTCACCTAGGCTGGAGTGCAGTGGCACGATCTTGGCTTACTGCAACCTCTGCCTCTGGGTTCAAGTGATTCTTCTGCCTCAGTCTCCCAAGTAGCTGAGATTACAGGTGTTCACCACTACACCCAGCTAAATTTTGTATTTTTAGTAGAGACGGGATTTCCCCATGTTGGCCAGGCTGGCCTTGAACTCCTGACCTCAGGTGATCTGCCTGCCTCAGCCTCCCAAAGTGCTGGGATTACAGGCATGAGCCACTGTGCCGGGCCTTCAAAAATTTTTTAAACAAATAAATGCTTACTATCTAACTTTAAGCAAGAAAACAAATGAATACACATAGTAGACTGTATATGAAAAGAAGAGGTGGTAAAAAATTGAAAACAAAGACATGACACTGAGAATCCCACTAAAGAATCTGGCTGAGGTGCGCAAGAGATTATGCTATGTACAAGTAATAGCATTACTAAGGCCTTTCAAAGATCCTGGAGAGCAGCTCACCTGGCCAGTTTTTTTGACCATGATGTTGTCACTATGTCTGTCACCAATCCCAAGGACATAAGAAGCTACACAGTAGCCAGCACAGGACAGAGTAAATTCCTCAATGGCTCGGTCCAGGTCATCCCTGAATAAGAGAAAAAAATAAAAACAAAAAAGATATTCAGCCTCCGATCACGTAGCGTGAGACCCAAACCATACCTCTGTTTCCTTTTTAATTGTGAGAACACAGAGCTGCCAAAGCCATATAAGAGAACATGTGGATCAGCCAAGGGGAGTGTGGGTGGTCATCACAGGGCAGGGCCGAGAGAGCTGCCTTCAAAGACACTAAATAACTGGGCCTTAGACATTCAAATTTCTGTGTCCTGGAAGCTGTGTTTCAGTGGGGCTGTGCGTAGGCTCATGTGGATAGTGGTTAGAAGAGACCATGGCTTTGTTAGATCATGCTGGGGGTTGGGAACATTTTTGTTAGTTTTGACCAAATACTGTCTACAATTTCATGTTTAAGAGTTAAGTACTGCAGTTTCAACCATTTAAGTCACTGACTTCAATTAGAAGTAACAGAGATTCCTTGGAGACAAGGCCTTAAGACTAAAATTTGGAAACTGATTTTCATATTACAAGTCCTTGATAAAATGTGTCTGACTTTGAAGTCTTTAGCCAAAAATACTTGCAGACCATTTCCCCCTCACTGTGAAATTCTTTTATTTCCTATACATTAGCACTTTTCTAACACCACAGCCATAATTCCAAGCATTGCATTTTTCACTTTGGAGAAATCACAATCTATAAACTCATTAAAAACTTACTTAAGTTCATATATTCACATAATTAGAGAAGCTGATGCACTTGAACAAAACCTTCAATACATTATCTTTAAATACTTAAACTCATAGATTGTAACTTTACTGCAGGGCTCTAAAATTTGATCTAGATAAAGTAGAATTCAACATTTACCATCTGTAAGAGTTTAGGAAGGCCTATGTGTCGTTTTGTTCTAACCTGAAATGAAGCAATAAATAAAAAACACTAATATTTCCTCTAACACACTGATGACTTCTATTGGAAGCATATAGTATTTCTTTGGCTGTTCGTACAGAAAAATGATAATTAAACAGAAGAAACTAACCCAGAATTGTATTCTTTAAGCCAATTCAGAAGGGCATCTTTGTTGAAGGCTGCTGCAGCAGCCACATTGCTACTGTTCAGCTGAATGTCAGCAATTGTTTCAGAGGTGCTCACAACTTCAATGAGGCCAGAGCGATCTCCTGTTGCTAAACAACCGTAAGGCAACATCCTGGAAGGAAAAAAATGGGCATAAAGAGTGATAATTTCCTTAAAATGAAACATTAATTTGGTAAGATTTTCCCTTTAATTAAAAAAAAGCTTTTATTATTATTAATATACTTGCCATTACTATATTATTGTCATATGGAAAAACACAAGCTCTACCAAGGGAGTAAATCTCCTGGCCAACAGAAGCAGTAATTTACAAGGATTCTAATGTGCCAATTACATATAAAATTTTTTATCTATTTTGGTGAAACATTCTACTTGCTTGTGCAGGTGGACAGAAGTACACTGGATAAAACTCTTTCACACTTACTCTAGATTTTGGGGAAGTAAACCACTCTTTATGGCATACTCAGTAAGTGCCATGTGCCAGACTAAGCACTTTAGGGAAACTCTATCCTTATAGTTATTCAAGCCTACAATCTTTTTTTTTTTTTTTTTTTTTTTTTGAGACAGGTCTCACTCTGTCACTCAGGCTGGAGGGTGGTGGTATAATCTCAGTTCATTATGGCCTCAAGCCATCCTCTCACCTCAGCCTCCTGTGTAGCTGGGACTACAGGCATGCACCACTACACCTGGCTAATTTTTAAAAATTTTTGTTGAGACAGGGTTTGGCCTATGTTGCCCAGGCTGCTCTTGAACTCCTGGGCTCAAGTAATCCTCCCTCCCCAGCCTCCCAAAGTGCTGGAATTACAGGCGTGAGCCACCACACCTGGCCAAGTATGGATTTTTCACTGTTGTATCTATCCTCAGTGCCTGAGTCTAGGCCTATCACACAGTAGGTGCTCAATTAATATTTTAAAATCAATAAACAAATTGAATAATACAAACCCTACAAGGTAAGTTACTAATTTTACAAATGAGTAATGTAAGTAACTTCCCAAAGTCATACATTTAACTAAGTGGAAGACCTAAGACTTAAAGTTGGGCCTTAAATGGGTCTTAGATTAAAAAGATGTAAAGATGTTTTTACATAGACAAAGTCACTGATTATGTAACAGGTTGCTTCTTGTGAGTAAAAATAGATAGGCTGGTTTAGATGAAGAACTGCTACAGGTTTTACAGTTTACAGTGACTGAACAAAGATGTAAACCAGACCAGTAATGTGACATCAATGGGTCTGGTCTGCATGCTGACTTCTCATTTCTTGAGTTGAGATCTTACCTCCCCAACTGGATTGTAAACTTCTTGGAGATAGCAACTTTAACTGAAAAGAGGTGACTGAATATTTACAAAGGACTAGTAATCTGTCAAAAGATGAGAATTAATATTCTAACTAGACCAATAAATTCTGAAGAACAGATTATCAATTAAATTTTTTGCTAAATCGATAGGTGGCATTTTGCTTTGATTTGCACTTATTTGATCCCTCATAAAGATAATTATTCTCAGATCTCTTTGGCCATGTTTTTTTTCAGAGTCAGTGTGTCACTTTGTTGCCCAGGCTGGAGTGCAGTGACACGATCATAGCTCACCATAGCATCAAAGCCCTGGGCTCAAGGCAATCCTCTCTCCTCTGGCTGCCAGAGTAGTTGGGACTACAGGCATGTGCCACTATGCTTAATTTTTTTAAAAAAAATGTTTTGTAGAGATGAGGTTTTACTTTGTTGCCAAGGCTTGTAACTCCTGGCTTCAAGTGATCCTCCTGCCTCAGTCTCCTTAAGTGTTGGGATTATAGGCATGAGCCACTGCACCTGGATCTTTTAAGCATTCTACAATTTCTTTTGTGACTTAGCTATTTATATTCTTTGCCTATTTATTGAGGCTTTAGACATTTTCTTCAGTAACTTACGTGAACTCTGTATACTAATATTACGTTTTTCTCGACCAGGCGCAGTGGCTCACGCCTGTAATCCCAGCACTTTGGGAGGTGGATGTGGGTGGATCACCTGAGGTCAGGAGTTTGAGACCAGCCTAACCAACATGGAGAAACCCCGTCTTTACTAAAAAAAATACAAAAATTAGCCAGGCGTGGTGTTGCATGATTGTAATCCCAGCTACTCGGAAGGTTGAGGCAGAACTGCTTGAACCTGGGAGGCGGAGGTTGCAGTGAGCCAAGATTGCACCACTGCACTTGTTGCAACCTGGGCAACAAAAGTGAGACTCCAACTCAAAAAAAAAAAATTACCTTTTTCTCATTTTGGTTGCAAATATTTTCGCTAAGTTCTAAGAACTGTATTGTAATAAGAACACCAAAATGGAATGAGATAGGTTCAAATAAAGATCAGGTAGCTACAGAAAATACAGTGGATGGAATTCATGGGCTCAATAAATACTTGGGTACAGCTAACCAAGCACTGTGTTAGATGCTGGTGATACAGAAATAAGCAAAAATCAATCAAACAAACAAACAAGAAAACCAAAAAGCAGCAGTCCCTACACTCATTGAGCTTACAAAGTGCAAACGTACAATGTGCATGCGTATAAGGAAGAAATGCCAGGAGAATATGGCAGGAGTCAAAAAGACTTCCATGTGGAGGAATGACAGCGGGGTTGGAGGAGAGCACAGGAGGAGCACAACAGAAAGATGAGCAGAAGACGTAGTAAGTACTGAAAAGACCATGCGGGTCCCTGTTGGCCATGTAAGGACTTCTGTCATACTCCTAAAAGCACTGAGAAAGCTTCTGAAGGACTTTATGAGTGACAAAGAGAGACATGTGTGTTGTGGGGGAGGAAGGAGTGTATGAGTATGTTATCATGTGTCACAATCAGATAGTGTCTAAAATTAAACAGTTTCTAAAACTCCTTTCCCCCCCCAAAATTAAATTATTTTATGCTTTTTTAAAAGCACTTTTCTGTCAGGCATGGTGGCTCACACCTGTAATGCCAGCACTTTGGGAGGCTGAGGTCGGTGGATTATCTAGGAGTTTGAGACCAGCCTGGCCAACATGGTGAAACCCCGTCTCTACTAAAAATACAAAAAATTAGCTGGATATGGTGGCAGGCACCTGTAATCCCAGCTACTTGGGAGGCTGAGGCAGGAGAATTGCTTGACTCTGGGAGGCGGAGGCTACAGTGAGCCAAGATCATGCCATTGCACTCTAGCCTGGGCAACAAGAACAAAACTCCATCTCAAAAAAATAATAATAATAAAAGCACTTTCCTAGTTCTAGCAAAATGAGGTTGGGAGCAGAAATGTCAAAATACATGATAAGAGAATGAAGCAATCTCTTAATGCAGCATTACTGTTTTTAATAACACCCCTTATTCTTATCATGACACAACACACAGAAAGCAAACATTGCCAGGTTAAAGTGTACTTTCTCACTTTCCTGCATCTCCTCTCACTCCACTTGCAGCCAAAGTAGGCACAAGTCCAATAACTTCCTTTTCAAAAGCAAGCAACGATGAAAGCATTCAGTGCCTTGAGGGTAGAATGTTCACAATGAGAAGGAAAAAACATCCTTCTCAGAGAGACAGTTTGACAGAAGTCAAGCTGGGGACAAACTCTTGGAGCCCTGATCATCTCACCTAGGTCCCCAGTACTCAACTGCTACACTTCTTATAAAGGCCAAGACAACAATATCAGTAATGTTTAACCTCCTTTCTCAGACTTTTTGACTCAAATAGCAATTTGTTACCTTTCACACTAAAGCAAGCATTTAAAAATGAAATAAATTCTACAGCACTGGGATGGCAGCTCCTTATCCTCACTCCAAACAGGTATATAACAAGTTATCTGGCTTTAAAAAAATTTTTGTTACAACTCGTATATATTCACGGGGTAGAAGTGCAATTTTGCTACACTGATATATTGCACTGTGGTGAAGTCAGGGCCTTCAGTACATCTTATTACTGGAGCAACAGACATTGTACCCACCAAGCAACCTGCCACCAACCCACCCCTCCAAGTCCCCACTGCCCACCATCCCACACCCTTCTTCTATGTGTATGTATTATTTAGCTCCTGCTTATGAGTGAAATATGTGATATTTGTCTTTCTTATCTCTGATTTTGACCCTGACACAATGACCAGAGTCTGAGTAGTACCTTAGCCCATGGCCTCCAAAGGAGAAAAGTGTTAAATCTTTTACTCAATGCTTGCATTATTTCCACCTTCTTCCTCCAACCCTCTGAGACTGCTGATACTACTGTCACTGAGTAACTTTTGTATAGCTCTGTTAAAAGGGAAGTAGGCCAGACATGGTGGCTCACACCTGTAATCCTAGCACTTTGGAAGGCCAAGGTGGGCGGATCACTTAAGTCAAGGAGTTCAAGACCAGCCTGAGCAACATGGTGAAACTTCGTCTCTACAAAATATTCAAAAATTAGCCAAGCATGGTGGCAGGTGCCTGTGGTCCTAGCTACCCAGGAGGCTAGGTGAAAGATCACCTGAGCCCAGGGGTTTCAGGCTGCCATGAGCCATGATTGTGCCACTGCACTCCAGCTGGGGTGACAGAGTGAGACATTGTCTCAAAAAAAAAAAAAAAAAAAAAAAAAAGATGTAAAATGTAAACTCCATTAGTGTAACACAGATATGAAGTCTTAATGGAGGCAACTGTCAAAAAACTGATTTCACATGTATTTGTTCGGGTGGAGGGGGGCATGCAGAGGACTGGCAAATCTACCTAAGGCCAAATAGGTTTACGTGTAGCCAACCTATAAGATTTGCTTATTATCTGTTGACTAAAGGAGGTTAGGGTGTCCTAACATGCTGATGTCTTACAAATGATTTAAGTTGACATAAAAGATACTAAAAGAATATTTTGGAACATCACAGAAAAATGAAGACGAGTAATATGTATTTTTATTCCTGCAAACATGGCACTGTTGCAAGTACCAAAACAGTAACGTATAGAAGGTACCTCAAGATTTGGGATTGACCTTAAAAGCGTGTGCTATGTGACCCAGTTTAACCTAAACTGCTGGTCGAAAGAAAAACAAACAAAATAGAAACATTGGAGCACATATATTTATAGAAACAGTAAAAAAGGTTTGGTGAGAAAAAGGTATCAGTTTGGAAATGAACTTTAAAAAAAAATTAAAGTCCTGCATTTTTTAAAAAAACATGGGGTCAGAGTACAAAAAGTCAGCAAAGATCCCACTGGACAGACAAGTTCCTTTTTCTTTACACAGTGTTTCCCATCAGATAGACACTAGGTTTATTTCTAGCACTCCCACATGTGGCTGCCTCCCATTGTCTCAGGTCACAATGAACTTCATTTGATGCTAAATGTGCTTTACATTTAGATAAAATAAATAAAATCAAAACTAAGAGAGAATAACTTGGTTGGATTTTCAATTAGGCTGAAGGAACTAAGAATGCCAGGAAATAGTTTTAGCTTAGCTTTTCCTAACTAAATGAGGCTCATAATACGGCCTGAATCTGCTATTAGCAAAGGAGACCATTCTGTAGCTTCTGTGCTAATCTTGAAAAGAACAAATGAGTTACTAAACTTCAGCTTGAAGTTTCCCTCCTTTTTTGTAGGATCCTTCAAGTAAAAACATATTACTGGGGGGCGGGGGTTATTTTAAATAGAAGGAGTCGGTAATCTTTTCGTGGAATAAGCCAGATAATAAATATTTTAGGCACTACAGACTAAACACTTAATTCTGCAGTTGCAGCACAAAAGCAGCCATACATAATATGTAACCAAATAGCTGTGTGCCAATAAAATTTTATTTACAAAAACAGGTAGCCCAGGTCCAACTGGGTTTATGATCCTCAAGCAGACGGTTTATTCTAGGAATCTATTCCCCTTATCTACACAGTATACCTTATGAGTGGTTGAAAAACTTGCTACCTATTCAAAGCTACTAATTCTATTTTTACACAGCTGCATTAGAAATTCCTCCTAATTTAAAAGAAAAAAAAATCTGTCACTTGTGATAGCCATAGTGTCCTATTTAGATGAATTATGATCTCTTTTCTTTTTCCTAATCACATCTACAATCCCATTAAACGAACAACACTCACATCAAATTGCTCTTTCTACCTTTACACTACCAGAAAAGTGTAACTTGTAGAATCTAAAAATAAAAAATTATTTCTTAAAAAAAGGAAATTTAGGTATTTTAGGCACCATTATACTTTGATAAACAAAGAGTAGTACTAGACATATCTTGTCTAGTACAATTGTTTTCTCACTTAGCCAGACTAATAAAATAACAAACAGACATTAATTTACTATCTTGACAGCCTGGATTTGAATTTAGCTCTACCATTTAATATTTCTATAACCTTTGTTTAAAGTCACTAGCACTTTAATTTTTTAACGTGTTAAAAGAAACAACATAGCCTCATAGAGTTGTAAGCTTATGTGATATTACTTATGAGACGAACATAATACAATGCCTGGTTCAGTTAATAAACAGCTAGAGTTGCAAGTTCTAAAAATATATACACATATATATTTCATAATAAAACAGAATATAAGTGAAACTTAAAAAACTAATCAGGAGATATAATAATCTTGCAGGAACAAAGTCAGTTACAAGTCTAACTGTTTCCAGCAACCCTGTAGACTAAGTAGCTATAGATACTAAATCACATTTTAAAAATGATGAAGTCCAAGGTTTTATAAATAGGTGTAGTTAAAAAAGAATGAAAAAAGACCTGTGGTTTCCAAAAATAGAGATTACTCACAGCAGTGGTTCAGGAAGCTAGACTTGGATGACATTTCAATGCCCACCAAAAAAAAACAGTCATGGACTTAGGCCCATGAGGTAGGATCAGGACCTGAGATCCTACACAAACCTGAGGTCTGGGAGGACTGGAACTTGAAAATACCTGTTCACTGATTAGATGGTGTGGCATGAAAGTTTACCATCTACCCCAGAAACTGGGTGGGAAAAGAAAAAAAGATTTCATGTAACTGCAAAAATTCAAGCCTTCCCACACTCTCTTATGAGATCTAAATGTAAACTATCTATGTGGCGTGATGGTCTGAAGGTAAGAAGTTAACATAATAACTGGTTGATTGTGTGTACAGGCCTTTGGCAACAGCACAAACAAAATACAAACTCATTTTTAGAGATATATTCACAACCCAGGGAGCAAAGGACCTTCATAGAAAACATAATATCCATCAACAATGAATTCAAAACTGAGTACTGTTAAATATATAAGGAAATGAGTAAGATTATGCAGAAAAATAAAAATAAGAAGACCACAAGTTCTCAACCCTGAGCTCTGTCAGATGAGGACAGTAGGAGTCAAGAGAACAACTCAGGCCAGGCACGGTGGCTCACACCTGTAATCCCAGCACTTTGGGAGGTCAAGGTGGGTTGGGAGGTCAAGGTGGGCAGATCACGTGGTCAGGAGATCAGGACCATCCTGGCCAACATGGTGAAACTCCATCTCTACTAAAAATACAAAAATTAGCTGGGCATGGTGGCATGTACCTGTAATCCCAGCTACTTGGGAGGCTGGGAGGCTGAGGCAGGAGAATCACTTGAATCAGAGAGGTGGAGGTTGCAGTGAGCTGAGATCGTGCCATAGCACTTCAGCATGGGCGACAGAGCGAGACTCCATCTCAACAAACAAACAAACAAACAAACAAACAAAAACAACAGCAACTAGAAGACAAATGAATAATATCCTCAAGTCTTCCGAGGAAAGCAGTTAATTTGGATTTCAAAATTCTATAGCCAAATGATAGCAAACTCTCAATATCCACTTTTCCATAAAAGCAACAAGAACACTGATAAAAATTGTCAGAATCACCTATTTTAGAAATTCCTAAAATATAACAAAGGCTTGAAGAAATCCAATGAGTGTTTATTTAAAACACATGCACCACACACACACACACACACACCTGAGTGTTTATTTAAAATACAACACACACACACACACACACACAACCGTTTTACCATGGCCTAGTCCCAACCCCCTTCCCAGTTATGTGGTAGCCTTGACAACAAACAGCCCACAATCTCGGGTACTGCAACAAGTCTGACAGCCACTAGAGGAAGAAAAATGAAGTTGGAGCTCCTTCAAAGCCCAATTCCCACAGAACTGTCGTTCTTTGGCCTTTCTGGTAGTTTCCAGGAAGATGCCAATTACAATACTATGTTTATTTGACCTGACTTAGATCTCATCTAGGATGAACTGCCTTTTTCCTGAGGAGTTTCTCAAAAATACTCAGAGGCATCTGTTTAACACTGTAGCTGTATTGGGGGTAAATAACAGTTGGGGCAACCAACAAGCTAACTGAAAGCTTTAAAGGAAAAGATGGGTAATTAGATGTTCACATGGTGCATTGAAAAGCTCCAAAATTACTGGTAGAAATCTAGAAGGCCATGTGCATAGATTCCCAGGTCTGTGTACATGCAGAGCAAAAAGCTTAGAAGGCCCTGGTTCTCAACTATGGCTAACTTCGAGGCTTTGTGCAAGCAGAAAGTTAGGGCTAAGGCACAGTTCTGAAATACTTGGCTGACTGTTGAAGGCATGACCCAACATGAGCATAAAGCGCCTCAGCAGACTCCAAGAGAGGTGGATTCCAGGCATTTACGAAAATCAGGTCAATCATTAGCTGGCCAATAAACTAAGTAAAGACATCAATGACCACACATGACAAAAAATATAAACTTTACATAATTAGTTCAAAAAAGTCACTAAAATAAGCAAACAGCAACAACAAACCCTGAAGGGAGAAGGAATCTGATTTTCAGAGTTGTAAAATTATTTAAAGTGAACAGTTTTTGGCAGAAAGTATGAAACATACAAAGAAACAAGAAAACATGGCACATACACACAAAAAAAACCTCATTCGCTCAAACTGTCCTTAAGAAAACTCAAATTTTGAACTTATTACACAAAGATTAAAAAACCCCTACTTTAGGCCGGGCGTGGTGGCTCACGCCTGTAATCCAAGCACTTTGGAGGCCAAGGCGGGTGGATCACCTGAGGTCGGGAGTTCAAGACCAGCCTGACCAATATGGTGAAACCCAGTCTTTAAACCAAAACCAAAACCAAAACCAAAACCAAAACCCCTATTTTAAACACGTTCAAAGAACTAAAGGAAACCATGTCTAAAAACTATGAGGTTGGGCGCAGTGGTTCACACCTGTAACCCCAATACGTTGGGAGGTCGAGGCAGGTGGATCATCTGAGGTCAGGAGTTCAAGAACAGCCTGGCCAACATGGTGAAACCCCGTCTCTACTAAAAGTACAAAAATTAGCCGGGTATGGTGGTGTGCGCTTGTCGTTGTCCCAGCTACTCGGGAGGCTGAGGCAGAGAATCACTTGAACCCGGGAGGTGGAGGCTGCAGTGAGCTGAGATCGTGCCACTGCACTCCAGCCTGGGCGATAGAGTGAGACTATCTCAAAACAAAACAAAACAACTATGAGAATGATGTATCAACAAAGAAAGACTATCAATAGATACAAATTATTTAAATGAATCAAACAGAAATTACAGAGATGAAATGGGCAATAACTGAAATTTAAAAATTCACCAGGGAGGCACAACAGCAGATTTGAGCATAATAAAAAATTAGCAAACTTGAAGACAGGTCAATTATCTAATCAAGAAACAAAATAAAAAATAATGAAGAAAAACTAACAGAGCCTTAGACACCTGTAGAACACCATCAAGCCCAGCAATAAATGCATAATGGCAGTTTCAGAAGATGATAGAGAGAGGAAGAAAAGCTATATGAAAATATTATGGCCCAAAACTCCCCAAATTCAATGAAAACTATATGTGTCCAGAAAGCTCAATTAATTCAAAGTAGAATAAACTCTAACAGAAGTAGACATCTTATAACCAAACTGTCAAGAGGCAAAAATAAAGAGAATCTTGAAGGGAACAAGAGAGACATGACTCATCACTTACAAGGATCATCAATAAGATTAACAGCTGATTTCTCATTAGAAACAAGGGAAGCCAGAAGAAAGTGGGATAACATATTAGACATGCTGAAGGAAAACTTATCAACTAGCAAAATTCTTACTCAGAAACAAAGGAAAAATTAACACAATCCCAATAAAGGACAGACATATAGAACTAAACTTAAAGTCCAGGAAAAAACCTTCACATGTACAATCAATTGATTTTTGAAACAGATGCCAAGATAATTCAATGAAGAAAGAATAACCATTTCAATAAATGGTGCTGAGACAACTATGCATCTAAATGGAAAAGAATGAAGTTGGATTTCTCACAACACACACTATTTAAAATTTAAAGTGAACAGACAACCAGAAAAACATATCTGCAAATAATTTATCTAAGGAGGACCTCGTATACAAAATATATTAAAAAATTCTTATAATTTAACAATAAAAAGACAAATAACCCAATCTACAAATGAGCAGAGGATCTAAATAGACATTTCACCAAAGAAGGTATACAAATAACCAATAAGCACACGAAAAGCTGCTCAACAACATCAGTCACAGGGAAAATGCAAATTAAAACCACAATGAGATACCACCTGAAACCTACTAGGATAGCTATAATAAAACAAGATGGACCAAAAAAAAAAAGACTGAGGGTAATATAAATTCATTTTCAGACAAAACCTGGAGTGAGGGACTATGGTACAAGAAGTAATGGTGAATAAAGAAATTTTTTAAATTATATATAAGAAATTCTAGTAAAAATTCACTGTAACAAATAACTAATATAATATTAGTTAAAATATAAGTGGTAGAATTTATCCTAAAGTACCTATAATGATCAAGAAGAGGGCTAAGTTATGGATTAACTTCAGAATTTGTTAAATCAGGCCGGGCGCAGTGGTTCACACCTGTAATCCCAGCACTTTGGGAGGCTGAGGCAGGTGGATCACCTGAGGCTGGGAATTTGAGACCAGCCTGACCAACATGGAGAAATCCCATCTCTACTAAAAATACAAAATTAGCCAGGCATGGTAGCACATGCCTGTCATCCCAGCTACTTGGGAGACTGAGGCAGAAGAATCATTTGAACCCAGGAGGCGGAGGTTGCAGTGAGCTGAGATCTTGCCATTGCACTCCAGCCTGGGCAACAGGAGCGAAACTCTGTCTCAACAACAACACCACCAACAACAACAAACAACAACAACAACAACAACAACAAAGGATTTATAAAATCAAACACGCAGTTTAAAAACTTAAAAATATTACTTAAGGCCAGGCATGGTGGCTCACACCTGTAATCCCAGCACTTCGGGAGGCCGAGGTGGGCGGATCATGAGGTCAAGAGATAGAGACCATCCTGGCCAACATAGTGAAACCCCATCTCTACTAAAAATACAAAAATTAGCCAGGTGTGGTGGCGTGTGCCTGTAGTCCCAGCTAATCAGGAGGCTGAGGCAGGAGAATCACTTGAACCTGGGAGGCAGAGGTTGCAGTGAGCCGAGATCGCACCACTGCACTCCAGCCTGGCGACAGAGAAGACTCCGTCTCAAAAAAAAAAAAAAAAAGAAGAAGAAGAATATTCTCTAAAATAAATAAGACAGTATATAAAGAGCTGGGTACGGTAGCTCATGTCTGTTATCTCAAATACTTGGGAGACTGAGGTGGGAGGATTGCTTGAGGCCAGGAGTTTGAGACCAGATAGAGCAACATAGTGAGACTCCGTCTCTCAAAATAATTTTTAAATGAGCCAGGCATGGTGGCAGGCACCTGTCGTTCTAGCTACACAAGAGGCTTAGGTGGGAAGACTGCTGGTACCCAGGTGTTCGTGAGTGCAGTGAGCTATGATTGTGCTACCCAGGAGTTTGTGGCTGCAGTGAGCTATGACCATGACAGTGCACTCCAGCCTGGGTGAGAATGAAACTCCCTCTCTAAAAAAATTTTTTTAAATAAATAAGAATTAAGAAAAATATTTTATAGAAAGGAAAAATAAAAATTTAAAACCCCATCAATCCAACAAAATAAATGAGATTAAAAAAAGGAAATAAGAAATAAGGAAATAAATGAGAAAAAGGACAAAAACAAGGATGTAAACATAAAACATACAATAAGACAGTAGAAATAAATAAGTATATAGTAATTGCAATTAACAAATTAAAATTTCCTAATAAAATACTTTCATATTGGAGTAAATCCATCCTCACAAAAAAATTCAAGTATATGCTATTTACAGGAGACATATATAATATAAAATGAAATAAAAGTTAAAAATAAAAGATACAAAGGTAAATACTAACCAAAATAAAGCTGGTATACCAATGTCAATTTTGGACAAAACAGACTAAACAAAATTACTAGGGATTAAGAGGCCTACTTCTTTTTTTTTCAAACGCAGTCTCACTCTGTTGCCCAGGCTAGAGTGCATTGGCCCAGTGTTGGCTCACTGCAACCTCTGCCAAGCAGGCTGTTTCTTAATGACAAAGGAGGGCACAGAGGCTAAAAGAAACCAAATCTTGTATACATTTACAAATATAAGATCAACGCTTGAGGTCAGGAGTCTAGACCAGCCTGGCCAACATGGTGAAAACTTGTCTCTACTAAAAATACAAAAATTAGCCAGGCGTGGTGACCTGTGCCTGTAATCCCAGCTACTCAGGAGGCTGAGGCACAAGAATCGCTTGAACCCAGGAGGCAGAGGTTGCAGTAAGCCGAAATTAGCCTCTGCAATCCAGCCTGGGTAACAGAGCAAGACTGTGTCTCAAAAAAACAAACAAACAAACAAAAAAAAAAAGCAAATATAAGATAAAGATAAACAAAAACTGACAAGATTGCAGGCAGACACTGACAAATGTCAATTATAATAGGAGGCTGTGGCATACCTCCAAAGTGACAAAGCAAAACTGAAGTTTAATGGGCATATAGATCTGAACACATAATATACTTGATATAGTAACAAAACAATAAAATTAGAAATCCTAGAGAGAACAAAAAAGTATGCCTTTCGAAATTAAATTTTATTCATATATTTATGTATCTATTAATTTATTGAGACGGGGTCTGGCTCTGTTGCCCAGGCTGGTCTTGAACTCCTGGGTTCAAGCAATCCTCTCACCTTGGCCTTCCAAAGTATTAGGATTACAAGCAAGAGCCACTGCACCCAGCTGTAATTTTAAATAGTTCAGGAGTCAATAAGATAAAAATGGAAATTATGAAATATTTATAATTTATATATAGTCTATATATTATAAAAGTACATAAATATTTCCATTTTAAAACTTGAGTTCTTTTTTCTTTTTTGAGATAGGGTCTCACTTTTGTCACACAAGCTGGAGTGCAGTGGTGCAATCTTGGCTCACTGCAGCCTCGACCCCTGGGCTCAAGGGATCCTCCCTCCTCAGCTCCCAAGTAGCTGGGACTACACGTGCATGCCAACATTCCTGGATAATGTTTTTTTTTGTAGAGACGGGGTTTCGCCACGTTGCCCAGGCTGGTCTCGAACTCCTGAGCTAAAATGATCCACCTTGGCTTCCCAAAGTGCTGGGATAACAGGCGTGAGTCACTGCACCAGCCAAGAGTTCATTTTAAAAAATGAGAACAGAATACAAAAGTAAAAGGAAGAAAACCATAAGGAAGTAATAAGTGATAAAGTAACAAAAAAATCTTCAAAATTAGAAGCTCAGTTAAAACCAAACTAACAAGGAAGCAAATCCCTAAAGCTATTTACAGGAGACATATATAATATAAAATGAAATAAAAGTTAAAAATAAAAGATACAAAAGTAAATACTAACCAAAATAAAGCTGGTATACCAATGTCAACACTGGCAATAATAGCATATAAAAAGAAGAAAAATATTAGACATAGCATAGATTTTAAAATTACAAGAGGATGTTATAAAAATATGTGGCAATAAATTTGGAAGCATTGATGAACTGGCACTATTTTTGGCCTCAAAACTGATTCTAGAGGAAAAAAGTATGAAGAGGCCAATAACCATTAAGGAAAATTAGTAGTCTAAAAGCCTGGACGTCAAAAAAATCTCCACCAGGACCTGACAGTTTGAGGAGTGTAAAATTTAGAGAAACATATAATCTCTATGTTATAGAAACTTATCTAGAGACAGAAAAAGAGGAGAAAGCACAACAACTTAAAAAGTATAAGTCATAAAGGAAGCTAGGTAACTTATAGCAGGAGAAAATGTCAAAACCTATAAGCACTGAGGAGATCCCCAACTCAATACTAATGAAAGAAAGAAAAACTTAGGCTGGGCACAGTGGCTCACACTGTAATCCCAGCACATTGGGAGGCTGAGGCAGGCGATCTCTTGAGCCCAGGGGTTGGAGACCAGTCTGGGCAACATGGCGAGACCCCATCTCTATAAAAATTACAAAAAATAAGCCAGTGTAGTGGCAAATGCCCGTAGTGCCAACTACTCAGGACGCTGAAGTGGAGAATTACTTGAGCCTGGGAGGCAGAGGTTGCAGTGAGTTAAGATTGCACCACTGAACTCCATAAAAATATATACACTTGAGCTTAGAATAGTGGTTAAGTGTGAAATGTGAAAAAGGAGAATGAGATGAGAAATGCATTCACTTATCTGCATTTTAATACTTTTTTAAAAAAGTAAATATGGAAACATGTTAACATCTGTTATTTATAATTGCTATGTCTGTGTCTGTGTGTGTGTAAATAATCTAGGTATAATAAGATGAAAATTGTTAAAAATTATTTCTGCCGGGCATCGTGGCTCATGTCTGTAATCCCAGCACTTTGGGGGGCTGAGATGGAAGGACTGCTTAAGCCCAAGAGTTTGAGACCACCCTAGGCAACATAGTGAGATCCTGTCTCTACAAATAATTTTTAAAAAATTAGCCGGGCATGGTGGTGTACATCTGTGGTCCCAGCTACTCCAGAGACTAAGGAAGGAGGATCGCCTTAGCCCAGGAGGTCAAGAGTACAGTGAGCCGTGATCACTCCACTGTACTCCAGCCTGGGTCACAAAGTACGACCTTGTCTCAAAAAACAAAAACAAACAAACAAACAAACAAACAAACAAACAAAGTCGGGCATGGTGGCTCATGCCTGTAATCCCAGTACCTTGGGAGGCCGAGGTGGGTGGCTCATGAAGTCAGGAATTTGAGACCAGCCTGGACAACATGGTGAAATCCTGTCTCTACTAAAAATACAAAAATTAGCTGGGTGTGGTGGTGGGTGCCTGTAATCCCAGTTACTCAGGAGGCTGAGGCAGGAGAATCGCTTGAACCTAGGAAGTGGAGGTTGCAGTGAGCTGAGATCACGCCATTGCACTCCAGCCTGGGCAACAGGGCAAGACTTCATACCCCCCGGCAAAAAGCTTTTTCTAAACCTTTATGCTTGAAATAGTCTACAATTTAAAAAATGCATACGTATATATACATATATATATATGTATATATATAAAGAACTGGGTTAAAAGATAGTTAATCATCAATTACTAGCATAAAAAAAAGTTCCAAAACTGTATGAACCTATACTGTATCATGAAACATACTTAATGGCTTTTTTCCCCTTGTTTAAAAACGGAGTACACACCCACTGTAGGAAACTAGAGAAGGAGATATACAAAGTAGTGGGTGGGGGGAAAATCTCCTATAATTACACTACTCAGAAATATCTATAAAACCTGTAATCTACAAAAGTACTTTTTTATCTCACTTCTTTAACATTTGATGATAATCACTTTCTCCGAACTATAGCAACTCGCTATAAACAGTATTTTAAAATACCTGAAGTATTAGGTCATATGGAAATGGTAATAATTTTTAAAACTCATTATTCTACTATTGAACAGATATTCAAAAGGGGTGGCCTGATTTTTCTGACTGTAAATAAAAGGAGAAATATCTTTGTATGTAAATCTCTGGTCTGCATTTCCAATTTTAAAGTAAATTCTGGAAATACTGGATAAAGAGTATAAACTTCATATATTAAGGTTTATATTAATTTATAATAGTATATTAAAATACCTGTGTTTTTATTGCTTCAGCAGCACTCTAGACTGGATTATCATTTAAGAAAATCTTTGTTAGGATATCAGCAATATCCAGTTGTTCTTTTATTTTTTTTCTTCAATTTTTGACACAGAGTTTTGTTCTTGTTGCCCAGGCTGGAGTGCAGTGGCATGATCCAGGCTCACTGCAACCTCTGCCTCCCTGGTTCAAGCGATTCTCCTGCCTCAGTTTCCCAAGTAGCTGGGATTACAGGCATCCATCACCCCATCTTACTAATTTTTTATATTTTTAGTAGAGATGGGGTTTCACCATGTTGGCCAGGCTGGTCTCAAACTCCTGACCTCAGGTGATCTGCCCGCCTTGGCCTCCCAAAGCGCTGAGATTACAGGCATGAGCCACTGTGCCTGGCCCAGGTTTTATAATCTGTACTTCCTAATTAGAACTGAGAATTTTCATATTAGTTTCTTTATACATATATATATATATATTTTTTTTTTTTTAACTGACTGTGGAAATTGCTCCATTCCGATTAAATATATTTTTTATTTTATTTTTTGAGGCAGAGTCTCACTTTGTTGCCCAGGCTGGAGTGTAGTGGGGCAATCTCTGCTCCCTGCAACCTCTGCTTCCTGGGTTTAAGCGATTCTCATGCTTCAGCTACCAGAGTAGCTGGGATTATGGGTGTGCACCACCACGCCTGGCTAACTTTTGTATATTTAGAAGAGATGAGGTTTCACCATGTTGGCCAGGCTGGTCTCAAACTCCTGACCTCAAGAAATCTGCCCGACTCGGTCTCCCAAAGTGCAGGGATTAAGGCGTGTGCCACCATACCTATTAGTTTATTTTTACACCTTTTAAGAGATGGTTTTTCACATCTTTTCCTTATGTTCATTTCTATGGGCTCTTTAAATATTTACTCCTGTTCTGTTCATTGTGAATATAATTCCCAGTCTGAGGCTTGATTTTATGTTTCCTTTTTTCTGTCACCACACCACACCTCTTCTATTCACTATCTACCCCTATTGATGGTGGCAGGCTAAAAACCTGAGAATGCACCTAAACGTTTTCCTCTCTTTTCCCTTGGTAGGTAGAGAAATTAATGTCCCTGGGCTAAGTATAAAAAGGTACAGGCTCTTCTCTGGCCTTGTCACTGCCATGACCCACAGTATACCCTTCAAAACCATATACTGGAATGTAATTCTTGCTGTCTGTCCAAGCCTTATGAAAGTTTAAACCTATTCTTTCTTTCTAGAATTTCAGTGACCTGTATAGTTATAAACTGAAAAAGTTTAGACAAGACAACATATTTGAAAGTACACTGTAAAGTATATATAAATATTATTATGAACAACAACTAAAAATAAGAACAAGAGGGGAGGAATTAACAAAAAATTATAGATATTTTGCTGTGGAAAGACTGCAACATGAGACCGAAAAAACAAAAACAAAAAAAATCACTATATCTCACCGAAGATCCAAACCAGCTTCTTTCCAGAGTAAATCCATCAAGCGCAACATCTGGAGTGTCAACATATCCTGTCGTAAATCTAAGGGAAAACAAACTGCTTCATTACAAGTGCTTTCCCTTTTATGCCCTGTAACTCATTAATTCAAGATTAACTCAGAATTAACTAAAAACATTAACCAATGCTATGCTAATATTTTCACTAATTTTATAACAAATATTACACTCATTGGATAGTATGTCCCTGTAACATTATTTTAGAAATTATATGAAAATATTTTTTAATTGTTAATCATGTGTAAACTACTATACTAATTGTATGCTGTAATACTGTTTGTATTACATTGTATGTGTATTATATTAATTACATGGCTAATTTTTTTCCTCTTGCTTTTAGGGTTACACAGGGCGTTCTTAAGAATCACATAACTAATTGAATCAAGAGGTCACAAAACTGTAATGGTTGACTTTGTTATCATGTCTAAGGGTATTTTCAGGGAAGAGAGCACATGAAACTAGTGACATCTACATAATAACATCTGTATGGTCAAGTGGCATTAAATGTTTAGCAAACCTCTATGAGTTCTTTGTAAGTTATAAGCACATATTCTAATAAGCATATTTACTTATGTTATCTCAATTCCTTTTAATAACCCTGACATACAGATACTATAATCCTCATGGATGTGAATAACCTGAAGCTCAAGCAGTTTCCTATGGCTTGTTCGTAGTCACATAACTAACAAGTCACCACTGCCTATTGGCTGGTGTGATTACTTCAGAGGCATTTCCTCCACAAATTTTGGGTCCATCAGGTACTTTTATTAAAATTCAAAACTATGGTAGCAAAATCAATATTGCTATCACTGAAACAGGATGTATGAATATATTACTGAAAATATCCTCGCCTGGGCACAGTGGCTCATGCCTGTAATCCCAGGACTTTGAGAGGCTTAAGTGGGTGAATCACTTGAGCTCAAGACCTCAACACCAGTCTGGGCAACATCATGAAATCCCATCTCTACCAAACATACAAAAAGTGAGCCAAGTGTGGTGGCGTGTGCCCGTAGTCCAAGCTACTCTGGGGCTGAGGTGGGATGATCGCTTGAGCCTGGGAGGTGAAGGCTGCAGTAAGCCAAGATCGTGCCACTGCACTCCAGCCTGGATGACAGAGTGAGACACTGTCTCAAAAAAAAAAAAAGTAAAATATTATCTCATATTTCAAAAGCTTTTTAATCAAAGGAGTAGACATACTTGGTATTTTGTAGGGGAAAATTAAGGTTCGTTAGAACAGTGTATTTCAGTGAATGGTATAAATCATTTTCTAAGAGGGAAAAAAGGGCATTTAGGACATTTTGAATTTGACTTTATGACCATTAATAGCTACCTTCATGGCTGCAAACTGTTAAACACTTTCACTACACATCACCTTTCAGATAAGGCAAAATGGCAACAAATGAAAAATTCCAAAGAATTTGATGATGTTAAAAAAGCTCAGTACTTACCATCACCATTTTTAAAAATCACTCCAACTGAATCCTCACCAAATACCTTGTTATTGTATACCAGCCACAAAGGCTTCATTTTGGAATCCATGTATTTGCACTTTTCAACACTAAAATCAAGAAAATTAGTCAACTTCAGTGTAATGATACACAAGATTATAATTTTACCATGATATAACAGGCTTGGGAAAATTCCTCACCTATTCCTTTGAGGTCTGCAGAGGAGTCTGAAAAGTCCCACTTGGTAGAAAAGCAACCATGAGGACAGCCTTGGATGGCATATACTGATGCCAGATAGGCTGGACTCAAAACCCAAGATCTGCCCTTCTCACCTTCTCCACTTAAAATTCCTCCTCTCATTTCCTTTTGTTTGCAAATTGTTACATTTAGTGAATAAAAAATTAGAACAAATCATTGGATTAAAATTAAACTATTATGAGATCATTCTTGATTTCTTAACAAGGGGTTCATTTGAATACTCATAGTATACTGAATAACAGATTATTATTTTTCATTATCACTTTTGTAGGAAATGAGAAAGTGAGAAAGAAGTTGCCAAATTCACTCAAGATCTCATTTTAAAATAGGAAAATCAATCAGTAAATAATTTACTATAGTTTCCAACATTTTGCTTGTTAGGACCATCAACTCTTACAAATCAGTAATATAGAAAATAAATTTAATTATATATACCTGAAATATGAATTCATTTGTAATAACTTTCACTACAGCCACAGGTAAGTTTAGCTGACAAGCATACATTCTACTGAATATAAACACAGCCTCTGAGAACTTTTAAGATTTTCCTTCTTCAATTATATTCTATCTCCTGAGGCTGACAGCTGGCCCTGCTACTCCCCTAAGGCAGTGACTTTCTGCTTGCTATTTCATAGGAGACTCACTGAACAAAGCACAATCACTTACTAGAGTTCGGAGAGGATAACACACGGGTTTAGGGGTGACTGCAGGTCAGAGAGGGCTTCCCGGTAAGCACTCTGTTTTAAACAGGTGTGCATGGCCTCCTTTCCTTTGGCTCTGTTTAACTTCACTGCATTCAGTTTGATTAAACTATTTAAAGTTTTTAACTTATTGAGGGCTTCAACCTGAAAAATAAGTTCCCCACACAAAACACTCATCTGATTTAAAATAATAATATCATGTGATATCAATAACATCTGCTCCCAACACATAAACACACATAAGCAGCTGAAGTAAAAATAGTGTCTGCTTTATGAAAAGTATTTTACATATAATAAACAACTTATTTTTAACAGTTGTTACTTATGGCATCATTTTCAAAGTTTCTTTAAACCTTTTCTTATAAATTTGAGAAAAGCAGACATAGATTATGGGTACTTAAGAAGATAAATGTGGGCCAGCACTTTGGAAGGCTGAGGCAAGTGGATGACTTGAGGTCAGGAGACCAGCCTGGGCAACGTGGTGAAACTCTCTCTCTACAAAAAAACACAAAAATTTGCTTGGCATGGTGGCACTCAACTGTAATCCCAGCTTCGGGAGGCTGAGGCACAAGAATCGCTTAAACCTTGGAGGCGGAGGTTGCAGTGGGCCGAGACTGAACCACTGCACTTCAGCCAAAGTAAGAGAGTGAGAAACTGTCTCAAAAAAAAAAAAAAGAAAGAAAGAAAAGAAAAAGAAGATAAATATGAAGCTTAAACTATTCAAAATCCTGCAATTCACTGAGTAGTAGAATTTGAGACATCACTAATCTAAACCAGTCCATTGGCCAACTCCATAGTATAAGAGAAAAACCTATGCAGAAGTAACTCTGAGGTTCTTGCTATTCAACCTTAATATCCACTTCTTGTCATCACTCTTGTACGATAGCTCAATATATTCTTTCCGTTAACAGAATAGCTAGAATGAATTATTGTCTAATAAAGTAAGTGTGAATACAGACATAGTATGTTATTCAAATCTAAATTACTTGTTTTTATAATAACTATGGCTATCAAAACTTAAGCAAGTAAAAAAAAAAAAAACTTACGCAAGTAGTACAAGGTGTATCAACAACGGCCAACTAAATCAAAACCATATGTTTAAAATTCAACTTTAGGCTGGGTGCGATGGCTCACGTCTGTAATCCCAGCACTTTGGGAGGCCGAGGCAGGTAGATCAGTTGAGGCCAGGAGTTTGACATCAGCCTGGCCAACATGGAGAAACCCACTTTCTACTAAAAATACAAAAATTGGCCAGGCATAGTGGTGTGCACCTGTAATCCCAGATACTCAGGAGGCTGATGCAGGAGAATCACTTGAACCCAGGAGCCAGAGGCTACAGTGAGCCCAGATCACACCACTGCACTCTCCAGCCTGGGCAACAGAGTGAGACTATGTCTCAAAAAATAAATAAATAAGGGTCAGGTGCAGTGGCTCACGCCTGTAAACCCAGCACTTTGGGAGGCCGAGGGGGTGGATCACTTGAGGTCAGGAGTTCAACACCAGCCTTGCCAACATGACCAAACCTCCTCTCCACTAAAAATACAAAAATTAGTCAAAAGGGGTGGCACATGCCGGTAAACCCAACCACTCGGGAGAGGCAGGAGAATTGCTTAAACCTGGGAGGTGGAGGTTGCAGTGAGCCAAGATCACGCCACTGCACTCCAGCCTGGGCAACAGAATGAGACTCCGTTGCAAAAAATAAAATAAATAAATAAATAACAATAAATAAAATTCAACTTTATTATTTAATAACTCAGGGTCCTTTCATGTCATATTACGTAAAATTCCTAACAACCTCAGCCAACTAAAAAGCAGCAGCATTTTATTTTATATCATTAAAACTGGAAAAAACAAATGTCAAAAATAGAACTAAAAAGTATACTGATTGAGCATGATGGCTCACGCCTGCAATCCCAGCACTCTGGGAGGCTGGGCGGGCGGATCACCTGAGGTCAGGAGTTTGAGACTAGCCTGACCAACATGGAGAGACCCCATCTCTACTAAAAATACAAAATTAGCTGGGTGTGGTGGTGCATGCCTGTAATCCCAGCTACTTAGGAGGCTGAGGCAGGAGAATCGTTTGAACCTGGGAGGTGGAGGTTGCAGTGAGCTGAGATTGAGACACTGCACTCCAGCCTGGGCAACAAGAGTGAAACTCCGTCTCAAAAAAAAAAAAAAAAAAAAAAAGCATACTGTATGTAACAAATATATAAAATATGTATATCACAAATATAAACAATGTGGCTTGAAAAATCCAACAAGAGATTTAATTTATATCATGTTTTCATTTTTTTTCTTTTTCTTTTTTTCTTTTGATGTTTTCATTTTTTAACTCTGCTTGTATACAAGGAAACCACTAAGACTATGCAGGGAGATGAATTCAAGCATGGAGTTTCCACAGAGGCTGAGACCTTGCTCACAGGAAACTAGGAAGAACCTATGCAGCTTGATGATAAAATCGAGATGGCTGAAACTTGCCAAGTTACCCATCTGTTAAAACCACAGATCACTCTATGTCTCAACAGTTTCAGGAGCTGTACAAACACTGGTGACAAGGCAACCAGATAAAAACTGGGCGATGAAAACAGGAACATTTTAGAAGTATTTGAAATTTGATACTTCTTCCATGTCTGTACAGTTGGAAATTTTCGTGCTCCATCTCTAATTGTGTTGATATCCACTTCCTGGAACAGTGTCCTGGTCCATAGTCCTCATGGCCATAAGACTAATACTTTAAGTGTTTCAACACCTTGTCCTTTTATTAAGTTTACAGTAATAACAAGAACTGCCATGTACAAGGTGAAGTCTTCCTCTCACAATTTATCAATCAAAACAAAAAAAGGAGTAAGAATAATGTATGAATATTTGTTCATACATATATCATCCTTTTATTGTCTTTAACATGAAGCCTGAGGCTCCAAGAAAACAGGCAGTGTGGAAAACAGTCATATGATGATATTAAACAAGTTATGACTAACTATGGCCTAATATGCTTTGGCAGAAAATTTGAATTTTATGCACAGTACAATGAAAAATTATTGAAAGAATTTTAAAGGGGAAATGATGTAACACAATCTACTCTTTTTTTTTTTTTTTTTTTGAGATGGTCTTGCTCTGTTGCCCAGGCTAGAGTGTAGTGGTACAATCATAGCTCACTGCAACCTCAAATTCCTGGGTTCAAGCAATCCTCCCACCTCAGCCTCCCAAGTAGCTGGGACTATAGTAGCAAGCCACCTTCTAATTTTTTGTAGAGATGGGTCTTATTATGTTGTTCAGGCTAGTCCTGAACTTCCAGGCTCAAGTGATCCTCCCACCTTAGACTTTCAAAGTGCTGGGTTTTCAGGTGTCAGCCACTGCATCTGGCTACAATCTACATTTTTAAAAGGTCACTTTATCTTCTGTGTATAGAATGTGGGGGAGGGGGGAAGAGATGTAGGAAGGGAAACAAGGGGCACAATTTAGGAAGTTAAGAAGAAGTGCAGTGGAAAAAGAACAGTAGCTTGGACTAAGAGGGTAGCCATGAACACAAGGGAAATAAGCAGAGGTGTGAGATATATTTCAGAGTTCTATAAAATTCAGAGGATTAATAATACTTGATTCCATGTTGTTGTGAAGAATAAATGACCCATAATAAGTGATGAATAAACATTAGCTATTATTACCATCATTAATGGGCTTTTCAAAAAAAGAAGGGATCAGAAAAAGTTTTTAACATCATGAAAAAGCCTAAATATTAAAAACATCTAATGGAAGCCTATGAGAATTCCTGTGGCAACACAAATGAATCAGAAAAGAGTAGTTTAACTAGAAATTAGGAATCTTATATAAAAATAGGGTGGAGCTGGGCATGGTGGCTCATGTCTGTATTACCAGCACTTTGGGATCAATACAGAATATATTAGGAATTCCAATTATTTTTCAGGTAGCATTCAGTTAATATTTTTCTGCTAAATTCATTGAAACTTCATTTCTTGACTTAAATTTTGATAAAAGAATGTATTAATCAGGTTATTTGTTACAGAGACTTCTAGGAAATAATGTGGTGGGGGGAGAAATGGCATTTGATAAAACTGATCAAACACCATGTACCAAATTTAACATGAAGATTAAAACAAGCTAATATTCATGCTTTAACCTTTGTCTGTCAAAAAAGAAAAACTGAGTAAACAAAATAAGCTGATACCTGCTTGGAAAGCACTTTCATGTGCCCCACACTTCCCCGACAGTATGCTTCAAGGATGACACCAAATTGTACTGAGACAGCAGGAATGTGCACTTCCGACCTGCAGAAAGTTAATGATACCCAAATGGTTTATCAAACACTTCAGATCATCAAATAAATACTGACTTCTTTATTCTACAAAAAATAAACTTATGATGGCAAGGTCATTGTGTGCATTATCATCTTTTTTTTTTTTTTTTTTTAGATGAAGTCTCACTCTGTCACCAGGCTGGAGTACAGTGGCAAGGTCTTGGCTTACTGCAAGCTCTACGTCCCAAGTTCAAATGATTCTCGTGCCTCAGCCTCCCGAGTAGATGGGATTACAGGTGCGCACTACCATGCCCAGCTAACTTTTGTTTTTAGTAGAGATGGGGTTTCACCATGTTGGCCAGGATGGTCTTGATCTCTTTACCTAGTGATCCACCCATCTCAGCCTCCCAAGTAGTGGGATTACAGGTGTGAGCCACCGCACCTGGCCTCATTATTAATTTTTCCTTCCTTCTTTCCTTCCTCCCTTCCTTCCTCCCTTTTTTGAGACAGAGTCTCACTCTGTTGCCCAGGCTGGAGTGCACTGGTGCGATCTCGGCTCACTGCAACCTCTACCTCCCAGGTTGAACCTTGCCAAAAATAAAAACATGTAGCTAGATGTCATTAGGTGACTAGGTTCTAGCCAACAGGATGCAAGGTGAAGTGATATGCACAACAAATGAGTCCTGCACTTAGAAGGAAATGATGGTCCTCCCCTCCCGTACCCTGTGCCTTCCCTCCTGACCCTCCCCCATTTCTGGCTGGAATTTGGATGGGGAGCTCAGCCCCTTCATACTTGCAATTCTCCTGCCTTAGTCTCCCGAGTAGCTGGGATTACAGGCATGCACCACCATGCCTGGCTAATTTTTGTAGAGACAGCGTTTCACCATGTTGGCCAGGTTGGTCTAATTCCTGGCCTCAAGTGATCCACCTGCCTCAGCCTCCCAAAGTGCTGGGATTACAGGCGTGAGCCACCGCACCCGGCTATTTTTGTGCATAATTATTAGTGAGATGGGTCAACTTTCCAATTTGTTAAAATTCGAAGTTCAAAATCTTTGTGATTCTATAATTAGTTAATTCTTTATTCCAAGAAATCTAAAATGTGCACATCTTAACCTGATTTGCTTTTTGTAGGGGTAAGGTAATCTTACCAATTTAAAAACATTAGGCTGAAACAGAGATCTATGAAATCCAACTAGCATTATACAATTGACTAACGCCCTGACTAGCATCTACTCCAATTTTTTTCTCACTTAAAAAGTGGTGTACGTATTTGAAAAAGGAGGAAATACTTATTTTGCGATTCCCTGAGAGATTTAAAAACTAAGACTGAATGAACAAGAAAAGACTAGTTAAAAATAAGAAAAGGTTCTAGAACAACACAAGGAATTAAAAAAGGAGGAGGGGGAATCTATGAATAATAAGAAAATCATATCCAGAAATAAAACTTCTAAAATCAGCAGCACAATATTACAGAGCTTACTGCCTTTGAGCTCAGCAAAAAAAAAAAAAAGAAGAAGAAAGAGAAAAGGGAAGGAAGGAGGGAGGGAAAGAAAGAACAAAAGAAAGAAAGAAAGAAGAAATCAAGCAGGCATGGAGGGACATATAAGGATCCTGAATAACTGAATTACTTTGTCAAATCATGAAAATCAAGAGTACAGGTATCAAGAAACAGAAGGCACCAAAACTATATACATGTCATAAATGGCTCAGAAATAAATGAAAGCAGCTATTTGTTCTATTAAATATATTATGGTGATTTATAGTTACTAAAGCACATGGTAGGCTCAAATTGAAGTATAAAAGACTTACCTAAGATGCCAAAATAGAAACTGCCCTATCCTCCGATTAGCAAGTGCTCTTTCTAATAGGAATCTAGAGAGGGCACAATCAAGAAAAGGCTCATACTTTAAAACTTGCACCAGTTGTAAAAGATATTGAGAAAGTTCTTCATCACTGAAAGAAACAAAAGACACAGTGAGTAAGCAAACAACCTGTGGCAGAAAAAGATCCCTTCCTGTCAAACTATCAAACGTGAACTTGTTGAAACTCAATGGTACTTTTGGGCCAGGCTTGTTACATGCTTGTCTTCACTAAACCACTGTTAAAATATGACAAAACAAGCTAAAGATTTCAGATGGGGAAAGCGGAGTGAAGAGGGTCAAAGAACAGATACAAGAGACATTTTAATCAAATGAATTAGACTGTGATATGGTCTTGGCTCTGTCCCCACCCAAATCTCACCTCAAATTATAATCCTTATAATCCCCATGTGTCGAAGGAGGGTCCTGGTGGAGGGTAATAGAATCAGTGTGGCCCCCTCCATGCTAATCTCATGTAGTGAGTGAGTTCTCATGAGATCTGATGGCTTCATGAATGGTGGTTTCCCCTGCTCTTTCCCTTTTCCTGCCACCTTGTGAAGATGGTACTTGCTTCTCCTTTGCCTTCCAGCATGATTTTAAGTTTTGTGAGGCCTCCCCCAGCCATGTGGAACTCTGAGTCAATTAAACCACTTCCCTTTATAAATTACCCAGTCTCAGGTATTTCTTTATAACAGTGTGAAACAGACTACTACAGATTGTTAAAACTGATGACTGCATGTCCAGTCAGCTAAGAGTTACCAAAAATATTAGATACTTCAATACTGATTTCTGATCATGCTAAAAAATTTATGTGCTTAGTTGAACAATCATTTTTAAAATAAAAATCCCATCAGTAATTTCACAATTTATTTTCCTTTGCTATCATTAGGGTTAAGTAAGTTCTCCCAGATAACCAATGAACAATTAAAATCTTTTTTTTTTTAATTATTTTATTTTTTTACTGCATTTTAGGTTTTGGGGTACATGTGAAGAACATGCTGGACTGTTGCATAGGTATACACATGGCAGTGTGATTTGCTGCCTTCCTCCCCATCACCTATATCTGGCATCTCTCCCCCATGCTATCTCTCCCCCAACTCCCCACCCCCAACTGTCCCTCCCCTAGTTCCCCCTCACAGACCCCAGTGTGTGATGCTCCCCTCCCTGTGTCCATGTGTTCTCATTGTTCAACACCCGCCTATGAGTGAGAACATGCGGTGTTTGATTTTCTGTTCTTGTGTCAGTTTGCTAGAATGATGGTTTCCAGGTTCATCCATGTCCCTACAAAGGACACAAACTCATCGTTTTTGATGGCTGCATAATATTCCATGGTGTTTATGTGCCACATTTTCCCTGTCCACTCTATCATTGACGGGCATTTGTGTTGGTTCCAGGTCTTTGCCATTGTAAACAGTGCTGCAATGAACATTTGTGTGCGTGTGTCCTTATAGTAGAATGATTTATAATCCTTTGGATATATACCCAATAATGGGATTGCTGGGTCAAATGGAATTTCTATTTCTAGGTCCTTGAGGAATCGCCACACTGTCTTCCACAATGGGTGAACTAATTTACACTCCCACCAACAGTGTAAAAGTGTTCCTATTTCTCCACATCCTCTCCAGAATCTGTTGTCTCCAGATTTTTTAATGATCGCCATTCTAACTGGCGTGAGATGGTATCTCAATGTAGTTTTGATTTGCATTTCTCTAATGACCAGTGATGATGAGCATTTTTTCATGTTTGTTGGCCTCATGTATGTCTTCTTTTGTAAAGTGTCTGTTCATATCCTTCGCCCGCTTTTGAATGGGCTTGTTTGTTTTTTTCTTGTGTATCTGTTTTAGTTCTTTGTAGATTCTGGATATCAGCCCTTTGTCAGACGGGTAGACTGCAAAAATTTTTTCCCATTCTGTTGGTTGCTGATTCATTCTAATGACTGTTTCTTTTGCTGTGCAGAAGCTGTGGAGTTTGATTAGGCCCCATTTGTCTATTTTGGCTTTTGTTGCCAATGCTTTTGGTGTTTTGGTCATGAAGTCCTTGCCTATGCCTATGTCCTGAATGGTTTTGCCTAGATTTTCTTCTAGGTTTTTTATGGTCTTAGGTCTTATGTTTAAGTCTTTAATCCATCTGGAGTTAATTTTAGGGTAAGGTGTCAGGAAGGGGTCCAGTTTCTGCTTTCTGCACATGGCTAGCCAGTTTTCCCAACACCCTTTATTAAACAGGGGAATCCTTTCCCCCATTGCTTGTTTTTGTCAGGTTTGTCAAAGATTGGATGGTTGTAGATGTGTTGTATTGCCTCCGAGTCCTCTGTTCTGTTTCATTGGTCTACCTCTCTGTTTTGGTACCAGTACCATGCTGTTTTGATTACTGTAGCCTTGTAGTATAGTTTGAAGCCTGGTAGTGTGATGCCTCCTACTTTGTTCTTTTTACTTAGAATTGACTCGGCTATGCGGGCTCTCTTTGGTTCCTTCAAATAGTTTGAGATGAGAAAGTGAATACATTTATAAGTGGGAATTGATCACTGAATTAATATAACATACAATATTGTAATTAACTGAGCTGAATTAATTAAGGTTAGTGGTTCTCTATTTTGCGTCAATCTCCAGACCATTCACCTGTAAACACACTCCCATCAGAGGCAATTCCAGCAGTATGAGGTATGAGGCCCAAGTGCTCCACTTAATGTCTATAGTCTTGGGTAATAAATGGTTAAGGAATTAGTAGTCTAAGGCAGATACCTGGGACTGAAACCCAGGGCACTGTTAAAAAAAAAAAAAAAATCTCATAACCAGAAAATTTGGCAATAGAAAAACCACCAGAATTAGCTACATGGAATACACAGATCACAGCAATCTCCTCAGAGGGATCAATGCATTTAAGAAAAACACTTGCTTCAGCCCAAGGAGAACCAGGTGGCCCCTCCACAAGAGGTCTCCAGTGCAAACTTAAGGAGATGGTGAAGCAACTGGCAATTCATTTTTAAAAACTACCTATAACACAATCTTGATTAGGCTTATTGTAAAATTCATGCCCATTATATAACCTGTAAATAGTATAAAAGCTAGAAAGTATAGGAATAGAAGGAGGCTTCCTCTTCTCTCACATTTCTAATTTCATTCCCCAGAAATAAGCACTACTGGTGAGTCTGGGTAATTTCTTTTGGATATCACGTAGCGTAAAACATACACAATTTTAAAAAGAAAAAATGATCATAGCATCCATACTATTTTGAGAGCTTTCATTTTTCAAAAACCATAAAGTACATAAGCCTCATTTTTGAGGGTAGAAAGAAAATAGATACACTTCACTGTTTGAGACGTTCATTTCTTCAGTGAATCTCATAGATTCTCACAAATGCACCACCCAAAGGAGACCGTACAAACATGTTCACTGCAGCATTTTTTATAATAGGGAAATGTGGAGAAAACTTAAATGTTACTTAATAGATAATTAAATAAGATAAATCCCTATGACAGAATATTACAAAGTAAAGGAATAAATGACATTTAAACATAATGGGAGAGACTAACCTCAAAACCCTAATGTTGATTTTTTTTTTTTAAGTGGGGAGAGGGGTGGGGACAGAGTCTCACTCTGTAGCCCAGGCTGGAGTGCAGTGGCACAATTTTGGCTCACTGCAACCTCCGCCTCCTGGGTCCTGGTTCAAGCAATTCTCCTGCCTCAGCCTCCCGAGTAGCTGGGATTTCAGGCATGCACCACCATGCCCAACTAATTTTTGTATTTTTAGTAGAGACGGAGTTTCACCATGTTGGCCAGGCTGGGCTCGAACTCCTGATCTCATGATCTACCTGCCTCGGACTCTCAAAGTGCTGGGATTACAGGTGTGAGCCATCAAATTTTTATTTTTATTTATTTATTTGTTTTTATTGATTTTATTTTTTGAGACACGGTCTCACTCTGTCACCCAGGCTGGAGTGCAGTGTCACCATCTCAGCTCCTGCAACCTCTGCCTCCAGGGCTCAAGTGATCCTCCCACCTCAGCCTCCCAAGTAGCTGGGATCGAAGGTGCGCACCTCCACACTCAGCTAATATCTCTGTATTTTTGGTACAGATGGGGCTTAACCATGTTGCCCAGTCTGGTCTCGAACTCCTGGGCTCACTGATCTGCCTGCATTGGCCTCCCAAAGTGATGTGATTATAGACGTGAGCCACCACATCTGGTGTTTTTTTTTTCCTTTTTCTTGAGACGGGGTTTCGCTGTGCCACCCACGCTGCAGTGCAGTGGCGCAATCTTGGCCCAATGCAACCTCTGCCTCCTGGGTTCAAATGGTTCTCTTGCCTCAGCCTCCCGAGTAGCTGGGATTACAGGTGCCTGCCACCATGCCCAGCTAATTTTTTGTATTTTTAGTAGAGAAGGGATTTCACCATGTTGGTCAGGCTGGTCTCGAACTCCTGACCTCAAGTGATCTGCCCGCCTTGGCCTCCCGAAATGCAGGGATTATAGGCGTGAGCCACTGCATCCAGCCATCTGGTCAAATTTTCAAAAAGCAAGATATAAACTAATGCATATGGCAAGACATATTTGTGCAATAACAATTCTACATCTATATTTTCATAGACATATACGATGAAACAGAAAAATGTGATATAGAAACATACACACCAAATTCATTATAATATTTGCCTCTGGGAAGGAAGAGAACTAATCAAGACTGGGTAAGAAAACTATGGGGACTTCAACTTTAATGCATTTGCTTAAAAAAATATATATATTTTAAACCCATGACAAAAATTAACATTTCTTAATTCTGGATGGTGGACAGACTGTGTGAAGAAAGAGGTAGCACAGCAGGTTTGGCTGTTATTCTTTAACAAGTCTGCTTATAGAATTGGCCCATGGCAGGCATCTGGGAGTTAAGATTTCCGAAGGGTTCCTACCACCTTCCTAATTGGTAAGAGTGGCTCACTGCACCTAAATTGTTTGTGCAAACAATGGTTTATGTTGTATACCCACTTTACTCCTGGGAGTACAGAAATCTGGTACATGCTAGGTAGAGGGTGCTCATGTGATAGCTGCCAGTAAAAACCCTGGCCACCAAGTCTCTAACAAGCTTCCCTTGCAGACATGTATTATCACAACTCACTCCTGATAGAATTAAAAGTGTTCGGTGTGACTTCATTGGAAAAGGACTCTTACAAGCTTATATATGCCTGTTTTCCTCATGACTTCACCCCCATGAGCCTTTTTCTCTATTCAAATTTTGCTCTGTATCCTTTTGCTGCAATAAATTGTATCTGTAAATGACTATATGCTGAGTTCTGAGTCCTTCTAGTGAGTCATCAAACCTGAGGGTGATCCTGAAGACCTTCGGACACAGTATGGTTTTGTTTTGTTCTAGCATAAATGTTGAGTGGGGGAGCGGCAGGAGTACAGGAGCAAATGCTTTCTTTGAACTGTGAGTAATTCTGATCCCTCTTCTTTCTTATGAGACATCAAGGACACAACCTCGTCCCAAACCCACCCAAGTTATTCCTTGTCCCAAAGAAAACCACTTGCAGAAGATACCTCATCTGTCGCAGGCATCCTACAGCATATTCTCGAACGTACTGGTCTGGATAGTTGAAATCCAGAAGCTCTAGGGCCTCCCGGGGGGCAGTTTAGGCCAAATCTGAAGCAGCGCCTGAAGCTGTTTAAAAAATGAAACTGGTTCAGAAACAATGGGGGCCAAAAGTAATCTAATTTTCCTTGACACACAAGAGCACTGAGATGGGTCAAAAGAAGGCAAAGCACAATTTTAATTATTGAGGCCTCAAAAATCCATTCCTGTTAATATAAACTAATAAAGATTGTCCTTGTTGTTGAAACATTCTATAGACAAGTTTAAAAAGCTATGAAGTACTTACCCCCCAAATAAACTTTATGGGTGAGAGTGAAAAAAATGTTTAATTTGTAGTCCTCATAAAGCTCAAACCCCATCTGAGAAAATCTTATTCCTTAGTATTAATTTCACTCATTGGATTTTCTTGGGTATCACATAAGTATCACTGACATCAATGTCATGGAAGGTATATGATATATATGCAAGATCGGTGCTATTAAACTATGGTAAATAGATGGCAGTGATTAGAGGATCTTCTTTCAACTGATTGCTCAAAGCCATATTGGGAGAGGTGGTCTACAAGCGCTTGCTGTCTGGTGGATGTTATGTATGATTTTCAGATCAATTAAGCTTTGAGAATTCAATAAAAACAGTTAATATTTTATTACTTACGTTATTCAACCCGTCATTAATTATGGCATGCTCTCCCCCAAAGAGTCAACAATACGTAAATGAGTATCTAGTAGCTAAGTTAAATGACATTTTCCCATATCAAGCAAAAGTAAATAAAAGTTAAGTTTACTAAAGATAATTTAACTTAATATTTTCAGTTGTTTTACATTTAATAAATATTTTTGGAAAAAGAATACTTTTGAATGATTTTCTAAAAATGTAATGACTCCATTATTAGCATATATTTATAAAAATTGTTGTCTTTTTTTTTTTGAGACTGAGTTTTGCTCTCATTGCCCAGGCTGGAGCACAATGACATGATCTTGGCTCACTACAACCTCTGCCTCCTGGATTCAAGTCATTCTCCTGCCTCGGCCTCCCGAGTAGCTGGGATTACAGGTGCCCACCACCATACCCAGCAAATTTTTTGTGTTTATTTTTAGTAGAGATGGAGTTTCACCACGTTGGCCAGGTCTCCAACTCCTGACCTCAGGTGATCCACCCACCTCGGTCTCCCAAAGTGTTGGGATTACGGGCGTGAGCCACTGTGCCAGCATAAATTGTTAAATTATATGTAATTTGATATATTACAATTCACTTGTGAAAAAATTACATAGATAATTATTTAGCAAATACAGTGAAATGCTAGTAGTTTTTAAATTTTAACTTTTAAGAGACAGGGTCTCATTCTGTTGCCCAGCTTGGAGTGCAGTGGCACTATCACAGCTCACTACAGCCTTGAACTCCTGGGTACAAGCGATCCTCCCATCTTAGCCTCCTGAGTAGCTAGGACTACAGGCACACACCACTATGCCCAGCTAATTTTATTTTATTTATTTATTTTTGTAGCGATAGGGTCTCGCTATGTTGCTCAGGTTGGTCTCAAATTCCTAGCCTCAAGTGATCTTCCCAACTCTGCTTCCCAAAGTGCTAGGATTATGGGCTTGAGTCACCATACCCAGCTTAAATTTTAACTTTAAACTAAAGTTTTACTTAGTTATTCTTAACCCTGTATTAAATAAAGCTTGCTCTTTTTTATGTATAAAGCACAGATACACATACAGTACATGAACAGATGTACCATGTATCTGTAAAATCAAAATCTCAAGGGTTATTGCGGGAATAAAAAGGTCTATAAAAACTCTTAAGGGTATAGTGATGAAAACACACTAAGAAATACTGGTATAAAGACGTAAAGCACCAACCTCATCCCCATTTTTTCTCCCTGCTTTGTCCAAGGCCCTAATGGACCAGTAGTTTTCATTATGGGCAGAAGAGCTGGGGAAGAGACTATTTTCTGAGGTTTTGAAACAGCAGTAATTTAAAAAAAAAACTCCTAGTGTCTCCAATTAATACTTGGAATATGCTATCCATAAATAATACTGAAAAGGAGAGATAACATTATGTAATAGTAAAGGTTCAGCAAAGTTGTAGTTAAAAACAACTCTACCATTAAAAAGTAATGACTTTTTGTAAGATTATTTATAATTACTAAAAATTAAATTATATAAGTGTAAAATTAAATTGCCAAAACTCACCAAATCTCTCTATAAGACAGCTTTTAAGAGTACAGTAAGAAATTTTTTCCATTGTGGTTCTAATGAAATAATAATATGATGCATTTCTTAGATATGCACTCAGCACTAGACACTATCCAAAAGAAATAGGCAAATGTGCCAAGTTAAAAAATGCCTAGATTTTGTTTTCCATTACTGAAGGTTCCTGGAAAGTGAATCCAGAATTTAGACAATAAATCAGCGGCTACAAGACAATAACTGTTCTAGAGCAATGAAAATTAAATAGTTCCTTTTCAGTCTAATTTGGTCTAAGGTAGAAACAGTTTAAACAAGGTACATACAACAATGTAATCATATAACGTTTCCAAAGATTGATTGATTGCTTGATTATTTATTTAATTATTTGAGACAGGGTCTCCCTCTGTCACCCAGGCTAGAATGCAATGGCACAATCTCAGCTCACTGCAACCTCAGCCTCCTGGGCTCAAGTCATCCTCCTGCCTCAGTCTCCCTAGTAGCTGGAACAGGTGTGTGCCACCACATCGGGCTAAATTTTGTATTTGTTGTAGAGACACGGTTTCACCATGTTACCCAGGTTGATCTCAAACTCCTGATCTGTCTACCTCAGCCTCCCAAAGTGCTGGGATTACAGACATGAGCCACCAACCCCGGCCATTTTTTTTTTTTTTTTGAGACAAGATCTTACTCTGTCGCCCAGGCTAGAGTGCAATGGCATTTGGTTCACTGCAGCTTCAACTTCCCAGATTCAAGCAATCCTCCCACTTCAGCCTCTCAAGTAGTTGGGCCTACAGGTACATGCCACCATGCCCAGCTAATTTTTGTATTTTTTATAGAGATGGGGTTTCATCATGTTGCCTAGGCTGGTCTGGAACTCCTGAGCTCAAGCAATCCAACTGCCTTGGCCTCCCAAAGTGCTGGGATTAGAGGCATGCACCACCACGCCTGGCTCCAAAGATCTTTAGACACTAAAAGTAAACACAAAAGAGATCCTTTCTACACTTAATTTGAGAAGTGAAACAATAAAACCAAAGATTTTTAAAATGAATATAATTAAGATAAATCTGTATTTCTTCACTATATTTTTAATCACTATAAATTTACTAAGACTACATACTAGAGATTGATTGAACTTAAATAAGTAACATGAAAACATCTGGTTATATTAGTAGACCAAATTTATTTTTTCTGATTAAAAAAACCATTTCAAAGGTCTTTCAATTGAGCACTGGTGGGTCGTTTGAATTGAATAAATGCCAGTGCTTTTTGGCAGGGTCTTGAAAATTAAATCAAGGAACTAAAATTTGGTGTTTTTTTTTTTCTTTTTAGATGAAGTTTCACTCTAGCTGTCCAGGCTGGAGTGCAAAGGCACAATCTCGGCTCACTGCATCCTTCGCCTCCTGGGTTCAAGTAACTCGCCTGCCTCAGCCTCCCAAGTAGCTGGGATTACAGGCGCTCACCACCATACCCAGCTAATTCTTGTATTTTTAGTAGAGACAGGGTTTCACCAAGTTGGCCAGGCTGGTCTCGAACTCCTGATCTCAGGTGATCCACCTGCCTCAGCCTCCCAAAGTGCTGGCATTACAGGCGTGAGCCACCACATCTGGCCAATATGATGGGTTTTTTGAAGCAAAATGGTCTTTTTTCTATTCTGCCAAAACGCATACGTTCAGCAGTACTGGACAACTGAAATGAATGTTAAAATTGATCTGAATGATATATGATCTAAAATGTTATTCTCTATAATAGATGTAATTTTCAAACAATGAACATTCATTCTAGAACAGCCATTGCAAAGAGTCTTAAGATTTAAAACTCTGGAGTTCACTGATGAAGCTGGTAGAAGGTACCCAGGTCTTAGCAAGTGTTATTTTGATAGATAATTGTCCCAAGATCAATGTTTCAATTGTATTTGGTGACAGGTATGGCAATCCTACCCCGAAATCTGAGATTTTTAAATTCTGAAAATGTTCTGGTCCATTAATTGAAGTATTACAGTTTAAAACCTCAAAATTTCTCCTGCTTAAATTATCCTATCTATGAAAATATACCTACGAGAAAAGGACACTTTATGTGAAACCAACCAAGTACCATATACACAAAAAAAGTTACAGAAACCATCTTTTGTTACCTGAGCAACATCCTCAAGTTTATTCCACTTGATTGACAGCAGTAATTTTGGCAGTGACTGTGGGAAATTCTCTCGGCAGTCTTGTCGCAAAGTCCAAATAAGATCCATTTCATTTTCACACAGTTGAGACAAGGGATCCCTGTCCAAGATTTCTTTCAATACAGGAAGAAACTTTTTTCCACCTCGACTCTAAGAAAGTAAAATGCTCATTATAGAATTGTGCAAACACCACTGGTAAACATTCAGTAAATTTATATACATTTATATAATAAATGAACCTAAATATGTGAGATATAAAAATATAATTGCATAAAAAATAATAAAGATCCTTTATTAAATTTCTAAGCTAAAGATAAAGAGATTCTCAAAATAGTTTCTAAAAATCTAAAAAATGTAAACTGTATAAACACTGGGTGGCAGTATTGCTTTCCGGATAAAAATCCAAGTCAGGCCAGGTAAGGGGGGCTCACACGTGTAATCCCAACACTTTGAGAGGTCAATGCGGGTGGACTGCCTGAGCTCAGGAGTTTCAGACTAGCCTCGGCAACATGGTAAAAACCCATCTCTACAAAAAATACAAAAGAAAAAAAAATTAGCCAGGCGTAGTTGTGCACACCTGTAGTCCCAGGTACTCAGGAGGCTGAGGGAGGAAAATCACTTCAGCCTGGGAGGCAGAGGTTGCAGCCACCCAAGACTGGACCGCTAAATTCCAGCCTGGGTGACAGAGCAAGACCCTGTTTCAAGAACAAACCCACAACCAAATCATCTACTATTTGAACTGAATTTCTTTAGTTTTCAAATGCTATAAACAAAAAACCAAAGATGACCTAAACATATGAGGCTAAAAATAAAAGTAAGGGGTGCCTTCTTGGCTTGTGCCCTGACTCAAAGGCCTAAAATCTCCTTAGATTAAGAATCAAATGTTGGCTAAAACTAAACATGGAAAAAACTACAGTTCTCTCATTTTCCTTCCCAATCCCTACAAGAAAATACTAAAAAAACAATATGGCCCATGTTGTTTTGGATCCAGAGTCTCTGAATTCCACAAAAGAAAAAGGTGTGCTTCCCCATGCTTACATCAAAATTATATCACTTTACTCAGAACATATTTTCCCTAAAACTCTCTTTCCAACATTATCTGAGAAGAGCCTGTAAGGATCTATAATCTATTATTATATTATTTTATACATGACATTATTTTAACTGGGATTTCATATGAACATAAAAATGAATAGAATTATCATATTATTAGTTTTCAAAAGTAATCCAATTCAAAATAGCATATAGCTAAATAAAAAAGAATGGAAATACTAAGTATAATTTTATTAAAGTAAGAGAAGTGATTTTTGGACACTGGTCTTCAGGGAGACACATTACTGAGAAGAAAACAGACCAAAGACAGATAAGAAACAAAGCTGTTTAACTCTGCTAAATTAAGTTGAAAGTTTACGCTTTCCTCAGCTGAAAGTTTACTTTAAGAGTTAAATATTTTGTTATAATACAAAGAAAGATTAAGTTAATACTTGTATTCTCTTCAGTTTGTCCATTTGTTAATGGAGATTTAAATACTTTCTTGTCATTACAATGACAATAAAGACATGCATGAAAATGCTTGAGAAACTGAAAACTCCATGAGTCTTTCTAGCACAATATTTCTCCCAATGAGACCAAAGTGTAGGGTGGAACAGCTGGAAATTGTATCTAAGAAGTGGAAAGAATCTTGGAGTATGTTTGAATTAAAAAAAAGAAGTGGAAAGAGGATTGTTTGCCACTATCTTGTAGACTGGGTAGAGAGAAAGAAACTAAGCTGAAGAACAAGCACCCATTGGCCAATAAACAGTTCTGATCTTCTATCTACAGCCTTCCTGACATAACTGTAATGCTTTATATTTAAAACCTTTCCCTGGCTCTGCCATTGTCTACAGAATAAAATTCAAGCCAGTCTCAAAGGATATGAGGACCTTGAAGACCTGGTCTCATACTTTTCCAGTTGCTCTAAATCTCTCAAATTATACTCGACTATTAATAATTCAAACTGCTGCTGTATCCTCTACTGCATACTGCAATGATACTCATTAGCATTTTTTAAGAAATACTGTTCATTCTACTTTTCATGCTCTCAAATTATAAACTTATCTCAAACTGGAAGTCATATCTTCTTCCCACATATATCCCTAGTACAGAAAAGACAATACATAAAATACATAAAAAATGAAAACGAATTTGTCATGAACAGATTTACATTAAAATTCTGAATCAAGCTATCTCCTATTACAATAAATAACTCAAATAGAACTAAATAACTAAACAAAACAGACTAGAAGATAATTCACTCATTCTCTATATTAGGTATATTTTGACAAGAGTTTAAAAGTTACATCTAGAATAAAGGTCCCTGAAAAACACAAATAAGCTAATCATTCAAATGAGACCAGTTTTCTGATTAGCATATCACTCAGGTCAAGTAGACAGAAAAGGGCGGGCAGGCAGAGAGACAGGAAGGCAGGCACACACATACACATGTATGTTCTAGGTGTTTTGCCCAAATCTCTTATTTACTCTAGTTATTGAGGATGATCAATACATGACTTCTTTCCAGTATCTAAAAATATTAGCTACCTGGGACTAATTAACATAAAAGTTGGTAAGATGGGAAAATTACCAGACCCTGGAAAACTAAGTCAAAGGAAGTATGTTACATGCCCTCATGATCACTGAAATGGAGAGTAAAATATGCTCCATTTCATTTTCTTTATGTAGAAATTACCACACTGTGTCAAACCCAAGGAACCTCTTGCTTAGTATCTGCCTCTGACAAAGGCACAAATATCATCTTCTCACAAACAGCAACTTTACAGGTTAAACACCTTTATTTCCCTTAGGATTTCATTATAGATTAATCTTCCATTACATTAGAAAAGGGTTTTGTTTGCTTGTTTGTATTTTGAGACAGGGTCCCTCTCTGTTACCCAGGCTGCAGTGCAGTGGCACAATCTGGCTCATCGCAGCTTCAACCTCCTGGACTCAAGCAATCCTCTTACCTCAGCCTTTTGAGTAGCTGGGACCACAGGCGTGCACCATCACATCCAGTTCATTTTTACATTTTTTGTAGCTATAGGGTTTCTCCATGTTCCCCAGGCTGGTCTCAAATTCCTGAGCTCCAGCAATCCACCTGCCTCACCTTCCAAAATGTTGGGATTACAGGCATGAGCCACTGTGTCCAGCCATAAAAAGTTTTACAAATTTTAATATCTGTATTCCCATTAAGATAATGATTTTTCCAAATGTTCTGTACTCCCTTTCAAATATCAACATTGAAAAAATAAAACATGAAAAGCTTATATTCTAACAAGTTGAAGAATTCCAAGTTTTAATAAATTAAAGAGAATGGATTCTATAATACCCACTTTAAGATAGCCAAAGACTAATCAAATAAGTAAACTCCAAATTCTTGGGATCTTATAGGTAGGCAGATATAGTTCACTGTACTAAAGAAAATAAATAAACAAAAAAATACTATATACCTAATTATAGTGGTTTTATATTTAGAGACTCAACCTACAAAGGGTACATAATTGGATTTCATTAAAAAATGATGTCATCGGCTAGGTGCAGTGGCTCACGCCTGTAATCCTAGCACTTTGGGAGGCCGAGGTGGGTGAATCACGAGGTCAGGAGTTCAAGACCAGCCTGGCCAAAATGGTGAAACCCTGTCTCTACTAAAAATACAAAACTTAGCCGGGCGTGGTGGTGGACACCTGTAATCCCAGCCTCTCAGGAGGCTGAGGCAGAGAACTGCTTGAACCCGGGAGGCAGAGGTTACAGTGAGCTGTGATCGTGCCACTACACTCCAGCCTAGGCCACGGAGGGAGACTCTGTCTCAAAAAAAAAAAAAAACCCAAAAATGTCATCAGAATTTGAAAATAAAACTCCTAAGGCCGGGCGCGGTGGCTCACGCCTGTAATCCAAGCACTTTGGAGGCCAAGGCGGGCGGATCACCTGAGGTCAGGAGTTCAAGACCAGCGTGACCAACATGGTGAAACCCCGTCTTTAAAAAATAAAAAATAAAAAAAAATAAAAATAAAACTCCTAGCCAAACCTGTTATTCCAAACAACACAGAGTGTGAATTGTTAGTGTCAGAGAAAAGACAGACAGTTGTTATGTTCAAAAGCTAGTAAAAGGTAGCAGGCTGAGTATAATTTGGTGAATCCAAGTTAGACCTCTACAGACAGCTGTAAGGTGTAAACACCCTGAAGACCTAGGAATAAGCTAAGTGGGGGAGAGCAGTGGAGCTGCATAATTGTACTGTTATTGTTTACTGAGGTATGAAAAGCATAACATTGAATAATGCCAAGGTAAAAACTACCAAAAAGCCTAAACACAAAATTTTAGATTCTTCTATACAACAACAACAAAAATATCAGTAATGAAAAATTATAGTGTACAGTATAACTGAAGAACTTAAATACATGTTCAAATGCTTGTACCAAAATAAGCTAAAAGTGGTAGAAAGCAATGAAAAATCACTATATTTTCTACTGCTTTTATGTTTAGATTTTTAAAAAATCACAAACACATATATTATGATATAATAGTGATTACTGACCAAAATAAAAAAAAAACACCTTGCTATAAGCACATGGGAAAACACAAAAACAAAAACCTATGGTTCCTTTCCCTTCCCTATGGAAGCCCACAAACTCATCTGTCATCTTCACAAGGGGTGGAGATGCAGATGGCATGTTAACAGTGTGCATGCTGGGGACAGACGGTTAAGTTAATTAATTAAGTGTTGCCCAGACGTAACAGAATTGACCAACACAAAGCAGTCAAGGATAATGAGGCAGAGACTAAGAAGACAGTTATAAGACTAGAAGACTGAATACAAACAGGGGACTGAGTAAATAAGTAAATATATCAAGGTTAACAGGAATCCAGATTTCTCACTGTTAGAAAAAGAAATTACAAATATGAAAAGATAAAGACTAGCAAATATCCATATGGATCCATATTAGAGGCACTGATAAGAACTCATGGTCTTTAATAGATAAATATAGCTCTGTGTATATTTATTTTCCCAAACATATGCAGGTAAACAAATATATACTGTCTAGCTCTGTTTCACAAAAGGGCCTGGAAGCAACTGTACCCCTGCATTCTCCAAAGAGCACTACTTGGGTTATAACCAGTGTCAATGAGCATATCCAGGGTCTAGATATTACACAGGCCAGGTGCGGTGGCTCACACCTATAATCCCAGCACTTTGGGAGGCTACTGTGCCCAAAAGTTCAAGAACAGCCTGGGCAACAAAGTGAAACCCCTGTTCTACTAAAAAAAAAAATAGAAATAAAAAAAATAGTCGGGTATAGTAGCATGTGCTTGTAAGTTCTCAGCTACTCAGGAGGCTGAGGTGGGAGGATCACTTGAGCTCAGGAGGTCGAGGCTGCAGTGAGCCATGATCATGTCACTGCACTCCAGTCTGGGCAACAAAGTGAGACCCTGTCAATCCATTTCATCCATCTTTTTGTCCGTCCATCCATCCATCCATCTATACATCCCTACATACTTTTCACAAATCAAAGGAATAAACTGAATATAAACAATGAAAACTCTCTGGAGAAATCATTGATTCCAAGGCTGGGGTAGGGAAAGTACTATATAAGCATGGAATATGCTACTGTATCGGAAAGAAGGAAATGCTCAAAGAATGATAGGGACAAAGCAAAAAGACACGGAGACAAACTTAAATGGGCTCCCATGAGCCAGATCTGGAATAAATTAAACATTAAAATAAATGACAGTAACTAATTATAAATCATTAAATAAAATAGAAATCACGTATCCATCTCCTATAAATTAAAAAAAAGGAAGAAATAAGAAAGAGACGAATGGGGTAGGAGTTCAAGGCTATAGTGAGCTATGACTGTACCACTGCACTCCAGCCTGGGCAACAGAGCAAGATCCTAACTCTAAAAAATAAAATAAATAAATAAATAAATAAATTAGGTAGAAGAAAAGCCTCTCTTCTATGTTATAAGCCAACTAATAAATCCAAAAGGAAAAGCAAGATTTAAAATGGGCAATTCATTGCAGTAACATTGATTCAAGTATTATGCATTAGTGAATGCAAAAACAAGTGGGTGACAGCTTGATCTGAAATATAATGTTTATTTAGTGTCAAAATACTCCCCCATAAAACACTTATTTATTTATTAACTTTATAGTAGAAAAATCTAGCAGACACCATACTAACCAAGGGATAACAGTTAACATCTATAGTAGTGGTAAAAATCGACACTGCCTCCTGATAAAACGCAGTAAGAAACTACACCTTTACTTCTTTGATATTCATACTTAAAATGCATAACTGGGATCCTAAACATGACAAAATATCAAGCATATCCAAACTGAGAGACATTCTCTAAAATAATTGTTCTGTATTCTTCAGAAATGTCAGTCATTGAAGATTAAAAAAAAAAAAAAAGAAGACTGAAGAACTGTTTCAGACGGAAGGAAACTAAAGATACCTGGCAATGAAATGCAACAAGTAACCAGAGGTTGGATCCACAACTTAATTTGAATAAAATCTGTAGATTAGATAGAACTGAATCAGTATTATTTTCCTGACTTACATGACTGTACTCAGGTTATGTATAAAAACGCTTTTTTTTTTTTTTTTTTTTGAGATGGAGTTTCGCTCTTGTTGCCCTGGCTGGAGTGCAATGGTGCAATCTCGGCAACCTGCCTCCTGGCTTCAAACAATTCTTCTGCCTCAGCCTTCCGAGTAGCTGGGATTACAGGCATCTGCCACCATGCCTAGCTAATTTTGTAAAAAATACCTTTTTTTTTTTTTAAAGAAATACTGAAGAATTAAGGGGTAAAAGTGCATGATGTAAGTCACTTATTTCAAACAATTCAGAAAAAAAAAACACACAGAGAATCATAAAACAAATATACAATGGTAACAGTTGGGAAAGCCAACTGTCAAAATATGCTCCCACAAAACATTTAATTTATTTATTATAAAGGGTACATGAAAGTGAAGGATATATGAAAGTTCTCTGTCATCTTACAAGTTTTCAGGAAGTTTGAAATTATTTTTAAAAAGTGCTTGCTATTTCCTTTCCCTGAAATTCAAGGCTGTAAGGCCTCCAAGTCATTATACTAAGAAGACATTCTAGGTAGATGACCAGAATTTCTGTAGACTAAAGGTCAAGTCATCACCTGCATTTTCCAAAACCTGTCATTACCATTTTGTACCTGGGTCCCTGCAAAAAGAGAAAGACTTCGAATAAGACAAGACAAACTTTACTTATAACTTAGATGTTTCAGATTAGAACAAAGTTTCTTAACTCCATGCTACTGATACTTTGTTGAGGGAAGGAGGGTGTCATCCCATGCATTGTAGTGTGTTTAGGGGCTTTGCAGACCTCCACTGACAAGATGCTAGTCGTACACTCCACCGAGTTGTGACAATCAAAAATATCTCCAGATATTGCCCAAATGCCCCTAGGGAGGGCAAAAAAAGCTGCAGGTTGAAAATCACTGGATAAGAAGGTCCAAAACTACCAATGCAGTAGAGCACAGTGGCTCATGCCTATAATCCCAGCACTCTGGGAGGCTGAAGAAGGATAATCGCTGGAGCCCAGGAGGTCAAGAGCAGCCTGGGCAACACAGTGAGACCCTGTCCCTAAAAAAAATTAGTCGGGTGTAGTGGGCCTTGCCTGTGGTCCCAGCAAACTAGGAGGCTAAGGTAGGAGGAATACTTAACCCTGGGGGGGTCAAGACAGCAGTGAGCTATGATAATGTCATTGTACTCCAGCGTAGGCAAAAGTGTGAGACCTTACCTCAAAAACAAACAACAAAAAGACTCTGCCAAATCTATAATCATAAGTCACAAAGAATGTATTTTTCTGAGTCTGCAGACCCAGGATCCTCAGCAACCAGCTTTTTTTTTTTAACCCATTAGAATGGCTTCTATAAAATAACAAAAACAGGCTGGGGGCAGTTGCTCACGCCTGTAATGCTAACACTTTGGGAAGCTGAGGCAGGCAAACTGCTTGAGATCAGGGGTTTGAGACTACCCTGGGTTACATGGTGAAAGCCCATCTCCACCAAAAAATACAAAAATTGGCTGGGTGAGGTGGTGCACACCTGTGGTCTCAGCTACTTAGGAAGCTGAGGTGGGAGGATCACCTAAGCCCAGGGAGGTCAAGGCTGCAGAGAGCAATGATTGCACCACTGCACTCCAGCCTGAGAGACAAAGTGAGACCCTGTCCTAAAAAACAAACAAACAAAAAACAGAAAATCACAAGTGCTGATAAGGATGTGGATAAATTGGAATTTTTGTGCATTGTGTGTGGAAACGTAAAATGGCACAGCTCCTGTAAAAGTGTGGCAGCCACTATGGAAAACACTACGGCAGTTCCTCAAAAAATTAAAAATTGAATTAAAATATGATCTAGTAATTCCATTTCTGGGCATATAGCCAAAAGAACATAAAGTAGGATCCCCAAAAGGTATTTCTGGCTGGACATGATGGCTCACACCTGTAATCCTCATACTTTGGGAGGCTGAGGCAGGAGGACTGCTTGAGGCCAGGAGTTCAAGACCAACCTAGCCAATACAGAGAGATTTCATTTCTAAAAAGAAAAATAAAGAAGGATTTCTATGCCCATGCTTATAGCAAAATGTAGAATATACAAACAATGGAATATTATTCAGCTTTAAAAAGCAAGGAAAATCAGACACATGCTACATGAATAAATCCTAAGAACATTATACCAAGTGAAAGCCAGTCAGAAGAACATGAATACTATGATTCTATTTGTGTGAAATACCTAAAGTAGTCAAATTCATAGAGATAGAAAGTAGAATGGTGGGTGCCAGGAGCTGGAGAGAGGGGGGATAATGAGGGGTTGTTGTTCAATGGATAAAGAGTTTCCATTTAGCAAGACTGAAAAAGTTCTGGAGACTGGGTGCACACAATAAAAATTGTTAAGATGGTAAGTTTTAAGTTATGTATATTTTACTACAACTTAAAAACAATTTTTAATGCCAAGAGCAAGCTAAGTACCTTAACAAGTGATGGTAAGTCCACCTGATGAACTGTGCGTATATGTATTATATATATATATATATATATATATATATATATATATACACACACACACACACACACACACACACACGTATGTTTAACATATGTACATATATGTATACATAATTCAGTAAGTGAACTTGCCATCATCTTATCAAGGAACTTAATTTGCTCTTGGCAGTCATATGAATATGACTATATAGTTCTCTTTATTCTTAATGAGAATTCTAATGAGAACTATATTCTCTTTATTCATAATGAGAATATAGTTCTCTTTATTCTTCTCATCCAAAAGCCTATAAAGTATAAGGCATAGCTTTTTAAAAATACTAGTCAATAACAGCTCTAGAAAACAAGAAAAGAGTGCCTAAGAAGGAAATTCTTTACTGAGAGAAAGCAGACAGGACCAGGGTTCATATCTTCAAAGATCCATGTATTAGTAAGAGTTGCTGTGAACACAATCCTGGGGTAACTCCAGATCAGAATCAAAGGATACAAGGTGTGGGAGAAAGCCAGGGGCAATCATAAGGAGGATACTAAGGGATCTGCAAGTGGAGTAAATGCTTTGGCCAGGCATGTCCCATTCTCTGTCTGTGCTGAGCTGAGATAGCAACGGCATCAGCCCCAGACTGAGGTGAGGAGTATGGGTACTGAGCTCTAGGGAGCCCCCTGATCTCAGAAGGTAATGAAATTTCCACAAGCAAGAGATCCTAATTCCTACAGTTACTGAAGGCCTGTTACAGTGAACAGGCAGATAACCAGGGAGTCTCAAACAGAAGAGCTAAATTAAGATTCATCAAACATCTAAGGAAAACCAACCAAAACAAAAGAAAGTTGCCAAAAATAAGAAAACAAGACCACTTTAAAAGCAAGATTATTTACTTCCTGAAGAACTAAGATGACACTGAAAAAAAAAAAATCAGAAATAGTTTAAAATAGCTTTTGAAATTAAAAAAGACAAGAAAAGAAAAAGAACAAAAAATAATCCCCCAAGTGACTACTAATAAAGGAATACAAGTTAAAATAACATGGCACCATTTTTTTGTTGCACTGGATTGATATATAATTAAAAGGGTTGACAGAATTGCAAAGACAGGAACTCTTCCCAGGTGGATGGTGGCATAAATTTTAAGTATTTTAGGGTATGTAATTTGGCAGGATCTACATTAAGCATGCATGTATATTTTGATCTAATAGTTTCATGTCTAGGAATCTATCCTACAAAATACACATGTATATAAAGAAGCATGTACAAAATAGATATTGCAGAACTGTTTTAATGGAGAAAAATTGAAAATAAGCAAAATATTCATCAAGATGATTTTGTACATTTATTAACTACAAGATACTAATAATTAATGCTATAGAATGTTAGAAAGGTATTTTTTAAAGTGAAATAGACCTATTCATATTCACATGACAAGATACACAAAGTGTATTAAATGAAAAAAAGGAGAACATATATATATATGTAGTACATACATAAAAGTGGAAGCAATCTCAGATACATATATGTATATCAATTGTTTTTAAGGGGAGAGATATTTACATATAAAGTTAGGATTGATAGCTACAAATTAAACTGTTTACAGTTAGCTATGGAGAGGAAGGTAGGTGGGAGTCACAGAAAGAAAATTTCATTTTTAGTTTAAAATTTTTTTGTGTTTGAGATGGAGTCTCACTCTGTAACCCAGGCTGGAGTGCAGTGGCATGATCTTGGCTCATTGCAACCTCCGCCTCCCAGGTTCAAGTGATTCTCCTGGCTCAGCCTCCTGAGTAGCTGGGATTACAGGTGCGTGCCACCACACCCAGCTAATTTTTTAATTTTTGGTAGAGATGAGGTTTCACCATGTTGGTCAGGCTGTTTTCAAACTCCTGACCTTGTGATCCGTCTGCCTCGGCCTCCCAAAGTGCTGGGATTACAGGCTTGAGCCACCATGCCTGGCCAATTTTTTTTCTTTTAAAGAGACAGGGTCTCATTCTGTCACAGCAGCCTCAACTCCCCAGGCTCAAGCCATTCTCCCACCTCAACCTCCCAAGTGGCTGGGACTATAGGCACATGCCACCACGCCCAACTAATTCTTTTTCTTTTTTTTTTTGTAGAGATGGGGTCTCACTATGTGGCCCAGGCTAGTCTCAAACTCCTGAGTTCAAACAATCTTCCTACCTTGGCCTCTTAAAGTGCTGGGATTATAAGGTTGAGCCATCACACCCATCCTCACAATTTATTAATTGTACTTTATGCCTAATAAAAAACAAATTTTAAAAGTGTATCAGACCTGGGCAAGATTACTGCATGCTCAGTGTGCAGGGAACTCTCTGATTTAGGCCAGGTACAAGTTTATAGCAGACATAGTAAAAATTCATTCATTTACTTGAGGTTCATGGAGCAGTATCACCTGAACTACCTGCCTGTATAACTGTATCTCCTAAGCTTAAACTGTAGTTATCTGTTTCAGTAATTGCCTAATAAGCTGATAAATGAACATCTGTTAGAAACTTGTTTTGTATCATTAAAAGTAACTGCTCTTGCAGTTCTCTCTTTTAAAGTTTTTCTCTTGTGTTTTAAATTTATACAGACACACACATTCTTTTAAACTATGAGTTTAAAAGTCTCTTAGATTGCTTTCACTTTTATTTTACATTTTACTTTTTTAATAAACTCTCACTTCTTAGAGATTCCAGGGCATTCTCATGTCTACATGCTCAGCAAGAAAAAGCAGTCAAATGCAATGATAATATCACACCAGCCTCATCAATTGACCATGCAAAGTTTTATCAGGCCATATATATAATTTAAGCTATTAAAATTTGTACAATGTTTATAAATTATTACCTGAAACTGTCTCCGAAAATCTGAATAACACAAAACTCTGGGAAAAAAAGACAGAGGGAGGAAGAATTTGGCTACTATAGTCCCAAACTGGCCCAAGAGCCTTTCTTAAACTTTAACGACCAGGAGCCTGGCACTACTGCTCCTCTTTCCTGAGGTCAAGCATTCAAATTCAAAAGACAAAATTTAAGCCAAAAAACACTAGTAAGAAAGCAGTACCATATGACTCACACTGAGAAACTAGGCAAAGATTTTGAAAGCTTTAATGGCAAAGGAGCAGAAAACCTAGGCCAGACATTTCACCAATTGGCCAAAATTTAATAGTGCTTTGATTCTGTGAGAATGGGAAAAACATACACATTGTCTCCAGTTTGCCTCCTAGTCTCTGTAACACTGCCATGCTACAGGTAGAATGGCTTTATAAATAGACTTAAAAGTTGGAAACTGATGACAAGAGAATATCAGATTAGAGCTCAACAAAGTCAAACTAGAAAGAGCCAAAAAATTAAATTAAAAAAGCACAGATGGTATATACATTTATCTATATGGGGGGGAGAGAGAGGAGAGAGAGAGAGAGAAGATAGAGAGATATAGCAAACTAAGTCAACAAAGTAATCTATTTGTAGTATCTAGTAGAAACAAATGGGAATAGTGTATGTGGCAGAGACTACTATTTGACCCTCAATATCCATTCTCCACTTCTTCCTTTAGTACTATAATCTCTTATTCTTAGCCAAGCACATGACTGACGGACTTGCTAAAGAGTGCACCTCTCAGATGCACATGTACTTAGGTACAGACAGTAAGATCTGGCCAATGACATGTGAGCAGAAATGATACATACTAACGGTATCCTAAATAAGAATGGGATGTGACCACTACTATTCCTTTTCCTGTCTCCTGCTGGCTGGAATATAGTAAAGTAGGAAGCTGAAGCAGTAATATTAAACTATGAAATAGAAAATACATATTAAACATGGCAGAGCACAAAGACAGAAGAAATTTGGGTCCCCTGCATGATGATGCATGTGCTTATTACTAAATCTCTTTGTTACATGAGAGAAATACAGCCTCCTCATTCAACTAAGTAATATTCACTATGAGAGCATTGTTAATCTGTGAGGTGCCATAGCATCCCTTATAGGTTACCTGCTAAACCTATACTTGTATCAGAAAAGGGCTTGCCCACTGAATGCAGATCACCCACAAATTGGCCGCCCATTTAACAAAACACTATGTGTATACTTACCCACACTCACAAACTGTTCTTGCATATGAGTTATGGTCTTCTGTGAGTTCATTCCCTAATAATTTGCACAACTCCATAAGAAAGGCCCATTTAAAACTCTTGATACTTACTGACACATTAGCACTATCACTGCTTGCAATCTCAGCTGCCTTTTCAATAATCTGTTTAAAAAAATTGAAAAAAATAAATTTTGGCTCTCATATTTGTAGAATTTTAAGTGTAAATGACTACACTTGTACTTAGACTACATAAGATCTAGCATTGCTATGCTTTATAACAGAAACATGAATTTTAAAAGCAAAATCATGCTTCCCCAGTGCTTTAAACTCTTGACAACAGGGCAACGATGGTATTGCTATGAGTGATTATTATGACTCCTAGGAAGCACCAAAATTGTCTGTAGATAAAATAAGTAGCAACTAGCATATATCTGTCAAATTTCTTTTTTGAAATATAAGTAAATGTATTCTAGCAAAGGAAATGCAAAAACATGTAAGAGTTACTAAATTGTAGAATAAACTTTTGTCATTATGTTTTTTTCTTCAATGAAGACACCAAAAATAGAAGTAATGACAAGGTAAAAGTCTAAAAATATGTTAAAATTCATTAAGTCCAAACAGGGGGAGGCTCATTTTGCTAAGATAGAAGCCCACTTGCCCAGGAGGAAGATCAATAAGTAAGTAATTAGATTAGCTGGGTGTGGTGACCCCCACCTTTAATCCCAGCACTGTGGGAGACCAAGGAGGAGGATCATCTAAGCCCAGGAATTCAAGACCAGCCTGGCAACATGGTGAGGCCTCATCTCTATAAAAAAAAATAAGTAAACTAAAATAGAATAAATAAAAATAAAAAGATTTTAATGTTATAATTCCCATCCTATTACATAGGGTTGTCAAAATAAAATAAGATTATGGTTATTTAAATTAACCAATAACCATAAAATTAACCTGAAAAGCAAAACATAACACAAATGATTACAACAAGCATTATATTAAATAAAAAGAACAGGACTTAGGGAAGCTTTCACTTTTTACATCTGTATTATTTATATTATAATAACCATATCTAACTTGTACAATTAAAGGAAATCAGTAAAAATATACATATTAACACATTTTTTGTTTGTTTTTGAGATGAGGTCTGACTATGTTGCCCATGCTGGCCTTGAACTCCTGGGCTGAGGCAATTCTTCCACCTCAGCCTCCTTAAGTAGATGAGACTGAAGGCTACTGTCCTTGGCTTATATATATTTAAAGACTAAAATCTCTATCCCAAATTGATATTCTTCGAGAAAGACTCTCCAAGGGATTAGAAAGACAAAAGAAAAGTTTAATGACCATTTGCAGATGACTGGAGCAATGGTGAAATAAAACTTCTCTTGAATTATTCTATTAAAGATATTCTATTTGCAAATACAGAAGTTTGTATTTGTAAAAGTGCTTCAAAAAGTATCTCATTTGAGCCAAAATAGCCTATAACTGTTGAACACACATCGTAGCTGAACATGATAATAGTCACAGCTAAGACTATTAAATGTATCATGAGCAGCTATGGCTTATGGATACATTTCTGTCGAAGGAATAACTAAAGACACTAGATAAATATATTGGATGAGTCAAAATGTAGCTTTTCTACTCAGTGTATACTAAGGTATATGGTTCTTGCCATACTGAAATTTCTATTATAATAAGCACAAAATTTAATTTGGTTTTAAATTATTGTTCAGAAAAACATGTTTAAAAAACTTGAAATAAAAAATTACTCCTTAGATGGATAAAATTCAATTAAAATGAAAATGAAGAAACAGTGAGTTATATAAATTTAATTTGCATAATACTTTAAACGTGTAGGTAGATTAATTTAAGTATTTATAAAGTATATCAATCTTTAAAGGTAGTTTGTTCTCAAATGGATTTAGGAAATTAAATAAACTTCCAGTTTATTTTCTGAACTTTTTTTTTCCCCCAGAGACAGGGTCTCTCTCTGTTGCCCAGGCTGGTGCACAGTGGCATGACCATAGGTCACTGCAGTCTCAAATTCCTGGGCTCAAGTGGTCCTCCCGTCTCAGCCTCCCAGAGCAGCTAGGACTATAGGCACAAGCCAACACACCCAGCTAATTTTTAAATTTTTGTACAGACAGGGGCCTCTCTAAGTTGTCCAGGCTATCTTGGACTCCTAGTCTCAAGTGATCCTCCTGGCTCAGACTCCCCAAGTTGATAGGATCACAGGCCTGAGCTACGGTGGCTGGCTCCTACTTTCTGAGTATTTGTTCAAAGATTTCCTCATAAAAATCAACACTACCAGATGCAGTGGCTCTCACTTGTAATCCCAGCACTCGGGAGGCTGAGGCAGGACAATTGCTTTAAGCCAGGAATTTGAGGCTCAATAATTGTGCCACTGTACTCCAGCCTGTACGACAGAGAGAGACCTTATTTTTTACAACAAAAAACACCATGCCAAACCTGAAGATAAAATATATGACAGATCAGCTCTCTGAGCATATAAATTACCATAGCCCTATATTTAGCCCCCATTAGATAATCGCCTTATCCCCAAGACATGCAGTATGTAAATTAGAGAAATATATTTAGAAATGAAGTCCTTACTATAGATTCTATAAAATGACTACATTAAGGAAGTCCCACTAACAGAAATCTTCAACAAAAATCAATTGTTTTTTGAATATCAGTTCTAACACAGCAGTGATTATACCTTTAATATCTGAAACAACATGCAGGGGCATGTTTCATTGAACATTTTATATATTCAGAGTTACATATGAATGTATATAGTCCTTTTAGGGGCCTGAGATATTCAAAAATATCTCAGAACAGTTAGGATTTCTTCATTTTATAAATAGGAAACCTGAACTCCAGAGGTGCCTTTTCTTTCTTAGTCAGTGATAAAGCCAGAACTAACAGAGTTAAGAGGGCTCCCTGCTCCATGGTCTTCCCACTCAACAAAGCTGGCATTGTATGGGAAGTTTTGAAAGAGACTGATAGAGCTTAAACTATACACAGATAGAGCCAGCTAGTAATCATTCAATTATTTCATGCATAGTGGCCCTTTAAATAATTAGCTTACCTTATCGAAGGGAGGGTAATAATAAGGTTGTTTTTTATTCTCTGGAAATTTAATATGCAAAGCTGTTGCATTTTCAGTATATGGATTTGTCTGAACAGTTCCCATTGGATTCAACATTTCTTCAAGTTCATCTAAAACATGCAAATAATTTTGATTCTTAAAAAAGTCTTTAAAACTAAGCTTAAAAAAAAGCTGCAATGGATCTCCTCCCATGAAAATTACCTTAGAAGTGTGTCAACTATAGAAGTGTGACAGACAATTATATCAGTAAGCCTCTAATTTTCTGTTAATGCTTGGAACAAAATTTCAGTGCGAGTCTGCATATATCTTTAAAAATTGAGAAAGTTAACAAAATTGAATAGCTACTTTACCTCTTAATTCAAATTTAGTTCTCAATCTTGAAAAGACTTTAATTGGAACTGCTCTCCCTCCATCAAAACTATGTGGCCCATGAAACTATAATCTCATCACTATATATGGACTTCTTACATGTAATCCTGGTTTTCATGGTTGTCACAATAACCAAATTTGTATTTTAAGTCATCAATGACATTCTTCTTTTCAAATCTAATAATAATGCTCTTTATTATCCTGTAACTGCTGACACAAAATATCTTTTTCTGGTAGTCTCTGGAATACTCCATTAAGTGGCACTCCTTTTACCTCACCAATTGTTTCTTTTTTCAAGGTACTCCTTCCTTTTCCACCACCCTAAATATGGTCCATTCACAGAACTGTGTGTGGGATTTTAGAATTTCAGTATAGTTAGAAAACGCTGGAGTTCACATTATATAAACGTTTTATTTCACAGATAGGAAACTCATGATGAGAAAGTAGGAACACAATCTAAGATCTCCCCTCTCCAAAGTAATTTTTCTTTTCTCATACTGACTGTAGTACAGTTGTTCTCTCTGTACATCCTAAGGAAAAAAAAAGATCAGATCTATTCTGTTTTGGTCTAATGTCCATAAAGTATGCACGTTCATAATTATCTCCTAAAGCTGGAAAATCTTTACAGGTTTTAGTTCCTTAATTCTTCGCTCATCTTTTTAAATATTTTCTCATCTCACAGACTCAATTTTCTTTTTCTTTTTTTGAGACAGGGTCTCTGTCACTCAGGTTGGAGTGCAGTGGCATGATCTCGGCTCACTGCCACCTCCACCTCCCAGGCTCAAGTGATACTCCCACCTCAGCCTCCTGGGTAGCCAGGACCACAGGCACATGCCACCATGTCCGGCTAATTTTTTAACTTCTGGTAGAGACAGGGTTTTGCCATGTTGCCCACACTGGTGTTGAACTCCTGAGCTCAAAAGATCCACCCAACTCAGCCTCCCAAACTGCTGTAATTATAGGCGTGAGCAATCACACACAGCCCAGACTCAATTTTCACCTGGATGGAGGCAAGTCTTTTTTTTATCTTATTGCTTTTTAGAGACAGGGTCTTGCTATATCGCCCAGGTTAGATGCAAACTCCTGGCTGATCCTCCTGCCTCAGGCTCCTGAGTAACTGGGACTACAAGTACACACACCACTGCATCTGGCTCAATTCTCATAACTTATACACCTCTAGAAATGATTTCTCAACAATTAACAGTCTCATACTTCTGCTCTCTAGTACTATTATTCTTTTGTCCTATCACAAATGCAAACTAACTGAGGTCATATTTAGTATTTTAGTACTTATTAGCCCCCAATATAGAGGTAATCCTTCAACCTTGTTCAAAAGAGATCAGAAAAAAAGGCATTCTTTTTCTGTGTGTATAGGGAGACAGAGTCTCACCGTGTTGTCCAGGCTGGTCTCAATCTCCTGATCTCAAATGATCCTCCTGCCTCAGTCTCCCCAAGCAATGGGAATACACATGTGAGCCACCATATCTGGCCAAAAAGGCATTCATATATACTACACACGGAGAGTAAAAATTGATATACTCTGTTGGGGAGCAATTTGTAATTATAAGAATTACAAATTTATCTATTCTTTGACTCAATAAACCCACCTCTAAGGAATTTATCTCAGATATACACCTGTACATAGCATAGTTATTCATTATAGCAGCACTGTTTGAATTATCAGAACACAACTCTGCTTTAAAAAAAAAAATTTCTCTAACAGTCCAGGCATGGAAGGAAAAAACAGTTCTCTATGTAGGTAGATATGGTGAATAAAGCAAGAAGCAGAATACTATGCAGAATGTGCTATAAGTACAGGGAGAAAAACAAGTCTGTATTTCCTAGTGCATATATAAAGAATTCTGGAAAGTTAGGAAAAAAAATAAATAAATGTGATTATATACCTTGTAATGATGACCTAGAGACTCTAGATGATACATTATTGGTAGTTCCTTTGCTTCTTGTTTGCCCCTACTGGGTTAAATGTGACAGTTCTAGAGCTGACACATGTAGAACTAATTGTGTTCATTTATTATTTTTCATCATACATTTTCTTAGAGATGAAATTAGATTCATAGTATTATGCCAAGTTAATACCAGCAAAAATTGTAATTTTTACTAAAAATACTAGTCAAGTTGGTTGGTGATTCTGGAGAACATGTGTGAGTCCAAACTAAGATTTTCAAGAAAGTAAAGTATTTTGCTGCTATATTTTCTTGCATTGTGAAAGTTTACTTCCTCATAAGAAATACGTCAAATAGGCTGGGAGCAGTGGCTCATGCCTATAATCCTAGCACCTTGGGGGGCCATGGAGGTGAAAATCACTTGAGCTCAGGCGTTCGAGACAACCCTGGGCAACGTGACGAAACCCCATCTCTACAAAAAATACAAAAAAAAAAAAAAAAATTAGTCGGGTGTGGTGGTGTGTGCCTGTAGTCACAGGTACTTGGGGGCTGAGGCAGGAGGCTCACTAGAGCCCAGGAGGTCGAGGCTACAGTGAGCTGTGTTCAAGTCACTACACTCCGGCATGGGTAACAGAGTGAGACCCTGAGTCAAACAAACAAACAAAAAGAAATACATCAAATATACACAGCTCTCCTACATTTGGGGAATAACATAATTAGTGAAAATTATTAGAGGTACATGCTGGAGAGAACAGAAGAATATGGGGGACACACACACACACACACAATTAGATTGCAAAGAGTTTATAAATATGTCAGTAAATGATTATCTAAAAATAATTTCTCAGGTGACAACTGCTAATACGTGAACATTTTCAAATGTTACTTACAAAGCCATTAATTTAAAAATTTGAATTCAAATTAGTTCACAACTTTACTAGACACATTAACAAACTATAAAGACAGGAAAAAAGAAAAAGAAAATCACTATTATAATGCAAGATTTACACTAAAACTTCCAACATTTGGGAAAGCAGTATAGACCAATGGAAAGATTTTCATTCAAATTTTATGTTTGAACCAACGATGTAAGACTAACTTATTTTCTCTAAGCTTCACTTTTCTTATCTGTAAAAACAGAAATAAAACCATCTACCTCATTTGATGAGGGGATTTTGAGTAGTATTTGAGAAATAAAGGCGTGTGGAAGGTGCTACACTTACCTCAAATTTCAGGCTAAAGCCCTAAAGAAAAAGTGTTTTTATTATGTCTCCTACTTTACGGAATGTTCCTTCCACTAATGAAGAAAGTTAGCACAACTACGAGCAACGAAGGTTATTATAAAGAAGACACTATTCCTTAGGAGAATTTCTCAAAAAAAAAAAAAAAAAGCTGAAAGCAACACACATTCATTAAAATAAGAAATATATTCAGAAATAATCCCCCACTGTGTGCCTGGCAGCACAACTCAAGGAGTCAGAAGTTTGGACTATTTCATTCCTAAATATGGAGATGAATAAGATTTAAAGACAAAGCTACCCATCACAAAACTTAAAAGTTATGTCCCATGGCCAGACTAGACAATCTGTAATGAGCTAAATGAATAATTTGTTAATATTAACTTGTTATTAGCAAAATAGTGGTACATTATTTGTTGGAAGTATGTTTAAAGTACTAACTTGTTAAAATAACCTTTTAAAATACAGGCCAGGCACAGTTGGCTCATGCCTGTAATCCTAGCATTTTGGGAGGATCGCTTGATGCCAGAAGTTCTGAGACTAGCCTTGGCAATATAGTAGACCTTGTCTCTACAAAATAAAAATAAATAATAAATAATAAAATACAACATAGGCCAATTTTAAGCCAAAAAAATTTTGTGATCTACTCAGAAACAAATCATTTTATGATAGTATTAAAATAATTTGTGTAAATCTGTTTTAAAATAAATAACAATACAAAATAATAGTCTTATTTTACTAAATTGAGAGAATGGTGATGCATGAAGAAATACTAACTAGTCCACATGCCAAAAGTTAGTTACTGTTTAACACTAAGGATAAGAATGTAAATCTTACCTGGAAATGAAGACCAGCTGTGTAATATTACGTCTCCAGTTCTCAATTGTCCTTTAAAGTCAAAAACCATCGTATTTACCCACGCTACAGGATAATGCTGTTGAAAAAGATACCATTGCATAAATATGCTAATAATGAACTTTAAGGTGTAAACATGCACATGCCCTTTGTTTCAATAATGCTAGTTCTAGGAAGTTCTAGATGATTTCCAAAATAATCTTCTAAAATGAGAACAAGGCATACATAGAAAAATGCTCAATATTTTTATTATGTTTAAGAAGAACCTTAAAACCCAATTAATGTTTCATAATAAAATAGTATATGAATAAAATGGAACATGTACTATACAGCTTTGCGAAAATGAGGTGTTTTTTTTTTTGAGACAGTCTCACTCTGTCATCTGGGCTGGAGTGTGGTGGCGTGATCTCAGTTCACTGCAACCTCCACCTCCCAGGTTCAAGAGATTCTCTTGCTTCAGCCTCCCGAGTAGCTAGAATGACAGGCACCTGCCACCACATCTGGCTAATTTTTGTATTTTAACAAGAGACAGGGCTTTGCCATGTTGGCCAGGCTGGCCTCAAACTCCTGACTTCAGGTGATCCACCCACCTCAGCCTCCCAAAATGCTGGGATTACAGGTTATGTATGAGCCATCATGCCCGGCCAAATTGAGGAATTTTTAATAATCCAAGAAAGTATGTATAATATCAGGATATATGTTTTAAGAGCTTTCAGCCTACATAAATCTCAGTATGGAAGGAGATAATGTCTCTAGGTATATAATATATATATTAATTATATATATTTATATTATATATTTATTATATATATACCTAGAGATAATGTCTCTAAGTATATATATTTATTATATATACCTGGCAGCACAGGTATATATAATAAATATATATACCTAGAGACATATATCTCTAAAAAGGAGCCATTGAGCTGATAGTACTTTTTTTTTTTAACTACAATATAACAACTACATACATAGCAGCTGATAGGTCTTTTATACAAACATTTAAATAGATTAATTTTGCCACAGTGTATCAAAAGCCTTATAAATAATCAAACACTTTGAGGATAATTCTATATCAGGGATGGAAAAAATACTAAGGAACTAACTCTTCTATGACTTTTTAGTCATTAAAAGTTATTTTTAGGGTTTTTTTTGGAGACAGGATCTCACTATGTTACCAAGATTGGTCTTAAACTCTTGACCTCAAGCCATTCTCCCACCTCGGCCTCCCAAAATGTTGGGATTACAGGCGTGAGCCACTGCACCCAGCCCAAAAACTATGTTTAGAAGATTATATGATGATAACTAGAGGGAATGCTTATATTCCCATGTTAAGAATAAAAGAACACAAATTCATATAGATAAAATAGTAAGTAGGTTTTAAAAACGTGTAAAATAATAACCCTATCCCCGCCAAAAAGTTTTCGAAAAACCAAGAAAAAAGTGAAACACTTGACTGACAACATGGAAGATGAGAGTATGACAACAGGTCCATCCTCTTATATCCATAATTTCAACATCTGAGGAGCTCTGAAAACTGAAGGTTTATTCATAGTTCATGTGACAGCAAAAGTGGCCAGAGATGGCAAAAAGCTAATGACAGTCACATTTAGTGTGAATATTCACTTATTTCACTCCAAATATTAACATGCTTGATGACACATTTATGCCCCAGACACCACAAGATGTTGAGTCAGTTACAATCAATTAGCTAAAATGCACAAAATTCTGAATTCTAAAACATATGTCACATGAAATTTCAGTTGAAAGAGAGCAGAACTGTAAACTTTTCAAACATCATCATTCTTTGTATCGTCTTAAAAATTATTACATATGTAATAAAACACTTATAAAATAAATCTGCCAAAAAAATGCACGTTAGAAGGAGCAAGATTACAAAAAAATGCATGAACATAAACATAAATGCATGAACATAAAGACATAAACATGGAAATTTCTTACCTTCTTAAAATCAGTTCTTAAGGATCAAAGTTAACTAATATAATTTAACTTGCATTACTCAATTATTTCAAACAGTTTCAAAATTATTCCATTATATAAAACAATCGTCAGAAGTTAGTATATCATTACCACTTTTCCAGCTTTCCTGATGGTCTGATATTTAGAGGGGTTAATAGTTTTCGTTGATTTCTTTGTTTTTGCTTTATCCAAAACTGCATAAACAGCAAAACATAATCGAGCCATTCTTGGTAAGTCACAAGTATTGATATCAAATTCCAGTGGTTCATTCCAAATATGATCATTTTTCCCTGATACCTCAGAGCTTACCGACTGTTTTACACAGGAGCTCAGTACCATGAAAAAGACCAGCCCTGACATGAACCTGTAATGAAGCAGACAAAAACAAACACAAAATTATGAATACTGTACCACTAAAAACATCTCTTTTTTTAAATTTGTTTCTACACTAAAAACATCTCTATTTTGGAGAAGGAAGGAACATACTGGAAGAAGAAGCATGCCAAGTTTTAAAAGCCTATTTATCTACAGAACCACTAGACTGTAATTAACCACTATATTGATCACAAAAGTGCAGTTAGTCTAATCTGTTTTTCACTTGCTAAGTAAGCTACAAAATCACGTATTGGTCCAAATGCCAGGGTGCTCAATGGTTTAAACAGGTCTAAAGAAACCAAGACAGTAAGTATAAGCATACTATCATATGCTTACCTACTGACTTCATTTACTTGAGGTCTTGTCTTATTCTTCTCTGTATGTAGAAAAGAATGAATGGATGTGATGGCTCCAAAGTTTATTTCTACATCTAAATAATTTATGGATTTGTCATACTCACACTAACTCAAGAGCTAACAAAAGATTCTATCCGTATCTATGATTATCCTTTGTTTTTCCCTAAAGGCCGGGTCCAGAGTGATGCAAGGCATGTGTAAGATGTCCTAGACAATTTTACTCATTTGCAGTTTTTAAAAATGCATGACCTAAGTATCACCAATTTAAAACTCAGGGCAAAGTAAAGCTAAAAACAGTAGTAAAACACAGAGATCGACCCAGTGATTTACTTTTAAGGTCAAAAGTTCTTATACCAGTTTATTCAGATGTGATATTAGCACACAAGATTACTCAATAAATATTTACTAAATAAATGAATACATATATGGAATTGTTTAGGCTTATCTTTCATTTTTCAAAAGCTTATCAATAAAAGCTTTTTTGGCTAGTTAAGAGTTACCACGCCAATTTCTGAAAAGGAAGATAAACACCCCCAAGAATATCCATATGCTTTTCATCTATAGATATTAAAACATATTAAAACAGTAATATAAAAGTTTAAATACTGATGTAATGAGCAATTTTAATTATAAATATTTACAATAATGAGTTTAAAACCTATTAAAATAGGCTGGGAGCTGTGGCTCATTCCTGTAATCCCAGCACTTTGGGAGGCCAAGGCAGGCAGATCATGAGGTCAGGAGATCGAGACCATCCTGGCTAATACAGTGAAACCCTGTCTCTACCAAAAATATAAAAAAATAGCCAGGCATGGTGCCATGAACCTGTAGTCTCAGCTACTCAGGAGGCTGAGGCAGGAGAATCGCTTGAACCTGGGAGGCAAAGCCGAGGTCATGACACTGCACTCTAGCCTGGGCGGCAGAGAGAGACTCCATCTCAAAAACAAAACAAAACAAAACAAAACAAAAACCTATTAAAATAATTACAACTATGTTGTGCTGGCATAAATAAAACTGTAGGTTAGTAGGCCAGACACATCATAATATAATTTAAAAAAGGATAACATAATAAATAGTATTCTTTCATCTAATTCCAGCAAAATAAACACAGATGGATTAGATAGTTAAATATTTTTAAATGATTAGAAGCTAAAGAAATATTAAAAAGCTATCAGAATAACTGTTGAAGCTGGATGATGGGTTCACGGAGGTTCATTATACTATTCTACTTTTGTGTACATTTGAAACTTTAAAAAAAAATAAAGCTAAAAGAAAAAAATGGTTATTCTAACACAGATGATTATAACATGATAAATATTCAAGTAATAGGGGTTACAAAGGATACTAAAAGTAGTTGTAGTAAATCCTCAAGTCCCTAGGAATTTACATCTGAACATATCATCTAATTCCCTTCAACTCCAGATAAAGGGGTAATCCTTCTAGTCAAATCTCCTGGTCCCATATTGCTCCAACTTCCCAAGTACTGAGATGTTGCTCCTTTGCTCCTCTGCATTAGAAAAATCTTCCTCTCCAGCAAGCTATAAACCTGTGCAAGTCTCTCTCAAATCAAACTCAAACAAAAATCTACCTTAGAAGCTAACTAACCATAATCATCCATGTTCTTTCTACCACAGTGATAATGGTACCAAGAGCTACTCAGTCACCTCTGTCTCCTACTTTCAATTCATCATGAAGTCTACATTGTATGAAAGAAAAAGCTGATTTACGATGTAACCTTACATAAAGAACAGTATAACACAAAATACTATACTATAACAAAATACTATCAAAAGCACGGCCAAGTGCGGAGGCTCACATCTGTAATCCTAGCACTTTGGGAGGCTGAGGTGGGTGGATCACTTGAGGTCAGGAGTTCAAGACCAGCCTAATCAACATGATGGAAGACCATCTCCACTAAAAATACAAAAATTAGCCAGATATGGTGGAGAGCACCTGTAATCCCAGCTACCTGGGAGGCTAAGGCAGAAGAATCACTTGAACCCAGGAGGCAGAGGTTGCAGTGATCCAAGATTGCACCACTACACTCAAGCTTGGGCAACATAACAAGCGTCTGTCTCAAAAAAACAAAAAGCACGTTCATCTGGTAAACTGTGTGAAGAATACAAATAAAAGTAGTTTGTAGGCTGGGTGCAATAGCTTATGCCTGTAATCCCAGCACTTTCGGAGGCCGAGGCAGGCAGATCACAAGGTCAAGAGATCGAGACCATCCTGGCCAACATACTGAAACCCCATCTCTACTAAAAATACAAAAATCAGCTAGGTGCGGTGGCGTGTGCCTGTGGTGCCAGCTACTTGGGAGGCTGAGGCAGGAGAATGGCTTGAACCAGGAAGGCAGAGGTTGCAGCGAGCTGAGATTGCGCCACTGTACTCCAGTCTGGCGACAGAGTAAGACTCTGTCTTAAAAAAAAAAAGAGTTTATAGTGGATGGCAGCAATATTGGTGATTGTTGTCCCCTTTGATTAAAGGGGGACAAATATTAAAATCAATGATCTTTGATTTTAATTTTATTTTACAATGTTACCTTTAAATATTTTTAAATATCCCAGAAAGTATCATAAAATGGCTGGATATCTAAATGTAAGACCCTGTATATAGACATAACAGAAAAATGTCCACAGTCACTCCAAAACTCATTAAATGAAAGCATGAATGAAAATGGTGGTTTTTTTTTTAACTTTCATTTTAGGTTTGGGGGTACGTGTGAAGGTCTGTTACATAGGTAAGCTAGTGTCACAGAGGTTTGTTGTATAGATTATTTCATCATCTAGGTATTAAGCCTAGTACCCATTCGTTATCTCTCTGCTCTTCTCCCTCCTCCCCCACTTCACCCTGAAGTAGACTCCAGTGTCTGCTGCTTCCTTCGTGTTCATAAGCTCTCATTATTTAGCTTCCTTATAAGTGAGAACATGCGGCATTTTGCTTTCTGTTCCTGCATTAGTGTGCTAAGGATAACAGCCACCAGCTCCATCCGTGTTCCCTAAAAGATATGACCTCATTCTTTTTTATGACTGCACAGTACTCCATGGTGAAAATGTACCACATTTTCTTTATCCAATCTGTCTGATGGACATTTAGATGAATTCCATGTTTGCTACTGTGAATAGTGATGCAATGAACATTCACATGCATGTGTCTTTATGGGTAGAATGATTTATATTCCTCTGGGTAGGTACCCAGTAATGCGATTGATGGGTCAAATGGTAGTTCTGCTTTTAGTTCTTTCAGGAACTGCCATACTGCTTTTAAAAATGGTTGAACTAATTTGCATTCCCACCAACAGTGTGTAAGTGTTCCCTTTTCTCTACAACCTCACCAGCATCTCTTATTTTTTGACTTTTTAGGAATAGCCATTCTGACTGGTGTGAGATGGTATCTCACTGTGGTTTTGATTTGCATTGCTCTAATGATCAGCGATATTGAGCTTTTTCTCATATGCTTGTTGGCTGCATGTACGTGTCTTTTTTTTTTTTTTTTTTTTTTTTTGAGATAGAGTCTCGCTCTGTTGCCAGGCTGAAGTAGAGTAATGCAATCTTGGCTCACTGCAACCTCTGCCTCTCGGGTTCAAACAATTCTCCTGGCTCAATCTCCCAAGTAGCTGGGACTACAGGCACATGCCACCACACCCAGCTAATTTTTGTATTTTTAGTAGAGACAGAGTTTCACCATGTTGGTCAGGATGGTGTTGATCTCTTGATCTCGTGATCTGCCCACCTCAGCCTCTCAGAGTGCTGGGATTACAGGCATGAGCCACCACACCTGGCCGTATGTCTTCTTTTGAAAAGTGTCTGTTCACGTTCTTTGCCCACTAGGCATGAGCCACCACACCTGGCCGTATGTCTTCTTTTGAAAAGTGTCTGTTCACGTTCTTTGCCCACTTTTAATGGTTTTTTTTCTTATAAATTTAAGTTCCTTATAGATGAAGGCTATTAGACCTTTGTCAGATGCATAGTTTGCAAATATTTTCTCTCATACTGTAGGCTGTTTACTCTGTTGACAGTTTCTTTGGCTCTGCAGAAGTTTCTAAGTTTAATTAGATCCCATTTGTCAATTTTTGCTTTTGTTGTGATTGCTTTTGGTGTCTTTACCATAAAATTTTTGCCCATTCCTAAGTGCAGGATGGTATTGCCTAGTTTGTCTTCCAGGGTTTTTGTAGTCTGAGGTTTTACATTTAAAGTAAATGTAAATGTACATTTACATTAAGTGTTTAATCCACCTTGAGTTGACTTTTGTTTATGGTGTAAGCAAGGGGTCCAGCTTCAATCATCTACTTATGGCTTGCCATTTATCCCAGCACCATTTATTGAATAGGGATTCTTTTCCCCACTGCTTGTTTTTGTCAGCTTTGTCAAAATTGGTCATAGGTGTGCAGCCTTCTGGGCTCTTATTCCGTTCCATTTTTCTGTGTGCCTATTTTTGTATTATGTATTATTTTTTAAAACAACCATTTGGGTTCTTCTCCCTTTTTAAGCAGGCAGTTTCAGGATTAAGTAGCCACACCCTTAAGGAATCTTTCTTTAAGTTCATGTCTCTGAACTACTTTAAATGGTATTTCCCTGTGTTCCCAAAAATCCGTCAAAAAGCCCGGGGACTTTCATTTTTAGTTTCTAAAGACTATGAACTAAGGAAAATTACAAAGAAAGATTTACACAACAGCACTTTTAGGAAATCTTTATATCTACCTTATATGCTATGTGCAAAGTATCTAAATTATGAGAAACCACAGTTTTTTGTTTTTTTTTTTTTTTGAGATGAGGTGTCACTGTTACCCAGGCTGGAGTGCACTGGCATGATCTTGGCTAACTGCAACCTCTACCTCCGGGGTTCAAGTAATCCTCCCACCTCAGCCTTCCGAGTAGCCGGGATTACAGGTGCACACCACCATGCCCAAGGCTAACTTTTGTATTTTAGTAGAGACAGGGTTTCGCCATGTTGGCCAGGCTGGTCTCAAACTCCCGGCCTCAGTGATGGGATTACAGGCATGAGCCACCACACACCCGGGCTAGCACAGTATTTTTAATAGCTAAAATAGAATGCTAGATAGAATAGGAAAAAGTGAAGGCATATTAAGACATACTTCACTTCTCATATTCCTAATTACTTTATTTCTCTCAATAAAAGTTTAGCTATCTGTAAGAGTCATACAACAATTATTTTCTCCTGAGCAATTAAGAAACAGCCCCACCATCGATGTCTGTATCAGCTCTGTAACATCTCCAGAAAAGTCTTATTTTATCTTTTTTTCTGAGATGAACTTTCACTCTTGTTGCCCAGGCTGGAGTGCAATGGCACAATCTCAACTCACCGCAACCTCTGCCTCCCGGGTTCAAGTGATTCTCCTGCCTCAGCCTCCCGAGTAGCTGGGATTACAGGTGCCTACCATCATGCCCGGCTATTTTTTTTTTTTTTGTATTTTTAGTAGAGATGGGGTTTCTCCATATTGGTCAGGCTGGTCTCAAATTCCCAACCTAAGGTGATCCACCCACCTCGGCCTCCCAAAGTGCTGGGATTACAGGTATGAACCACCTCGCCCAACCAAGAAGTCTCTCAAGGCTGAAAAAATAATCAATTTCACAGCTTTAAACACATTATCAAAAATTTTGTATGACATTATATACTCAACATTTAAACTAAATTCATATAAACTCCCAATCTGCTCTGCAAACACTGACAAAAAAAGAGGGCAGGGGAAGAAATGTATATGTACAGCATGGATATAGAAAATGAGACCTGAAGAAATATCTAGGCTAGAAAAAGCTAGGGTATCAAGCAACGGTGGTGTACTTTTTCAAGTTTCTGACAAGGAAAATACCAGTAATTGCTTTCCAAGATCTGAAGATGACTAAGTGAGAAGAAAATCACTAAGAGGTGTTGATGCAGGGTCCACATGCCTGAGGCAAACAACCCACTGATTTCTGAGTTCCTCGACCTCAAAATCTCCAACTAGGTACTTCTCTCCTTCAGTCACACAATCCCACAATCCTACCCTGAAACTGACTTCATCACACCTTAGCACCTACAAATTACTAATTATTACATCTCAGTTTCCAACCACTTCCCATCCCCTCATTCCAACTCACTGCTATTAATACATTCCCACAGGAAAACTGTAGCCCTCATTAAGACCTCTATTTCAACGACCAACATCTCTTTCTCTCCGATTCTCTACTAGCTTTGTCTGCCTTCACTCTCACCAAAATTATCTGCAAGCGCAGATAATTTTGAGATCCCATCACACTCATCTGGAAGTCTGTATCCTGGATAAGCCTAATCGCCTGCCTCTTCTCCACGCCAAATGTTTTCAGGCAGACCAGCACCATGAGTGATCATTTTCAAATGTAAAATTACTATTTCAGGCCGGGTGAGGTGGCTTACACCTGTAATCCTTGGGAAGCCAAAGCAGGAAGATCCCTTGAGCACAGAAAGACCAGCCCAGGCAGCATGGTGAAAACCCATCTCTACAAAAACATACAAAAATTAGTCAGGTGTGGTGGCGTGCACCTGTAGTCCTAGCTACTTGGGAGGCTGAGGTGGGAGGATCACTTGAGCCCAAGAGGCAGATGTTGCAGTGAGCAGAGACTGTGCCACTGAACCTCCAGCCTGGGTGACGGAGCAAGATACTGCCTCATTCAGAAAGAAAGGAGAAAAGAAAGAAAATAAAGAAAAAACTATTTAATCACTACAAGATTTCTTACTTTTTACTGCTCAAAACTTTTATTACCCTTTACTCTCCAGAGAGATAATCAGCCTGCAAACTACAAAAAAATTTTAAAGCCCCGTTTAATCAACTTTTTGGGAAAATGAAAGTGATTTCATAGGCAACTAACACTCCACACATCTTCATGAAAAGTGAGTGAGGAAGGGGGCAGTGCCATCTATTCACACATGATTTCTGCTTAGGAACTTCGTGTTCTAGATGATTTTTTTTTTGAGATGGAGTTTTGCTCATTACCTAAGCTGCAGTGCAATGGTGTGATCTCAGCTCACTGCAACCTCCGTCTCCCGGGTTCAAGCATTTCTCCTGCCTCAGCCTCCCGAGTTAGCCGGGATTATAAGCACCTGCCACCAGGCACGGCTAATTTTTTGTATTTTTAATAGAGATAGGGTTTCACCATGTTAGCCAGGCTGGTCTTCAACTCCTGACCTCAGGTGATCCACCCACCCCAGCTTCCCAGAATGCTGGGATTATAGGCATGAGCCACAGCGCCCAGCCAAGATGATTTTAATGTTACTCTAGGCTCAGTTGATGATTCATGTTTGCATACACACACACACACGTATGTGTATATACATATATAGACACATATACACTTTGATCTTCTTTATTTGACCTTAAATGAACACAACAAAGTCTCCACTGCCTAATCTTTCCCAAATCCAGTTTTGAAAAAAAATGCATACAGAATTTCCTGAAAAACATACAATATTTATTTTTTTTAGGAAGTCCAAATATTATTATTAAAGACAAACCTCAGGCCTGTAATACCAGCACTTTGTAAGGCTGAGGTGGGTAATCCACCTGAGGTCGGAAGTTCAAGACCAGCCTGACCAACATGGTGAAACCCCATCTCTACTAAAAATACAAAATTAGCTGGGTGTGGTGGCACATGCCTGTAATCCCAGCTACTCGGGAGGCTGAGGCAGGAGAATCGCTTGAACCTGCCTGGGAAGCGGAGGTTGCAATGAGCCAAGATCACACCATTGCACTCCAGTCTGGGCAATAAGAGCGAAACTCCATCTCAAAAAAAAAAAAAAAAAAAAAAAAAAGATAAACCATCAAATGGCTGAATACAGCTCTAAGACTGAATTGGTTTGGTCTCTTCTAGAATGACTTTTTCTAGATTACATTTTCAATATTATATTTTATTTCTACTTGGTGAAAGACATTATAAGAGAGATGTAAAGCATTATTTTACCTACTACAATATGATGTTGTCAGGGGGTGTTGGTGCTCACTACATTACCCACTGTGTCTCCTTCATAAGGATTCCCTAAGCATATCTCTTTCAATTTACAGTACTGGAATATGCTACAAACCCGTAAATAACCGGTTTATCTTACGAGATTCTGAACATTGTAACTGATCATGTTTTCTCTTTGACTTGTCCACTAGGTGTAGGGCAAGCAGACAGGCAAATATGTAGCCCATATCAAGCAATTAATTACACAGGATCTTATTATATACATAGCTACTGGGAATCTTGCCACTGGGATTTTTTTTTTTCTTACTTCTTGTCAATTAACTATTCTTTTTTTTTTTTTTAAAGTCAAAACTGTGTATATTGTATGTGCTATGTAAGAGAGACACAGAGAGAGAGAGAGAGACTGTGAGACAGTGTAGGCTCACCTCAAGTAATTGTGAAATGAGATTTGGTAAATCATCAATAAAACAAAACATATATAAAATATATTTTGCATCTGTTGTATGGGAGGTTATAAGATAAGAATATCAGGATAAAAATGGTATTCAATTCTTACTCTGGTGATTTTTCATGAATTTGCCACCTTTTTAATATGGAATTTAAATATAGTTTATTCAGAAAATTATGAGTTTTACAAATGACTATTTTTTCAATGTTCTGGTGACAAAGGCAATGAGAAATAAAGACAAAGAAGTACCTACCATATAATAAAGGCTCAATAAATGTTAGCTAGTATTTAAAAACAAAACAAAACAGAATGCTAGTTATAAACAAAAACAAGTGGCAAAACTCAGGTATAGGGAATGAAGTAGAATTAGGGACAAGAGGGCTATAAAAGTTCAAAAAAAAAAAGCATCAACTATAATGAGCCCAAAATAAGTCCCATACCACCTGTGAACAGCCACAACAAAAATGTGATCTGGGAAAGGATAACAACAAAGAACTAGTCTAACTTGAGCCTGGTGACAAAAAAAAAAAAAGAAGACCCTGCACATTCTGAAAAACTTCGTTGAAAATAATAATCATTACTTAAGAGTCAAAGTATGATTTATTTAAGGCCAAGTCATTAAGATCAGTTCTGGTTGAGAAATCTCTGGGTAATTTACTAAAATTATTAAAGTTGACAAATGGTTAAAAAGAACAGTAGAAAAAAAGAACCAACTTTATAACGATAATTTTCTAATTTAGAATCTCCCATTAAAAAAAAAGAAGCATAAAAAGAAGTTTTTGTTTTCAGAAAAAGCAGTAACAAAATCCATTCTCTAAATCTGTATCACATGAAATTTTGTAAAAATTGTCCCATTTCCTGAAGCTTGATCTGGGTCATCTTCAATCCTTTGAGAAGTAAAGAATTTTAAAGTATAATTAATCATGCTTTAAAACCAGGCACAGTGGCTCACGCCTGTAATCCGAACACTTTGGGAGGTCGAAGTGGGAGTATCGCTTGAGCTCAGGAGTTCAAGACCAGCCTGGGCAACACAGTGAAATCTCCTCTCTACTCAAATACAAAAAAAAATAGGCTGGTGAGGTGGCTCACATCTGTTGTCCCAGCACTTTGGGAGGCCAAGGCAGGCGGATCACGAGGTCAGGAGATCGAGACCGTCCTGGCCAACGTGGTGAAACCCCGTCTCTACTAAAAATACAAATGGGCATGGTGGCACACGCCTGTAGTCCCTGCTACTTGGGAGGCTGAGGCAGGAGAATTGCTTGAACCCAGGAGGCAGAGATTGCAGTGAGCTGAGACTGTGCCACTGCAATACAGCCTGGGTGACAATGTGAGACTCCATCTCAAAAAAAAAAAAGAAAAAGTTGGTGTGGTGGTGCACACCTGTGGTACCAGCTACTCAGGAGGCTGAGGTGGGAGGATCCCTTGAGTCTTGGGGCCAGAGCCTGCGGTGAGCCAAGATGTGTCACTGCACTCCAGCCTGGGTAACAGAGCGAGACCCTGTCTCAAAACTAAAAAAAATTATAACCATGCTTTATATAGTTACATGTTTTATTATCCGACTTTAATAAACTTTCATGGAAACACTTTTTCACAAGCCCTAGAACATTAGGATAGCAAGAGAAGTCAGGCTTTGTCATGCAAAGGACTTGCCACTGTGCTACAGCAGGGAAGTGCCAAGCCAACACACAGACTGCATTCCTATACTCACCAATTAAAAATGTTCTGTGTTGAATAATATGTGATTTTTTTCACATCAACACTTTAATTTCCTTCTTGTTCCACAATATGGCCAAAATCCACTACATTTTTGCCCTTAGATATTAGACACAAAAAAAAGATCAGTAGCATGAATAGGTGGAAATTCCCATGTTTTGGGAATTTCCCAGCCTTGATCATTTGTAAAAAGGAAAAACTGTCTCTTCTACCTTCATACACTTCAGACACCAAATGTGTGAGGGTTTTTCCTACACCAACCAATTCTCCAACTCTCTGGACACCAACTGGGTATCCTACAATTCAATTTTGACACTAACTACCTGGACTTAGCGCAGATGTTACCAGGTTACGGCATTAGTTCCTTAAGACTGACTTCCACTTCAGATGACAACTGCAAATCCCCAGGTTATTGTCTGTACTTCCCATCAATTGAAGGTTCCCACAAATGCCCTCCTCAGGTTCAATCTGGTCTAATGGCACACAAAACTCAGGGAAACACATTTATCCATTTATTATAAAGGATATTACAAATAATAGAAACAAATAGCCAGATGAAAAGGAATATACATGTACTTCAAGGTCCAGAAGTATCCCAAGTGCAGGAGCCTGTCCCCCATGAAATTTGGCTGCACTATTCTCTCAGCATGTGGATATATTCACCAACCCAGAAGCTCTGCAAATCCCATTATTTAGGATTTTTATGGAGGCTCCATTAAGTAGGTATGGTTATTAAATCTTTGGCTGCTGATGATTAAGTTGGCCTCCAGCCTCCCACCCCACTCCAGTCCAGGTGTGCGGCTGAAAGTTCCAATCCTCTATTACCTGGTTGGTTTCTCTGGCAACCAGCTCCATCCTGGAGCTATCTAGGGGCTTTAAGTCTCCATTCATCTTGTCGGCATACAAAAAGACACTCCTATCATTACCCAGATCTTGAAAGCTCTTTTGTCAGGACACCAAGACTAGATCAAACATTAGAATAACACATGCTCCTATCACTCGGGAAATGACAAGGGGCTTAGAAGGAGCTCTCTGCTAAACGCCAGGCTGGAGACCAAATATACATTCTTTATTATGTCACAATTTGTAAAAAGGTAGCTTTGTTCTGACTTATGAGAATACTGTGTGACCTTAAACTAAGGATAAGATATTAGAGACGGTTACATTAAAATGTATTCAATCATTACATAAATATTTATTTAGTGTTTCAGGCATTGAAATAAGAAGATAAAAAGAGTAGGCCGGGGGTGGTGGATCACGCCTGTAATCCAAGCACTTTGGGAGGCCAAGGCAGGTGGATTACCTGAGGTCGGGAGTTCAAGACCAGCCTGACCAACATGGCAAAACCCCGTCTTTATTAAAAAAAAAAAAAAAAAAAAAAAAAGAGTAAGATACAGGGAAGGTGTGGGAAGGTAGAGGGTAGGGGTGTGAGTATTGAAAATTTACCTGTTGGGTACAGTGTCACTATTTGGGTGACGGATACACTAAAAACCCAGACTTCACTATTATGCAATATGTGCATGTAAGAAATCTACATTTATACTCCCTAAATATATTTTTTTAAATGTTTAAGATTAAAGATACAATTTCCTTGGGTTATATATTTTAACAGATTAGGAGTCCTGAGACCTATATAAGTAGGCTATGAGGTATTATGATGTATGACTAATACGTGTGAATGCAGGATATGTCTGGACTTGTATTTCTCTTGGGCTTCTTGAATTTGTGTTTCTGTCTTTTGCTGACTTTGCCAATAATCTAGTTTCCTGTGGTTATTTCCTTAAGTAGTCTTTCTGAACTGTATACTCTTTCTCTTCTTTCTCTCAAAGTCAGATTGCACAAATGTTAGACTTTCTAGCATTTTCTCACAGGTTCCTGGGGCTCTATTGAATTTTTCTCCCATTTTTCTCTCTGTTGTTCAAAATGGAAAATTTGTATTGATTAATCTTTAAGGTCACTGACTCTTTCCTTTCTCATTACCATGTGCATTTTTAAATTTCAGTTATTATATTTTTTAGTCTCAATTTTCCATTTGATTCCTCCTTATATCTTCTATTTAATGGCTGAAGCTTTCTCCCTTTCCAGTCCCTTCTATCGTATTTGCCCTAGTTGTTACAGCATTTTCATAACTGCTTTAATGTCTTTGTGAGATAATTCCAACATCTGTGTCATCTCGGTACTGATGTCTACTGAACTATCATTGTCCACACAACTTCAGATTTTCCTTATTGTTTATGTGTCAACTAATTTTGAATTGTATTCCAGATAGTTTGACTATTATGAGACACTGGGTCTTGTTTATATTCTATGGAGAATGCTGATATTTTTGTTTTACGGGACCATGTTAGGTTCAAAAGTTGCAAGTTTCCATGAGCCTTCTGTGAGCTGCAATTCCAATACCAGTTCAGTTTTTGAGTCTTCTTGCAGGGCTATTTGCAACTGTGCTATGTGTGTACTACACATTAACCAGTCTGAGACTTGGGTAATGGAATATGCCACTGTTCAGTTCTCAAAGTATGTAGACTGTTAAGAGCAGATCCTCATATGTACAGCTCACGAATAAGCTTATAAGCACAACTAACTTTAAGAGGTTGCTTTCTGAGATTATCTACTCTGCAGTGTTAAAAGTATTTTTTTAGTAGGCTGGAGCTTCCCTTTTCTTGTTACCCAACCAGAAAACTGAGGCTTTACTGACCCACATTCCTGCAACTATACTAAATACTGGGGTGGGGGGATAAGGGAACGGGGAGACTTACTCCATTTTCTTGCTATCACAACTCCTATAATTGAAGCAGACATTCAACTCTGAGTCTTAGGCTCTGCCTGTCCCCACTACTCCTGCCACTGCCCTGCTACCACTGTTGCTATTGCCACAGTACTGTTCAGAGACTGGGGCAACTCAGAAGAGAAAAAAGAAACAAAAAGAGGAGAAAAAGAGGTGGGATTCATTCATTCTTTCTTTTTTTTGAAGGAGTCCCACTCTTTTTTTTTGGCCCAGGCTGGAATACAGTGGCACAGTCTCGGCTCACTGCAACCTCCGACTTCTGGGTTTAAGCAATTCTCCTGCCTCAGTCTCCTGAGTAGAGCAGCCAGGATTACAGGTGCCCCCCACCACGTCTGGCTAATTTTTTGTGTGTTTTTAGTAGAGATGGAGTTTCACCATGTTGGCCAGGCTGGTCTTGAACTCCTGACCTCAGGTGATCCAACCCACCTCGGCCTCCCAAAGTGCTGGGATTACAGGCATGAGCCACCATGCCCGGCTGCAATTCATACTTTCTCTGAAAGTTAGAATACCCCTTTCCTACTAGAGCTATAAATAGTTATAAATAATGCCATCTTGTAGATTTTAGGCAACTCAGGCTTCTGCTGAATATTAATTAAGATGTATACATGAAAGATGAAAACACCACAAGGCTAGTCAGGCTCAATGGCTCATGCCTGAAATCTCAACACTTTGGGAGGCTGAGGCAGAAGGATCACTAGAGCCTAGGAGTTCAAGACCAAACTGGACAACACAATGAAATTTCGTCTCTACAAAAAGTAAAAAAAAAAAATAGCTGGGTGTGGTGGTGCATGCCTGTAATCCCAGCTACACAGGAGTCGAAGGCAGGAGAGTCTCTTGAGCCCAGGAAGTCAAGGCTGCAGTGAGCCGTGTTTATGCCACTGCACTCCAAACTGTGTGACAGAGCAAGACTCTGCCTTTAAAAAATACAAAAGTCAAAAAGTCCCACAATGCTGAGGAAAGATTGACCAGGAAGCTATATGCTACAGAATTCCAAGCACTCCCACAGAAATGGAAGATGTTCAAGTGCCAGGCAGGCAGAGTGATGAGTCAACCCCGAACACGAGATTTTCATTATAGACCTCATACAGAGTCACGTCTCCTGTATGATCTCTCAGACTGGCAAATAGGATGGATTAGATGCCTGTGATTAGGTTGTACTATATGACATTGTTGGCTTTAAGGAGGGCAGATAATCCTCAGTGAGCCTGACTTTCTGGTTGAATGCTTAAGAGCTCAGCTCTTCCTAGCAAGAGTCAAAGCATGAGAAATTTGATGTGTGAGAAATCCTCCAGATTTAAAAGTTAGAGAGCATCACAGGGCAAGGATCTGAGAGCTGCCTGTAGTTGCAGAGAGAAGACCCCAGCCAACAGCCTGCAGGGGAACTGGAGACCTCAGGCCTACAATCACATGGAACAGAACTGGGCCAACAACTTGAATCAGTCTGGAAGCAAATTCTTTCAGAGTCTTCAAAAAGGAGTGCAGCCAAACTAACACCTAGATTTCAGCTTTGTAAGACTATATAAGCAGAACCTAGCTACTCCATGTCTGCTGAGCTAATAAGTAAATGCTGTTTTAAGCTGCTAAGTTTATGGTATTTTTGTTATCCAGCAACAGAAAACTAATATAAGGGGCTATTATGAACTTTATGCCAATAAACAATAAAACAAATTCTCTGAAAGACAAAAATTACCAAAACTGACACAAAGAAACAGAAAATCTGTCTGCCTATATATCCTTTAAATAAATTCTGAATTTCTTTTTTTCTTTTTTGAGACAGAGTTTCACTCTTGTTGCCCAGGCTGGAGTGCAATGGCATGACCTCAGCTCATTGCAATCTCCACCTCCCAGGTTCAAGTGATCCTCCTGCTTCAGCCTCCCAGGCAACTGGGATTACAGGCATGCACCACCACCTCCAGTTAATTTTGTATTTTTAGTAGAGACGGGGTTTCACCACATTGGTCAGGCTGGTCTCCAACTCCTGGCCTCATGTTATCCACCTGCCTTGGCCTCCCCAAAGTGCTGGGATTACAGGTATGAGACACTGAGCCCGGCCCTAAATTAAATGTCTAATTAAAAACCTTCCCACAAAGAAAACTCAAGGTTTAAATGGCATGGAGTAAGTTCTATCAAATATTTAAGGAAGAAACAATACCAATCCCATGTAAACTTGTTCAGAAAATAAAGCAGGGGAAGGCTTCTCAACTCATTATAAGACCAACATTATCCTAATACCAAAATCAAAGAAAGACATTACAAGTCAAGTACACACCAATATTCCTCAATTTTCCTTATGAGCATAGACAATAAAATCCATAACAAAATATGAAAAAATCAAATTTAATAATGTATTAAAGAGCTAACACATGTTGACCGAGTGGACATTATTTCAGAACAGTAAGGTTGGTTTTAACTTTTGAAAACCAATGGATTAAAATATACAAATCAAATGATCATCTCAAAAAATGCAGAAAAAGTAATCAACTTTTTCTTAAAGGATAAAACTTTTCAGCAAATTAGGAAGAAAAGAAATTTCTTAAACAAGGGGCATCTATAAATAAGGGGCATCTATGAAAAAAAACTACAACTAATATTATATTTAAAGTTGAAAGACTGAATGAATGCTGTCCTTTAAGATTAAGAACAAAATCAATATGTCAGGCCGGGTGCGGTAGCTCAACCCTGTAACCCTAGCATTTTGGGAGGCCTAGTCAGGCGGATCACCTGAGGTCAGGAGTTCGAGACCAGCCTGGCCAACACAGTGAAACCCCATTTCTACTAAAAATGTGAAAATTAGTTGGGTGTGGTGGCAGGTGCCTGTAATCCCAGCTACTCGTGACACTGAGGCACAAGAATCACTTGAACCCAGGAGGTGGGGTTGCAGTGGGCCAAGATTGTGCCACAGTACTCCAGTCTGGGCGACACAGTGAGACTCTGTCTGGGGGGGGGGAGTCTACTATAATAGTTAATTTTGTGTGTCAACTTGATTAGGTCACAGGGTGCCCTGATATTTGGTCAAACATTTTTCTGGGTGTTACTAATGAGATATTTGCTCAAACATTATTCTGGGTGATTTTGGATGTGATTGACATTTTAATCAGTAGACTGGGTAAAGCAGATTGCTCTCCCTAATGTGGGCTAGCCTCATTCAATTGGCTGAATACCTGAAGATAAACAAAGACTGACCTTCTCCAAGTAAGAGAGAATTCTTCTTGCTTGACTGTCTTCTAGCTGGGACATTGGCTTTTTTTCTTGACTTGGGACTCTTAAATGAAACATCAGCTCTTCCTGGGTGTCAAGCCTAACAGCTTTCAGATACGAACTACAACACTGGCATTCCTGGTTCTCAGGCTTTCAGATTCAGACTGGAACACAACCACTGGCTCTCTTGGGTCTCCAGTTGCCCACCTCCATAATCATGTAAATCAATTTCTTATAACAAATCTTTTATAATTTTTGCTTATTTATATGTGATATACAGATATAGATATACATATTATATCCTATTGGCTCTGTTTCTCTGGAGAACCCTGAGTAATCAATTTACTCTTATCACTTCTATTTAAAATTGTACTGGGAGTCTTAGCCAGTGCATAAAGGAAAGAAAAAAATTTCGAAAGAAAGACGTAAAGCAGCCACCTTTCTTCAGATTTCTCTTTAACATTCTACTGGAGCTCCTAACCTGTGTAACAAGGTATATCTACAGGAAAATCATGTCATAATTACATTTAACGTACTCAAATTCAACTACATAATCCTGCTGGGGGAGAAGAAAGAAAAGAGAACTACAGGCCAGGCACAGCGGCTCACACCTGTAATCCCAGCACTTTGGGAGGCCAAGGCAGGTGGATTACAAGGTCAGGAGTTCTAGTTCAGCCTGGCCAATATGGTAAAACCCCATCTCTCCTAAAAATACAAAACTCAGCCAGGTGCGGTGGCACATGCCTGAAGACCCTGCTACTCGGAGGCTGAGGCAGAAGAATCACTTGAACCTGTGAGGCGGAAGCTGAAGCAAGCCAAGATCGCGCCACGGCACTCCAGCCTGAGGGACAAGGTGAGGCTCTGTCTCAAAGAAAAAAAAAAAAGAAGAAAAGAAAGAAAAAAGAGAACTACAGTGCTAGGTAGGGTGGAGTGAGGTACATACATTAAATACTACTGGCATTAAGGCCATTAATCCTCTCTATGAACATAACAACTGCAAACAATAGAATCAATCAAGCTTGATAGCTGACAGAAGTGGCAAACATACGGACATAAAATGTCAATGACTTTATTAGGGTTCTGCCAACTGACAAAGGAATAATGCATAATGCTTGAGAAAAATAAAGCATGAATGAAGGCTTCTTGGATATTCTTTAGGAAGAAATTAAATAAAGGGCTGCAGAGAAACACCAACCATAAAAAAATTAAAGAACTAATAAATTATCTACAGAAGACAAATATGATAACCTGGCAAATTAGAAGAACAAATAGAAATCCCCCATTTGTTACTACGTAGATTCTATATCTATACATACAAATTACTAAACAAAACCATATACATATAAAATATTCCATATAACTTGAGGGTAGATATGACTCCATGTGATTTTTGCCTTTAAAAATGAAATCCCGGGTCTGGCATGGTGGCTTGTGCCTCTAATCCCAATGCTTTGAAAGGCCAAAGCAAGAGAATTCCTTGAGGCCAAGAGTTCAAGACAAGCCTTGGCAACACAGCAAGATCCCATCTCTATAAAACTAGAAATAAAAATAAAAATAAAAATTTGCTGTAAGTGATGGTGTATACCTGTAGTCCTAGCTACTTGGGAGGCTGAGGTAGGAGGATCACTTGAGACCAGGAGTGAGCTATGATCATGCCACTGCATCTACTCAGGGTGACACAGCAATACACTGTCTCTAAATAAATTTTGTTAAAAACAAACAAACAAACAAACCTGAAGGAAGTCTATTTACTAATCCAGAGGACTGTCCAACATGTATTATAAAGTGAATAAATCAAGTTATAGAACAATGTATATAGTATCATCCCTTTTGTCAACAAACCAATAGACAAATCACAGAAATAAACACAACCAAAACCCCTTTAATTCCCATATCATAGGTTTATATATATAAACATTTACAAAGCTTGTTAACTTTGAATCCCCTATGATAGTAAGGAGACACCAGTACACCTTTTTTCTTAATCATGTTTGCACTTTTTCTTTTCCTTTCTTTTTTTTGGGGGGGGTGGGTGAACACTAGGTCTCGCTCTGTTACTGGGGTGGAATGCAGTGGCACAATCTCAGTTCAGGGCAGCCTCGACTTCCCAGGCTCCAGCGATCCTCCCACCTCAGCCTTCCTCGTAGCTGGGACTACAGGTATATGCCAACACATTCAGCTAAGTTCTGTATTTTTTGTAAAGCTGGGGTTTTACTATGTTACCTAGGCTGGTCTCAAACTCCTGGACTCAACTGATCTGCCCACTTTGACCTCCCAAAATGCTAGGATTACAGGTGTGAGCCACCACACCCAGCCTGTTTGCATTTTTTCATTTGTTGCAAAAATTAGTCATGTCACACTTTTGCAAATGAAAAATTTTAATTAAAAGATAAAAACAGGATTATCACTAAATTAGAAAATAGAGGTTAATTGGCCATAAACGCGTACTCATTAAAAAGAAAAATCTAGCTGAAGATATAAAAGCAAAGCCTTTATTTTAATGATAGCTACTCAAAGAATCTTCTTCTAAAATTGTATATATTTAAGGTGTACAACATGATGTTTTAATATAGAGTGAAGTGCTTACTACACAGCCATGTAAATTAACACATCCATTACCATACATAGTTACTTTTCTTTTTTGAAGAGTACCTAAAATCTACTCTCCTGGCAAATTTCCTGCATACATTATTATTAACTGTAGTCTTCATGTTATATATTAGAGCTCTAGAATTATTCAATCAAGATAACTCTATCTTTGTACCTTTGAATTACCTCTCCCAACTTTCTTCACAGCCTCACCCACTTAATCTAACAACCAAAAGTAGTAACCACCCTTCTACTCTCCCCCCAAAATCTTTAATGTCCATGTACAAAAGCAAGTCATTGGTACTTTTTGTCAAGAGGCTCCTGAACATATCTTCACAGCAACAAACATTTCAAACAAATCAGGTCTCTTTCTTGGATCACAAAAATTATTCACTTAATTTCCTACCCAGCAAAATAGGGAAAATAAATGCTTTATACTGTGTGGGATTGAGCAATACATCCCCATGTGTTAACTTGTGGTCCATAACATAGTAATCTGTTTTCTTCCAGGAAATGGTATTAGATGTTCTCTGTGCTCAGCAAGTTTAAAACGGAAAAAAAAAAAAAAAGACTGAAGGAGGGGTTCAATGCAGCTCTAGGCAAGGCTGAGAGAGGAGAGTAAGCTTGCATAAAAACATGTGACTTATAGTTCTGGCTTAAATATCACTTGCTGAAATATAATTAACATATTCATCATCACACACAGTTACCTTTGTTTTTTTCAGTGAGGAGTGGTAAGAGTACCTAAAATCTACTTTTCTAGCAAATTTACTCTATACAATATTATTAACTATAGTCTTCATGTTGTACATTAAACCTCTAGAATTATTCAACCAAGATAATCTTTGTACCTTTGAATTATTTCTTTCAACTTTCTTCAGAGTCTCACCCACCTATATATTTCTTCTATATAACATACAGAAGAAATATGTAACATATACTGGAAAAATAATGTCAATCTTTCCAGTAGATCTCTAACAATTCAAAAGTCATTGAATTTTTAAACAAAATTTTTAAATTTTTAAGCAAAAATTCTCAATAGTCTTAATAATAAATTACCATATTCTGTATCATGTAATTGATCAATATGGGTAAAATTCAATCTCCAATGTGACATTACTGAGCATATCAGTGCATCATTCAAACACTGGAGCAGATGGCAAATCCAAATCTTAGCGGGTACTCACTTTTACAGTTTCCTCAGTGTTAAGTTTATTTCCCTTAACCAAGATAATTTGGAAAGGGTTGTTATTTTCCCAAACATGCTGTAAAAAAATAAAATAAATACAAATTATTTTAATGAAAGAAATGAATATTCTATGCTAGCAATGAAACTGTTATCAGTTCTAATGTCTATTGGCAAAATTATGAAAATAGAGCTCTGAACTAACAACTGAAAGTCATATATACTAAATTAAACATTATAACTCCTAACACTTGGCTTTCAGGGCAAAACATAGGCAGCATTCCACTAATGCTAAGAGATATCACTAAATTAAAAGCATTAACAAATAGTAATAAAAGCTTTGTATAAATTAAGAGTTGAACATTTATATTAATATAGAAATAACATCATCAAGGAGCAGTTAAATATACCATTTGTAATGACTGAGTAATTGACTAAAAAGTGTTAACTGTTCAAATAAAGACAAGCTTAAGATTTGCTTTATACAAATATATTACATTCTCAAAAAAAAATTGTGCCCTTCACATACGCTTAATACTAAAAGAATTCAGTATTAAGAAGGCAGGTAAATTATACCAAAAACACTACCATGGTTAAGCTGATAGAAATGAAATATACTGGTTAATTCAATTATTTCTGCACATCTAACTTTTCTACTACAACGTCTCCAATTACTCATTAAAGTCCTGTATTTAAATCAAAATCGCTAATTTGACGGCATTTTTCTTCAGCAGAAAAGAAACACCAAAAATATAAATGGCATATTTACATTTAATTGCAGCTTGAGTAAAAATAATAGTATCTAGAAAGATAATTTTTAAAGAAATGATAGATTTTTGGCAAATATGCGTTGGTTTTCACAGAAGGAGAAGTGAGCAAAGGAAATACGTGTGAAACTTATGTAAACTAACACAATCACATGCCTTTTGGGGTTACTAAAGGTTCAGAAATAAAACTTACAGAAATAATTCGTGTTTTCTTTGGTGGTAATGGAAGAGGAAGATTAGATGAATTTCTATTTATGGCAGCCTCTATGGCAATCATTTCCTGTTCATACATTTTCTTGATTTTGCAGCATTCCACAAGTATAAAATGGGGCAGGGTCCTGCTCATTACACAGTTCCGGATATACTATAGAAGCAAGAAAAAGGAAGGTACTGATTTTCAAGCAAACACCTAAATCAACAGAATAAAATTAAGCTGAACAACACTATACCAAATGCACTGTGAAAGCATGTCTTAAACCACAGCTGAGTAACAAGAATATAATTTTTGTTTTTTGAGACAGGGTCTCACTCTGTTGCCCAGGCTGGAGTGCAGTGACACGATCACAGCTCACTGCAACCAGGACCTCCTGGGCTCAAGTGATCCTCCCACTGCACCCTCTGGAGTACCTGGGACTACAGGCCTGCTCCTAGACCTTGTATGTACTAAACCGCAAAAATTAAGGGCCATACCAGAAACGTAGGGAGATGTGTAACATCACATTATTTACTAATAAATTACAGCTCCATGTTCTTAAACACACATCACTTTATATTTGGCATGCCTATATCCCTCTTGTTTAAATAACAACAATAATAATATCACAAAACGACAAGATTTTCCTAAAATTCTGTAACTACTAACCTCTAACTGGGCACCTATAATAATATTCCTTACATAATGACTATTTTTTAGTCTTCAAGATATTTCAGCAAAAACATCTTCATGTTATTTGAAGGCAAAGCCAAGGACCTCGTCTTTAAACCGTATACCTTATAGAGGGATGGGTACTGCACTGCACCATAGCATATTTAAACTACACTCTACTCCAAAAATAATCTGGGGCAATTCAGTACTGTATAGAAGCATATTCTCAAATAATTCTAATTAAATAAAAATAAATATCCAAATGATTAAGAAAGGCTTTTGAGAATGGTCAAACCTAATGCTTACAAAATTCTTGCCATGCATGGAAGTAACAAAAAAAGGGCAAGGGAAATTCCAAGCATGAATATTTCAGACTAAAAGTGAAAAGTTTTCCATTACTTAGCTAATGAATAATCACAGGTAAGTTTTTATACAATTCAATGGATGACCATTTAATCAATTTTTAAACCGATTAACAACTCCCCAGAATATTTCACATTTATACCATATAACAAAATAGTAAGCAGCTATTAACAAACAGTGTCAAAAATTCATAATGATGTAAGACAATAATTATAAAACTACCTAAAACAATCAAAACAGCTGAATGCGCTGGGCATGGTGGCTCATGCCTGTAATCTCACACTTGGAAAGGCCAAGGTGGGCAGATTACTTGAAGCCAGGAGTTGGAGACCAGGCTGGTCAAAATGATGAAACCCCTGTCTCCATTAAAAATACAAAAAGCAGCTGGGCATCATGGCGCACACCTGTAATCCCAGCTACTCAGTGGCTGAGTCACGAGAATCGCTTGAACCTGGGAAATATAGGCTGCGTGTGAGCCAAAACTGTGTGTCACTGCACTCCAGCCTAGGCGACACAGCAACACTGTTTCAAAAAAAAAAAAAAAAAAAAAAAAAAAAAACAGAATACAAACACGTACATACAAACATTTGTGTGTACAATCATTATGTTAAAATACATATGTAACTGCAAAGAAAAGTCACAAAAACATGCCAAAATGTTAACGATGATTATCTCAGAGGTAAGTACTATTATGAATATTTACTATTTAATATTGTATAATTTTCTTTATATTCCAAATGTTCCACTATGGGCACATATTTTTTTAAATCAGAAATAAAAAAATAAATATATACTCGTGAACTTCTCTGGTAAATTCATAGATAATATACATACCTGGAACTGAATTAGTGGATGATCACCAAAAACATATTCTACTCTCCCCGCTGACTTGCAACACATAATCATAGGGGCTAATTTCATCTTCTTTCCCATGAATAGTCAAACGTTTTTGGATTGCCAATTCATTTACTTTGATAGGATTCATATTAGGAGATACTTGAAAGCTAAACACATCCTAAAGGGGGAGGGAGGTGGGGAAAAAAGTAAATGTTATATTTATGCTGAAAAATCACTACTATAAACATCATGTAATAATATGCACAAATGTACATTTCTATAGGTACATCCTTAACAAATTTTATATGGACATATATTTAGAATGCAGACAAGTTTACTGAAATATAAAGATTACTGTATTCATAGTGCACAGTCTCCACAGGTAAGATTAATATTTAACTAAAGGTCAGCATCAGGCATTTTCCAATGAACATCCTTCTTTAAAAAGTCACACAACCTGTAGCTATATTTTGTATATATATATTTAAAAACTTACACATTTCTCACTGGTAAGAAGAGAGTCATACCTTATACTAATTAAACCATAAATTAGTAATTATGTCCAATTTTGGAAACATGTAAATAGAAACATATATAAATTCTAATCAATGCAAAATGAAGATATAGTTTGGAACTGATATAGCATTACCAAATCTGTTCATCATAAGACTGAATGGGACAGATAACACCTGAATCCTTCCATAACCTAGCAAGGTAATTTCCCATTATATGATCATATACTAAAGATACAAGGCCAGATTCAAACTTTAAAACATAAACTTACTAAGTATTTCACATCTATTTTTTCCAGTATTCTACTTGTTCGTCTGTGTTTTTTATGAGTTGATGCCTGCTTTAGACTGAATGTTTCTGTCTCCCCCCTACAAATCAATATACAGAAAACTAATCTCTAACGTGATGATATTTGGAAGCGAAAACTTTGGGATGTGATTGGGTCATGAGGGCAAGGCCCTCATGAATGAGATTAGTGCCCTTTTTAAAAGAGACCCCAGGCCAGGTGTGGTGGCTCACGCCTGTAATCCCAACACTTTGGGAGGCTGATACAGGTGGATCACTTGGGGTTGGGAGTTCGAGACCAGCCTAACCAGCATGGAGACACCATGTCTCTATGAAAAATACAAAATTAGCCGGGCGTGGTGGCACAGGCTGTGGTGAGCTGAGATCATGCCATTGCACTCCAGCCTGGGCAACAAGAATGAGACTTATCTCAAAAAAAAAAAAAAAAAAAAAAAAAAGAGAGAGACCCGAGAGAGCTCCCTCTCCTCTCCTCTTCTGCCATGTAAGGACATGGCAAGAAGACAGTTATGTATGCACCAGGAAGCAATCCCTTATAAGACACGGAATGAACTGGTGCCTTGATCTTGCACTTCCCACCTTCCAGAATTGTGAGAAACAGGCCAGGCACAGTGGCTCACGTCTGTAATTCCAGCACCTTGGGAGGCTGAGACAAGTGGATCACTTGAGCTCAGGAGTTCAAGACTAGCCTGATGAACACGGTGAAATCCTGTCTCTACTAAAAATACAAAAAATTAGCTGGGCGTGGTGGCCCCTACCTATAGTCCCAGCTACTCAGGAGGCTGAGGCAGGGGAATCCACTGAACCTGAAAGAGGTGGTTTCAGTGAGGCTCGATCACGCCACTGCACTGAAGCATGGACGACAAAGCAATACTCTGTCTCAAAACAAAACAAAATGAAAAAAACCCTAGAATTGTGAGAAATAAATTTATGTTGTTTATAAGCCACCTAGTCTATGGTATTCTGTTACAGCAGTGCAGCCCAAACAGACTAAGATGGCGCCACACACATCAAAACACACAGGCTAGGATGCTAGGAATCATTTTGACAAGTCTCCTCTTTCCTCCCCGACCTCACCTCCCAACAAGACACCAATGATCTTATATCCTAATGGTTTTCCCGTATTTCAAGCAGTTGTTCAACATCACTTTCAATGACTTCATGAAATATTGTAGGGTATCACTCTGTCGCCCAGGCTGAAGTGCAGTGGCGCAAGCTTGGCTCACTGCAACCTCTGCCTTCTGGGATCAAGCAATCCTCCCACCTCAGCCTCCTGAGTAGCTGGGACTACAGATGTGCAGCACCATGCCCAGCTAATTTTTGTACAAATGGGGTTTCCTCATGTTGCCCAACCTGGTCTCGAACTACTGGGTTCAAGAGATCCTCCCTGTCAGCCTCCTGAAGTACTGGAATTACAGGTGTGTGCCACCTCACCTGGCCAAGCCAGTGTTCTCAAGTTAAATTCTCATCACCTTTCAACACTAAACTCCCCTATTCTACCTCTCCTGACCATGCAGAAATCCTTAAACAGTATTGTAAATTTGACCCTGACATTTTAATGATACTCAAATCCTGACTTAAATTGAACTTCAGACTCAACGTATCTCAGGATATAATGACAAATCGTGTTTTTTCCCTAGATAAACTTTCCTGTCTAGAGAAAATTCCTGAAGGTAGAATCTTATTTTCACATCTGTTGTAACAAATACTTATTAATATGTTGTCTAAAAGGAGGCAAAATTGGGTAAAACCAGAGACACCTGGATGAAATCCTGGCTCTACCACTGACCAGCTATGAGGATGGCACAAAACACTAAACTTCTCTTCCTTTCAGTTTCTTGACCATAAAATGGGGTAAAGACAACACTTTGTAGGGTTGTTGCAGGAACTGGAGAATATATGAAAAATATACTGTACCAGGAATTATGCAGGATTAAGCACTCAACACAGAATAACGACTGTTAAGCCGTTGAGCACTGACCCTACATAATTGGTTGTTGTCATTACTCTGGTTATCACAGTAATTCAAGAACAAAACAAAACATCCAGCCAGACATGGTGGCTCATGCCTGTAATCCCAGCACTTTGGGAGGCTAAGATGGGTAGAACATCTGAGGTCAGGAGTTCAAGACCCGCCTAGCCAACATGGCGAAACCCTGTCTCTACTAAAAATACAAAAATTAGCTGAGTGTGGTGACATGCACCTGGAATCCCAGCTACTCAGGAGGCTGAAGCAGGAGAATTGTTTGAGCCTGGGGGGTGGAGGTTGCAGTGAGCCAAGATCGAGCCATTGCACTCCACCCTGGGCAAGAGTGAGACTCCGTCTTAAAAAAAAAAAAAAAAAAATCCTTGCGTTTCTACCTTAATCTAATGCCAGATCCTAGATGCTAGAATGACTATATTTGATACAACAGCAATAGCATCATCTCGTTTGTATAACTGCTATGAACGTTCAGAAATGGATGGGCTGTATATAGACTCTATTATAATGCCTACTTCCAGATCAATAATTAATTCAACTAGTCACAGAAAGCAAATTTAAGAATATGGAAACAAAGAGACCACTTTGATTAGGCCATTCATTTCTATAGATGGGGGGGAAAAATCACATGAGAAGAAAATATTTGCAATAAGGAACACTATCTAGACCAGCAGTCGGCAAACTTGTTCTGTAAAGGACCAGGTTTGGCAAACAACGTACAACATAGTGGTCTCTGTTATAATCTTTTTTCTTCTTCTTCTTTTAAATATCCCTGTACAAGTCTTTGAGGTATTTTTCTTTTTAAACGTCCCTTTAAAACTGTAAAAACCAATTAAAACAGTCCAGTTTATCAATCCCATTCTAAATCACCATCCCACTGCATCCAAAAAAAAAAAAAAAGGCACAAAGAATATCACTTTAGACTATTATACATAATCCTAAATACATTTCCATCTTAAATCTAAAATTATTCTTTATAACAGTGTTTGCTAGGCAAGCGAGAGACACTTCTAAAACTGAAGCTGCATTCAGGTACAAATGAGAAGTTTATTACAAAGTATTTCTTAAAAAAAATATAATCCTTACCAAGTAAAACACTTGCGGTAGTGATTTAAAAAAAAGAAAAGAAAAAAGAAAAAAAAAATCAATCCTACCTGGGAGTTTTCAAAATGAACAGCTACAATGAGCTTTCCTCCATAAAGTTTATCTTCTAAGTTTTCAGGGATGGATGGTTCATGCTCTGGTGGATATGTTTGTTTTAGCCAGTCCATCCAAGACAATCCCACAAGTGACAGGATCTTTTCCTCGCTGAATTTGCGCATTTTTCTTCGAAATTCATTTACTTCAGGATCCTTCAAGCCATCAAATTCATGGAGACCTAAAAACATTTTTTAAAGGTGTCATTTTCAGTAGCTAACAATAATGAAAAAGAATACAGAAAGAATACAAAGTATATTCAACAAAAACTAACTTGGATGTTGGATGCTTGGCTTTTATCACGCAGATGAAACTAGGGAGGAAAATACCATGAAAGATCAAAAAAGCCAGATAAAACAATAAATCTCATGTACAGAAGACAAACATAAAATTGTTTTTTTAAAAATACAACTCAGAACCTCATAAAGAAATGTAGTTTGCTTATCAATATTACAAAGTAATTCACAATACATATATTAAAGCCACACATAGAAGATTCATAGTTTTTATTTATAAGCCAAGTCTTAATAAATCACGTGTAAAATATCTGAGAAAGACTAAGAATCTGAAAAACAGTTTCAATACTATATTAAAAGAAAACTAAGAATCAAGTTATTATTTAACCTAAAACTTGGTATACTATGGGAATGGCTATGATATGTAGGGGCAGAGGGCATATGGAAAATCTCTGTATCTTCCTCTCAATGTTGCTATCAACCTAAAACAGTTCTAAAAGATAAAATCTTTAAAACACCAAAAACAAACCAAAGAAAACTTAGTACACTTAAATGTTGTAGATTGAATTTTCAATTTATTGTGATTTTTAAATGGTTATCATATGTTGTATTACTTAGTCAAAAATCCCATAAACGTAAAATTGTTCTTTATTGTTTGGTTGACTCTGGAACAACAGGGCAGCTGGGGCACCAACCCCCCACAGAGGAGAAAACTAACATACTCATTCATTTATTCATTCATTCATTTATTGAGAGAGATTCTCGTTCTGTTACCCAGGCTGGAGTGCAGCGGTGAGATCACAGCTCACTGTAGCCTCTATCTCCTGGGCTCAAACGATCCTCCCACCTCAACCTCCCAAGTAGCTGAAATTACAGGCACAGGCACATGCCACTATGTCTGGATGATTTTTTAAATTTTCAGTAGACATGAGGTCTTGCTATATTGTCCAAGCTGTCTTGAACTCCACCTCAGCCACTCAAGATGCTGGGATTACACGTGTGAGTCACCATGTCCGGCCCACATATAACTTTTGACTCCTGAACAACTTAACCACGAATAGCATACTGATGACCAGAAGCCTTACCAACAACATAAAGTCAGTTAACACTTAATTTTTTATGTTATCTATGTTATATACCATATTCCTAAAGTAAGCTAAAGAAAAAAAGAAAATGTTATTAAGTAAATCACAAAGAAGAGAAAATGTATTTATTTACTACTTATTAAGTGGAAGTGGATCATCATAAAGGTCTTCATACTCATCACCTTCATATTGAGCAGGCTGAGGAGGAAGAGGAGAGGTTGGTCTTACTGTCTCAGGAGTGGCAGAAGCAGAAGAGTGAAGGAGGTAGAAGGGGGAGGCAGGAGACGCAGGCATACTGTATCTAACCTTACAGATATACATCATAATTTCTGACTTCTTTGCTTTTCATTTGTGTATGAATGTTTATCTATATAGTACCAGTCCTACCACTGTTTGCTTTAGTTTCAGTGCTGGTATCACAGAAGGGCCCATGTAATAAAAGAAGTCAAAAGCTTTCTTGAATAATCAGAAGCCTTGTGCCAAACTGTTACATGTGAATTTGTTTTCTAGCACTGTTTCTTCTACATCTTCTTCCTCATCATCTGGCACTGGTTCAGAAGCACTCATCTCTATGAAGTTGTCTTCTGTTAATTCCTCTCATGTGGTGTTTATTAGCTCTTGGATTTCTCCAAGATCTCTATCTTGAAACTATTCACCATCATGACTGCCTTTATGCCATATCCACAATCTATTTCATAATTTCCTTGATTGATTGGTTCTGCTGCAAATCCTGTAAGTCATGTACAGTATGGGACAGAGTTTTCTCCAGCAGGAATTTACTGTTTTGGGTTTGACAGCTTTCACAATTTTTTCTACATCAACGATGGCATCTTCAGTGGTGTAATACTTCCAGACTTTCATGATGTTCTATCCAGGTTCTCTTCCATAGAGTACCATGAGTAATGAGCTTTAAAGGTCCTTATAGACCTCGTGATAGGTTAAATTAGAGACGTTGTGTTTAGGGGTAAGTAGACCACTTTGATGCTTTGAGTGTTGAACTCCAGGGGTTCTGGGTGGCCACAGGCATCATCCAATATCAAAAAAACCTTAAATGGCAGTCTCCTAGGCCAGTCACGATGGCTCACTCCTGTAATCCTCCTGTCATCCTAGCACTTTGGGAGGCCAAGGCAAGGGGATGAGTTGAAGGCAGGAGTTCAAGACCAGCCTGGCCAACATGGGGAAACAATGTCTCTTTTAAAAACACAAAAATTAGCTGTACATGGTGGTGTGTCCCTGTAATCCCAGCTGCTTGGGGAGGCTCAGGCAGAAGAATCACTTGAACCCAGGAGGCGGAGGTTGCAGTGAGCCAAGATCGCACCACTACCCTCCAGTCTGGGCGATAAAGTGAGACTCTATCTCAAAAAAAAAAAAAAAAAAAAAAAAAAAGGCAGTCCTTTACTGGCAAAGTACTTCCTGACTTCAGAACAAAACACTGATGGAACCAACCACTGCACTCCAGCCTGGGTGATAAAGTGAGACTCTATCAACAACAAAAAAAAAGGCAGTCCCTTACTGGCAAAGTACTTCCTGACTTCAGAACAGAACACTGATGGAACCAATCCAGAAAAAGGGTTCTCACTGTCCAGGTCTTTTTGTTGTACAACCAAAAGACTTGGCAGCTGGTGTTTCTTTTCCCTTTGAGGTTGGGGGTTAGCAGCTTTATAAGTAAGGTGTATCACAAAACAGTCTGCATTTGCACAAAAACAGTAGTTAGCCTTCCTGCTTTAAATTCAGGTGCTGGCTTCTCTTCTTAGTAATAAATGACCTTAGTGGCTTTTTTTCACCAGAATTAGGCACTTTCATCTGCATTAAAAACTTGTTCAGGTCCAGACAAGGCCGCTCACACCTATAATTCCAACATTTTGGGAGGCCAAAGTGGGAGGACTGCTTGAGGTCAGGGGTTCAAGACCAGCCTGGGCAACATAGTGAGACCTCATCTCTACAAAAAATCAAAAATTAGCTCAGCATGGTGGTGCATGCCTGTAGTCCCAGCGACTCAGAAGGCTGCAGTGGGAGGATCACTTGAGCTCAGGAGGGCAAGGATACAGCCTGGGCAACACAGTGAGATCCTGTCTCAAAAACAAAACACCAAAAATCTGTTCAGGCAGGTATCTTTTTCTTAATGGCACCTGGGAACTCAACTGCTGTTTCTAGGTCAGAAGAAATCACTTAACCTGTTATCTTGACATTTTTTATGCCAAATCTCTTTCTAAAATTGTTAAACCATCCTTTGCTAGCATTAAATTATCCTGCATTAGATCTTTCACTTTCTTATTGCTTTGTCACATAACTTTGCCTTTTCTTGAATCAGATTAGTCTATAGGTATGTCTTTCTTATAGCAATTGTGCACCCACATACAAGCTGCATTCTTAATATGAGATTTAAAAAGTGTTCACAAAAAGTGCAAGGTTTTGCACCTGCTGACATAGCTTCAGTGACAGCTTCATGAATTTGTTTTTTTTAAATGGTACTTACACTGGATTATTTATCTCAAAATGGCAGGCAACCACAGCTGCAGACCTCCATCTACAGTACATACCAAGCTATTCAGCATTTTTTTTTAGGTATTTGCAGGCAATAGCACACTAGTACCTAGAACTCCTGTGCTTAAGCAATCCTCTTGCCTCAGCCTCTGCACCCAGCTGAATTCAACTTTTTCTTATAATGTCATGACTTTTCTGTTCTTAGAAGTACTTCTAGGATCACAAGTGGCATTTTGTATGGGTCCCACAGTGTTATTCAAGGTTTGCAGTATTGCAGCAAACACAATTTAAAAAATACATGAGAACTGAAAGAGATCCCTTTTTATTGCAATATGCAATTTACTAGATAGAGGAACTGCTTAAGTGGAGATGATTAGAGTCACATGGCATTTGTGAGCATATATTGACAACACTTAAGCTCACTATAATAGCAATAGGAGGTGGCTGCAAAATTATTACTGTAGTACAGCATGTACCATAGTTAATTTTATGCAGTTATGATTTAATACTGTATCTTTCCAGTTGTTTGCATGTCTCTCAACTGCAAATGGCACCATGTATGGTTGTCTAAATGTCTGTGTATGTAAGTTTTGAAATTTTAACTTTAGGCCGGGCGCGGTGGCTCACGCCTGTAATCCTAGCACTTTGGGAGGCCGAGGTGGGTGGATCACTTGAGGTCAGGAGTTCAAGACCAGCCTGGCCATCATGGTGAAACCCCATCTTGAAAAAAAAAAAAAAGAAATTTTAACTTTTTATAATAGATTTATGTGTATTTTATGGTAGCAAATGATAAACTAGTATCTACATACATATCATGCATTAATGACATACTTAACTTTTCCTTAATTTTTTCACTATTTCTAGGCTGTGATTTGTCTGCAAGTTTTGTCAAACTGTCACAAATCTCAAAAAAGTTCCAATATATTTATTGAAAAAAATCCACGTATAAGTGGCCCTGCACAGTTCAAACCTATTGCTGAAAGATGGATTGTACTTAATTTTCACTCACTTCTGCCAATAAGACAATTATATATGACAACTTTTTCAAAAACTTATGATTATTCCAGAAAATAATTTTAGAAATCTAAAAGAATGAATCAATATACTTAAATGTTAATGTGTGCATTAATTTTTACCTATCAGGTTGGCACATATTTCAAAATTTGGTAAATACCCTGTGCTGGAAGGCGTAGAGAGAAAAGGCACTCTAGTATAACTTGGGTGAGAAACCAAATTGATATGAACATTTTGGAGGGCAATTTTACAATATTTATTAGAAATTATTCACACACATACACACACACACAAACATCCTTTGGCCTAACAATTTTATCAATCATAATCTCAATCTGAGACATTCAGGACCAACCAAGAAAGCCCAGTATACTACCCTAACACCAATCATATAAGATGCCTTGCTTCTAGTTAGCCCACCTCCAGTTCGCCGCTGCCAACAATTTCCCATCAGGCATCTCTGAAACCTTCCCTTTTTTCCCTGTAAAGCTTTACCACTCCCCTGCCTGCCTCTGAGTCTCCGCCAAACTCAAGTTCTTTTACTACAGCAACCTCTGCATAAATAGTCTCTGTTCTCATCTGAGTGGTCTTTGTTTATTTCTACAAACCTATGGATATACTATCAATATAAAAATATTTGCTGCAGTTTTGTTTATAATAATTAAAATGTAATCTAAAGGCCATCATTCAGAACTGGTTAAAGATATATCTATGTATCATTATACAGTGGTGCAGGTCATAAAAAGAATACAATCTTTGTGTTTTTAAGGGCCCCGGATATTTTTTAAAAGTAGGTAGAGAATGGGTCAGGTAAAAATTCCTTTCTGCAAATTCAAAAGAAAGAATATAGAATATGCATAAGCTTTTATTTTGGATACTTGGGATGACTCTATTTCTACAGTGTTATTTTTTAGTATTGGGGGAGGAATGCACAGTGAGGCAAGTTACTTTTTATTCCATAAAGTTAATGTATACTGTACTATTTGAACATATGCATGTCAGTAAGGGTTGTGTTGTCTTCTTTTTACTTTTATGCACTGAAAACAACAGTTGTTATTTCAAAAATATATCCTAGAAACAATCTGTGGTATAAAACATAGAAAAATCAAAATGTTTAAGTTTTATAACACAGTAAAGGTAAAATCTTGAGCGTACAAAATAATTTCCTAGTTTTAAATCTAGAATAAAGTACATTACTCTAAATTAGCTACAAATGAACTGTAATTTGGGGTGGACTGGCGGAATCATTTTAGCACACTGTTAATATTCATTCTATTCATAGGCAATAGGTATTACAGGTGAGGAAAGAGAAATAAGTATCCATTAACATCTAACAAAAATCAAATGCTTTATTTCCCTTAATCTACTACAAATCATGTTTAACCCACCTTCTAAATGTCTCTCAACTCTGTCCACTTCTCTCGGTCCTGTAGCCATTAACCTAATCCTGGCCATCATCACCCTTCCTTTGGGTTACATCATTTTTCACTAATTTCTCTACTCAAATTCTTAATCCCTCCAAGCCACTCATTCTACAACCTGAATAATCTTCCTAAAATGCAAATGTATCACAATACTCCCCTACTTAAATTTATTCAATCGCTTCCCAAGTGTTCTTAGTAGTAAATTTCTACTTTTTTACATGGCCTGGATGGTACTGTATGCTCTGAAGATGACTGCCCCTCTAGTCTTCCCTAGATGACCTATCTGTCCCCCCCTACACCAGCCATAATCAATTTCTTTTCCTTGAATAGGCCACTCTTCACACGTGCCATTTCTTTTTTATTTTTTCCTTTCTGCACCTCTCTTCACCTGCCACATTCCTAATCAGCATTGATGGTTCAGTTTAGGTGTACGTCTTCTAAGAGGTCATCTCTGATTCACCTAATTGATAGAAGGTGACTTTCCTTTTCAAAAGTTTTGTTTTCTCACTAATTGGCAAATAATAAATGCATATATTTATGAGGTACAATGTGATAGAGTTTTTTGTTTTTTTTTGTTTGAGACAGGGTCTCATTCTGTCGTCCAGGCTGGAATGCAGTGGCACGATTATGTCTCACTGGGGCCTCTACCTCCTGGGCTCAAGCCAAGTGATCCTCCCATCTCAGCCTCTCAAATAGCTGGGACTACAGGCACACATCACCACGTGTGGTATATTTTTTCATAGAGATGGGATTTTGCTGCTATGTTGCCCAGGCTGGTCTCTAACTCCTGGTCTCAAGTGATCCACCTGCCTTGTCCTCCCAAAGTACTGGGATTATAGGCATGAGCCCCCACGCTCAGCCAATGTGATGTTTTGATACATGTATACACGGTGGAATGATCGAATCTGGCCAATTAGCATACATATCACCTCAAATATTTATCATTTCTTTGTGAAGAGAACATTTAAAAATTCTCTTTTAGCTATTTTGAAATATACATTATTATTAACTATAGTCACTGTGTTATGCAATAGAATGGGGGTGGGGGTGGTTTGGGATGAAACTCAGATCATCAGGCATTAGATTCTCTCTCATTAGGAGCACCAAACCTAGATCCCTCACATGTGCAGTTCACAATAGGATTCTTCACATTCACGATCCTGTGAGAATCTAATGCTGCCACTGATCTGACAGGAGGCAGAGCTCAGGTGGTAATGCTCACCCAACCTGCTGTTCACCTCCTGCTGTGCGGCTTGCTACCTAACCAAGAACAGGGAGCAGAGGAGAACCCCTGCAATAGAACACGAGAACTTATTCCTGCTAACTGAAACTCTGTATCCATTGACCAATGTCTCCCCTTTCCCAGCCCAATACACCCCTTACTCTGCCCCCAAACGTCTCTGGTAACTATCATTCTACTCTCTACTTAGAGCTCAACTTTTTCAGATTCCACATTTAAGTGACATCACACAATATTTGAAGGTGACCTTTCCTTACATAGCACAGAGGTTCATACACTGCATTAAAACTGTTTACTGGTCTTCATTTCCCACTGGATTGTGAGCTCTAAGCAAAGACCGTATCACCCACAGTCACTGGTATAATTTCAAGTATAAACACTCAATACTACTGAACTGCATTCATTAACGTTTTGGTAATGGTTTTCAATATATTATGAATAAAGGACCCTATTCATGTAACTGTTAAAATCACCTTAAAAAAATATAGCTTTGATTTATTCCAGACTCATTGCATCCCAATCTCTGACCATATTCATTTTAAGCCTAAATTTGATACAGCCTAAATTTGGGAACCACCATAAAGATCTCTTAAAAATAGAAATTCTGCCAAAAATAAGCAGACTTTAGGCTAAGTAATTTAAATTTAAAACTAGTTAAGCCAGGCGTGGTGGCTCACGCCTATAATCCTAGCACTTTGGGAGGCCGAGGTGGGTGGATCACCTGAGGACAGGAGTTCAAGACCAGCCTGGCCAACATAGTGAAACCCCATCTTAAAAAAAAAAAAACTAGTTAATACCCTACATGCCTTCTTGTAAGAGAATCTGATAGCAAAGCTTACATTTTCCCTAAGAGTACTGTAAAAAATTTCTTGAATGTACAGGTACAGAAAAAAAGAAAAAAAAAAGACTACTGTAAAATTTACACAAATAGTTTTTCTATTAAAAAAATATTGAGTGAACAATTTATTCATACTAAAGAGGGTGTTAAAACCCTACAGACTAGGCTGGGCATGGTGGCTCACACCTGTAATCCCAGCACTTTGGGAGGCTGAGGCAGGCAGATTGCTTGAGGTCAGGAGTACGAGACCAGCTTAGCCAACGTGGCAAAACCCCATCTCCACAAAAAGTACAAAAATTAGCTGGGTGTGGTGGTGCAATCCTGTAATCTCAGCTACTCAAGAGGCTCAGGCACGAGAATCACTTGAACCCAGGAGACAGAGGTTGCAGTGAGCCAAGATCTCACGACTACACTCTACCCTAGGCAACAAAGTGAGACTCTGTCTCCGAAAAAGAAAAAAATCCTAAAATCTAGATATTTCCCTTACTTAAGGTATGCCACAGGTTCAGACAGGTCAGCACTTTGGGAGGCAAAGGTAGGAGGATCACTTGAGCCCAGAAGTTTGAGACCAGCATGGACAACATAGCGAGACCCTGTCTCTATTTTAAAAAATTAAATAAATAAACAAATAAATCATTAGAAAACAAAAACATGGGCCAGGTGCTGTGGCTCACGCCTGTAATCCCAGAACTTTGGGAGGCCAAGTCGGGCAGATCACAAGGTCATGAGTTTGAGACCAGCCTGACCAACATGGTGAAACCCCGTTTCTACTAAAAATACAACAGTTAGGCGTGGTGGTGCATGCCTGTAATTACAGCTACTAAGGAGACTAAGGGAAAAGAATCGCTTGAACCCGGGAGGCGGAGGTTGCAGTGAGCCGAGATCGCGCCACTGGACTCCAGCCTGGGTGACAGAGTGAGATTCTGTCTCAAAAAAAAAAAAACACAACAAAACATTAGACAAGAGACCTAAACAAAAATTTTTTTAAAATTTTAAAAAAGAGAAAAAAAACATATACTAAACATAAACCTCTGGATGCTATGGCAATATTACATTGCTAGAGGAGTTTCTAAACATTTACTCTTAATTTCTATACTTACCTTATCTCAAACTGGCAACAATTTCAATCAGCAGTGGTCCATGGACCACACTTGGAAAAGCAATGTCTTAAATATAACTTACATGTTTATACACATAAAAATAGTTATATTAAGAATTCATACTAAGAATTTTTAATATTACCTTTTCCTATAAGGACTCCAATTTTTGAGTCTAATTTTTCCCCTGGATCACAGCTTCTTGTCACTAACTTGAGAACTGGAAGAAAAGGTCTGACATCACAGAGTCTTCGTGTTTCATCTTCAAGCTCCTCATATACAGCAGTCTGATTCACACATGCAAACATATAGGAGTCAATTTCCATAAGGAGGTTGAACATTGGGTAATTGTGAACTTGCTTCCATAACATCTATGAGAAAAAATAATAAGACATTTTCTGGAATGGAAACACTTGTTCAAGTGTACCAAGATATAAAGATGTTCACTGCAGCACTGTTTGTAAAAATTAAAAACTATGGACAAATCAAATGTTCAGCAATAAAGGACTGGTTAAATGAATTACAGAATATTACAGAACTGTGAAAATAAGTAATAGAAATATACTCAGAAGAATATAAAAAATAGAAATTCATGAGGCCGGGCGTGGTGGCTCACGCCTGTAATCCAAGCACTTTGGAGGCCAAGGCGGGTGGATCACCTGAGGTCAGGAGTTCAAGATCAGCCTGACCAACATGGTGAAACCCCGTCTTAAAAAAAAAAAAAAAAAAGAAATTCATTCCGAAATGCAAAACCATACAAAATATTTTTTTCTTAAAAGAGCAAATTATAAGAGAGTACATATGGTATTATCCCATGTTTATAGGGTAATATAATGGCATAGTGCACAAAAATTGTATTAAAAATAAAATCACTAAAAACAAATTATCCATGACAAGTAAGACTCAAAGATAACTTTCATATTTAGCATTTCTGTAAGCAGAAATCACTTTTGATCAAAAAAAAATTTAAAGTATGTATCCACATCTCCATACAATATTTAAATTATTTTTGTCCTGCATTCTTTTATCAGGGTTATCCTTACTAACACTGTCCTGTCAGAATGATCATAATCAATCTCTCAACATTTCTTCCCATGTCTCCTGGATAAGATAATGTAAAAGAGATTAACCACACAAACACAAAGAGGTATTAACAGCCAGTACAAAAGCTAAGAGCTGAAAATAACAGACATGTAGTAAAAATTGTGGCCAACCCTCAGCTCAGATTCAGTTAAATAAAACATACAGGAGAAAGTACAAGCAACAATAATAATAAAAACAGGCAAACTTTTCATTCTGAAGGCTCAAAATACTAAAAGAAAATTAAGAAAAAAAGGTAAATTGAACTTCACCAAAATTTAAAACTTCTGTACAGCAAAAGACATTATGAAGAGAATGAAAAGGCAACCTACAAAATGGGAGGTAGTATTTGTGAATCATATATATCTGACAAGATATTAATACTCAGAACATATAAAGAACTCCTACAACTCAATAACAAAAAACTAAGTTTAAAAATCACTACAGGTCTAGAAATGGTAATTCTCCAAAAAAAAGATACAAATGACCAACAAGCACATGAAAAGATGCTCAACATCATTAGTCATGAGGGAAATGCACATAAAAACCATAATGAGAGAGGCTGGACACAGTGGCTCACGCCTGTAATCCCAGCACTTTGGGAGGCTGAGGCAGGTGGATCACCTGAGGTCAGGAGTTCGAGACCAGCCTGACCAACATGGAGAAACCTTGTCTCTACTAAAAATACAAAATTAGCCGGGTGCAGTGGTGCATGCCTGTAATCCCAGCTATCTGGGAGGCTGAAGCAGGAGAACTGCTTGAACCTGGGAGGCAGAGGTTGTGGTGAGCCAAGATCACGCCATTGCACTCCAGCCTGGGCAACATGAGCAAAACTCTGTCTCAGAAAAAAAAAAAAAAAAAACCCACAATGAGATACCACTTCACATCCATTAGGATGGATATTATCAAACACATATGTGTGCACGTGTGTGCGTGCACACACAATATGGCATGTGCCTGTCATCTCAGTTACTTGGGAGGCTGAGGTGGGAGGATCACTTGAATCCAGCCAGGAGTTTGAGCCAAGCATGGGCAACATAACAAGATCCCATCTCTTAGACAAACCAAAAAAAAAAAAAAAAAAAAGGGAAAGAAAAGAAGGGAGGGAGGGAGGGAATCTTCTTGACAGTTTTAATAACCCAAACAAACATTTCAAACTAGGTAACATAAGCTAATTTTTCTTAATTACTATCACTTCATTAGTATCATTATCACATATAATTTATACTAACATTTTCTATTATAGAATGATATTTCCCCCTAAGTGACATAGTAAGCTAAACACATAGAAATTATACCTATTAACATACCTGCTTAATATAAGAAATGGTAGCTTCCCGAGGTACCTCCAGCTGGATATAAATCCCAGTGGGCAAAAGGAAATCCACAGGTATGGTGCCATCAGACGCTATCTGTGAATCCACCGCCCAGATGTCAAGGATGTCTGCCATAGCAGGAGGCATTATGAAACTGAAGCACATTCATAACCACAGGGCACTAGAAATCAGTAAGTAAAACACAGCAAAACAACCATTAGCCGAATTTTATACCAAGATATGATAAAGACCACTAATCTATAATTAGTCCTTAGATTTTAATATAGCCAATAATGTAACAGGAGGCCAATTAAATAATGTGATATTTTAAAAATCAAGAGTAAGTCACCAGGAATAAATTATTTAAATACACTTTTATCACTTCACAAATTATATATATGTATACCATCCAATCCATACCACCAGCTAAAGGAAACAAAATTCTTCTAATTTATATATATACATAATATACACACACACCCCACATTGATTCAAATTCATGGTAAGTATATCACATCTGAATGAACTGTAGGCTTAAGAATTACAGAGTCCTAAGAAATTTAGTTGACCACCACTCAACAGGTGATTTTCTCCGAACTTTATTTAGAAAGTATTAGCTTCTTAGACTGAGTTTCTCTCTGCAAATTCCAATGAAAATGGCAATCAAGAGGGTCCTCTCTCAACAAGAACAGTTTTCTATCAACCTCACAGCCCCTCCCCTAAGCATTAAAAACACCAAATCCCTCAACACAGATGGCAAAGCCCCTTGTGCTATTTCTCTGGCCTATTTTTCCTGCTCTCCCATCACTCCACAGCCCAGGACTGGTGTCAAGTGCCTTCTGCCTTCCTACTACTAGACCTTTGTCACATGAGGAATAAACTCCTCATATCAAAACCCTATCCCAACAAATGCACCCTTTAATAGTGCCATTTAAGTCTTACCAATTCCTTAAGGGCTTCCTTCAAGAGATACAACAATAATAGCTGGAAGAACATGAACGCTGAAGTTAAATAAACAAACTAAGGTTCATTTAACAATTATGCAAATGAAAGTGGCATATCAAAAGAAACAGGAGGCCAGGCACAGTGGCCCATGACTGTAATACTATCACTTTGGGAGGCTGAAGTGGGTGGATTGCTTGAGTTCTGGAGTTTGAGACCAGCCTGGGCAACAAACAAGACCACTTATCTACAAAAAACACAAAAAACTGGCCAGGTGTGGTGGCACAGGAGACTGAGGCAGCAGGATCACTTGAGCCCAAGAATCCAAGGCTGCAGTGAACTAAAATAGTACCACTGCACTCCAGCCTGGACAACAGAGTGAGACCCGATCTTTAAAAACATAAAAATAAAAAATAATTTTTAGAATTTCTTTAGCTAATAAATGCAAAATGAATAATAAATTAGAAAATCACAATTTTGCAACTGCTAATGAACTAACAGATCTAGGCAATGATCACTAATGGATGCTAAAGACATAAATAATAATGAGGTGAAAGGAGAAGGAACTTTACAATGTGTCTGTCTTATTGACACTACATGAATCCCCTGATCTATTTTAGTATCGCTAAAAGTGGGACTATCAGACATTATGTGTCTCCTCATGAAATGCAATAGTCACTACTTACCACTCACACAAAACAAACAAATCTAACCAAGCCTTTAGATCTATGTGCCACTTTACAGGAAACAGGTAAAGAAGTTAAATACTTTAATGAAGCAGACAGCCAAGTAGAGAATGTGGCACCTTCAATAAAACAAATGATACAGTTTCTCCAGGTTATCAATAACAAGAAAAGGAGGAAGAAGATGGGAGAAAGACTGTTAAAGAATTTAAAAAACACTTAAGACACAGCCAAATCCAATGTTAGTTGGAACAAATCAACTATAAAAAAAACTATGTGAGACAAACGAAAGCCGACGTGAGGACAAAGGGAGACGTGGCGGTCTACGGAGCAAAGAAGGGAGCCTCGGAGAAACCAAGCCTGCAAAAAAAAAAAAAAAAAAAAAAAAAAGAAAAAAAACTATGTTTGGGCCAGGCATGGGGGCTCACGGCTGTAATCCCAGCACTTTGGGAGGCTAAGGCAGGTGGATCACCTGAGGTCAGGAGTTTGAGACCAGCCTGACTGACATGGTGGAACCCTGTCTCTACTAAAAATACAAAAAAATTAGCCAGGCATGGTGCTGCATGCTTGTAATCCCATCTACTCAGGAGGCTGCGGCAGGAGAATTGCTTGAACCCAGGAGGCGGAGATTGCAGTGAGTGGGGATTGCGCCATTGTACTCCAGCCTGGGTGACAAGAGCAAAAATCCGTCTCAAAACACAACAACAACAAAAAACAAAACTATCTCTGAAATAATCTGGGAAATTTAAACATGAACTCATTGTAAGTTCCTTGAGGAGATACAGAATGTCTGGTGGTCTCACTTTAGCCAGACTACAACTGATCAGAGGATTCAGGCATTGTCAACATGCTTTTTAAATTACTGTTTTTCATCACATTATATGGAAAGTTCTCTACACTAAGGAACTCTTAAACCAATAAACTTCCATAAACACGAACAAAACTACACAGACACTACAGGTGTTATTAAGCAAATCACTTCAGAGCAGGCTTTGAAGATTTGGTGAGCTTCTCAATCTTGCAAGTAACAGGCATTCAATAAGTATTTGCTGAATGAAAACAAGCTGTATTAACTTATAAAGAAAGACTATACTCTGCGGGGCCAAGTGTGGTGACTTAGTCTATAATCTCAGCACTTTGGGAGGCCCACTCAAGTGAACTGCTTGAGCCCAGGAGTTCAAGACCAGCCTGGGCAACACAGTGAAATCTTGTCTTTACTAAAAATACCAAAAAAATAGCCAGGTGTGGTGGTGGGCACCTGTAACCCCAGCTACCAGGGAGGCTGAGGCAGGAGAACTGCTTGAACCCAGAAGGTGAAGGTTGCAATTGGCCGAGATTGCACCACTGCACTCCAGCTGGGCGACGCAGTGAGACTCTGCCTCAAAAAAAACACAACAATTTTTAAAAAACCCATACTTTACTTATATTCAAATACTGCCATGCAAAAACAGAGGGGAAAGCCAGCTACTGAACAAGTCACATCAGGTACTATGTCTAACCAAGAGTCGCCAACAAAAGCTGAGAGAAAAATCAAAAGTTAGCATTTATTTCTTTAATTTTTTTTTGGAGAAATGCCTGGCCCAAAAGTTAGCATTTAAAATTGAGGAGGGTTTATGAAACATCAGCCATCTATCACAGAATTAGAATCATGATAACCTGTACATGCCCATGGTTTCTTCAACACAGATTTTTGTCAAGACTTCTCAGATCTGAAACCAAATCATCCAATTAATATAATACTAAAAAAAGAGCATGAAATTAGAAAAATAAAACTCTGGATTTCACCCTTACCAGACACTGGAAATGGTAAGGCATCTGAGCAACAATTTTTCCATGAGACTGACTGCATCTCACCAGCACTCCTACCCTATAGCATCAACTTCCAAGATATAAAATTCTAAACTTCTAAGCCATTAGACAAAATGCATTATGGTAGATATAAAAATTTTCCTGATGAAATGATTATATCTAAAATGAGTTATGAGGCCAGGAGTGGTAGCTAACGTCTGTAAATCCAGCACTTTGGGACACCAAGGCAGGAGAACTGCTTGAGCCCAAGAGCTCAAGATCAGCCTAGGCAACATAATGAGACCTCATCTATTTAAAAAAAAAATTAGCCAAGAGTAGGGGCATGCACCTGTGGTCCCAACTACTAGGGAGGCTAAGGCAGGAGGATCACTTGAGCCCAGAAGGTTGAGGCTGCTATATGAGCTATGACCAAGCCACTGCACTCCAGTCTGGGCAAGAGAATGAAACGGAAGGAAGATGAGATGGGGCAGGGGTGGAGGGATGGAGAAAGAAAGAAAGTTGAAATGATTTAACTCAGATATTCAAATCTATTCACATGTGGTTTTACAAAATCTCAACCTATACTTCAGGTAGCCCATGTATCTTTTCTTAAAAAAATAAAGTAAAAAATATTAACAAACATACAAAATTCTATTGCATAGATCATGCTTAGCCTAATGCTACCATGTCTCCAATACTTAAACTCCTGTCATGTGAAGAGGAACATAAAATAGGTGTCACCTATAACTTAAACATGGCACCTCACTGTGTTGCCATCCCAGGAATGTTACAGGTGTTTCTGACAGTGACACACATTTTTAACTAATGTTTGACTATAAAATTGCTAAGTTTTCAAGGGAGGATATGGCACCACTCTCTCTTAAATTTAGACAGGCTGAGGAACTCCCATGATGTCAAAGGGATAACCATAAAATTAAAAATTTTTTTTTTTTTTTGAGATGGAGTCTCACTCTGTCATCCAGGCTGGAGTACAGTGGCACAATCTCAGCTCACTGCAACCTCCACCTCCCTGGTTCAAGTGATTCTTCTGCCTTAGCTTCCTGAGTAGTTGTGATTACAGATGTCCGCCACCATGCCTGGCTAATTTTTCTATTTTTAGTAGACACAGGGTTTCACCATCTTGGCCAGGCTGGTCTTGAACTCCTGACTTCATGATCCACCTGCCTCGGCCTCCCAAAGTGCTGGGATTACAGGCATGAGCCACTGAATTCAGCCTAAAAATTATTTTTGATATAAAGAAAATAATACAAAAATTCATTTTAGAATAATTCACAAAGCTATACATTTATGTTTTATGCACTTTTCTATATCTGTGCTATATCTCACAATTAAAATGTCTTAAAATTTTTTTAATGGCAAAAAACACTGCAAAGGCTAAGTACCTTTCTTGTACCATCTTTAGGTGCATCATAAAGAAAAGTTTCATCCTTTAGTTGTACAGTTGCCCATGCTTAAAAATCCTTCCTCGCTTACAAAGAAACATCACACCAATCTCCAAAATCAATTCCCCTACCTACAATTTCAAGGACAAAACTCTCACATTTAAAGCATCAATTGATTCAGAAATATTTTAATGATTTAGCAAGACATTGAAGGTAACTGTAAAGTAGTATTACTGTGTTTAAAGACCTAGAAATGTTTTTCCCAAACAGGAGTAAATCATCAAAGGAATACTGCAAGGTTACACATATCTACCTTGATATTGTCATTAGCAATTTACTAATAACTGAGTTAAAGTGGCTGTCAGACTTTGTAAACAATCTAGGGAGATATATAGTATTAAGCTAAATATTCTCCAGAAGAATGGTTTTCCATTCTGTCATACTCAGTATTCCCTTTTCTTTTTTATTTTTGGTGAGATGGAGTTTCACACTTGTCGCCCAGGAAGGAGTGCAATGGCGCGATCTCGGCTCACTGCAACCTCTGCCTCCCGGGTTCAGTAATTCTCCTGCCTCAGTCTCTCGAGTAGATGTCATTACAGGCACCTGCCACCATGCTGGGCTAATTTTTTGTATTTCTAGTAGAGACGGGGTTTCACCATGTTGGTCAGGCTGGTCTCAAACACCTGACCGCAGGTGATCCACTCACGTCAGCCTCCCAAAGTGCTGGGATTACAGATGTGAGCTACCGTGTCCAACTCAGTATTCCCTTTTTAAATAAATATTTTATAAATACATTAGTAATTCAAAATGAAATTATTAATGCAATATATACATGCTTAATTTAAAATTAAATCCATATGACATCCTAACTGCAATATTAAGAAGAAATAAAAATAATATAAATCTCAGTATATGAATGCTTGGATATGACCAGACTACTATTTGATGAAGAAGTCAGAGGCTTGCATATACGTAGAATCACCATGGATATGACAACTACAAATGTAGACTGATCCAGATGTGTTACATTGATGATTAAATACTACAAATGCCACTGCTGCCATGATTTTTCCAAAATAAAAAAATCAATATATTAAAATAATGTAAAACATACTTTTTATTATGTTGGCATGTAATGCAGAGTTCAGCTCTAGGCTCAGATAATTAACAAACAAGCTTTTCAGCCGGCTGCAGTGGCTCATGCCTGTAATCCCAGCACGTTGGGAGGACAAGGCGGGTGGATCACCTGAAGTCAGGAGTTCGAGACCAGCCTGGCCAACATGGTGAAACCCAATCTCTACTAAAAATACAACAATTAGCCAAGCACGGTGGCACGCGTCTGTAATCCCAGCTACTTGGGAAGCTGAGGTAGGAGAATTGCTTGAGCCCAGGAGGCAGAAGTTGCAGTGAGCTGAGATTGCACCACTCCACTCCAGCTTGGGTGACAGAGAAAGAGTCTGTATCAAAAAAACAAACAAACAAACAAAAAACTAAAATAACAGATTTTTCAAATACATGAATATCTGTAGAAAATTTAAAAATCATGCTCATACAAGACACTTTTTTGTTGTACAAAACTGTCCAGTGCATTGCAGGCTCTGTTTATCCATTATCTAACAGTAGCACTGCCCGCAATCACTGTGCCAACAAGAATAAAATCATAACCCAACAAATTTCCAAAGTGTCTTATGGGGGCTTCACACAGTCCACTTTCAGAACCACTGCTCTAAAACAATTCCTACTGTTTCAGGATCTTTGGGTTGTTGTTTTTCTAGCCAGAAACCTCTGTGGCCAGTGGTGCCTCTGCCTTAGTTTTGACAGGGCCTGCTGGGCTCATTCCACTCACTTGGCCTAGCAGGCTACACTCGACTCACACTATAGGACTGGATCCCATGTCTGACAAGGGAGACTGTGTGGAGTAGCGATGGGTGTGTGAGCAAGCATGGGGTCCAGCCACTGCACAGTCAGACATGCCAGCTGCTGCAGTGGGGCAGGCAGCTCCAGGTGCCAGTACAGGCACCAGCTCTCCACGAGGCTATAGCTGGAGAGCAGCTTCCACAGCTGGCACTGGGGGGGGACATGGTGACACCTAGAAGCTTGGAGATGCCAGGAACCCAGGAGCCCCAAAGAGGGAGTCACAGTCCTGGCTCAGGGAGCTCCCAGGTCTGAGCTCCCCAAAGGGCCGCAGCTCTTCTCTCCTTCTCTTCGCCTGCAATGTGACAAACAAAGGGCATGTTTCAGCCCTGTTTGTGTTACAGCTCTTTTAGCCTCACTCAGGAGGTCCCAAGTTCTTGTCCTGCCCCCAGAAGAAGGAGGTACGCAGGCAGGTGGAGGGTGAGCAAGACAAAGAGGAGCTTTATTGAGTGACAACAGCTCAGAGAAAGACCTGGAGTAGATAGCTCCTCTCTGAAGCTGATCGTCCTGATGCCTGCTCAGCTCTGGCTGAGCCTGGGGCTTTTTGGGCGTCAGGAGGGGGAGGAAGGTGGGCCAACTGGTCCACAGGCAGCCATGAGAGAGCCCAGAAAAGGTACCACAAGTTCTCACTCTAGTCCATGGGACTGGCAGCCTGGCCTCCAGCCTTCAGATCCTCCCTGGCCTGAAGGTGAAGCCTCTTTTAGGGACCCAACCCCCTTCCACCCAGGAACCTGTCTGCCTCCTGCTGCCATTCATGGTGCCCAGGCTGTAGGTACCACCTACAGGTCGGTGCCAAGCTGCCCTCAGTCTCCCTTCAGCTACCCTCCAGTGCTCACTGATGCCCAAAATCTGGAGGGGGCCAAGGTGGCAAGGGACTGGCGTGCCAACACTACCCCAAGCATGTGCACACCTGGTGGGCTGTGACAGCACCTGCGCTTGGTCCGACTCTGCTCCAAGGTCGGAGTGGGTGCCCACAGCAGGGAAAAGCCAGACAATGGAAGCAGGCATTTCCAGGTCTCCGAGGACAAGGCAGGCCTTCTTGGGCCCCTAAGGAGTGTAGGGATGCCTGGGTTGGGCAGCTGCATTGCTATGGGAGAGAAGGGGCTGGAGTCGGGGGGCAAGAGGTGTGCTCCTGCCTGCTTCATGAAGCAAGAGGCCTGGGTCTGCAGCCACGGTTTGGGTGGCTGCTGCTGCACCTGGGAAGCTCCCACCCCACCAACCTAGAAGGGCTGGGGCTCCCACTTGTTCCCCAGCTCCTGCCAGCTCCACAGAGCATGCAACCCCGGCCGCACCTCCTTGCTGCAGCTGGCGTGATGGCAGCAGCCACTGTAGACGGTCCACTGCTGCCATCACTACTATTTCTCAAAGTAGCAACAGAATCTCCATAATTTATCCAGATATAATTGTAGCCTGTTTTTAAAAGTAATCAACATAACAGTATACATTTCTACCTGCCAATTAATGATGTTTCCTATATTTGGCTATGTTGTTTTTGTTTAATTCTTGAAGGGTAAAGAACCTCTAAGTAAAGAAAACTAGACCCTTACTAATCAGAGGAATGTAAGCCCAATATAACTAGCTCTTAGTTTTCAGTATCTTTAGTAACAAATTTACTGATGGGATAGTCAAATTAAAACCACAAGATGACATGTAACTCTTTAGAGCTTTGTGCACAACGAAAGAAAAGAATTGAGGAAGAGGGCATATTCATAAGATGCGCTGTGCTGCAGTTAAAATAGCATGTGCTTTGTCAGACTTAAAACTGTAACATACTACTTTGAAAAAATGAGATAACAAGCTGATTGGTAACCAATATATCTTTTGTAGATATATTTTGAAGAAAATTAAATTATTGCCACTAAGTTGAAAATAAAATATATTCTGGTTTCTACCTCCCTTAGTCATTCTTATTTTACAGGACCACACAAACAGTTCAGCCTGAGAGAAGTGAATCGGAGTTTCAAGTTGGAGGTATCTTAGCAGTTACAGACCCTACCCATTTTAAAGATAAGAAAACTAAAGCTAAGAGAGTTTAAGTAAATTATCCAGGAATACACAGAGACAGAGTCAGGCCCAAGAGTCAGATTTTTTTTCCCCCAAGCAATTAGCATATTTTTCCCCCTTTTCTTTTTTGTTTTTGTCTTTAAAGAAAATATCCTTCACAGGCCTACCTTGCCTGGCAAGATCCTCAGTCTTGTATTATCCTTCTGTTTAAGTATCAAAGCAAGGGATCAAAGGCTGAGGGCAAGCAGAGGTTTTAAACTATGAAAACTTTTCAAGGAAGCTATCAGAGGGCACAGGAACTTCATCAGTGACAATTAGTTCAACTAAACCCTTTAACTGTAATTACAACACATATCCTGTTGATGGTTCACTGGCAGAAAGAGGAAAGAGTTTAAAAGTTCTCAGCTTCCCCAGCAATGTGCCAGCAGAACCACTGGACTTTACTTCTTTAGTGATAAGCAGAAAACAAGATAAATTTGTCTATGGGTGAATAAATTCAACCAAAAACAACTTTAGAAAATCATAGGAGATATTCAAAAAGAGATTTTTTAAAAATATATTAAAAAAAAAAAACATTACTTTTTTTTTTTTTTTTTTTTTTTTTGAGACGGAGTCTTGCTCTATCACCCAGGCTGGTGCGCAGTGGCGCAATCTCAGCTCACTGCAACCTTCGCCTCCTGGGTTGAAGAAATTCTCTGCCTCAGCCTCCCGAGTAGCTGAGATTACAGGTGCCTGCCACCATATCAGGCTAATTTTTGTATTTTTAGTAGAGACAGGGTTTCACCATCATGGCCGGGCTAGTCTTGAACTCCTGACCTCGTGATCCACCCACCTCAGCCTCCCAAAGTGCTGGGATTGCAGGCATGAGCCACCGCGCCCAGCCACATTACTGCTTTAAATACTGTATTTGCTATCACAACTTTAGGTTTCATTCAGAGGCAACTTAAGGTATGGGATCTTGATTCATCTGGGCTTTGGTCCCTACCCCCGACATTGCTCAAAGACAACAAATCAGCCCCAACTGTTGATGTGTTTATGGTTAAGTATGCATTATACTGGGCACTTAAAAACTGAACAGTATAGAACTTTATTTTCCAAAGGTGACTATTTCATCTCAATTGCTATAATTCTATGTAAGAGCTATTTCTAAAGTAATTCCACAAATTGTTAAAGAATTGCTGGGCAGGCACAGTGGCTCATGCCTGTAATCCCGGCACTTTGGGAGGGTAAGGCGGGTGAATCACGAGGTCAGGAGTTCGAGACCAGCCTGACCAACATGGTGAAACCCCGTCTATACTAAAAATACAAAAAACTGGGTGTAGTGGTGGGCACCTGAAATCCCAGCTGCTCAGGAGGCTGAGACAGGAGAATCGTTTGAACCTGGGAGGCGGAAGTTGCAGTGAGCCAAGATCGCGCCACTGCACTCCAACCCAGGAAACAGAGTTAGACTCGGTCTCAAAAAAAAAAAAAAAATTGCTAAAACATTATATAGCATATCACTTATAATAAAATACATTTAAATTTATCCTCTCAAATCAAAGGTGGCACTCTAACTGCTTTCACAAAACATCGACACCAGCCTGGGCAACATAGTGAGACCCCGTCTCTACAAAAAATTTTAAAATTAGCTGGGTGTAGTGGCACACGCCCGTGGTCCCAGCTACTTAAGAGGCTGAGGCAGGAGGATCTCCTTCTCTTGAGCACAGAAGGTAGAGGCTACAATGAGCCCTGTTTGCAGCACTGTACTCCAGCATAGGCAACAGAGCAAGACCCAATCTCAAAAAAAAAAAAATTGCAAAAGGCACTGAGCCTTGAAAAAGTTTATACCTGCTCACTTGGTAATTCCAGTTCTAGAATGTATCTATTTACAAACCTGAATACAGAAAAAGTTTCATATATAAAGCAAAACATATGAATATGAAAACTTAAGACAGCATAACTGACCTACCTGATGGCATCCACTTGGTGCAGTCATTTAAATTCAAGTTTATCAAGTGTATGTGGCAATGTTTAGAAATAACATGAAAAAAATCCAAATATAAAGTAATATACACATTAAAATTAGAATTGTGTTTAAAGTTAAAAGAAAAAAACTGCAAGTACAACCTAATGCACAGCAATTAAGGGTGGAAGGAAAGACACTCATACAGTTCAAAAGTAACTATAAAATAGATGTTTCTTTTATTTGGTGTGACTTTAATGATGGCATACAGTTTATACACTCCTTTAAAGTTCTATTATTCCAGACACTTTGAGTGGGTCCAAAGGAAGGACTTAGGTTAGAATTTGGCAATTTATTCTCTTTTATTTTATTTATTTATTTATTTATTTTAAGACAGGGTCTTATTCTGTTGCCCAGGCTGGAATGCAGTGGCACGATAATAGCTTACTGCAGCCTTGACCTTTCAGGATCCAGCAATTCTCCCACCTCAGCTTCCTGAGTAGCTAGGACTGCAAGCACACACCACCACCACACCCGGCTCATTCTTTTGATGTTTTTTTTTTTTTTTTTTTTTTTTTACTAGAGACAGGTTCCACTACATATTCCCCAAGCTGGTCTTGAACTCCTGAGCTAAAGCAATCCTCCCACCTTGGCCTCCCAACGTGTTGGGATTACAAGCATTAGCCAAAGGACCTGGCTATTAATTCATTTTTGGGGTTTTCTTTGTTTTGTTTTGTTTTGTTTTTGAGATGGAGTCTCACTCTGTTACCCAGGCTAGAATGCGGTGTGGCATGATCTTGGCTCATTGCAACCTCCACCTCCCAGGTGCAAGTGATTCTCCTGCCTCAGCCTCCCAAGTAGCTGGGACTACAGGTGCCTGCCACCACACCTGGCTAATAGAGATGGAGTTTTGCCATGTTGGCGAGACTGGTCTCGAACTGCTAACCTCAAGAGATCCGCCTGCCTTGGACTCCCAAAGTGCCGAGATTACAGGCCCGGCTTTTATTCTTAATATGTATGTGCTTATTAGTATTTCTAAACACAGGCCAGGTGCGGTGGCTCACACCTGTAATCTCAGCACTTTGAGGGAGCTGAGGTGGGCAGATCACTTGAGGGCAGGAGTTCAAGACCAGCCTGGCCAACGTGATGAAACCCTGTCTCTACTAAAAATAAAAAAAATAGTTAGGTGTGTTGTCAGGCGCCCACCTACTTGGAAGCCTACAGTAGAAGAATCTCTTGAACCTAGGAGGTAGAGGTTGTAGTGAGTCAAGATCACCCCCACTGCACTCCAGCCTGGGCGGCAGAGTGAGATACTGTCAAAGAAAAAAAAAGTATAAATTTATCTAATATAAATTTAGATATATAATCCACAACACTGGTACTTCAATGGGGGAGAGAGCACATTATTGGTATTATTTCATCAAACTAAAAGAGCTGATAAAAAAATTAATAAAAAGTAAGTCATATCACTCTATTATTCCAAAATATACAACTAGCCTCTTTAAAACATGCCATTTAAAATTACTTAATAAAGTCCTTGAAATGGAAAAAAAAAACTAAAAAAAATAAAATTAAAGTCTTCTTCCAAATACGTAACTTTTCCAAATACGTAACTTTTTATTAAGCAGTGCTAATAAAACTCTTCAGATTTCTACTTTTTAGTCTACCTTCCTCTTTTCTAATCTAAATGTTCAATCATGTTTACCCCTAACATCAGCAAGAGGTAAGTTATTCCAAATCGATATATATGTTTCCAAGAAAAATATATTTCATCCCCACTGTCTTCTCTCCTCACCTTCTCTACCCCTTGCTGAAACCCATTCAAGTGAACAGTATTTGTGACATGGGAACTGTCACTAATTGTTAAGCTATTTTAATTACTGTTTGACAATACCCATGTTTTAAGGTAAAAATGATTATTTCCCTAAATAGATAAAATTAATAGGACAAAGATTTACTACCAATATCTACTACATAATATAGAGACATTCTCTAGCCTTTGAAGATACAACTAAAAGAATTTTTCTACATTATAGGAGCATTACAGGAGAGCAAGTTCTGTTTTTAGACATTTTTGCTAATAATGAATAAACAAAAATATCCAACATATAACTGTACAGTTCAATGAATTTTTAGAAAGCAAGTATCTCCTGCAAAGTAACCCACTATCCAGGTTAAGAAACAGAACACTGCCAGCATTTCAGGAGACTCCTTGTTTGTCTCTTTCAGATAGCAACCCTCTCCCAAACCTCCTACCACCAATCCGACTTCTTTCGTTAAGAGGTGGTTTTTTTTTGCTTTTTAATCACTTTAGGTAACAGTATGAGAGTAAAGCAAATATCCAAATAATTGTGGCTCACTGGATACACTTTTGCACCTATCATCCAAGTATACATTTTAGACAAAAGTTCCATTGTCTGGATGACTGCTTCTGTTTCTCACTCCAAAGAGTAGAGATGAGTCTAACAGACTAACTGGGGTGGGTGCTTTTGAATGTCAACAAATCTTCCTTCCAGAAATGGTAACCAATCAATTCCGGTTCTTGTTTACAAGTACCATCATGACAATCAGGAATGACTGTTTGTGTAGCAGAGTACCCACATGTAACTGCAATGAGAGTGAGTCATGAGCCAAACTGTACAAGTGTGTGGTGGTGCTGGTGAGTAACTAACCAACAGCTCTCACATCTAGGAACTGAACCAGTGCCAGAAAGCCATCTGGATAGCAAACAGTAACATGAGAAGAATTTTAAATAGCTTACAGCTGTAGAAAAAGCACTATTCCAGGCTCTGAACCTTTTAGTTATTTCTGTCTGCTGTCATTTTGAAAATAAGTCATAATATGTAAAAATTAAAAGAGCATCCAATAAAGGCTGGCATTTCTCCCAAGTCATTTCAGGATTACTCCTCTGCATGCTGGTTTAAGTTTGGTGTGGCAAGTACTTATCATTTGTTTGTCTGCTTTAAACCTTTTCCTTGGAGACCAATTTTCATCCTAAGCTAGCCACCCATGAATGGCAAAATGCTTCTGTGTATTGCTTTCATTTCTCCCTCACTTCTGACAGTAAAATGAGGGGGGAAAAAAGAACTAAGAAAAATTGAAGTATCTGTCCTTGGTGCCAAGTCTTCTTTCACTGCCTATTCTCTCTAGAGGATACAGAGAGTCCAGAGAGGCAGGCTGATAATGTCATCTCAGTGCTAGGCCTTGATCAGAAAGAGGAAAAAAAGAAAACTGCAGAGGGACAAAATGGGGAAACAACTGAATTTCAAGTAAATAAATATTTAATAAGTACTTATTCTGTTTAACACACTATATCACACTCTTGATTGGGAGATGAGGTAATTACAAAATAAAACAAAGCAATTTCCATCCCAGCCTGTACCAGAGCAGTTAGGTCTAGAGACAGACTAGTTGGAGCCATGTCTGTTATCTAATTGGTTGCAGCGTTTTTTTTACCTAGACCTCCCAGAGCCTCAACCTGAAGGGATGAGGATGGAATACTGGAACAAGGAAATACAGAGTACCTGCCTGAACTTCTTAAGAGCATGGGACTGCAGTGTCTGGGGGATGAGGACATGTCACCTAAAAAGTTAAGGCAGCACCACAATGTTGCTGTCATGAAACCCCCTCATTGCCTCACTGCCCAGTCTATGACCTGTGCACAATGTGATGAGTATTGGGAGTTAAATGGTTTGCAATATAATCATTAATCACGTTACTATGTCTAAGATCCCAAAAGATCTGATATCTTTATCTGTTATACATTAGCAGGACAGTTTTTTACTGTCCTGTATTTAACTTGTAACATTACCCTATAAGTTAATAAATTATATTTAGTTCGACAATCTCAAATACAGCATTCTTTTAAATTAAAAAGCATATATTTTCACTCTCTTCTTAATTCTTAATACGCCATTTCAAATGCTACTTTGTTGGGGAGTAGGGTTTTCATCTTATTCATGCCACCCACATTGCTTACTCTCACAAACGAATTTTTGATGAAGAAAATAAAAAACTGGCCTGGTGCGGTGGCTCATGCTTGTAATCCCACCACCTTGGGAGGCCGAGAAGGGTGGATCACTTGAGGCCAGGAGATCGAGACCAGCTTGGCCAACATGGCGAAACCCCATCTCTACCAAAAATACAAAAATTGTTGTATTGGGTGTGGTGGCGGGCACCTGTAATCCCAGATACTCGGGAGGCTGAGGCAGGAGAAGCACTTGAACCCAGGAGGCAGAGGGTGCAGTGAACGGATATCACACCATTGCACTCCAGCCTGGGCGACAAGAGCAAAACTCTGTCTCAAAAAAAAAAAAAAACACCTGAAAAATGACATTAGTATCCATTTCATACCACTAGTACAACAGTTAATAATTTAAAATGTTTCCTGACTGAATGTAGCTATTAAAACTAACCCATACTTTTTTCTTCTGGAAACTATGGGAATACTCTCAAGGGATTAAAAATGTTTTGGATAAAACATTAGCATGAAAGAAAGCTTTAAGTATTTAAGGCTGGGAGTGGTGGCTCATGCCTGTAAATCCCAGCACTGTGAGAGGCTGAGGAGGGAGGATTACTTGAGGCCAGGAGTTTGAAACCAGCCTGGGCAACATGGCAAAACCCTGCCTCTATAAAAAGATACAAAAAATACAAAAATTAGCTGCATGTGGTAGCACACACCTGTAGTACCAGCTACTCAGGAGTCTGAGGTGGGAGAATCACCTGAGCCTAGTGGGAAGACATTGCCGTGAGCTGTGATTGTGGCACTGCACTCTAGCCTAGGCAACAGAGCGAGACCCCGTATAAAAAATAAAAATAACAACAGTCTGGGCAACATGGTGAAACCCTGTCTTTACCAAAAAACACACGAGGCATGGTAGCATGGAGCTATGGTCCCAGTTACTTGGAAGGGTGAGGTGGGAAGATCACCTGAGCCTGGGAGGCAGACACTGCAGTGAACCGAGATCGTGCTACTGCACTCCAACCATGGTGACAGAGTGAGAATGCCCACCTCAAAAAAAAAAAAAAAAAAAAAAAAGAATCTAAATAATCTAACAGAGTATTGAAAACTAGCTCAGGCCAGGCGCAGTAGCTCACACCTGCAATCCCAGCACTTTGGGAAGCCGAGTTGGTCGATCACCTGAGGTCAGGAGTTCAAGACCAGCATGGCCAACATGGTGAAACCCTGTCTCTACTAAAAATACGAAAATTAGCCAGGTGTGGTGGCACGAGCCTGTAATCCCAGCTACTCGAGATGCTGAGGCAGGAGAATCGCTTGAACCTGGGAGGCGGAGGTTGCAGTGAGCCAAGATTGCACCATTGCACTCCAGCCTGGGCAACAGAGCAAGACTCCGTCTAAAAACAACAACAACAAAAAAGGAAACTAGCTCAAAAAAAAATTATGATTACATGGTAAACAACACTACTGTCATGACCTGGGATGATTTTAAAACATGGCCGCAAAATTCTTTTACACTCCTTCCACAGAGAGGTGAGCTGCATGATCCCTCTCCTTGAATATGGCTTCAGTGACTGCTTGACATATATTAGAATATAGCAGAGGTAATACTCTACTAATTCCCAGGTTTAAGAAGCTACAGCTTCCATTTTGCTCTCTTAAGACACCTGCTTGTGAGATGCTCATTCTTACAAGGTAGCCACCAAGCTGTGAAGCAGCTCAGGACACACATATGGGAGAGGCTAAGGGTAGGTGTTTTGACAAACTCCAGCTGACTGCTAGGACCAATAGCCAAATTTCTAAGTGAAGAAGCCTTCAATGACTCCATCCCTCAGATGTCATGTTTCTCCACCTGAGGCCCAGACAACATGGGCCAAAGACAACCTGACTCTACTGTGCCCCATCCAAATTCCGGACAGTAGAACTAGAGCATAATAAAATGATACACCACTAAGTTTTGAAATGGTTTGTTACAGCAATATATCATTGCAGTGTGACCTATTAGAATGAAAGCCAATTATGCAATTACTACTGTCAATAATTCATTTTTTTCTTTAAAAAAATTACACTTTGTTCTCCCATTCAACAGTCACATCTTCTCATGCAACACCCGTCACAACCCTGAGACATCACAATGAAAGTGAAAGCGAGGTAAACTGATTGGCCTTACTGGGCACCTAGTCACCAGGGCTGCTTTTAACTCTGGCAAAGTGGATAATGTCTCCATCAATGACCCCTTCACTGACCTCAACTACATGGTCTATATGTTCCAGTATGATTCCACCCATGGCAAGTTCCATGGCACAGTCAAGGTAGAGAACGACAGGCTTGTCATCAATGAAAATATCACAACCATTTTCCAGGAGCAAGTTCCCACCAAAATCAAATGGGGTGATACCAGCACGATTATATTGTACAGACCACTGGCATTTTCATTACCTTGTAGAAAGCTGGGGCTCATTTAAAAGGAAGAACCAAAAGGGTCATCATCTCTCCCCCACTCTGCTGATGTCCCCATGTTTGTGATGGGCATGAACCATGAAAAGTGCAAAAAACAACCTCGCAATTGCCAGCAAACCTTCTGTACCACCGTTTAGCACCACTGGCCAAGATCACCCATGACAACTTTGGCATCATGGGAGGAATCATGACCATGTCCACGCTATTACTGACATCCAGAAGACCACTGATGGTCCCCTTTGCGAAACTGTGGTGCAATGGCCACAGGGCTTTCCAGAACAACGCTCCTGCACCTACTGGTGTTGCCAAGGCTGTGGGCAAAGTCATCTCCAAGCTGAGCAGGAAACTCACTGGCATAGCCTTCTATGTCCCAACCACCAATGTGTCCACCGTGGACCTGACATGCCATCTGGAGAGATCTGCCAAATACAATCACATCAGGAAGGTGGTGAAGCAGGCGTGGGAGGGCTCCCTCAAAAGCATCCTGGGCTACTCTGAGTATCAGGTTGTCTCTGCCAGTGTTAACAATGACACCAACTTTTCTGCCTTCAGTGTTGGAACTGGTATTGCTCTCAGTGACCACTCTGTCAAGCTCATTTCCTGGTATGACAATGAATTTGGCTACAGCAACAGGGTGGTAGACGTTATGGTCCACATGGCCTCCTGGACCACCAGCGCTAGTGAGAGAGCACAAGAGTAAAAGAGAGGCCCTCAGTTGCTGTGCAGTCCCTGCCCCACTCAGTCCTCCACCACCACACTGAGAATCTCCTAGACACAGCTTCCATGCCAGACACCATGAACAATAGGATAAGCCTAGAAAGCCCCACTTGGTTGTGCACCATCAATAAAGTTTTCTGTACTCAGCACCTCTCTACTGCCAAAAAAAAAAATACTAACACACACTTTCCTAAATCTGTATCTTAAGCTAGATCATTTCTTTTTTTTTCTTTTTTGAGACAGGCTGTCACTCTGTCACCCAGGATGGAGAACAGTGGCATGATCTTGGCTCACTGTACACCTCCTGGGCTCCAGCAATCCTCCCACATCAGGCCTCCCGAGTAGTTGAGACCACAGGTCCATGCCACAATGCCTGGCTAATTTTTTGTATTTTTGGTAGAGATTGGGTTTTGCCATGTTGCCCAGGCTGGTCTTGAACCCCTGAACTCAGTAATCCATCTGACTCAGGCTCCCAAAGTACTGGGATTACAGGCGTGAGTCACTGCAACTGGCCAATTTATTTTTATTTTTAAATAGAGACAGCGTCTTGCCTTGATGCCAAAGGCTGTCAAAGCCCTGGGCTCAAGCAATCCTCCTGCTTCAGCCTCCCAAAGTGCTGGGATTACAGTTGTGAGCCACCACACTTGGCCCAAGAGCATTTCTTATGAGAAATATTTTCTTCTAATATATAAATAACTTCAGTATATCAGCAAACAAGTTAATCTCTAGAATTAGAATTATGCAGGCCTGAGTTCTACTGAAATTTAAATGGAACGGAGAACTTTTTTTTTTGAGACAGAGTCTCACTTTGTTGCCCAGGCTGGAGGGCAGCGGCATGATCTTGGCACATGCAACCTCTACCTCCCAAATTCAAACAATTCTCCTGCCTCAGCCTTCCAAGTAGCTGAGATTACAGGCACATACAACCACGCCTAGCTAAATTTTTGGTATTTTTAGCAGACACAGGGTTTGGTCTCAAATTCCTGGCCTCAAGTGATCTACCCACATTGACCTCCAAAGTGGTAAGATTACAAACGTGAGCTACCACGCTCAGCCAGAGAACTAACTTTCAAAAACTAAAATTAACAGACTTTAGTTTTGAATGTTACTATTGTTTCCAAAAAGAAAGTAGTGTGGGTTAAATGAGTTTTTAAAATTTTGTCTTTTTTCTTTTTCTTTTATTATTTTTTTATATCTGAGACTGCCCAGGCTGGAATGCAATGGTGCAATCTTGGTTCACTGCAACCTCTGCCTGCCAGGTTCAAGTGATTCTCTTGCCTCCACCTCCCAGGTAGCTGAGATTACACATGCATGCCAACACGGCCAGCTAATTTTTGCATTTTTAGTAGAAACAGGGTTTCACCATGTTGATCAGGCTGGTCTCAAACTCCTGACCTCATGATCCACCTGCCAAAGTGCTGGGATTACAGGCGTGAGCCACTTTTTTTTTTTTTTTTTTTTTTGAGGCTTCCCTTGGGAACACCATCAGGCATAGTGGTGTTCGCCTGGAGTCCCAGCTACTCACTCTTTCTTGCCATGTAGGCTGAAATACAGTGGTGCCATCATAGCTCACTATGGCCTCTACCTACTGGAATCAAGCCATCCTTCTGTCTCAGCCTTCTAAGTAGCTGAGACTAGAAGCATATACCACCTCACCCGACTAATTTTATTCTTTGTTTTTGTTTGTTTGTTTTTGTAGAGACAGGGTCTCACTATGTTGCCCAGGCTGGTCTAAACTCCTGGCCTTAAATAATCCTCCCACCTCAGCTTCCCAAAGTGCTGACATTACAAGCATGACCCACCACGCTCCAGCTAAAAATTATGTCTTTACAGAAAAATGAAACTTCTGGGCTCGTGCCTATAATCCCAGCACTTTGGGAGTCCAAGGCAGGAGAATCATATCAGCCCAAGAACTCGAGACCAACCTAGGCAACACAGTGAGACCTCATCTCTACAAAAAATAAACAAAATTAGCCAGGCATAGTGGTGTTCACCTGTAGTCCCAGCTACTCAGGATGTTGAGGTGGGAGAACTGCTCGAGCCCACTAGGTCGAGGCTGCAGTAAGCCAAGATCATGTCACTGCACTCCAGCTTGGGTCACAGAGCAAAACCTTATCTCAAAAAAAAAGAAAAAAGAAAATGAAACCTCTGGCTTGACGTGATAGCCCACAGCTGCAATCTTAGCACTTTGGGAGACAGACATAGGAGGGTGACTTGAGACCAGGTGTTTGAAACAACCCTGGGCAACACAGCAAGACCCCCATCTCTACAGAATTTTTTTTTTTTGAGACAGAGTCCTACTCTGTCACCTAGGCTGGAGTGCTCACTGTAATTTCTGACTCCCGGGTTCAAGCGATTCTCTTGTCTTAGCTGTCTGAGCAGCTAGGATTATAGGCGCCCGGCACCACGCCCAGCTAACTGTTTTGTAGTTTTAGTAGAGACAGGGTTTTGAAATATTGGCCAGGCTGGTCTCAAACTCCTGACCTCAGGTGATTCTCACACCTCGGCCTCCCAAAGTGCTGGATTACAGGTGTGAGCCACCGTGCCCAGCCCCAAAAAAGTTTTTAATTATTGATGTATTCGTGTGGCTAGGCTGTAGTAAAAAAAAAAAAAAAAAAAAAAAGTTTTTAATTAGCCAGGTGAAGGGATGTACACCTAGGGTCCCAGCTACCCAGGAGGCTTAAGCAAAAGAAGATCACTTGACACCAGGCAGTCGAGGCTACAGAGAGCCATGTTTGCGCCACTGCACTCTAGCCTGGGTGAAAAAACAAGATACTGTCTCAAAAAAAAAATTAATGTTTTAAAAAACAACGCTTATTACCCAACTTTGGTTATAAAACTATCAAGATGATTTCCTTGCACTAAATTGCTAACACTTACAGTCCAAATTTATGAATAAATTGATGCAAGCTCTAGTCAACTTTGTTAGATATTTTAAACTATATTTAAAATTCTTATATTTCAGAGAAAATACAGAATAAACAAGTTATTTAGAAAACAAGTTTTCAAAGATTTAAAAAAAAAAAGTTATTAATTTAATATTTCAAAAGCAACTAAGTATCATACCAATACATTTGCCTACAGCTAAAACTTCAGAATTATTTCATCTCACATTATAAGCTTCTATTTGCTAATAAGGCCATGATGCAGTTTGTACCCAGGCCTGGATAAAAACCCACAGAGCTGTGAAGAGCTTGGGTGTGATAAAAAGACGACAATGATTAAAACCACCTTTAGCATCTCATAATTCTTCAAAATTGAACTGGAACGAGGTGAATGAAGAAACGATGGAAATACTCTGCTTGTGCCTTTTAAATTTAATCACTAAGGAAGAAGGGTATGTGTGTGATAAATCTCCTAAGTATAGATCCCTTATCTTAGAAATTGAGACCTACAGAAATATGATGACTATACCAAGGTCACTAGGGTACAGACTAATATTTTTCTTCTACAGTTACAGGATTATGGCTGGGTACTTAGCAGATACATACCCTAATTTCCTGTGCAATTAGAAGTGGTCATGTAGTGAGTTCTTTCCAGTGAAATGTTGAGTGGAAATGACCTGTGCTACTCCAGGTCAGGGCTTTTAAGAAAGTTGGTGTGCCACTTAAACCTTCTCTTTCCTCTTCCACTGTTCATAGTGGAACAGAGGAAGACAAAGGCACAAGATGGAAGAAACCACTTGAAAGAGAACCACCTACCAAAGAGGGCCATCCAACTTAACTCTTCCATGAGTGAGAAACAAATGTCTATTGTGTTTGGACCATTATTCATTTTTAGTCTGTTACAGCAATTTGGCCTTCACTAATTTAGTCAAACACACAGTCTAGGTAGCTGCAAGGCCATGATTAAAACCCACATATCCTCCCTCAGTAACAGTCCAATATCACTGTGTTTTCCTTATCACCACCCTTCATCCAAACAGAAAACACAATTATAAAGAGCAGTGGGGGATATCATTAATGAGGCTACTATTATGACACCAGCAAATCATTCACTCCTGCTGAAGATGAACAACTTTTATCCTTGTTCATTACTCTGTACAATGCATTTTAGAATTCCCTGGCAGAAATGAACATATTGACAGTTCTCTTCTTCCTCTGTTATCTTCTGATGAGTATTATTTTATTTTCAGAAACAAATGTAGAGGATAAGTATGTTAATTTGAGGCAGATAAAGTCAAGAGGGTGATTTTGCTTTTTTTCTTCTGAGACAGGGTCGCAACTCTGCCACCCAAGCTGGAATGCAGTGGTGTAATCACGGTTCACTGCAGCATTGACCTCTGGAGCTCAAATGATCCTCCTATCTCAGCCACCAGAGTAGCTGGGAGTCCAGATGCATGCCACCACACCCAGCTAATTTTTTCATTTTTTATAGAGACAAGATCTCACTATGTTGCCCAGGCTGGTATCAAATTTCTGAGCTCAAGTGATCCCCCCCACACCCAACCTTGGTCTCCCAAAGTGCTGGGAATACAGGCATGAGCCACCAAGGCCCAGGAGGGTGATATTTTAACAGAAACAACATAAGACAGAAAATTAGTTAGACAAGGAAAGAAAGATTATATGCAAAGACATAAGAAACCTTAAGCATTTATGGAATTCAACAAGCAGAGAACAGGGGCAGAATGGTACTGGGGATGCTGGCTATACACAGATCCTGGTAGGTCAAATTAAGGTGTTGTTCTTCATGCAAAAGAATAAGAAATCCAATGAAGAATGTTAAACAGATGAATAAAAAAAGATCAAATAAACAACTTTTATAAGTTACAATGTGAGAATGATATATAAGGAATATGAACCCAATAAAAAAATAGACATTAAACACATTTCCCCAAAGCCCAAATAACCCATAAACATATGAGGGGGAAATGTTCAACCTCATTGGTCACCAAGAAAATGTAAATTAAAACCACACTGAGATGCTATTTCATAGATCATTGCTAATGAGAAAGTAAACTGATTTAACCTCTTCCAAAAAGAGTTTAGCATCAAAAATTCCATTACTGGGTATAATATTCTAGGAAAATCCTTATCTGGGCCAGGTGCAGTGGCTCACACCTGTATCCCAACACTTTGGGAGGCGGGCGGATCACCTGAGATTGGGGGTTTGAGACCAGCCTGACCAACATGGCAAAACCCCGTCTCTACTAAAAATGCAAAAATTAGCTGGGCGTGGTGGCAGTTGCCTGTAATTCCTAGTTAGAAAGCTGACAGGCCGGGCATGGTGGCTCACGCCTGTAATCCAAGCACTTTGGAGGTCAAGGCAGGCGGATCACCTGAGGTCGGCAATTCAAGACCAGCCTGACCAACATGGCAAAACCCCAACTTAAAAAAAAAAAAAAAAAAAAAGAAAGCTGACGAGGGAGAATCACTTGAACCCGGGAAGCAGAGGTTGTAGTGAGCTGAGATCATGCCACTGCACTCCAGCCTGGGTGACAGACAGAAACTCTGTATCAAAAAAACAAAAATGCTTATCTGAGGATATGACATTCAAATGAATGTTTAAGGTGAAAAGTTTTCATAGTAATAAAAAACTAGGCATAACCCCAATGTACATTAATAGATCAATAAATAATATTGAATAATGTCCAGGCACAGTGGCTCATGCCTGTAATCCCAGCACTTTGGGAGGCCGAGGAGGGCGGATCATTTGAGGTTGGGAGTTCAAGACCAGGCTGAACAACGTAGAGAAACCCCATCTCTACTAAAAAATACAAAAAATTAGCCAGGCACAGTGGCGCATGTCTGTAGTCCCAGCTACTCACGAGGCAAAGGCAAGAAAATCGCTTGAACCCGGGAGGTGGAGGTTGCAATGAGCCGAGATCGTGCCACTGCACTCCCTCCTGGGCAGCAAGAACAAAACTCTGTCTCATAAAAAATAATAATATTGAATAGTTTGCAATAGGAAAAATGAATAAAATACAACTACACACATCACCATTAATGAACCTCACCAACAATGTTAAAAGAAACAAAAGAATATATATAGCATGACATTTACTGGAGTATATGAAGCAAGACTCAATCTCAAACTAATGAATAAATAAAATAAAATCAGGCTGGTGCTTCCTTATTTTCCCCAGGCTCCTTCACAGTTTTAAAGAAAGTCTCTCCTAGGTGCTCAGACGCAGAAGAGGGCTCCAACGGTTGTTTTAAAAATCTCTCCTCACAAAAATGACAGATTTGTAGTCATAAGCTATATATAATAATCTCCATTCATAATACTCAAAACTTTGAATTTAAAATGTAGGTCCTTTTTGAAAATAATGTGATTTTTCCATTTAATTTTTTTTTTTTTTTGAGATGGAGTCTTGCTCTTCTTGCTCAAGCTGGAGTGCAATGTCGCAATCTCGGCTCAGTGCAATCTCCACCTCACGGGTTCAAGCTATTCTCCTGCCTCAGTCTCCCAAGTAGCTGGGATTATAGGCACATGCCACAACACCTGGGTAATTTTTTGTATTTTTAGTAGAAATGGGTTTTACCATGTTGGCCAGGCTGGTCTTGAATTCCTGACCTCAGGTGATCCACCCGCCTCAGCCTCCCAAAGTGCTGGGATTACAGGCGTGAGCCAACGTGCCCGGCTTCTATTTAAATTTTAATTATTATAAGTTTTATACAATTACACATAAAACGTACTCTATTATGCATAAAACCGGTAATCCTCCACATAAAACTGTATTTAATAACATACGTGACTATTTAACATAGTCTAAAAAACAGTATTGAGATCAATAAGGCAGCCATTTAGAATGCCCTTTATGTACTACTTCCTCTATCATGTGGCAGTCAAAAGGCTAAGTGAGATGCTTGCAGCAAAGAAAACAGTTTTGAAAGGTCATGCTATGCAGACAGCCAGAATTTGTTTCACAATATCCTTACTGTCTATGGCAGACTGTATGACAATCTGGCCACAGTTATTTTCTGAGTAAAAGCAAAAAGCACATCACGTTATCAAAGGACCAGAAACAGTAAGCACTCAACAATATCATCTTTATGAACATTTTTTCTAGCTGCGTAAACATCCATACATATTAATGAAAAAGAACCCTGAGGCAAAGACAATGAATTGGAGAAAGAGGAACTAGGAAAAACTGCAAGGCAAGTTTAAACTATAACACTCTGTTTACTCATAGTGTTCACATAACGTAAGAAACTCCTAAAGGAAAACTTTTAAAATTAAGACACATCATTTACCAAGGAAAAAGCATAATTATAACAATATTGAAGACATTAAGATCATCTTTCAAAATTTCCATTATCTTAATGACAATTGCAAACAAGGTGCAAAGCTTCAAAAACCTCTCTGTGGCAACTGTAATCCCATCACTTTTTTTTTCCTTTAATAGCTTTTACTAGTCTATCAGTCATCAGAATAGGGAATCTATTTTTCCAACAGTTAAGGCAGTATGTAATCAAGCAGTAAACACCAAAGTGAAAATTTCTCCAGCTCCTTGTAAAATTTCTAAACTGGATGTTAACAAGTATATTCTTTAAAAAAGATAGAAAAAGAAAGGAAAGAGAAAGAAGAAAGAAAGAAAGAAGGAAGGAAGGAAGGAAGGAAAGAAAGAAGGAAGGAAGGAAGGAAGGAAGGAAAAGAAAAGAAAAAAATCTATTTTGTTTAATCACTATCCTAACCTAAAAGATCAAATTCATGCCTACACACAGCCAAGTAACATAGACAGAGTACCTTAACTTTATGGCAAAGCATACTTAAGGTTTCTTTAAGGTCCCAGAATTTTAATTTGTGTGAGAATCTCTCACTAAAATTTAACTAGAAGAAAACTTTTTTTCTTTTTTTTTGAGACACAGTCTCGCTCTGTCACCCGGGCTGGAGTACAGTGCTGCCATCTCGGCTTACTGCAACCTCTGTCTCCTGGGTTCAAATGATTCTCCTGCCTCAGCCTCCCAAGTAGCTGGGACTACAGGCATGTACCACCAAACCCTGCTAATTTTTGTATTTTTAGTGGAGATGGGGTTTCACCATGTTGGTCAGGCTGGTCTCTATCTCCCAACCTCAAGTGATCAACCACATGTTGATTTTGAATAGTGCAATTATTGAATATTGGTTTTCAATATCGGCTGGGCATGGTGGCACATGCCTGTAATTCCAGCTACTTAGGAAGCTGAGGCAAAAGAATCATTTGACCCTGAGAGACGGAGGTTGCAGTGAGCCGAGATTATGCCACTGCATTCCAGCCTGAGTGACAGAGCAAGACTTTGTCTCACCAAAAAAAAAAAAAAAAAAAAAAAAATCACGGCTGGGCGCAGTGCTCACACCTGTAATACCAGCACTTTGGGAGGCCGAAGCGGGCGGATCACGAGGTCAGGAGTTCGAGACCAGCCTGGCCAATATGATGAAAGTCCGTCTCTGCTAAAATAAACAAAAATTAGTCAGTAGGGCATGGTGGCTCACGCCTATAGTCCCAGCTGCTCAGGAGGCTGAGGCAGGAGAATTGCTGGAACTCGGAGGCGGAGGTTGCAGTGAGCAGAGATCTCTCCACTGTACTCTAGCCTGGGCCACAGAGCAAGACTCTGTCTCAAAAAAACAGAAACAAAAAAATCACAGGTATACTATAAAACCAAACCCAGGCAAGGCTGTGGAACCCTTGTGCATTGCTGGTGGAAATATAAAATGGTACAGCCAGTGTGGAAGACAGCAGGATTGTTTCTCAAAAAATTAAAGTATATGGCCGGGCATGATGGCTCACACCTGTAATCCCAGCATATTGCTGAATGCCTAATGTTCCTTTCTGGTCCTTTGGAGGCCAAGGCAGGCAGATTGCTTGAGCCCAGGTGTTCCAAGACTAGCCTGGGCAATGTGGCAAAACACTGTCTCCACTAAAAATATAAAAAATTAGACAGGTGTGGTGGGGGCACTTGTAGTCCCAGCTACTCAGGAGGCTGAGGTGGGAGGATCACTTGACTGCAGGAAGTAGAAGTTGCACTCAGCCATGATTGCACCACAATACTCCAGCCTGGGAGACAGATTGAGATCCTGTCTCAAAAAAAAAAAATAGAAAAAGTAAAGCATATGATCCAATATGATCTAATAATATCACTTCTGGGTATGTATACAAAAGAACTGAAAGGAGGGATTCACTCAGATTTGCACACCAGTGCTCACAGCAGCATTGTTCACAATAGGCAAAAGGCAGAAACAGCACCAGTATTACCATCAACAGATGCATAGAGAAAAAAACGTGGTGTGTACATATAAAGGAATATTATTCAGCCGTTAAAAGGAATGAAATTCTGCTACATGCTACAATACGAATGAACCTTAAAAACATAATGCCAAGTGTAGTAAGTCAGAAACAAAAAGACAAATATTGTATGATTCCACTTATACAAGACACCTGAAGCAGAGTAGTCAAATTCATACAGACAGAAAATAGAACATCGGTTTTTGGGGACTAAGAAGAGGAGGCAGACTGTGTGCGGTGGCTCATGTCTGTAATCTCAGCACTTTGGGAGGCCAACGCATGTGGATCACAAGGTCAGGAGATCAAGACCATCCTGGCTAACACAGTGAAACCCTGTCTCTACTAAAAATACAAAAAAATTAGCCAGGCATGGTGGCACCAGCCTGTAGTCCCAGCCACTTGGGAGGCTGAGGCAGGAGAATCACTTGAACCTGGGAGGTAGAGGTTGCAGTGAACTAAGATCCAGCCACTGCACTCAACCCTGGGTGACAGAGCAAGACTCCATCTCAAAAAAAAAACAACAGCCAGGTGTGGTGGCTCACGCCTATAATCCTAGCACTTTGGGAGGCCGAGGTGGGTGGATCACCTGAGGTCAGGAGTTCAAGACCAGCCTGGCCATCATGGTGACATCCCATCTTTGAAAGAAAAAAAAAAAAGAGAGAGCAATGAGAAATTATTATTTAATGGGTATGGAGTTTTGGTTTGGGATGATGAAAAAGTTCTGGAGGTGGACAGTGGTGATGTACTTTTGTGAATGTACTTAATACCATTGACTTATACACTTAAAAGTGGTTAAGTTTTGCCCAGGTGCAGTGGCTCTCGCCTATAATCCTACTATTTTGGGAGGCCAAGGTGGCCAGATCACTTGAGCGCAGCAGGAGTTCGAGACCAGCCTGATAAACAGGGTAAAACCCTGTCCTCATATAAAAAAATAGAAAAAGCAAAATGCTAAATTTTATATTGTGTGTATTTTACCAATTTTTTTTTTTTTAAACCCTGAGTCCCAGCTACTCAGGAGGCTGAGGCAGGAGAATCGCTTGAACCTGGGAGGTAGAGGTTGCAGCAAGCTGAGATCATGCCACTGCCTCCAGCCTGGGCAACAGAGTGAGACTCCATCTCAAAAACAAAACAAAACAAAATACCTGAAGCCAAATAAACTTGTCCATTACGAATTTACAGGCCCTCTGTGCCTCCAACTCACCTTTTTCTACTCTTCCTACCTCCCTGTGGTATTCAAAACTGTATTATTGTATATCCTCTTCTCTCATCTTCACTTTCAGATACTTCAAACATCTGACCTCATGGTTTGTTTGAGGGTTTTTTGAGACGTCTCGCTCTGTCACTGAGGCTGGAGCACAGTTGTGCCATCTCGGCTCGCTGTAACCTCCACCTCTCAGGAGCAAGCAATCCTCCAGCCTCAGCCTCTCGAGTAGCTAGGACGACAGACACGTGTCACCACGTCCTACTGATTTTTACAATTTTTGTAGAGATGGGGTTTTGCCATGTTGCCCAGGCAGGTCTCAAACAAGCGATCTGCCTGCCTCAGCCTCCCCAAATGTTGGGATTTACATGGGTAAGCCACCACACCTGGCGGCCTCACAGTTTTTTAGCCTCAAGTTACACCTCTCAGCCACAGCTTGACCTCTCTCTTCCTACCACATCCTTATTCCTGGATCTGCATCTCCACCATCACAAAAAAGAAAATCCAAAGGCCTTAATCTGGTCTACAACTTGACTCAAGCCTCTATCTACCACATACGCAATGATGATGTCAGTTCCTGCTACCTCCTCCCTCGCTTACTTCAATGCAGCCACACTGGCCCTCTTGCAGCTCATAAAACATATCAAGCACAGTCCAGCCTCGAACACTTTGTATTTAAGTTCCTTCAGTCTAAAATGCCCTCCCCATCCTGTCCAAAATACCCAGAGGGCCTGCTCCCTCACTTCATTTAGAGATGTCAGCTCAAATGTCACCTAATCAGAAAGGTCTTCCCTAACTTCACCTTAGTAAACATACTCCTCCTTCATCAATGTCTACTTTTCCCTAATATATTTCCATACCTTAATGACAATGGCAAATAAGGTGTAAATCTTCAAAAATAGCACTTATCACTACCCAACATATTATATAGGAAGCCTCCCATATCCGTGTGTTCCGCATTGGTGGGTTCCACATCTGTAGATTCAACCAACTCTGAATAGAAAATACTGGACGGGGCGGGGGGGGGTGGTGTGGGGCATGGTGGCTCACGCCTGTAATCCCAGCACTTTGGGAGACAGAGGCAGGCAGATCACCTGAGGTCAGGAGTTAGAGACCAGCCTGGCCAACATGGTGAAACCCCATCTCCACTAAAAATACAAAATTAGCCAAGCACGGTGATGCGCACCTGTAATCCCAGCTACTCAGGAGGCTGAGGCAGAAGAATCATTTGAACCAGGGATGCGAAGATTGTAGTAAGCCGAGATCGCACCACTGCACTCCAGCCTGGGCAACAAAGTAAGACTCGGTCTCAAAAAAATTAAAAAAGAAAAAAAAAAAGAATATATTGGATGGGGTAGTGGTTCTGTTGTGCCTGTACTAAACCGGTACAGACTTTTTTTCTATTGTCATTATTCCGTAAACAATACAATAACAGCTATTAAAAGACATTTACGTTGTATTAGGTATTATAATTGATTTTCATTTTCCAAGTTACCTTGAGAAGATTTTTGTTTTTTGAGATGGAGTCTCGGTCTGTTGCCCAGGCTGAAGTGCAGTGGCACAATCTTGGGCTCACTGCAACCTCCACCTCCAGAGTACAAGTGATTCTTCTGCCTCAGCCTCCCAAATAGCTGGGATTACAGGCCTGTGCCACCACATCTGGCTAATTTTTGTGTTTTCAGTAGAGAACAGATTTCACCATGCTGACCAGGCTGGTCTCGAACTCCTGACCTCAGGTGATCCGCCTGCCTCGGCCTCCCAAAGTGCTGGATTACAGGCGTGAGCTACCCCGCCCAACCAAGAGAAATTTTTTTTAAGAAAATGGGGTCTCAATCTGTCACCCATGCTGGAGTCCAGTAATGTGATCACTTCTGGGCTCAAGTGATCCTCCTGCCTCAGCCTCCTGATGGGATTGCAGGTGTGAGCCACCATGCTCACCCAGCAAGAGGTGATTTAAAGTATACAAGAGGAAATGCATAGGTCGTACTGCAAAGACTATACAATTTTATATCAGGAACTTGAGCATTTCTGGATTTTGGTATCTGCAAGGGTCCTGGAAACAATCCCACACAGATAGCACAGATGACTATATATTTATTGTTTATCTTCTCTGTCCACATTAGAATATCAACTCCATGAGAAATGGGCCTCTGTTTTTGTTCACTGTTGTAACCCTAGCAGCCAGCAGAGTTCTTGGTATATTAGTAGATGCTCGGTAAATATGTACTCAACAAATAATGGCCTCCCCTGCCTTGATGCATCCCCTTTATCAATCTTGCATTTCATAGACAGTTATTTCAACTACCAGAGTCAAATTTCTCATATTCACCTAAAAGGTTATGCTAGCTAAATTCATACTGCCTGATACGTCATGCTAGCTTATCTCAAACTAGGCCTTTACTATTCCTCAGCAATCCTTTCTATTCTATCCTGGTGGTCATACTAAGTTTTGCCACCATCATCTCTGGCCTGGTCAATTTGAACAGCCTCTTAATTGACCTTTATGTTTCCACTCTGCACCTATAATTCACCTTCAATAAAGCAGTCAGAGGACTCTAAGGCATATATCATATCATATCACTTTTATGCTTAAAAACTCACAAGATGCCAGGCATAGTGGCTCATGCCTATAATCCCAGCACTTTGGGAGGCCAAAGTGGGTGGATCACCTGAGGTCTGGAGTTCAAGACCAGCCTAGCCAACATGGTGAAACCCTATCTCTACTAAAAATACAAAAAATTAGCCAGGCGTGGTGGTGGGTGCCTTTAATCCCAGCTACTTGGGATGCTGAGGCAAGAGAATCGCTTGAACCCAGGGGGCAGAAGTTGCAGTGAGCTGAGATTGCACCATTGCACTCCAGCCTGAGCAACAAGAGCGAAATTTCATCTGGGGGAAAAACAAAAACAAAAAACTCACAAGAATTCTTTGAGTCTAAACTCCTTACAACAGCCACATGGCACTATGTGGCCTTACTCTGCCTACTTCTTCAATCTTAAATTTTTTTAAGACATGGGGGCTTACTATGTTGCTCAGGCTGGTTTTAAACTCCTAGCCTCAAGCAATCCTACTGCCTTGGCCTCCCAATGTGCTGGGATTACAGATGTGAGCCACTGTGCCTGGCGTATTTCTTTAATCTCATTTCTTGACACTATGGTCCTCATCCACCCTATTGCAGAAACACTGGAATTCTTTCCATTCCTCAAACATAATCAGCTCATTTCCACCTTGAGGTTTAAACTTACACAGCATGTTTTTTTTTCAGCTTGGCTAAATTCTTGTCTTTCAGACCTTAATGTCACCTCCTCAGAAGAAGACAACCAGTCACTATCAACTGCCCTATGTTAATTCTTTTCATATCACATTACAATTTTCTCTTGTTTTTGTTCACTCCAATGATTTGCTCCACAAGAACACTTAGTCTTGTCTATAAGAGTGCCTGGCATAATACAGCTGGTCAACAAATATTTGGTGAATTTGGTAGCTGCCCTGCAATGATTTTCCTAAATGCTTTCTTCTCCCGGGATCCCAACCTCACCACTGATTAACTATATGCTAAATAGATAACCTCAATCCCTACATTATTAAAAAAGTAAGATTAAGAAATCCTACAGTTAGCTGGGTATGGTGGCACAAACCTGCAGTACTGGCTACTCAGGAAGCTGAGGTGGGAAGACTGCATGAGCCCAGGAGCTCAAGGTTGCAGTGAGCTGTAATTGCACCACTGCACTCCACCCTGGGCAACAGAGTATGACCTGCTGGAGGGGGAGAGGGAGAGAGAGGGAAGGAGAAAAGAAGTCCTACAGCTTCCTCTTTGCCTGAAAATTCCTTGATATATCCTCTCTTCCAGTCCTCTTAGTTTCTAAGCAGAAAGATTGCTACTCTTCTAAGAGCTAAGCCCTTTACCTATGTCTTTGATCTCAAAGTTCTTACCTTCTCAGAGTAAAAACTTAATCACTCTCTTTAATATTTAAACTACATGCAAGCTGAGTACAATGGCTCACACCTGTAATCCCAGCATTTTGGGAGGCCGAGGCAGGAAGATCACTTGAGCTCAGGGGTTCGACAGCAGCCTGGGTAACATGGTGAAAATCCATCTCTCCAAAACATACAAAATTAGCCAGGCATGGTGGTAAACACCTACAGTCCCAGCTACTTGGGAGGTGGGTGGATTGCTTGAGCCCAGGAGGTCGAGGCTGCAGTGAGCCAAGATCCCACCACTGCACTCCAGCCTGCTGACAGACCAAGACTCTGTCTCAAAATAAGTAAATAAAATACATGCAAATGGATCATCCCCCATTTACCCAAAATATACTACTTGCTAATGCTAAAGTATCTAGCAGGCAAGATACCCCCAGGCAGGGATATGTCTGTCCTATTAACAATATAACTGGGGTAGATCACATTTATTGTTCAAACCAGTAAACTTGAGAGTAAAAGACAGCATTAAAAATAACTGGGCATTAAAAAATGCCGGGCATGGTGGTTTACGCCTGTAATCCCAGCACTTTGGGAGGCTGAGGCAGGCGGATCATGAGGTCAAGAGATCAAGATCATCCTGGCCAACACAGCGAAACCCTGTCTCTACTAAAAAAAGACAAAAATTAGCTGGACATGGTGGTACATGCCTATAGTCCCAGCTACTTGGGAGGCTGAGGCAGGAGCACTGCTTGAACCCAGGAGGCAGAGGTTACAGTGAGCCGAGATCGCGCCACTGCACTCCAGCCTGGTGCCTGGCGCCTGGCAACACAGCGAGACTCTGTCTCAAAATAAATAAACAAATAAATAAATAATCAGGCATTAGGCCAGGCGCAATGGCTCATGCCTGTTATCAATCCCACTAGCACTTTGGGAGCCCGAGGCAGGCAGATCACCCGAGGTTAGGAGTTCAAGACCAACCTGGCTAACATGATGAAACCCCATCTCTACTAAAAATACAAAAATTAGCCGGGTTTGGTGAGTCACGCCTATAATCCCAACTACTTGGGAAGTTAAGGCAGGAGAATCACTTGAACCTGGGAGGCGGAGGTTGCAGTGAACTGAGATTGCACCATTGTACTCCAGCCTGCATGACAGAGCAAGACTCCGTGTCAAAAAAATAAAAATACAAATAACTGGGCAGGCCAGGAGTGGTGGCTCACAACTGTAATCCTAGCACTTAGGGAGGCCAAGGCAGGTGGATCACAGGGTCAGGAGATCAAGACCATCCTGGCTAATACAGCGAAACCCTGTCTCTACTAAAAATACAAAAAAAAAATTAGCCAGGCATGGTGGCACGTGCTGTAGTGCCAGCTACTCGGGAGGCCGAGGCAGGAGAATTGCTTGAACCCAGGAGGCAGAGGTTGCAGTGAGCCGAGATCTCCACCACTGCACTCTAGCCTGGGCAAGAGAGCCAGACTCCTTCTCAAAAAAAAAAAAAAGAAACAGAATAAATAACAACTGGGCATTAATTGATCTACAAGAGATTTGAACCAGGATATATGGCTACCCTAACTATAACTCCAGTGCTTAAGGAAGTAATGGCTGCATCTATAATACCTATGGGTTTAATACATGAATTAGCTGAAATATCTGGATTTTATCACCTCTTTACTCTTCACTCCACTGCAAGCTGATTTTCAGCCATAAACAGCCTCCTGAAACGGCCCCTGCTAGGATCATCAATGAATTCCTAATTCCCAAATCCAAAAAAGTTTCTTCCGTTTTCAATTAACCTATCTGAAGAGCTTACAACACTACTGACCTTTCTCTGTTTCATGAAGCTCTGTTCTTAACTGTAGGAAATATAATCCTCAATAACAGACTACCTTCAAATAAGACCTAGCATCCCCCCTCACTCCTACTCCCTACCTCATAGGTTAACTAAAAAATGTATAATCTAACCAATATAAGTAATTAAAAATACAAAATTGGATACTCACCTAAGAATGATCGTCCCCATTTCAGTCTTTTAGGAAAACAGATGCCATTACTTATTTTGTTAAAGTGACGTTTTCATGGAAGACTTTTTCCAGTTAGAACATACACTACAAAAAAGATTGAAGACAAAAGTATTAATCTAAATAGGCTAAATTAAGTCAGGTAAATTTTATTACTTATATATTTAATCATTTGTTAATGTTACACATTTAAAAACATGTAGGTTGAAGATCTATTCCTTTGCTCTCAGATTTTGGCCATTTTCTTATTGGATTGTCTTTTTCTAATTAATTAGTAGGCTTTATATAGTCAGGACCAGGACAGACAACGTAATTTGCAGGGCCCAGTGCAAAATAAAAATGTGAGGCCTCAGGGCTGAGTGACCCAGAAAAAAAAAAAAAACAAAAACGTGAGGCCTTGGTGGTTCCCCTCTCCACTTTGGAGCCCCCCCCTCCCTTTGTCTCTGTACAGGGGAGCTGCTTCTGTCTTTCTTCCCCCTACTTTCTTGCCTATTAAACTCCCTGCTCCTTAAAACTAAAAACAAAGCAAAACAAAACAAAAAAACTGTGAGGCCTTTTCACCAAGATGGCATCAAAAGAGAAAAAGGAAGCCCCTGCCTCTCCCAAAGCTGAAGCTCAAACAAAGGCTTTAAAAGCCAAAAAACACACTGCTGAAAGATATCCACATGCTACCCACCTTTAGGCCGCCCCAAGACAGTACAGCCAAAATATCCTAGGAAGAGCACTCCCAAGAAAAACAGGCTTAACCCTGACCAGTGAGAAGATGGAAGACAACACCACACTTGCATTAGTTGTGTATGTCAAAGTCAATAAGCATCAGATCAAACAGGCTGTGAAGAAGCTCTAGGATACTGACATGGCCAAGGTCAACACCAGGATCAGGTCTGACAGAGAGACGGCATATGTTCAACAGATTCCTGACTAAGATGCTTTGAACGCTGCCAACAAAACTGCAATAACCTAAATTGAGTTCAGCTGGCAAATTCCAAATATAAATTTCTCACCATAAAAACACTTTAAAATAAGTAAATAAAAACATTGGGCCACTTTTTCAAAAATTAAGAATTTCAAGACGGTGACAGCTTACCAGTAAACTAAGCACAGGGACCATCTAAATGAGGGGTCTGTGTGACTGCACAGACTGCACAACCATGCAGCCAGTCCTGGTCAGGACACTAATTCCCTATTACATATATTACAATTATTTATCCCAAAATATGTGGCATGTTTTCACTTTATGGTGTCTTTTGATGAAAATGAATTTTTTTTAAATGAGAGGAACATTATAAAACAAACTTTAGCATAATTTCAAAGTACATAAAGCTGATTGCTTTCCCAAAAGTAAGAGAATTGGTGAACTCAAAAATAACAAACTTGTTTATTCAGGATGTTGATAGTGGGGGAGGCTATGCATGTGTGGGTACGGTTACGACTGTGTGGGGTGTATGTGAAAACTCTCTGTACCCGCTGCTCAATTTTGCTGTGAATCTAAAACTACTCTTAAGAATAAAATCCAGGGCCAGGAGTGGAGGCACGTGCTTGTGTCCAGTTACTGATAGGCTGAGGTGGGAAGATCACTTGAGTACAGAAGGCCCAGGCTGCAGTGAACCAAGATCATACCACTGCACTCTAGCCTGGGCAAAAGAATGACACCCTGTCTCAAAAAAAAAAAAAAAAAAAGATACTATATACTCTAGGGAAAGACTGTCTGTGTAAATCCCTATTAAATCCCTATTGTTAAGTGAAAAACACACTGTGTAAGCGGGAAGGTGGGAAGACATTTGAAAAATAACAGTTATAACATGCTACCCTTGAGATTGGTGGATTTTTGGGTAAAGACAGAAAGAACAAGAATTTGTAGTTATTTATTTATTTATCTATCTATTTTTGTTTTTGAGAGAGTCTCAACTCTGTTGCCCAGTCTGGAGTGTGGTGGTGCAATTGCAGCTCACTACAGCCTAGACCTCCCTGGGCTCAGGTGATCCTCCACCTCAGCCTCCCAAGTAGCTGGGACTACAGATGTGCACCAAGACCCCTGGCTAATTTTTCTATTTTTTATAGAGACAGGTTTTACCACATTGCCTAGGCTGGTCTTGAACTCCTGGGATCAAGCAATCTGCCTGCCTCAGCCTCCCAAAGTTCTGAGATTAAACATGCCCGAGCCACTGTACCTGGCCAGAATCTGTATTTTTATTGTCTTTATTTATATAAAGAAACTCTAGAAGGTTACATGAGAAACTGAACAATAGTTTTATGGGTGGGGTGGAATGTTGGAGGAATGGTGTGATTAGAAACAGGGTAGCTGAGGGACATGGAAAGAGACTTTCCACTGTTTAAGTTTTTGTATTTAGAAGTATTTCTAACTCCAGGAGATACTACAATACATAGATTAGTAAATAAATGAACCAAAATAGGGCTTAAATACTATCAACACAAACAACGGAGTAACAGGAACTATTATTTTACTATCTCTGAAACTAAGACCTTAGCACTGCCCACCTCATTAAAGTCACCAACCCAAGATCTCTAATACTAGTCCCCTGAAAAAGGATATTTTCTCCATAATTCCATGTTGCTTCTCTCAGGGTAAGGGTCAACTTTTTCTCCCCTAGCTATACAAAGCCTCATGTCTCTTCTGAACAAAAGCCTCACCAAGCCAGGCATGGAGGTATAAGCCTATAATCCAGTTACTTGGGAGGTCCGAGGATCACTCGAACCCGTGAATTCAAGACCAGCCTGGGCAACATGGCGAAACACTGTCTCTACTAAAAATACAAAAATTAGCTGGGCATGGTGGCGTATGCCTGTAATCCCAGCTACTCGGGAGACTGAGGCTATGTTGCTCCAATATCCTCCAAATTTGTCTCTCTGCTTCAAATTTTACCTCTCTACAATTAATCTGCACCAGATCAACCAGAATGCACCATGTACAGCATAAATCAGATCACGGGAATAATCTGCTTAAAACCTTCCAAAGGCTTCCTGCTGTAACCCTACCTGCATTACAACTATGAAATACTAAGACCCTAGATTATATTTAAAATGACCTACCAACCGAGACACTATATGATCTGGTATCTGTCTACAACTAGCTTCATCTTCTTTTTTTTCTTTGTTTTCTTGTTTGTCTGTTTTTTTGAGACAGGGTCTTGCTCTATCACCCAGGCTGCTGTGCAGCGGCATGATCACGGTTCACTACAGCCTCAACCTCCTAAGCTCTAGGGATCCTCCCACCTCAGCCTCCTGAGTAGGTGGGACTACAGGTGTGCGCCACCATGCCTGCCTAATTTTTGTTATTTTTTGCAGAGACAGGGCTTTGCCATGTTGCCTAAGCTGGTCTTGAACTCCTGGGCTCAAGCAATCCACCTGCCTTGGCCTCCCAAAATGCTGGGATTATAGGCATAAGCTGCCATGCCAGGCCCTGATGGACCTACTTTCCTCTTCATTCAATTACTCTCTAGCCTTAGTGGTATATTCTCTTTTCCTCACACTTTGTTCCTAATTTAGGGCTCTTGTACATGCTGTTCTTCAGCTTGCAATGTGCTGCCCCCAGGTCTTCTGCCACTTCATAACATTTATGCTTTAACTCAAAAGTTACCTCTCCTAAGAGGTATTTTATACAGCTCCACAGTTAAGATAGCAACCGAGGTCATTATCTATCACATTACTTTATCATCTTTATAATATTTACTAATGCTCACAATTCTCATTTACTAATATAAGTGTTTCTTCTACTGAAGAATAGGAAAAGTCTTGAAGATAACTTTTAATTCATAAAAAAATATATTTTTTTCAACAGAGTCTTTGTCACCCAAGCTGAAATGCAGTAGTGCAATCATGGCTTAATTCAACCTTGACCTCCTGGGCTCTGGGGGAATCCTCCCACTTCAGCTTCTTGAGTAGCTGAGACTACAGGCATGTGCCACCACACCCAGTTATTTTTTTTTTTTGGCGGGGGCGGGTAGGGATAGGGTCTACTATGTGGTTCAAGCAGTCCCAAATTCCAGGGCTCAAGCAATCCTCCCACCTCAGATTCTGAAAGTGCTGGGATTACAGGCTTGAGCCACTGCACTCAGCTACAACTCCATTATTTTACTGATTGATTGACTGAATTTCACCCTGTCACCCAGGCTGGAGTGCAGTGACGCAATCTCGGTTCACTGCAACCTCCACCTCCCAGGTTCAAGCTTTTCTACTGCCTCAGCCTGCCGAGTACCTGGGATTACAGGTGTGTGCCACCACGCCCAGCTAATTTTTGTATTTTTAGTAGAGATGGGGTTTTGTTATGTTGGCCAGGCTGGTCTCGGACTTCCTGACCGCAGAAAATCTGCCTATCTACAATTCCCAAAGTGCTGGGATTACAGGCATGAGCCACCATGCCTAGCCTGTTTTTTAACTTTTCTATTAACTCTCAATTATTTCAAAATCACATACATATAAATTTCACACTAAAAAAGAATAGGCTGGGCATGGTGGCTCACACTTATAATCCCAACACTTCGGGAAGCCGAGGCAGGTGGATCACAAGGTCAGGAGATCAAGACCATCCTGGCTAACATGGTGAAACCCTGTCTCTACTAAAAACACAAAAAGTAGCCGGGCGTGGTGGCACACGCCTGTAATCCTAGCTACTCAGGAGGCTAAGGGAAAAGAATCGCTTTAACCCGGGAGGCAGAGGTTGCAGCAAGCCAAGATCACGCCACTGTACTCCAGGCCTGAGCAACAGAGCGAGACTCTGTCTCAAAAAATAAAAAAAATAAAAATATTTGTGAGACAAAAGAGAGAGAGAGAAAGGCAAATGTTAGTATTGTTATTAAAAAAAAAAAAAGTTTTGGCCGGGCACAGTGGCTCACACCTTTAATCCCAGCACTTTGGGAGGCCAAGGCGGGCAGATCATGAGGTCAGGAGTTCAAGACCTGACTGGCCAACATGGTGAAACTCCATCTCTACTAAAAAATACAAAAATCAGCTGGGCATGGTGGCTCGTGCCTGTAAATACAGCTACTTGGGAGGCTGATGTAGCAGAATTGCTTGAACCGGGACCCGGGAGGCAAAGGTTGCAGTGAGTCAAGATCACGCCACTGCACTCCAGCCTGGGCTACAGAGCGAGACTCCATCTCAAAAAAAAAAAAAAAAAAAAAGTTTTGACCTTCCAGAGCTCAGGTCCCTATACTATATTTTGAGTGCCAATCCTGCTCTATTCTGTCCTCCACAATACCCTAGACAGGATCTATATCTATCATTTGTATTTACACCAACATACCAGAATTTTCTGTTCATTTGCTAGTCTCTCATGAAGTTTCTTTGAACTAAAACCATGAGCCATGAACCTTCTTCAACTTTGCAACCTCATACAGAACATAACACGTATCCTCTCGATCAATGTTTCATGAATAAATGATGGATATAGGAAAATATTCACACACTCTAATATATTAATATAAAAGTGTATGTGAATGAAGCGGAGTTCCCCGTGGCCAACTCTTCAGCTAATAGAAGTGTCCTAAAGAAAAATCTTGCCAGGCAGGGTGGCTCACATTTGTAATCCTAGTACTTTGGGAGGCTGAGTAGGGCGGATCACTTGAGGTCAAGAGTTCAAGACCAGCACGGCCAACATGGTAAAACCCCATCTCTACTAAAAATACAAAAATTAGCCAGGCTTTGTGACCTGTGCCTGTAATCCTGGCTACTCAGGAGGCTGAGGCAGGAGAATCGCTTGAACCTGGAAGGCCAAGATTGCAGTGAGCCAAGATCACGCCACTGCACTTCAGCTTGGACAACAGAGCAAGACTCCATCTCAAGAAAAGAAAAAAAAAAAGAAAGAAAGAAAAATCTTACGATAAATTGACAGCAATGCCAGAAGTAGAATAAAAGAGATATTCAAACCTGGTATGACGACATTAGAACAGACCTTTTCAATAAGTTTAGCCCAGAGGGAACAAGGAAAGTAGATCCTAAAGGGCATCTTAAACTGTAAACAAACACCCACTGCTCCAGTCTTCCACCAGAATAAAAAGTATCCACCTCTGCAAGCAGACAATTAAACCACTGTTTTTAAAAACGTTGGGGAAGGGAGGTGGTGTCAAGGCAGGGAGAGTGCCAGAGACTGGATGACTAAGAAAGAACTAAACAAGCATCCTCACTTTAGGAAACTTATGTATATTTTAAATTTTGTCAAGTTAGAATGTGAGAAAACGTATTTTCCTGTCTTTATCTGCATTAGTTTTTAAATCAATGCCTCTTCCATTTCTATGAATGACCCCCCCCATCCTCCTAATCCAAGTAAACACCAACATGATAGCGTTATTGAACACAGGACACATATTTGTCTCTCTTGCTTATTCTTATAGCTGGCCAAGTACCTTGATGCTTAACAAATATATCCAGATTGTTCATTAATTGGATAGCTGAAGCAGCATGTGGGCCAAGGGAAAAGAATTCCTTTTGTAGAAAGGTCCTGGGATGAGGCTGGAGCAAGGTGACATACAAGCCAAGACATGAAAGATGCTCTTGGAAGAGGCTCAGGTATGGAGGGAAAATTCTATGCTGGGTTTTACCACTAAGGCACTAGGGAAGTCACTGGAGCTGATGGCCTCCTTCTCTGGGCCTCCATTCTCAAACACAGCATAAAGCTCTAAAATGCCTAGGCTCTCTAAGTTAATTTTCAGAAAGTCTCTGTGGCTTGTTTATCTAGGAAAGCCCCAGCCTCTCAGCAGAATAAATTTGACCAAAGGTATGAATTTTGACCAGAATCAATTCACTGGTGGCCCACATCATTACAGCAAAGTATTCAGCATTCAGTTATTGTTAGATAATTTTAAAAAAGGTTAATACTGCCACCACATATTCTAGATAAGGAAATAGTTATAGAAGTAAGGTGACAGGCCAGGCACAGTGGTTCACATTTATAATCCCAGCACTCTGGGAGGCTAAGGCAGAAGGATTGCTTGAGCCCAGGACAACATAGTAAGAGTCCACCTCCACAAAATTTTTTTATTTTTTTTATTTTTTTTTTAGAGACAGGGTTTCACCATGTTGGCCAGGCTGGTCTCGAACTCCTGACTTCAGGTGATCCACCTGCCTCAGCCTCCCAAAGTGCTGGGATTACAGGCGTGAGCCACCGCGCCCGGCCTCAAAATTTTTTAAAAAATAAAAATAAAAAAAAATAAGTAACCTGACAAATCACTTGGCCTCTATAGAGAAAAAATACATGAATATTTTAGAAAATAACAGGCTGGGCATGGTAGCTCATACCTATAATCCTAGCACTTTGGGAGGTCAAGGCAAAAGGATGGCTTGAGCCCAAGAGTTCAAGACCAGCCTGGGCAACAAAGCAAGAACCCCTTGCTACAAAAAAATTAAAAACCAGCCAGGTGAGGTGGCACACGCCTGTAGACCCAGCTACTCAGGAGGCTGAGGTGGGTGTATCACTTGTGCCCAAGAAGGCTGAAGCCACAGTGAGCCACAATCATGCCACCCCACTGAGCCTAAATAACAGAGTGAGACCTTGTCTCAAAAAAAAAAAAAAAAAAAACAAAAGAGCAAGAAGACTGGAAACTATGGCTTAAGTAGACACAATGATGTTTTTATTCTCATTTGATATTCTTATCAACTCTTAAAATTGCTGTAAAATAAGCTAAAATCTGAATCTAACCAAACGCAAGATGCCATTGCTTAAGAATTCTTAATTTTACAACTTCTTTCCAAAGTATACTGTAAGCAATCTTTAGAAAACTCAGTATTTGGCTGGGCATGGTGGCTCATGCCTGTAATCCCAGCATTCTGGGAGGCAGAGGTGGGTGGATCACATGAGGTCAGGAGTTTAAGATCAGCCAGGCCAACAGGGTGAAACTAAAAATACAAAAATTAGCTGGCCATGGTGGCGCATGCCTATAATCCCAGCTACTCGAGAGGCTGAGGTAGGAGAATCCTTTGAACCCAGGAGGCAGAGGTTGCAGAGTCATGAGATCGCGACACTGTACTCCAGCCTGGGCAACAGAGCGCAACTCCATCAAAAAAAAAAAAAAAAGAAACAAAAAGAAAAAATCAGTATTTATTAAAAACAGAATTAGAATATCCATCTTCCCATTTTTAAAGGATTCTTCCTCTTACAAAAAGAATCAGAATTTCCTTAATTAGATCAGCAAAGCAACAGTTTCTACATAGATTAAGAAAGCTATGCTTATATAGTTATACACATATCAGTGGTTTATTTATTAAATCTTCAGACTCTAAGAGAAATCGGCCAGATGAGGTAGCTTACACTTGTAATTCCAGGACTTTGAGAAACCAAGGCGGGCAGATCACTTGAGGTCAGAAGTTTGAGACCAGCCTGGCCAACATGGCGTAACCGTCTCAACTAAAAATTCAAAATTAGCCGGGTGCGGTGATGCATGCCTGTAGTCCCAGATACTCTGCAGGCTGAGGAAGGATAATTGCTTGAACCCAGGAGGCAAAAGTTGCAGTGAGCTGAGATCACACCACCACTCCAGACTGGGTGACAGAGCGAGACTCTATCTCAAAAAAAATTAAAAAGAGATCACTGTTATTCACCCACATGATAACTAAACATGCTCAGCAGAACAGGGAGTTCCAAGAGTGACATGGTTGTATGGACAACACTAGAACTAAAGAGAGGAGCTCTGAACCTCAAAGAAATTGAGGCCTGCTTATTCAGGATTGCTCTGGAAAAACTAGACTTGAAAGGAGACCAACAGGAGGTGAACAGCTAGAATGGCCAGCAGCAAAATAAGCTTGTATTAGGAGAATAGTGAGGAAATAGAGATTTCTTGGATAGGAATCACCCTGGGAAGTAAGTCAACTTGCCAATGGTGATACTATATACAGCTGGAGGTTGAAGAATACCACCCTTAAAATACAAGAAACTGGAATATTGCAGAGAATTCTAGGCGGGGAACAAGAGGCTTACTCTCCATAATAAACTTGTAGTTTTAAACTTTATACTATGTGCAAGCATTCCACAGCTCCTATGGCTTTTTGCAGTAGTGCCCTCAAATACATAAATTATATGCATACATATAGATGTGTTAACCACTATTATAAATATGAGCCACTTATTACAGAAAGTATGTCAATTTGCCTTCACTGTTTCTGGTCACAGTCTGTATCTTGGATAATACAGAATCTGAACCAAATGTTTCAAAGTATCTAAACCTTATTCATCCAGACTGGGTACAGTGACTCGTGCCTATAACCCCAGCACTTTGGGAGGCCCAGGCGGGAAGACTGCTTGAGCTCAGGAGTTCAAGACCAGCTTGGGCAACATGGTGAAATCTCGTCTCTACAAAATACAGAAAAATTAGTCAGGTGTGGTGGGTGGCACGTGCCTGTAATCCCAGCTATTCAGGAGGCTGAGGCACAAGAATCACTGAGAGGTGGAGGTTGCAGTGAGCCGAGATAGCACCACTGCACTCCAGCATGGACAACAGAGTGAAACTTTGTCTCAAAAATAAAATAAAATAAAATAAGGCCAGGTGCAGTGGCTCACACCTGGAATCCCAGCACTTTGGGAGGCCAAGGCGAGTGGTTCACGAGGTCAGGAGTTTAAGACCAACCTGGCCAACATGGTGAAACCCACCTCTACTAAAGATACCAAAAAAAAAAAAAAATTTAGCTGGGTGTGCTGGCGTGTGCCTGTAATCCCAGCTACTTGGGAGGTTGAGGCAGGAGAATTGCTTGAACCCAGAAGGCAGAGGTTGCAGTGAGTGGAGGTTGCAGTGAGCCTAGGTCACGCCACTGCACTCTAGCCTTGGCAACAGAGCAAGACTCCGTCTCATAAATAAAGTTTAAAAAATAAAATAAGATTAACCTTATTTATCTATTACAGCACTGCTTGTAATGACAACAGACTGTAAACTTTCTAAAGTTTGTTGATAGAGGACTGGTTAGACGCACTATGGCACATCCACATAATATAACGTTGTGCAGCTATAAAAAGAAAGAAAGGTCCAGGCGTTATGGGCACAGTGGATCACACCTGAAATCCTAGCATTCTGGAAGGCCAAAGTGGGAAGATCACTTGAGTCCAGGAGTTCAAGACCAACCTGGGCAGCATGGCATGACCTTGTCTCCACCAAAAATTTAAAAAATTAGCCAGGCATGGTAGTGGCACCTGTAGTTCTGGTTACCTGGGAGGCTGAGGTGGAAGGATTACCTTTGAGCCCAGGAGGTTGAGGCTGCAGTGAGCCATGATCATGTCACTGCACTCCAGCCTGGGGAAGAGAGCAAGACCCTGTCTCAAAAAAAAGTCTGGCTTCCAAGATGCCTTCTCTTACTAGTCTAGCTCACACTGACCTTGATCTTCTCATAAATTTGAGGGGTTTTTTTGAACACAATTAAGCACTACACCACATGTTGCCTTTAGTGATGATTATTTTTATTATATATCTCATGTTCCCCTCAATCAGATTGAGGGCTAGCAAAAGATAGATTTATTTTCTCACTATGACATATGGTATTTGAATTCCAAAATTAACAGAGCTTCTTATCCACCACTCAAGAAGTTCCAAAATTTCATTTCACCATTTCTTTTTCTAACTGTAAAACTTACAACAGAACCCCATGTCTCATCCAAGAAATTAAAGGGGGGGAAAATATATTACTTATTGACAACAGTCAAATCTCAGTTAAAAGAAGTTCAAAGAACAACCTGTGATGTAATATGTAAACCTATAAAACATTAAGAAGGCCAAGTGCAGTGGCTTACAACTATAACCTCAGCACTTCCGGAGGCCAAGGCAGGAAGATCATTTCAGCCGAGGAGTTCAAGACCAGCCTGGGCAACAAGGCGAGGCCCCGTCTCTACAGAGAAAAATACAAAAAGCCAGGTATGGTAATACACACCTGTAGTCCCAACTACTTGGGAGGCTGAGGTGGGAGGGTCATTTGAGCCTGGGAAGTGGAGGTTACAGTAAGCCAAGATCATGCCACTGCACTCCAGCCTGGGCAAAAAGCAAGACTCTGTCTCAAAAAAAAAAAAAATGTAGGAGAAAATCTAGGCGTGCTCTCTCTTACTATACACACACACATACATACACACACACACACACACACACACACACACACATACTATATATATAATACAGTTTCATATGTTTTATATGTGAATATATTATACTACATTATATATACTAACACATTTTATATGTTATTTATTTATCTTCTAAAGGGAAAATCTAGTTGACCTTGAGTTTGGGTATGAGTTTTTAGACAACAAAAAGCGCAATGTATGAAAAAAAAAAAAAATGGGTAAGCTGGTCTTTATTAAAACTTACCACTTCTGTGAAAGATACCATTAAGAAAATTAAAAGGCCGGGTGCAGTGACTCACGCCTGTAATCCCAGCACTTTGGGAGGCCGAGGCAGTTGGATCACAAGGTCAAGAGATCGAGACCATTCTGGCCAACACGGTGAAATCCTGTTTCTACTAAAACTACAAAAAGATTAGCCGGGCATGGTGCGCGCGCCTGTGGTCCCAGCTACTCAGGCGGCTGAGGCGAAGAATCGCTTGAACCCAGGAGGCGGAGGCTGCAGTGAGCCGAGATTGCGCCACTGTACTCCAGCCTGGCGACAGAGCAAGACTCCGTCTCAAAAAAAAAAAAAAAAAAATTAAAAGGCAGATTTTCCACTATTGGAGTAGGAATTTACAGGTAAGCAACAAGAGGAAGCGAGAATGGACTGAAATTAGAAACATCAGTATAAACTCATGTTTAGCTTAACATAGATATAATTAAATATGGGAAAATGTATAGACATTACAAAAAGATGCAGAGAAAAAAAGTAAAAAAAGAAAGTTTATAGACATATGTATAAAGTATTCACTTATTTGTCTTTGCTCTATCAGCTGAGAGAGCTTAGAAGCAGATACCCCAGTAGTAAAGAGTTCACATAATGCTCTCAGCTCTTAGTTTCTAACACTGTTCTCCAACAAACGGGACCAGTTCCCTTGGAGAAATGACTGATCCTAGGATAAGGCAAGAAATATACAACGTAAGCCCTGAATATCTCATAGCACCATAAAATAAAAAAGTGCTCACACACACACACACACACACACACACACACACACACACACAATGATAGGAGATCATCAAAGGGACACAGGGCAAACTGATAGAGCTCCCAATGGCCAAAGCTAAAATATTTTGAGCAACAAAGTAATGAATTATTGGATTATAAACCAAAGTACAAAATAAATATCTACAAGTCTACACTGATGTAAGTAAATGATTAAACAAATAAATGGAAGGGGAGAATAAATCTCCCACACAGAATTGCTAATAATTTGTGTAGATACAACTCCATCAAGGAAATTAACTACAATACCCCACTCTTTAAGTGCGAGCTGCACATAGTGCCTTCCTTCCAAAAAGTATAAAATGAAAAGGAGAGGGAAAGAGTAACTTTATAGCAGGGAAACCTAACCAACTATCTCAGCCAGCCAATCAAGGCCAACATCAACAATGATAATTCATTTTTTAGTATATACTTTTGGTATCATGTCAGAAAAATGGCACTTTGCCTCTGTAATCTTCCTCTCAAAAACCCATAACTCCAGTCTAATCATTAAAAAAAAAATCAGAAAAATTCAATTGATAGACATTATGCAAAATAACAGACCAGTATTCCTCAGAACTGTCAAGGTCATTAAAAATAAGAAATGTCGGTCAGGTACAGTGGCTCACGCCTGTAATCCCAGCACTTTGGGAGGCCAAGGCAGGCGGATCACGAGGTGAAGAGATAGAGATCATCCTGGCAAACATGGTGAAACTGGCGGCGTGTGCCTGTAGTCCCAGCTACTCAGGAGGCTGAGGCAGGAGAATCACTTGAACCTGGGAGGTAGAGGTTGCAGTGAGCCAACATCATGCCACTGCACTCCAGCCTGGCAACAGAGCAACACTCCGATGCAAAAAAAAAAAAAAAAAAGAAGAAAAGAAAAGAAATGTTGCCAGGCACAGTTGCTCACACCTGTGATCCCAGCACTTTGGGAGGCTGAGACGGGCAGATCACAAGGTTAGGAGTCTGAAACCAGCCTGGTCAACAACGTGAAACTTTGTCTCTACTAAAAATACAAAAATTAGGCTGGGCGTGGTGGCTCAATCTGTAATCCCAGTATTTTGGGAGGCTGACGTGAGCGGATCACGTCAGGAGTTCAAGACCAGCCTGACCAACGTGGTGAAACCCCATCTCTACTAAAAACTACAAAAATTACCTGGGTGTGGTGGCATGTGCCCATAATCCCAGCTACTCAGGAGGCTGAGGCAGGAGAATTGCTTGAAGTTGGGAAGCGGAGGTTGCAGTGAGTCAAGAATGCGCCACTGCACTACTCCAGCCTGGGTGACAGAGTGAGAATCTGTCAAAAAAAAAAAAAACGAAACCAAGCAATGTCTAAGAAACTGTCATGGCACCAATAAGAAAACATGACAACTAAAAAATATTATTGTGAGAAAAAATATATAATTGGTCAAGTCAAGATGGGGCTGGGCATCATGGTACATGCCTGCAGTCCCAACTACTCAGGAGGCTGAGGTGGGAGGGTAACTTGAGCCCAGGAGTTCAAGTCTAGCCTGCATAACATAGCAAGGCCCTGTCTCTATTGAAAATAGCAGTCAAGATGGAAACTCATATTTAGTGATTGAGTTTGACCAGAGAATATAATTACGGAGGTCCTGACTTCAAGACTCCCTGTTATTCACAGCCTCCAGCCTGCACACAGCCATGCAGCCATCTCTATCATGGAATTCTCTTGTTCAAAACCCAATATGCTCCTAAATGTCTCAAATCTAACTCCTCTGCCTGGTAGTCAGGCAGAAACAAAGAACAGTGTCATCAAGTTCTGGCTCCAGCTTATTTATTCACTATGTAACCTTGGGAAAGTTCCCTTAACTTCCTTTTTCTTATTTGTAAAACAAGATGGTTTAACTATATGCTCTCTAATGTCCATTTTAGCTATAAATTCCAGTTGGTCAAGCAACTCTATAGCTCACAATGGCTCAGCTTTTCTACTAGTCAAATAACTTTCCAAGCTCCTTCCCCACAGCCTACAAAGTGCTATATGGACTCTACATCCCTTTTTGGCTCATCTTACTCCCTTATCCGACACATCTCTCTACCTCACTCTCTCTTCTCTAGGCTAGAATAGCCTCCTGTTAGTTCCTCCAAAATGCCAGGCTCCCTCCTGCTACAGAGCCTTCCTATACGCTGCACCCCTACATCCCAGCAGCCTTTCGCCTTCAGCCATGTTGGACCCAATGCTTCCTTTTTAAAAATAATAAATATTTCATAACATCCTCTTTACCATTTGAAACAAAATGTATATATAACACAAACATAATTTTAGTTACATAAATGTATATGTTATATAGAGTCTTAACTGTAACATAAAGAAGAAATAAAATATTTTCTTCAAAATTTCTTCAAAATTATATACATGCTAATGGTAAATGCTCTTGTATGACTACATTAGAAGTCATAAGAAGGTAGTCAAAGCTTGAACCTAAACTTAAAAATACTGAATATGACAGTCAGAAAGACAGACTGAGGCCAGGCATGATGGCTCATGCCTGTAGTCCCAGCACTTTGGGAGGCCGAAGCGGGTGGATCACCTGAGGTCAGGAGTTCGAGACCAGCCTGACCAAGATGAATAAACCCCATCTCTACTAAAAATACAGAATTAGCCAGGTGTAGTGGCACATGCCTATAATCCCACCTACTTGGGAGGCTGAGGCAGGAGAATCGCTTGAACCCAGGAGGCAGAGGTTGTATTGAGCCAAGATCGCACCCCATTGCACTCCAGCCTGGGTGAAAGAGCAAGAGTCTAATTTAAAAAAAAAAGGGCAGATTGATGGGCACATACTGTCTTGGTGATTAAATATCACTACCAACATATGCCAATGGTAACCATGAATTTTAAAAAGATAACTCTTGGTAAAGCTCTGAACAAACCAAAACATAATATCCTCCAAAGAAGGTGCATTCTGGGAAAACTGAGTACTAAAACCATGCCATTTTTTGCCAGGTGTGGTGGCTCACGCCTGTAATCCTAGCACTGTGGGAGGCTGAGGCAGGTGGATCACAAGGTCAGGAGTTCAAGACCAGCCTGGCCAAGACGGTGAAACCCCATCTGTACTAAAAATACAAAAATTGGCCAGGCATGGTGGCATGCGCCTGTAGTCCCACTACTCGGGAGGCTGAGGCAGAGAACTGCTTGAACCCAGGAGGTGGAGGCTGCATTAAGCCGGAGGTTGCATCGAGCAGAGGTCACACTACTGCACTCCAGCCTGGGAAACAGAGCAAGACTCCATCTCAAACAAAAAAAAAAAAAAAAAGGAAAAAAATTTAAAACCATGCCACTTTTGTTTATGTGTAAAATGAAGTTAGCATTTAGGACAATGGTTTCAACCTGGGTTATACATTAGAATAAGAAGGAATTTTTTTTTTTTTTGAGACAGAGTCTCACTTTGTCACCGAGGCTGGAGTGCAGTGTTGTAATCTCGGCTCACTGCAACCTCTGCCGCCTGGGTTCAAGCAATTCCCCTGCCTCAGCCTCCTGAGTGGCTGGGATTAGAGGCGCCTGCCACTGTGCCCGACTAATTTTTGCAGTTTTTAGTAGAGATGGGGTTTCACCATCTTGGCCAGGCTGGTCTTGAACTCCTGACCTCATGATCCACCTGCCTCGGCCTCTCAAAGTGCTGGGATTACAGGCGTGAGCCCCCAGCCTGGCCAAGAAGAAAATTTTTACGTAATACTGATGCCAGGGTATTGACTCAAAGATTTTTATGTAATTCATATGAGGTACAGCCTCATCATCTTTAGAAAACTTCACAAGTAGGCCAGGCATCGTGGCTCACACTTGTAATCCCAACACTTTGGGAGGCCAAGGCGGGCAGATCACCTGAGGCCAGGAGTTCGAGACTAGTCTGGGCAACATGGCAAAACCTCATTTTCACTAAAAATACAAAAATCAGCCGGGCACGATCGCAAGTGTCTGTAGTCCCTAACTACTTGGGTGGCTGAGGCAGAAAAATCACTTGAACCCGAGGCAGAGGCTGCAGTAAGCCGAGATTGTGCCACTGCACTCCAGCCTGACCAATAGAGCGAGACTCTGTCTCAATAAATAAATAAAACCTTCTCAAGTGATTTTAATGTGCAGCCAGAGTTGAGATCCACTGTTACAGAGTAAAACAAATAGGTTTTCACCTATGTGAAGTGAAAACTGATGATCTTACAGGACACAAAACAAATCTTTGCTTTACAAGACTGTTGCACACTTTACATTACTAAGGATAACATGACTGGCCTTTTCACACTAAATACTAATACATTCCCCCAATAATCATACAAGCTAAAATCGTCCCCTGCATCATTTCTGAAACAGTCCCTAAATATCAGTCCCAACCCCAGATGAGAACCACTGACCAAAATAATTCACCCTTTCACATCTCAATTCAAACATCACCTTCACTAAAAAACCTACCCTAAATCTTCAGACCACATCAGGATTTCCTGTTACAATATTATTACATTACTCATTAACAGGAATAAATGTAATAGTAATGATAGTATTCCCCACATAATATAACCACACCTTTGTGGGGTTTTTTGGTTTTTTTTTTTTTTTTTTGAGATGAAGTTTCGCTCTTGTTGCTCAGGCTTGGGCTGGAGTGCAATGGTGTGATCTCAGCTCACTGCAACCTCTGCCTCCTGGGTTCAAGCAATTCTCCTGCCTCAGCCTCCCAAGTAGCTGGGATTATAGGCACCTGCCACCATGCCTGGCTAATTTTTTTTTTTTTTTTTTTGAGATAAAGTTTGCTCTTGTTGCCTAGGCTAGAGTGCAATGGTAGGATCTCAGCTCATTGCAACCTCCTCCTCCCAGGTTCAAGCAATTCTCCTGCCTCAGCCTCCCCAGTAGCTGGGATTACAGGCATGTGCCACCATGCCCAGCTAATTTTTGTATTTTTAGTAGAGACGGGGTTTTATCATGTTGGCCAGGCTAGTCTTGAACTCCTGACCTCAGGCGATCCGCCCACCTCGGCCTCCCAAAGTGTTGGAATTATAGGTGTGAGCCACCGCGCCCGGCTGCTCTTTGTGGTTTTTTAACCTAAATCATTTATGTAGTAAATGATCCCATATCAATACATAAATACTCACTTCATTCTGTTTGTTTATTTATTTATTATTTTTTTGAGATGGAGTCTTGCTCTGTTGCCCAGGCTGAAGTGCACTGGCGCAATTTCAGTTCACTGCAACCCCCACTTCCTGGGTTCAAGCAATTCTCCTGCCTCAGCCTCCCAAGCAGTTGGGATTACAGGTACGCACCACCATACCTGGCTAATTTTTGTACTTGTTAGTAGAGACAGGGTTTCACCATGTTGGTCAGGGTGGTCTCAAACTCCTAACCTCAGATAATCCACCTGGTTGGCCTCCCAGAGTGCTGGGATTACAGGTCTGAGCCACTGTGCCCGGCCCATTTTCTTCATTCTGTTAATGCCTACAGGGCATTCAATCATAGAATGTCCTATTTTTTTAAAGTCATTCCCCTAGTGAAAAACATTTAAGTTAGGTTACTTCAAGAATTTTGCCATTATAAACAATAATACAACAAATAGCCTTTGCCATACATCATTTTCCACACATGTGAGTATACCTATAGGATAATGCTTACAAAAGGCTTAATGGTCAGGGCTGAGCAGAGTAGCTCATGACTGTTATCCCAGCACTTTGGGAGGCCAAAGCTGGTGGCTAACCTGAGGTCAGGCATTAGAGACCAGCCTGACCAAAACAGTGAAATCCCATCTCTACTAAAAATACAAAAATTAGCCGGATGTGGAGACGTGCACCTGTAGTCCCAGCTACTCAGGAAGCTGAGGAGAAATGCTTGATTGAACCCAGGAGATGGAGGTTGCAGTGAGTGAGGATCTCATGCCACTGCACTCTAGCCTGGGCAACAGAGCAAGACTCTGTCTCAAAAAAAATTTTTTTTAATTAATGGTAAGGCATAGTGCTGCATGCCTAGAGTCCTAGCTATTGAGGAGGCTGTGATGGGAGGATCACTTGAGCCCAGGACTTCCAGGTTATAGTGAGCTATGATCGTGCCACTGCACTCCAGCCTGGATGACACAAGACCCTGTCCCTACTAAAAAACAACACCACCTCTACAGAATTAAATAAACCACTGATTCAAAGACAATGAATTCTTCATAAGTTATAAGTGAAATGATGTTTGATATTTGGAAAAAATCACAGACAACTATGAAGGAATATATAATATATGGCTAGCTTAGGCTTTGAAAATGATGAAGATAGGCAATTAAAAGGTAGAAAAGCATGAGTACTGGACCATTATGTACAAATTATGGAGATATTAGACAATACTTATAAGCAGAATGAAGACCTAAAGCCCAGAAGCTCCTCAATTAGAAATAATCATAATAGCCTGGGTGCAGTGGCATGTGCCTGTAAAATTATTCAAGATGATAAAATCTCATCTCTACTAAAAATACAAAAATTAGCCAGCTGTGGTGGTGCGCACCTGTAATCCCAGCTACTTGGGAGGCTGAGGCAGGAGAATCACTTGAACCCAGGAGGCGGAGGTTGCAGTGAGCCAACATCGCGCCACTGCACTCCGGCCTGGGTGAAGAGCGAGACTACGTCTTAAAAATAATAATAATAATTATTATTATTATACATATATCTGCAGAGACACGTTTTATTTAACAAATTACATTTTTGTTCAGTTAACACAATGGCAGCAATTAGTAATGGATTATAAAGCTAGAAGAAAACACTGATTTTAATAGCATCTAGATACAACACCATCCATAGTCCCAGCAACTCAGAAGGCTGAGGTTGGAGGATCGTTTGAGCCCAGGAGTTCTAGGCTAGCCTGGGCAACATAGCAAGTCCCCATCCCTAAAAAAATAAAATAAAAATAAACACAAGACCTATACTAAATCAAGAATAAACAATTTTAAGTGATCATACTTCAACTATTTAATGAAATATGATGGTTTAGAATAGTTATTGTGTAACTATGTACAACTAACTTGTCAGATGTAGTAGTAGACTAGTTACAAAAAAAAGCATCTCATATTTCAAATGGCAGGTCATCAAGTTATTTAATTCCTATAAAAACTATCAATAGGCTAACTTATTAAATAAACAATAAAGGAAAACTTCAAATTGGATTAAATTTATAATTCTGATAATCTCAAATACGGATTACTTAAATCACAAAAGCTCAATCATTTAAGCAAGTAAAGTACAAATGTATCAAAATGGAGTGTGACCTCTTGTTGACAGTTACCTCAAGTTCCTTCCAATGACTCAGCAGGTAAGGAATTCATGGAATTCAGGTCTTCAAGGTCTAGTAAGCATTATAGTTAAACTACCCAGTTAACACCAAATCATCTCCTGGTTGATGATCTAACTCCTTCTCCACCTTTTCTCAACTTCACAAGTGCCATTACTTCTAAATGGCAGAAGAAGGAGATAAATGTGAAATCAGTAAATATTATAAATTAGTTATTAGAAATGCAAGAAAAAAGTGTGGTCAGGAATGTGGTTAAACTGTAGTTTAAATAAAGCCTTTGGATTACCCATGGATTTATTTTAATCCATATAATCCTCCCCCTGCAGGCATGGATAATCAGGATCACATTTCCCTTGAGGGCATATCAGCATTTGCCTGGTGGTCTCCCAAATGCCTGAAGCACCAGAAAACCACAAACTACAGGACCAGGGATGCTGTCCTTCTTGGGTTTGCACTGTGGAGAATTGTGAGCTGCAGATCTACCTCTAGCAACACTATAGTAAAGGAGATGACTGTTGAGATTAACATTCTTGATTCTAGCAGTAAGCTACTCCCAGTTAAAGGGTCAACCTCAGGTGATCTGCTAAATATCTGAAGAGATATTATAAGAAAATAAGGAGATATGGCCAGATGCAGTGGCTCATGCCTGTAATCCCAGCACTTGGGATTGGAAGGCTGAGGTGGGCAGATCCCCTGAGGTTGGGAGTTCAAGACCAGCCTGACCAACATGGAGAAACCCCTCTGTACTAAAAATATAAAATTAGCCTGGCATGGTGAGGCATGCCTGTAATCCCAGCTACTTGGGAGGCTGAGGCAGGAGGATCACTTGAACCCAGAAGAAAGAGGTTGTGGTGAGCCAAGATGGCGCTATTGCACTCCAGCCTGGGGAACAAGAGCAAAACTGTGTTTTAAAAACAACGAGGCCAGGCGTGGTAGCTCACACCTGTAATCCTAGCACTCTGGAAGGCTGAGGCAGGTGGATCACAAAGTCAGGAAATTGAGACCATCCTAGCCAACAGGGTGAAACCCCGTTTCAACTAAAAATACAAAAATTAGCATGGTGGTGCAGGTCTGTAGTCCCAGCTACTCGGGAGGCTGAGGCAGGAGAATCGAGTAAACCTGGGAGGCAGAGATTGCAGTCAGCTGAGATCGGGCCACTGCACTCCAGCCTGGCGACAGAGTGAGACTGCAACAGGAAGGAAGGAAGGGAGGGAGGGAGGGAGGGAGGGAGATGATAGACAGATAGATAGATAGATAGGTAGGTAGGTAGATAGATAGACAGAGGAGATACATTCTCGAAAGAAAAGTGTCACAAAAAGAAAGACCCTAGGCTGGGTGCCATGACTGACACCTGTAATCCTAGCACTTTGGGAGGCCAAGGCAGGCAGATCACTTGAGCTCCGGAGTTCAAGACCACCCTAGGCAACATGGTAAAACTCTGCCTCTACAAAATACCAAAAAAAAAAAAAAAAAAAAAAAATTAGCTGGACATAGAGGTGCACACCCGAACTACCAGCTACTCGGGAGGCTGGAAGGATCACTTGAGCCTGAGGAGGTCAAGGCTCCAGTGGGCCGTGACTGCACCACTGCACTCCAATCTGGGAGACAGAGCGAGACCCGGTCACTAATCTGGGTGACAGAGTGAGACCCTGTCAAAAAAACGATTTGAGAAGGCAACTACTGAGATGGGAAAGGACTCCTTCAAGTACGCCTGGGTCTTAGATAAACTGAAAGCTGAGCATAAACATGGTATTACCATTGACATCGCCCTATGGAAATATGAGAACAGCAAGTATTAAGGGACTATCATTGATACTCCAGGAGACAAAGACTTTATCAATAACATGATTAGAGGGACATCTCATGCTGACTGTGTTGTTCTGATTGTTGCTGCTGATGCTGGAGAATTTGAAGCTGGTATCTTCAAAAATGGGCAGACCTGTCAGCATGCCCTTCTGGCTTTTATGCTGAGTGTGAAGCAACTAATTGTTGATGTTAACAAAATGGATCCACTGAACCACCCTACAGCCAAAAGAGATACGAGGAAATCATTAAGGAAGTCAGCACTTTAAGAAAATTGGCTACAACCCCGACACAATAGCATTTGTCCCAATTTCTGGTGGGAATGGTGACAACATGCTGAAGCCAAGTGCTAACATGCCTTGGTTCATGGGATAGAAAGTCACCCGTAAAGACAGCAATGCCAGGAGAAGCATGCTGCTGGAAGCTCTGGACTGCATCCTACCACCAACTCATCCAACTGACAAACCCTTACATCTGCCTCTCCAGGATGTCTACAAAACTGATGGTATGGGTACTGTGCCTACGGGCCAAGTGGAAACTGGTGTTCTCATACCCGGGATGGTGGTCATCTTTGCTCCAGTCAATGTTACAACTGAAGCAGTCTGCTGAAACGCACCATGAAGCTTTGGGTGAAGCTCTTCCTGCAGATAATGCGGGCTTCAATGTCAAGAATGTGTCTGTCAAAGATGTTCATCATGGCAACGTTGCTGGTGACAGCAAAAATGATCCACCAACGGAAGCAATGCAGCTGGCTTCAATGCTCAGGTGATTACCCTGAACCATCCAGGACAAATAAGTGCTGGCTATGCCACTGTACTGGATTGTCACACAGCTCACATTACTTGCAAGTTTGCTAATCTGAAGGAAAAAGACTGATCACCATTCTGGTGAGAAACTGGAAGATGGCCCTAAATTCTTTTAGTATGGTGATGCTGCCACAGTTGATATGGTTCCTGGCAAGTCTGTGTGTGTTGAGAGCTTCTAGGACTATCCTCCTCTGGGTCACTTTGCTGCTCATGATATGACACAGACAGTTGCTGTGGGTACCATCAAAGCAGTGGACAAGAAGGCTGCAGAAGCTGGCAAGATTACCAAGTCTGCCCAGAAAGCTCAGAAGGGAAAATGACTATTATCCCTAATACCTGCCACTCCAGTCTTAATCAGTGGTGGAAGAACAACCTCAGAACTGTTTGTTTCAATCAGCCATTTAGGTTTAATAGTAAATGACTGGTTAATGATAATAATGCACTATAAACCTTTCAGAAGAAAAGGAGAACGTCTTACAGACCCATTTGGGTTGTGTTTTTTCTTTTTTTTTTGGTTTTGGTTTTGTTTGCATGTGGCAATTTTAAATTATTAGCTTTTAAAATTATTACTTTTTAATGGAAACAACTTGACCAAAAATTGGTCACAGAATTTTGAGACCCATCAAAACAAAGTTCAATGAGGAAAAAAAAAGATATGGTAACTCTAAATCAAATAGTTCAGAGCATATATACACATATATTCTTTTCCTTTTTTTTTTTTTTTAATAAAGACGGGGTTTCACCATGTTGGTCAGGCTCGTCTTGAACTCCCAACCTCAGGTGATCCGCCCGCCTTGGCCTCCAAAGTGCTTGGATTACAGGCGTGAGCCACCATGCCCGGCCATACACATATATTCTTACAACATATACACTATCTCACACACATGTGCAACAGGAGGGTCCTAGATTCAAAAACTAAGTTGTCTAATTAAACTAAAAATTCCTGGCCAGGCTGGCTCATACCTGTAATCCCGCACTTTGGGAGGATCACATGAGGTCAGGAGTTCGAGACCAGCCTGACCGACATGGTGAAACTCTGTCTCTACTAAAATACAAAAATTAACTGAGCATGGTGGCAGGTGCCTGTAATCCCAGCTACTGGGAAGGCTGAGGCAGGAAAATGGCTTGAACCCATGAGGCAGAGGTTGCAGTGAGCCAAGATGGCGCCATTGTACTCCTGCCTGGGCAACAAGAGCAAAAATCTGTCTCAGAAAAAAAAAAAAAAAAAAAAAAAAAATTACTGATCTCTGTAAAAATATTACATAGGATTACAATACAGGTTTCAAACTACCACATCCTAAAATCAATCCCCTCCAGTCAAGACTGAAATTCAATTCAAAGCCTCAAAAAGAGTAAAACAAGGTGGTTTTGTTTGGTTCCTTATTTTCAAAAAGGCTAATGATCCAATACACAGTGAACAAAATTCACACTTGTTTTTGTCATTGATCGCATAATATCTAAATGCTTGGTCTTTTCAGGGGTAGAACAACTTAATGAAGATTGAGGGAGTTAAGAATACCTAACAGGATTCAATGCTATCCCCATCAAGCTACCAATGACCTTCTCTCAAAGAACTGGAAAAAACCACCTTAAACTTCATACGGAATCAAAAGAGAGCCCGCACAGCCAAGTCAATTCTAAGCAAAAAGAACAAAGCAGGAGGCATCACACTACTGGACTTCAAACTATACTACAAGGCTACAGTAATCAAAACAGCATGGTACTGGTACCAAAACAGAGATATAGACCAATGGAAGAGAACAGAGGCCTCGGAGGCAACACAACACATCTACAACCATCTGATCTTTGACAAACCTGACAAAAACAAGCAATGGGGGAAAGGATTCCCCTGTTTAATAAATGGTGTTGGGAAAACTGGCTAGTCATGTGCGGAAAGCAAAAACTGGACCCCTTCCTGACACCTTACACTAAAATTAACTCCAGATGGATTAAAGACTTAAACATAAGACCTAAGACCATAAAAACCCTAGAAGAAAATCTAGGCAAAACCATTCAGGACATAGGCGTAGGCAAGGACTTCATGACCAAAACACCAAAAGCATTGGCAACAAAAGCCAAAATAGACAAAATGGGACCTAACCAAACTCCACAGCTTCTGCACAACAAAAGAAACCGTCATTAGAGTGAATCAGCAACCAACAGAATGGGGAAAAAATTTTTGCAGTCTACCCGTCTACAAAGGGCTGATATCCAGAATCTACAAAGAACTAAAACAGATTTACAAGAAAAAAACAAACAAGCCCATTCAAAAGTGGGCAAAGGATATGAACAGACACTTTACAAAAGAAGACATCGATGAGACCAACAAACATATGAAAAAATGCTCATCATCACTGGTCATTAGAGAAATGCAAATCAAAACTACATTGAGATACCATCTCACACCAGTTAGAATGGTGATCATTAAAAAATCTGTAGACAACAGATTCTGGAGAGGATGTGGAGAAATAGGAACACTTTTACACTGTTGGTGGGAGTGTAAATTAGTTCAACCATTGTGGAAGACGGTGTGGCGATTCCTCAAGGACCTAGAAATAGAAATTCCATTTGATCCAGCAATCCCATTATTGGGTATATATCCAAAGGATTATAAATCATTCTACTATAAGGACACATGCACACGAATGTTCATTGCAGCACAGTTTACAATAGCAAAGACCTGGAACCAACCCAAATGCCCATCGATGATAGACTGGACAGGGAAAATGTGGCACATATACATCATGGAATATTATGCAGCCATCAAAAACGATGAGTTCTGTCCTTTGTCGGGACATGGATGAACCTGGAAACCATCATTCTCAGCAAACTGACACAAGAACAGAAAATCAAACACTGCATGTTCTCACTCATAGGCGGGTGTTGAACAATGAGAATACATGGACACAGGGAGGGGGAGCATCACACACTGAGGTCTGTCAGGGGGGAATTGGGGAGGGACAGCGGCGGGGTAGGGAGTTGGGGAGAGACAGCATAGGGAGAAATGCCAGATATAGGTGATGGGGGAGGAAGGCAGCAAATCACACTGCCATGTGTGTACCTACGCAACAATCTTGCATGTTCTTCACATGTACCCCAAAACCTAAAATGCAATTAAAAAAAAAAAGAATGCCTAATAGGAGGCTGGGTGCAGTGGCTCTTGCGTGTAATCAGAGCACTTTGGGAGGCCAATGCAGAAGGATGGCTTGAGACCCTGCCTGGGCAACATAATGAGACCCTGTGTCTATAAAAAAAAAAATTATTTTTTTTTTAGTTAGCCAGGCATGATGGTCCATGCCTACAGAACTATTAATAATTACTTAGGAGGCTGAGGCAGGAGGATCACTCAAGCCCAGCAGCTTGAGCTTGCAGTGAGCTATGATTGTGCCACTGCACTCCAGCCTGGGTGACAGAGCCAGATCCAGTCTCTTAAAAAACAAAAACAAAAAAAAGGTGCCTGATAGAATAATAACCCTAGGGTCTCTGGTTACTCTCTAATTTGCCCAAATCTGGAACCAAAATAGGGGAATTGTGTTCAGAATACAGTTTATATATTCAATCAGAAGATTTTATAACTAATTTCATTCCTATATTTATTCATTCAACATTAATTAAATTTTCTAGGCATTCTTCTGGTTCCTGAGAATACTCCAGGGAAGACAAGGTCCCTGCCATCATGGAGCACATAATATGTTGGAGGAAAAAGACCATAAACAAATGAACAAGAAAATAAGCAAGCTGGGAGAGGTGGAGTATGCCTAAAGCTACTGAGGAGGCTAAGGCAGGAGGATCACTTGAGACCAGGAGTTCAAGGCTGTAGTGCACTATGATCTATCTCACCTGTGAATGACCACTGAACTCCAGCTTGGGCAACATAAGGACATCGCACCTCTAAAAAAGTTTTTTTTTTCTCAAACAGTTTCACTTTTTTTGTCTAGGCTGGAGTGCAATGGTGTAATCTCGGCTCATTGCAACCTCTGCCTCCTGGCTTCAAGTGATTCTCCTGCCTCAGCCTCTTGAGTAGCTGGGATTACAGGCACACGCCAGGACACCTTGCCAATTTTTTTTTGTATTTTTAGCAGACACGGGGTTTCACCATGTTGGCCAGGCTGGTCTTAAACTCCTGACCTCAGGTGATGCACCCACCTTGGCCTCCCAAAGTGTTGGGATTACAGGCGTGATTCACCTTGCCTGGCCAAATTTTTTTATTTTAATTTTATTTTAGCACTCAAACAGATTCTGACAGATAAAAGAAAATTTAACAAAAAATAAATAAAGGCTGAGGTGGGTGGATTGCTTGAGCTTAAGAGGTCAAGACCCCTGGGCAAAATAGCAAGATCTCATCTCTATTTTAAAAATTAAATTAAATTAAATTAAAAAATAATTTGCTGATATGCAGATGAAGTTTGGATTTACTTCTTAGTGTAATGAGAATCTACTGGAACAGGAGAATAAGTAAAAATCATTCTGACTGCTGTGTGAAAAACAGAGTAAGAACAGAACAAGGAGACCAGTTAGGAAGGTACCAGCCAGGAAGAAGCAGGGTGGTGGTAATAAAAATAAAATGAAATAAACATATTTGGGATATATTTTGGAGGTAAAATTCAGAGTTTGCTCAAGGACTGGCTGTGTGTAGAATGAGGCAGGATGAGACAAACAGATGAATTAAACATGACCACTAGATTTTACACACAAGCAGGATGGCAGAGGGGTGCTATTATAACATGAAAACTACTAGGGTTAGCTGGGTGTGGTGGCATGCACCTGTAATCTTAACTGCTCAGGAGACCAAGACAGGAGAATCTGCTTGAACCCAGGAGGCAGAGGTCACAGTGAGCTGAGATTACACCACTGTACTCCAGAGTAAAGACTCTGTCTGGGGGTGGCGGTCGCGGGGAAGAAAACTGCTGGCCAGGCACAGTGGCTCACACCTGTAATCCCAGCACTTTGGGAGGCCAAGGCAGGTGGATCACAAGGTCAGGAGTTCAAGACCAGCCTGACCAACGTAATAAAACCCCGCATCTCTACTAAAAATACAAAAATTAGCTGGGCATGGTGGCGAGTGCCTGTAATCCTAGCCACTCAGGAAGCTGAGGAAGGAGAATCACTTGAATCATGGAGGTGGAGGCTGCAGTGAGCCGAGATCATGCCACTGCACTCCAGCCTGGGCAACACAGTGAGACTCCATCTCAAAAAAAAAAAAAAAAAAAAAAAAAGGCCAGGTGTGGTGGTTCATGCCTGTAATCCCAGCACTTTGGGAGGCCGACACAGGCGGATCACAAGGTCAAGAGATCGAGAACATCCTGGCCAAAATGGTGAAACCCCATCTCTACTAAAAATACAAAAAATTAGCTGGACATGGTGGTGTGTGCCTGTACTCCCAGCTACTTGGGAGGCTGAGGCAGGAGGATCGCTTGAACCCGGAAGGTGGAGGTTGCAGTGAGCTGAGATTGCGCCACTGCACTCCAGCCTGGCAACAGAGCAAGACTCCATCTCAAAAAACAAAAAAATAAAACAAACTGCTAGGGAAGGATAAGGAACAGAAATTCAGAGTTCCATGTGAACCTGTTACACTGAAAGATGCCTTGGCCAGAAGCAGTGGCTCACGCCTGTCATCCAAGCACTTTGGGAGGACGAGGTGGGCGGATCACCTGAGGTTGGGAGTTCAAAACCAGCCTGACCAACATGGAGAAACCCCATCTCTACTAAAAATACAAAATTAGCTAGGCGTGGTGGTACATACCTGTAATCCCAACTACTTGGCAGGCTAAGGCAGGAGAATCGCTGAAACGCAGGAGGTGGAGGTTGGTGAGCCGAGACTGCACCACTGTACTCCAGCCTGGGCAACAAGAGTAAAACTCCCTCTCAAAAAAAAAAAAAGGAAAAGAAAAGAAAGAAAGAACCCTAAAAACAGATGAAATGAAGATATTATGAAGGCAGACAGAAGTCTGAAGTTCAGGACTGGAGATAAAAATCTGGGAATCAACAGCAATTGACAACAATTTACTTATTTTTAGTTTCTCTACTAAAAACAATAAATAAACCATAGGCCAACATGGGATCACTCAGAAAGAATACATACAGGTAGAGAAAGGAATAGGGACAGGCTGGAAGCCCTGGGGCATTAGAACGTTTTGAACTCAAGGAGAAGGAAAAGTCAAAGAGAGTAAAGAGGAGGAAAGCCCTAAAACTCTAGTATCATAGAAGGTTCCTTTACATAATGTGATTCTCTAGTACACCACCACAACCACCCTCTGCCCACCACACAGTCATCCAAATTCTATAAATAAAACAACGGAGGCCCCTAAGACTGGGTGACATCCCCATAGCCCCAGCTGTTTTTAACCAGCTCAAGGCCTAAAACCAAGAGGTGACTTATGACTCTAAGCCTTTTCACAGTGGCTAACAGTAGTTCTGTTAAGAGTTTAACAGTCTAAGCTGGACAACCAGGAAAATGTCAAAGAAGAACATAATTTAGACTACAGTGTTCATTTTTCACTTTTATCCATAGAGTTTGCTGACATTCACAAAGTAAGCTGAAGCAAAAGCCTTTATGGATGAGTCTCTAAGAACATCAAGAAAGTTAGGCAAGAGGTGCAAAATGACAATAAATCAAAATCCAACTCGATTTTCAACATTTTTAAAAAACACTCTGAAGGTGGTCGACTCCGGGTGTGAATTGGGGGTGTAAATTAAATTGTTGTTTCTTAAGTCATTTTGGCTTTAAAAAATACAATTCAAGTTTCAACCTTTAAGATTTTTACTTTTGGTCGGTCGCGGTGGCTCATGCCTGTAATCCTGGCACTTCGGGAGGCCGAGTCGGGTGGATCATTTGAGCCCAGGAGTCCAAGAGCAGCCTGGCCAACATGGCGAAACCCTGTCTCTATAAAAAGTACAAAAATTAGCCGGGCAAGGTGGCGCACGCCTGTAGTGCTGGCTATTCGGGAGGCTGAGGCAGGATGGCTTGAACCCATGAGGCGGAGGTTGCACTGAGACGAGATGGCGCCACTGTACTCCACTCTGGGCGACAGTGAGACCCTGTCTCAAAAAACAAACAATAAAAAATTTAAAAAGCAGCAGCAAGACTCTGTCTCAAAAAGATTTTTTTTTTTTTTTTTTGAGACAGGGTATCGCTTTGTCGCCCAAGCTGGATTCTCCTCTCAGCCTCCCGAGTAGTAGGGAATACAGGCGCCCGCCACCACACCCAGCTAATTTTTGTGTTTTTGGTAGAGACGGGGTTTCGCCATGTTGCTCAAGCTGGTGTCGAACTCCTGGGCTCAAGTGATGCGTCCGCCTCGGCTTCCCAAAGTGCTGGGATTACAGGCGTGAGCCAACGCGCCCGACCAGAAAAAAGAGTTTACTTTCTTCCATACCTGCATTCTGAAACTGGGTTAAGATCCTTATGTGACCACCCTTTCCTGTGCTACATTATTATGACTTAAATAGTTCTGCTTTTACCATAAAATCTTACAATGTAGCATAAAAATCCCCAAATGATTAATGAACTGCTGAGACCTCTGACTCGTCGGAGATAATTTTATTACGAATCATAGCTCTAAACATCCATTCAGTGCCTCAAAATAAGTACTCATTTAATTATCATGACTTCACCAGACAGTCACACTGCCCACAATGATGTTTACAAAAGCACTTGTCACTCCCTTTGGATGTAGCAATGCAGGAAAAAGAGTCTGTTTCCATACTCTACATGTGTTTATACTCTGTAACAAGTGACAGAGTTCAAGTGTCACTTGAGATGAAACAGCAAAGCACTTCAAGTTTATGTCCCACCATCTTTCATCCTAAGCAAATCCCGAATTCGCTTGCTTTCATTTCAGCAGTAATTCCCACTCAGTACCTGAGACAGGCCAATTCAGCCCCTGCAGGAAAAGAGATTGCAAGATTCTATTAAGAGACTATAAGATTCTATTTTGGCCACTGCGAGGTAACAGCCTCAATATTAAGCAACTCCAGTATCGGTTATTGCAACACCAGAGCAGTTCGGAAATGGATGTGCCCCCAAACGCACGCGGGCAGCCGGTAATTAGCAATAGCTAACACGAGATGCTGCAGCAGGGATATCATTTACTTAGCACTTGTTCAGTTATGCCTCACCTCGCAACAACGCTATGGTGTATGTATTATTATTTCTATTTAACACATCAGGATATTTTGGCCCAGGGCCCTAGGACTGGTCGGCAGCGGCGCTGGGATTCGAAAACATGTCCCTAACTTAGCCCAAGGTCCCCGCCCCTGGAATACTCTTCTGCGCAAAAAGGCACCTGAGGGTCGGGAAGCTCCAGAGGTATCCCCCACAGACGCGGGGCGCGAGGACGCCGTCTCTCCACAGAGGCGTCCCTCAGGAACGGGAACCAAAGCGTCCGCGGCCCGGGACGCCCGGCAGCGTTTCTGCCGCCCGGGGGCCGGGGCCGGGGCCGCCACTCACCTTGGAGAGCCCCGGGCGGGCCGCAACGAAGCCAGGCGCCCCCACCGGCCGGCAGGCGGGTATCCTCCAAGGAAGCAGGAAGCGCGGTGCTACCAGACTAGCCGCAGGTAGCGTCAGGCTAGAGCGCACCGCCAGCCCGCCCGGCGGCACCGCAGCCGGCGCCGCGACCCCGCCGCCCCTCAGCCGCGCCGCATCCGGGTCCCGTGCGGCCGCACTCACCTGCCCGTCGCTCCGCCGCCGCCGCCTGCTACTATTCCTAGTCCGCAGTCAGCAACCCAGGTCGCCGCAACCGTTCCGCTTCGGCGCCCCCATCCCTGCCTTTCTAGATCACCTCCCGCCTGCCCTGTGCAGCACTACACTCGCCCGCCGCCCACTGCCATGGCCCGCTCCGCCGCAGCCGCCGCACAGGCCGACGGAGCACGCGCGCGCCGCCGCCGTACCCGCGCCCGCGTGTGCGCGCGCTCGCCTTCCAGGCGGGCATCCCAGCAGCCCCCGCCCCGCCCTGCACCGCCCTCGGGCCAATCCCGGGCCCCGCGGTGGCGGCGGCGGCCGCGGCTGGGCTGGCAGGGCGTGGGGGAAAGGCCGCACTGCCTGTTCCACTCCCGCTGCCAGCCCGGCTGCTACTCTGTTGCATGGCCTTTCCTACCTCTCTTTACGTCTCCCTGAAGACCGCGGAATAGGGAATCCCCGGCAAGCCACCTTCAACAGAGACCCACCACCTGCCCCGGCCCCCATAACCTCCTCCCGAGAGACTCCTCTGTTCCTAGGTTCCTTACTGGCCTTTTCTTCCCAGCCCTTCTCCCTCAGTTCTGTTCTGCGACGTGGACTGACTCCTGAATTATTGGGCGCAGCACTTATCTTTTTCCCGCTATCCGTCCCCGTCTTTCACTCCCTTTGTGGGATAAGGCGCTAGCTCTGCTGCCTCACAGCTAGCCCTTCAGTCCCTACACTGTGAATGGTCGTTTCAAGGGAAAAGCCAGCCTTTCAAGCCCATGATTCTTGTTCTTTGTTTAATTTTGCAATAACAACACCTAACATTTGTCTGCAGAGCCTTAAACTTTACCCCTCTTTGCCTACCTTGTCTCCTGATACCTTTAACCTCAACCACGAATATCAGTCCTCTTTCTAGTAGGACACTTAAATTTTACTTACTGAAAACCAACATTTTAACTTATTCCAAAGTTACTATATTTTAACGTAATGCTCCTATATTAGCCTGGACAAATAGTTGATTGCTCAGGGATAAAATCTAGAAGTACAACCTAATAAAAAGCAAACGTAGGCTGGGCGCGGTGGGTCACACCTGTAAACCCAGCAATTTGGGAGGCCGAGGCAGGTGGATCACCTGAGGTTGGGAGTTCGAGACCAGCCTAACCAACTTGGAGAAACCCAGTTTCTAAAACAAACAAACAAACAAAGCAAACGTGACAAATCAATTCAGTGACAAAGCAACAGTTTATTTGAGAAATAATCCTAGTTTTGACTTTTCATTTAAATTAAAGCAAGAACCATTCCATATTCAAAAATAAATTCCAGAAGAGGCTGGGAGTGGCTCATGCCCGTAATCCCAACACTTCGGGAGGCCGAGGTGGGCAGATCACTTGAGACCAGGAGTTCAAACTCAGTCTGGGCAATATAGCAAGACTCTGACAAAACTGACCAGAGTGTGGTGATAAGCACCTGTGGTCCCAGCTACTCGGGAGGCTGCGGTGGGAGAATCACTTGAGCTGGGAAATCGAGGCTAGTGTGAGTCTAGATAGCTCCACTGCACTCCAGCCTGGGAAATAGAGCAAGACCTGTCTTGAAAAGAAAAAAAAAAACATCCGGAAGAATTAAAGATATAAAAATTTACAAAACAAAAACTTACAGAAAAGTTTTTTTTTTCTTATTTTTTTAAATTTATTTAATTTCATCTGGCCTCCATGCTTAGAAAGCTTTTAAAGAGTAGTAATGTAGGCCAGGCACGGTGGCTCATGCCTATAATCCCAGCACTTTGGGAGGCCAAGTTGGGCATATGACCTGAGGTCGGGAGTTCGAGACCAGCCTGACCAACAGGGAGAAATCCCATCTCTACTAAAAATACAAAATTAGCCGGGCGTGGTGGCACATGCCTGTAATTGCAGCTACTGGCGAGGCTAAGGCAGGGGAATCACTTGAACTCGGGAGGCAGAGGTTTCAGTGAGCCGAGATCGTGCCACTGCACTCCTGCCTGGGCAACAAGAGCAAAACTCCCTCTGGAGTGCAGTGGTGCGATCTCCACTCACAACCACCTCCACCTCCTGGGTTCAACCGATTCTCCTGCCTCAGGCTCCAGAGTAGCTGAGCTACCAAAAAAATACAAAAAATTACCCAGGCATGGTGGCACGCATCTATAGTCCCAGCTACTCGGGAGGCTGAGCCATGAGAATTGATTGAACCCAGGAGCAGTGGTTGCAGTGAGTCAAGATCCCACCAGTGCACTCCAGCCTGGGCAATAGAGTGAGACTCTGTCTCAAAAAATACAAGCTGGGCATGGTGGATCATGACTGTAATCCCAGCACTTTGGGAGGTCGAGGTGTGTGGATCACCTGAGGTCAAGGGTTCAAGACCAGCCTGACCAACGTGGTGAAACCCCATTTTTACTAAAAATACAAAAATTAGTCTGGCATGGTGGCACACGCCTGTAATCCCAGCTACTTGGAAGGCTAAGGCAGTAGAATTGCTTGAACCCGAGAGGCAAGGTTGCGGTAAACTGAGATTGCACCACTGTGCTCCAGCCTGGGCAACAAGAGCGAAACTCCATCTCAGAAAAAAAAGCTATCTGGGATCAAACTGTCCAGTCTCCTCATATTTGTCTTTTATCTACTTCCTCCCCAGGACCAAGATTAGTGCCTGACAAATAGTAGATGCTTGGTAAATATTCTTTTTTTTTGTAGATAGCGTTGTCTCTCTCTATTGCCCAGGCAGGAATTCAGTGGCATTATCACAGATCACTGCACCCTCAACCTTTTGGCCTCAAGCCATCTTCCCACCTCACCCCCCCCTCCAAAGTAGCTGGGAACACAGGCACACACCACCACACTTGGCTAATTTTTTATTTATTTATTTATTTATTTATTTATTTTTATTTTTTGTAGAGACAAACTCTCCCTATGTTGCCCAGGCGAGTCTTGAACTCCTGGGCTCAGGTGATCCTCCCACCTTGGCCTCCCAAAGTGTTGGGATTATAGGCGTGAGCTATCGTGCATGGCAGCAGATATTCTTGAATGAATACGTTTTTTTAGGTATGGAGTCTTGCTCTGATGCCCAGGCTGGAGTGCAGTGGCGTGATCATGGCTCATTGCAGCTTCAACTTCTGGGGCTCAAGCAATCCTCCCACCTGAGCCTCTCAAGTAGCTAGGACCACATGTGCATCACATCTGGCTAATTATGTTTATTTATTGTAGAGAGGGTCTTGTTATGTTGGCCAGGCTGGTCTTAAACTCCTGGGCTCAAGTGATCCTCCCACTTCAGCCTCACAAATTGCTGGGATTACAGTCATGAGCCATTATACCTGGCCTGAATGAATTTTATATAGCTGAGGAAAACTGAGGCCCAGAGAAGGTAACAGCCTTGCCCAAGTTCATAGAGCCAGCGGGTATACAGATCTTTTTTGTTGTTGTTGTTGAGAGGAAGTCTCGCTCTTGTCCCCCAGGCTAGAATGCAATGGGGCTCCTGAGTCACTGCAACCTCTACCTCCCAGGTTCAAGCCATTCTCCTGCCTTAGCCTCCCAAGGAGCTGGATTACAGGTACATGCCACCACGCCTGGCTAATTTTTGCAATTTTAGCAGAGACTGGCTTTCACCATGTTGGCCAGGCTGGTCTCGAACACCTGACATCAGGTGATCTGCCCGCCTTGGCCTCCCAAAGTGCTAGGATCACAGGCATGAGCCACTGTGCAAGGCCGGTTATGCAGGTCTTTCAGGCTCCTAACTTTGCTGAAATGCCTGCCAGTTGCTCCTCATGACTGGCTAAAATAGCCTTGACATGCACCTTGGGTTCCCAAGTGCTGGTTATATCAACATTCCCAAACAAGAGGAAAATTCTCTAGGAATACTGAGGAACCATTCCTGGGCTGCTGGGATGGATAGAACCTTGGTAGGTTTGTCAGAAGAATCCGTATTTTTGTAGGAGCTGGAAGGAAGATTTATCCTGCCTGGTGACATCCTTTCTGACTTCCTCCCTTTGGAATATTGACTCTGTGGTTGAAGGCCTGGGAGGATTCGGGCTCAGCTTTTGCAATCATCCCTACCACCCCTCCATGGTCCAAGCCACATCTGCCTTAATATCTTAGTCAGCGCTTCTTCAAGGCCTCAGCTTCAATTTCACTTCCTCCTGATTGCTGGCCTCCCCATACTCCTTTAGGAACCAGAAATCCACTACGAAACTCTCACTTCACTGTGGGGAAATGACTGGTTTTCCTGTCTGTCTCTCAGTGGGTTCAGCAACTTGAGGGCTGGAATGCTCCCCTGTATATAGCCTGGTCTAAGAACGAATGGTCTTACTTGCCATGTTGCCTGTCTGGATAGATTTAAACTCCTGGCCTCAAGCAAATCTTTTGTCCTAGCTTCCCAAGTAGTTAGAACTACACGTGCATGATAATGTGCCCAGTAAGGCTTTCTTTTGAAGAACAAATTACTCTGTTCCATGCACTTTTTTTTTTCTTTGTAGAGAGAGAGGGTCTTGCTCTATCGTCCAGGTTGGAGTGCAGTGACGCAATCATGGCTCACCGCAGCCTCAGCCTCCCAGGCTGAACTGATCCTCCCACCTCAGCCTCCTGAATAGCTAGAACCACAGGCACATGCCAACACACTCTCAGCTAATTTTTTCTCTTTTCTGAAAACGGAGTCATGCTCTGTCACCAGGTTGAAGTGCAGTGGCATGATCTCGGCTCACTGCAAACTCCACCTCCCGGGTTCAAGTGATTCTCTTGCCTCAGCCTCCCTAGTAGCTGGAATTACAGGCACCCACTCACCATGCTTGGCTAATTTTTGTATTTTCAGTAGAGAAAAGGTTTTGCTATGTTGGCCAGGCTGGTCTCAAACTCCTGAGCTCAAGCACTCCACCCACCTCAGCCTCCCAAAGTGCTGGGATTACAGGCCCCTATGTGCATTTTTATCCATGATTTTTAGAAAAGTGTCCAGTGTTCAGCTACACCGATGTACAATTTGCAGGGCTAGAAGCTGCAGGAAACAAGAAGGACATTCTGAGAAGGGAGAAAAGCCCAGGTGTGTGGCTCAAGCCTGTAATCGTAGCACTAAAGGAGGCCAAGGCAGGAGGATTACTTGAGCTCAGGAGTTCGATATCAGCCTGGGAAACAGAGTAAGACCTTGTCTCTATAAAATATTTTAAAATATAAAAAAAGAAAAGGAGAAAAGCTAGGCATTGGGACTCAGGGACTAGATGTATTCTCCTGGAAAGCAAACTAAGAGATATATAATGTTTTAAAGGAAAATTTGATAAAGCACACATACACACACACGAATATATATACGTACATATATTACATTGATGTAAACCACACATACGTAAAGAGGAGAGAGATTATATCTGAATTATGTGATATTATGCAACTTTAAAAAGAATAAGGCTTGCAGGCCTGGGCGCAGTGGCTCACGCCTGTAATCCCAGCACTTTGGGAGGCCGAGGCAGGTGGATCACCTGAGGTCAAGAGTTCCAGACCAGCCTGGCCAACATGGTGAAACCCCGTCTCTAAAAAAAAAAAAAAAAAAAAAAAAAAAAAATAGAATAAGGCTTGCAATCTTGTGAGAGAACGTCAACAAAGAAGAAACATGAGGCATTTCTATATTAACTAATATGAAACCATCTCTAAAATATTGTTTAATGAAATAGGTATGATGCAGAACAGTAAAGAAAGTTGCTGGAGATTTTCATCAGAAAAACGCAAGAAACTAACAGTTGTCTGAAAGAAGGAAAACTAGAGGCTGGGGAAGAAAGATGGAAGGGAGATTCAATTTTTATGGTTATTTTCTTATATGCTATTTGAAATTTTTATCATGTCCACTTATTATATATACAGTATGTATACGTACATATATATACACAGAGAAAGGAAAACACATAAAAGGGCTGTAATTTAGTGAGCTATGACCATCATTAAAAAAGGAGAAGCAAAAAGCAAGAGAGACCGGCCCGGCACAGTAACTCATGCCTGTAATCCCAGCACTTTGGGAGGCTGAGGCGGGCGAGTCACCTGAGGTAAGGATTTCAAGACCAGCCTGACCAACAAGGCAAAACCCCGCCTCTACTAAAAATACAAAAATTAGCCAGAGGCCGGGCGCGGTGGCTCACGCCTGTAATCCAAGCACTTTGGAGGCCAAGGCGGGCGGATCACCTGAGGTCGGGAGTTCAAGACCAGCCTGACCAACATGGTGAAACTCCATCTTTAAAAAAAAAAAAAAAAAAAATTAGCCAGGTGTGGTGGCGCATGCCTGTAATCCCAGCTACTGGGGAGACTGAGGCAGGAGAATCTCTTGAACTGGAGAGGTGGAGGTTGCAGTGAGCTGAGATCTCGCCATTACACTTCAGCCTGGGTGACAGAGGCAGACTCCATCTCAAAAAAAAGCAAGAGTGGAAGGGGTGGAGCCTGGTGAGGAGGGAGTCAGGATGGCAGCAAGGGCACTTGAAGGGTAGGAAGTAGCCTCAGGGAAGGGCAGGAAGTACCCTTACAAATCGGAAATGCCATCATATTGTATTTGTTTTGTTTCCTTGAGATGAAACAAAACTGTGTCACTCTGGTTGGAGTGCAGTGGTGTCATCTCGGCTCACTGCAACCTCCACCTCCTGGGATGAAGCAATCTTTCTGCCTCAGCCACCGAAGTAGCTGGAACTACAAGCATAAGCTACCATGCCGGCTAATTTTTGTATTTTTTGTAGAGACGGGGGTTTCCACGGTGCTGCCCAGGCTGGTCTGGAACTCCTGGCCTCCCAAAGTGCTGGGATTACAGGCAGAGCCACCACGGCTGGCCTTTTTTTCCTTTTTGAGACAGGGTCTCACTCTGTAACCCAGGCTGGAGTGCAGTCGTGCAATCTTGGCTAATATTTGTATGTTTCTGTAGAGATAGGGTTTCTACATGTTGCCCAGGATGGTCTCAAACTCCTGAACTCAGGTGATTGGCCAGCCTCAGCCTCCCAAAGTGCTGGGATTACAGGTGTGAGGCACTGTGCCCAGCCTCCATCACACTGTATGTTAAGTGCAATTAGCCTTCAATCTGTGACTCTAGAATAGTGTCATTCACTAAAGAAATATGTTGGTGTTGAGAAATAATAAATCAGACACAGCTGGGCGCGGTGGCTGACACCTGTAATCCCAGCACTTTGGGAGGCTGAGGCAGGTAGATCACAAGGTCAGGAGTTTGAGACCAGCCTGGCCAGCATGGTGAAACCCTGTCTCTACTAAAGATACAAAAAAATTAGCCAGGCATGGTGGCGCGTACCTGTAATCCCAGCTACTCGGCAGGCTGAGGCAGAATTGCTTGAACTCGGGAGGTGGAGGTTGCAGTGAGCCGAGATCTCGCCATTGCACTCCAGCCTGTGTGACTGGGGTGAGACTCTGGCTCAGAAAAACAAATAAATAAATAAATGAGACACTTTAAAATCCAATTAGCATTGGTATGTGAAGTTAGGTAGATCAAAGATTGTATCCCTGGTTTCCAAGGGATTTAGAAGTGACTCTGCCTTGTGGAATGTGAACTATTCATCAACAAAGGTGCTGCCCTGTTTGTTGTGGTGGACAAGCCACCCTAGACTACAATTTAACCTGTTTTTATGTTTAAGGAAGATAATATAATTAAACTAACATTTACATAATATGCTACCTTGAACACCTTGAATCAAGAATTTTCTGGCCCCATTAAGGAGTCAAAGGCAGAAACAGCTAAATTTGAATGCCAGTGGCCCATCTGCACTTTTACCCCCATTCATTCACAGCTACAATTTTGGTGGAGAGTCTATGTACAGCGCCTTAGGGAGCTCAGAAGGCCTTATACTGGCACAACAAACCCTAACTTCAAAGGGAATTACTTTAGCTTTTTAAAAAGGGCTCTGTCACAGCCTTTTTCCTTTAAGAAAAGAGCAAACCAAAGAGCTGACTTAAGGGAGTGTGGTGTCTGTTTGGCACCAGGTTTTGATAGTTAAATCAAGCAGAGCTCACAGGTCTACAGCAGTCTTGCAATACCTATGCAAATGAATGGGGGGAGCTTGCAAGTACAGTATGGGTCTCAAAAAACAAAAACCTGGATTGCACAATCTGAAAGGGTGAGGACATGAGTGAAATGTGAAATGACTTCCCTAGTCTTCAGTCCCCTAGACTGATCGAGGGGCGGATAAATGTTGTTCCTCTTACACAGTCATGACTTACACGTTAGCCGGCTGAGGTGGTTCACGCCTGTAATGCCAGCACTTTGGGAAGCTGAGGTGGGTGGAACGCTTGAGCTCAGGAGTTCAAGACTGGAAAGCATGGTGAAACCTCATTTCAAAAAATACAAAAATTAGTTGGGTGTGGTGGTGTGCGCCTTTAGCCCCAGCTACTCAGGGAGCTGAGGTAGGAGGAGCGCTTGCAGCCTGGGAGATGGAAGTTGCAGTGAACCAAGATTGCACCACTGAGGCGTTTGAACCCCAGCAACACCATTTTGAATAGGGGCTGGGAAAAATAAGGCTGAGACCTACTGGGCTGCATTCCCAGACAGTTAGGCATTCTAAGTCACAGACAGGATGAGCTAGGAGGTCACAAGATACCAGTCATAAAGACCTGGCTGATAAAACAGGTTACAGTAAAGAAGCCAGCCAAATCCCACCAAAACCAAGATGGAGATGAGAGTGACCTCTGGTCTTCCTCACTGCTACACTCCCATCAGCGCCATGACAGTTTACAAATGCCGTGGCAACGTAAGGAAGTTACCCTATATGGTCTGAAAAGGGTAGTTATGAATAATCCACCCCTTGTTTAGCATATAATCAAGCAATAACCATAAAAATGGGCAACCAACAGCCCTTGGGGCTGCTCTGCCTACGGAGTAGCCATTCTTTTATTCCTTTACTCTCTTAGTGAACATGCCTTCACTTTAAAGACTTGCCTCAAATTCTTTTCTTGTAGGAAATCCAAGAACCCTCTCTTGGGGTCTGGATCAGGACCCCTTTCCAGTAACACCACTGCATTCCAGCCCTGGCAACAGAGAGAGACTGTCTCAAAAAAAAAGAAAGAAAAAAAGACTCTCTGACGGGTAAAAAAAATGTTCCCTAAAGATCCCCTGGGCCCAGGACTTCGAGGGTGCAGTGAGCCCTGATCACACAACTACATTCCAGCCTGGACGGGGTTTCACCATCTTGGCCAGGCTGGTCTCGAACTGCTGACCTTGTGATCCACCCACCTCGGCCTCGCAAAGTGCTGGAATTACAGGCGTGAGCCACTGCGCCCGGCCCCAAGACACTAATTCTTAAAAAAAAAATTTGTTGGGGCCGGGCACGGTGGCTCATGTCTGTAATCCCAGTACTTCGAGAGGCTGAGGCAGGCAATACCCTGAGGTCAGGATTTTGAGACCAGCCTGGCCAACAGGTGAAACCTCATCTCTACTAAAAATACAAAAAAAAATTAGCGGGGTGTGGTGGCACATGCCTGTAATACCAGCTACTGGAGAGTTTGAAGCAGGAAAATCGCTTGAACCCAGGAGGCCGAGGTTGCAGTGAGGCAAGATGGCGCCACTGCACTCCAGCATGGGTGACAAAGCGAGACTCCCTCTCAAAAAAAAAAAAAAATTACTTGACCTTGGGTCACCTACTTTTTTTTTTTTTTTTTTTTTTTTGAGTTTTGCTAGTGTTGATCAGGCTGGAGTGCAATGGTGCCTTCTTGGCTCAAAGCAACCTCAGACTCCCGGGGTCAAGTGATTCTCCTGCCTCAGCCTCCTGACTAGCTTCTATTACAGGTATTCGCCACCCCACCGTGCCCAGCTAATTTTGTATTTTTAGTAGAGATGGGGTTTCTCCATGTTTGTCAGGCTAGTCTTGAACTTCCGACCTCAGGTGATCCTCTCGCCTTGGCCTTCCAAAGTGTTGGGATTACAGGTGTGAGCCTTTGTAAAGGCTGGGCGCAGTAGCTCACAGCTATAATCCCAGCACTTCGGGAGGTTAAGGTGGGAGTATGGCTTGAGCCCATGACTTTCAGACCAACCTGAGCAAGATAATGAGACACCCTCTCTACAAAAAAATTTCAAAATTTAACTGAGCATGGTGATGCCTGCCTGTAGTCTCAACTACTTGGGAGTCTAAGGCAAGAGGATCCCTTGAGCCTACGAGTTCCAGTCTGCAGTGAGCTATGATTCTGCCACTGCCTTCTAGGCTGGGTGATAGAGTGAGACTCTGTCTCTAAAAAAAAATTAAAACAAAAAAACTGGGCTGAGTGCAGTGGCTCATAACTGTAACCCCAGCACTTTGGGAGACTGAGAAGGGCAGATCACTTGAGGTAAGGAATTTGAGACCAGCCTGGCCAACATGGAGAAGCCCTGTTTCTACTTAAAAATACAAAAATTAGCTGGACATATATACCACCACATCCAGCTAATTTTTGTATTTTATAATTTTGTAATTCTAGCTACTTGGGAGGCTGAGGCATAAGAATCACTTGAACCCAGAAAGTGGAGGTTGCAGTGAGCCGAGATTGCATCACTGCACTCCAGCCTGGGTGATGGAATGAGACTCTGTCTCAAAAAAAAAAAAAAGAAAAGAAACCTGTTTACCGGGCTTTAGGTGGTAGAGATATGGGGGTGAACAAAACAACATGATGCTTGCAGCTGATGCTGCAGAGGAAGAAGTAGTCATTAATGAAGTCATCACATGATGAACTGCAAATTATAGCTAAGTGCCATAAAGTGGGAGTGTCTGATGTTGTGAAAGCAATAATAACAGGGGGAATTTTCATGTGAGTTGGCTGAAGGTGATGGCAAGACAAGAAACAATAAAAATAATTTTTTAAATTAAAAAAATAAATAACAGGGGGAAATTGACATAGTCAGAGGGGGACACTAGGCTCAGTCTGAGGGAAGAATAGACTTTAACCAAGCAAAGAGTGGAATGAAGAATGTTGCAATCAGAGAGAACAGCCTAGGCAATTGTCCTGTGGCAGTAAGGAATGTGTCGGTTTGAAAGACCAAAAAAGGCCAGTGTGAGTGGCATGTAGAAAGCATGGTATGAAATCCTGGAGTAGACATAACCACCGATATTTCCAGCTCATTTCCCTTCCAGAGGACTGCTACCTTGAAGTTAGGTGGAATCCTTGAAGTTGGGTGGAGCCATGGATTTGCTTCAGCTAATGCAAGCCACTTACAAGTGGCAGCTGCTACCACTTCACTCCAGCCTGAGCAAAAGAGTGAGACTCTGTCTCAAAAAAATATGTATATATGTATATGTATGTGAATTTATGACTGATAAGCTACATTAGCCACTAGGGATTCTATTTTGGCTTTTTTTTTTTTTTTTTTTTTTGAGACGGAGTCTTGCTCTGTCCCTCAGGCTGGAGTGCAGTGACAGGATCTTTGTTCACTGCAACCTCTGCCTCCCAGGTTCAAGCAATTCTCCCGCCTCAGCCTCCTGAGTAGCTGGGATTACAGGGGCACCCACCATGCCCGGCTAATTTTTTGTATTTTAGTAGAGATAGGATTTCATGGTGTTGCCCAGGCTAGTCTCAAACTCCTGAGCTCAGGCAGTCCACCAGCCTCGGCTTCCCTAAGTGCTAGGATTACAGGCGTGAGCCACCGCCCTCGGCCATAGCTTGGCTATTTATTTGTTTACTTATATCTCCTACCAGGTTGTAAACTATGTCTACACCCGTGAGGAGAAGGTGTAGACACAGCGTTTATTTTTATACCTCCCACAGTTGACACCAGGCTTTGCTCTAAGTGAGTCTTCAGCTAATGTATATCAGGTCCCTTCACCTGAATCCACATAGCCAGCAAATGCTGAAACAGGGATCAGGGCAATAGCCCCTATTGATTTCACATCATACTGCCTCCCACCCTTCTGCTAAGACTTTAGTTAATTTGATTTTTTCTAGGAATATGCAATTCATGGCCTAATCCTACAAGGCAGCAAAAAAAAAAGAAAGTTTTAAAAACATTTGTATTCAACTTTGGAAATTATTAGGTCATCTGTTATTTGAAGGAAAAAAATATATAGAGAGAAAACACACCTGACTGTACATATGATTAAATGGCCTTGAGGATGTAATACAAGCCAACCAAAGTACAGAAATCCAGAGTTCACCCTGCAACAGCATCCTGAAATTGTGTCTGCACTTCCACTCTGGTTCTTTGAATGAGCTTCCCAGGTGTTATTTTCTAGTGATGACGTGACTCAATATTTGGATCTCTGGGGAGCTCTGAACTGGACAGATACAATCTTAGCATACTTTTGTCCAGACAAAGCTTAATGCAAGCTTTCTTTTTTTTTAATAGAGTCAGGGTTTCACCGTGTTGGCCAGGATGGTCTCGAGCTCTTGACCTCGTGATCCGCCCGCCTCGGTCTCCCAAAGTGCTGGGATTACAGGCGTGAGCCACCACACCCGGCCAAGGCAAGCTTTCTTAAACTTTTTAATAATGCATTTTGCATTGCCACCCAATACATAGTGGTGTGTGTCTGTGTGTGTGTATATGTGTGTATTGACAATAGGTACGGAAATAAAAATTTAATAAGACCATTATTCTGTGTGACACACTCTGATATCAGCTAGTCTATTTCTATCTTCTTTGTTTTTTTATTTTTCCTCTGATGTCGACATTTCTGTTTTCGGTTTTTTGTATTTGTTTTTGTTTTTTGAGATAGAGTCTCACTCTGTCACCCAGGCTGGAGTATAGTGTCACAATCATGCTCACTGCAGCCTTGACCTCCTGGGCTCAAGTGATCCTCCCGCCTCAGCCTCCCTAATAGCTGGGACCACAGGCTAGTGCCATCACGTCTGTCTAATTTATTTATTTTTTATTTGTAGAGACAGGATCTCATTATGTCATCCAGGCTGGTCTCCAACTCCTGGACTCAAGCCATCCTCTAGCCTTGACTTCTGAAAGTGTTGAAATTACAGGCGTGAGCCACCATGCTTGGCCAGTAATTTTTTTTTTTTTGAGATTGGGTCCTGCTCTGCTGCCCAGGCTGGAGTGCAGTGACAAGATCACAGCTCACTGTAGCCTCAACCTCCTGAGCTCAAGTGATCCTCCTATCTCAACCTTCCCAGTAGCTGGGACTACAGGTGCATGCCACCACACCTGGCTCACCTCCATGGCTAACAGTTTTTTGCCATGTTGGACAGACTGGTCTCCAACTCCTAGGCTCAAGTGATTTGCCCTCCACAGGGCATTTCTCCTGGCCAGCATTTCTGTTTTCTCTTCTCTTCTATGTTATAAACTTGCTATAAGAGTGTCAGTTGGCTGGACGCGGTGGCTCACACCTGCAATCCCAGCACTTTGGGAGGCCAAGGCAGGTGGATCAACGAGGTCAGGAGATGGAGACCATCCTGGCGACACACAGTGACACCCCATCTCTACTAAAAACACACACAAAAAATTAGCCTGGCGTGGTGGCACATGCCTGTTGTCCTAGCTACTCGGGAGGCTGAGGCAGGAGAATTGCTTGAACCCGGGAGGCGGAGGTAGCAGTAAGCTGAGATTGCGCCACTGCACTCCAGCATGGGTGGTAGAGCGAGACTCCGTTTCAAAAAAAAAAAAAAAGTGTCAGTCAGATAGGTATAATTTAATATGCGGGGTCAGGGAAGCATCTTGGAGTAGCTGACATTTAAGCTGAGACCTAAAGGCCAAATAGGAGTTAGTCACATAAGATTTGAGAGGCAAGGAAATAGGGATAGAATTCCAGGCAGAGGAAAGAACATTGTTCATAAACAGAGGTAAGAAAGAGTCGGGGGTGGCCAGGTGTGGTGGCTCGTGCCTGCAGTCTCAGCTACTCAGGAGGCTGAAGTGGGAGGATCGCTTGCCCAGGAGGTCAAGGATGCAGTGAGCACCACTGCACCGAAGCCTAAGCAACAGACTGAGACCCTGTCTCAAAAAAAAAAAGAGTCAGGGGCCGGCATGATGACTCATGCCTATAGTCCTAGCACTTTAAGAGGCCGAGGTAGGAGGATCACTTGAGCCCAGGAGTTTGATACCAGCCTGGGCAACATAGCAGGACCCCCATCTTTACACAAAATGAAAAAATAAAATAGCTGGATGTGGTGGTGCACACCTGTAGTCCCAGCTACTCCAGAGGCTGAGGTGGCAGGATCACTTGAGCCTGGGGAGGTTAAGGCTGCAGTGAGCTGTGAGCGCACCACTGCACTCCAGCCTGTTGACAGATAAGACCCTATCTCAAAAATAAAGAAAAAAAAAAAGAAAGAATTGGGTGCATATAAGAAACCATCTTATGGCCGGACTCAGTGGCTCACACCTGTAATTCTAGCACTTTGGGAGGCTGAGGTGGGTAGTGGATCACCTGAGGTCAGGAGTTTGAGACCAGTCTGGCCAACGTGGTAAAACCCTGTCTCTGCTAAAAATACCAAAAAAAAAAAAAAAAAAAAATTAGCCAGATGAGTGGTGACATGAGCCTGTGATCCCAGCTACTTGGGAAGCTGAGGGAGGAGAATGGCTTGAGCCCAGGAAGTGGAGGTTGCAGTGAGCCAAGTTCGTGCCACTGCACCCCAGCCTGGATGACAAGAGCGAAATTCTGTCACCAAAATAAAAGAAACCAACTTATATGCCCCCTTAGCTTGCAAAAAGAAGGTCTGGACTTGCGTTGTTTCTGTTCACACTTTTTCTTTGGAAACCCCCATTCCCTATTCTACATAGGCTTGGAGAGACTGCTATGTGGGACCACAACTCCTACCCCACAGAGATGGATGGGTGACACAGGCTGGTCAATCAGAGACCTCCATCTCCCCTGGCCACAGTAATGATTGTCTAGGGATTGAGGAGGTAACCTCAACCAGACCAATCAAAGTCATCTTTATTTATTTATTTAGTTTTCCCGTAATGGCTATAAGCAACAAAGTCATCTTTATAAGTGGTATACAGAAAGGATGTCTTTTCTCTATCACTGGGAATGCAGATATAAGATCCAGTAAAGCTAGAGCTTTCTTTCTTTTTTTGTTTTGTTTTGTTTATTTGAGACAGAATCTCACTCTGTCGCCCAGGCTGGAGTGCAATAGTGCAATCATGGCTCACTACAACCTCCACCTCCCGAGTTCAAGCAATTCTCCTGCCTCAGCCTCCCAAGTAGCTGGGATTACAGGCGTCTGCCACCATGCCCAGCTAATTTTTGTATTTTTAGTATTTTCTTGAATTCCTGACCTCAGGTGATCCACCCACTTCAACCTCCCAAAATGCGGGGATTACAGGCATGAGCCACTGCACCCAGCTGAGCTTTTTTCATTGTGTGGAGAGAGTAGGTCAAAAAATGAAACCAAGGCCGGGCACAGTGGCTCACGCCTGTAATCCCAGCACTTTGGGAGGCCGAGGCAGGTGGATCACAAGGTCAGGAGATTGAGACCATCCTGGCCAACACGGTGAAACCCCGTCTCTATTATTTCTAAAAAAATAAAAATTAAAACAAAAATGAAACCAAAATGCAGAGTAAAAAGGAAAGCTAAGAGCAGGACCAAGAGGGGAAGAGAGTAAGAGCACATCATTTGAAAGTGTGGGTCCAGACATGCAACATTTTACAACTATTCCAACTAATAATTCCACTCTTAGTCGGGGGCAGTGGCTCACGCCTGTAATCCCAGCACTTTGGGAGGCTGAGGCGGGTGGATCACCTGAGGTCGGGAGTTTGAGACCAACCTGACCAATATGGTGAAACCCTGCCTTAAAAAAAAAAAAAAGAGGAAAACCCCACTCTTTCCTTTGGCTGGTTCTAGTTGGTTCTCCATTATCTGCAACTGACTGTTAGTGTGAAGGGTATGAAAGAAAAAAGAAGACAGCCAATTAATTAATTTATTTATTTATATTTTGAGACAGAGTTTTGCTGTGGCCCAGGCTGAAGTGCAGTGGCACAACCATAGCTTACTGCAGCCTGGAACTCCTGCGCTCAAACAAAATTCTCCCACCTGGTTCTCCTAAAGTTTTGGGATTATAGGTGTGACCCACCACACTTGGCCTTAATTTATTTAAAAACAAAAAACAAAAAGAGCCGGGCGCAGTGGCTCACGCCTATAATCCCAGCACTTTGGGATCAAGCACTTTGGGATGCCAAGGCGGGTGGATCATCTGAGGTCAGGAATTCAAGACCAGCCTGGCCAACATGGAGAAACCCTGTCTCTACAAAAATACAAAAATTAGCTGGGCATGACGGTGTATGCCTGTAATCCCAGCTACTCGGGAGGCTGAAGCGGGAGAATCGCTTGAATCCGGGAGCCAGAGGTTGCAGTGAGTGGAAATCGCGCCATTGCACTCCAGCCTAGGCAACAAAGCAAGACTCTGTCTCAAAACTAAAGCAAAAACAGCCGGGCGCGGTGGCACGTGCCTGCAGTCCCAGCTACTTGCGAGGCTGAGGTGGGAGGATCACTTGAGCCCAGGAGTTCTGTGCTGTAGTGCGCTATGCCGATCGGGCGTCCGCACTAAATTCGGCATTATGGTGACCTCCCGGGAGCAGGGCACCACTTGCCTAAGGAGGGGTGATCCAGCCCAGGTCGGAAACGGAGCAGGTCAAAACTGCCGTGCGGATCTGTAGTGGAATTGCGCCTGTGAATAGCCACTGCACCCCAGCCTGGGCAACATACCGAGGCCCCGTCTCAAAAATCAAAAACAAAAAACAGAAATATATTTGTGACAGTCAAAATATATATACATATATAACCGTAGGCTCACAGACTCACCTCTTCCATGAATGGGAATTTTGCCTGGAATATGTCAGATTTCAAGAATTCCAGATTTTTCAGTTTAGTCAATTTCTCAGTTTCTCTCTCTCTTTCTCTTTCTCTCTCGGATCAATATATCAGCTTTGTGAAGGTAGGTGAGGGAAATCCATAGGGAAAGCAGGGGAAGCTACGATATGTTCATAGCTAGAAAAATATGTAGCTATGCTGGGCACAGTGGCTCACGCCTGCAATCCCAGCACTTTGGGAGGCCGAGGCAGGCGGATCACGAGGTCAGGAGTTTGAGACCAGCCTGGCCAAGAGATCAGCCTGGCCAACATGGTGAAATCCCGTGTCTACTAAAAATACAAAAATTAGCTGGGTGTGGTGCTGGATGCCTGTAATCCTAGCTACTCGGGAGGCTGAGGTTCGAGAATTGCTTGAACCTGGGAGGCAGAGGTTGCAGTGAGCCAAGATCACACCATTGCAGTCCAGCCTGGGTGACAGAGAGAGACTCTGACTCGAAAAAAAATAGAGCTGCTAAAACTTGGTCATGGATAAGATATGAGGGACTGAACTGCCAAAATGAAAGAATTTAAGGGTAAATAATGCACAAAGTTCAATGGCGCTAGAGCGATTTGTTTGTGTTAGACCCTGTGGTGGGAGCTAGGACAGCAGAGATGATAAACAGTCCCCGCCTTCAAGGAACTTTAAGCAGAGGACCCCCAACATTCAGGAAAGTAAAACAAAACCTAAAAAAACTCACAACTCTCTCTAGCTCCCTGCACGTAGGAATAGTGAAAAGTTCACCTGGAGTGGGGGAGATGAACTTTGTAATCCTTTAGAAATGTCTTGCAAAATGCCTCTGTAAGATAGGACTTGCGTTAATTTTGGTCACCTAGCCTCCAGGCCCTCAGCCTGTGGTGGGGATCAGGGGGAAGGACTTAGGTCAAGAAGGCAGGGGTATGAGAGTAAAGAAAGAGAGGCGACTGGGCGTGGTGGCTCACACCTGTAATCCCAGCAGTTTGGGAGGCCGAAGCAGGCGGATCACTTGAGCCTGGGAGTTCAAGACCTGCCTGGGCAATATGGCGAAACCCCGTCACTATAAAAAATTAGCCGAGTGTGATGGCGTGTGCCTGTAGTCCCAGCTACTCAGGAGGCTGAGACGGGATGGGGCTTGAGCCCAGGAGGGTGGAGGTTGCAGTGAGCCAAGATTGTGCCACTGCACTCGAGGCTGGGTGACATAGTGAGACCCTACCTCTACCAAAAAAAAAAAAGACAGAGGTAAAATGTGTACTGGATGAGAACCGATGCTGAACTAGTTTGTCATAACCAGCCAAATAGGATTTAAAGAAACAAAGGGTATGAAGGTAGCTGAATATGGGGGAAGCAATAGTAGCTTCCAAGTGCACTATCAGGCTAGCTATCCCAAAGAACAAAAAGGATTTCAGGCCAGGAGTGGTGGCTCATGTCTGTAATCCCAGCATTTTGGGAGGCCAAGGCTAGAGGATCACCTGAGCCTGGGAGTTTGAGAACAGCACAGGCAACATGGAGAGACCCCATGTCTACAAAAATTTTAAAAATTAGCTAGGCATGGTAATGTGCACCTGTAGTTCTAGCTTCTTGGGTGGCTGAGGCAGGAGGATCACTTGAGCCCAAAACGTCAAGGTTGTGAGCCATGTTTGAGCCACTGCACTCCAGCCTGGGTGACAAAGACCCTGTCTCAAAAAAAAAAAAACCCCAAACAGGGTTAAACGCTCAAATCACATGCTTTATTAAGTGAAGCTAAAACACATAGGGAAAAGCAGAGGAAAGAGATGCGGTAGGTTAACAACACACTTGGGATAGGAGGCATGCAGCAGAGTGGAAGCATCACAGTATCTGAATCCTGGGGTCACAGTTGTTCCTATGTTCAGTCTCTTGGCTGCATTAGACTTCCTTGCTGACAGTGCAGCTATAAAGAAGAGAATTGAGGTTTGAAGCCGGGCATGGTGGCGTTTGCCTGTAATCCCAGCTATTGGGGAGGCTGAGGCAAGAGGATCACCTGAGGCTGAGGCAGGAGAATCCCTTGAACCCAAGAGGCAAGAGTTGCAGTGAGCTGAGATCACACCACTGCATGCCAGCCTGGGCAAAATTGTGAGACTCCATCTCAAAAAAAAAAAAAAAAAAAAAAAAAGTAGCCAGGCGCGATGGCTCACACCTGTAATCCCAGCACTTTAGGAGGCTGAGGCGGGCGGATCATGAGGTAAGGAGTTCAAGACCAGCCTGGCCCACCTGCTGAAACCCTGTCCCTACTAAAAATACAAAAATTAACTGGGCATGGTGGTGGGTGCCTGTAATCCCAGCTACTTGGGAGGCTGAGGCAGGAGAATCACTTGAACCTGGGAGGTGGAGGTTACAGTGAGCCAAGATTGTGCCACTGCAGTTCAGTCTGGGTGACAGAGCAAAATTCTGTCTCAAAAAAAAAAAAAAAAAAAAAAAAAAAAGAATTGAGATTTGAGCAAGGCATGCCCACAGATGGACGTTTCCCTAGATCAAAGACATACTAACTCCGAAGATATGCACAGCTACAGTGCACCTTGTCACCACTATAGCTTTCTGATCAGCCAGCTGAGCAGCTATGATTTTATTTGTATGTTTTGGGCAGAAGACGGGGCCAGAATGGTTGTCATCCTCCACACTGAGACTTCATGAATGAATGTTTACGGTTTCTTGTGTATTTAGGTTGTTATAGAGTTCTAGTGCCTCATGTATATTTAGTACCTCAAGAATAGTGGGTATCTCTTGGTGCTTCTATCTTTTCTATGTTTAACACACACATCTTGTACTTATTATCTTAACACATTTGAAAAGACTTTGCCTTTATCTTACAAACTGTAAATTTATTCATTTTCTAAAATAGAATTAAATATTCTAAAAAGGACTACCAGGTATCTATGTCAGAAACTTTTTTTTTTTTTTTGAGACGGTCTCGATCTGTCACCTAGGCTGGCGTGCTCGTGTACAGTGCTGCAATCATGGCTCACTGCAGCCTCAACCTCCTGGGCTCAAGAGATCCTCTCATCTCAGATTCCCAAGTAGCTGGACCACAGGTGTGTACCACCATGCCTGGCTAGCTTTTAAATTAAAAAAATTTTTAGCTGGGTGCAGTGGCTCGCGCCTGTAATCCCAGCACTTTGGGAGGCCAAGGCAGGTTGGATCATTTGAGGTCAGGAGTTCAAGACCAGCCTGGCCAACATAGTGAAACCCCGTCTCTACTAAAAATATGAAAATTAGCCAGGTATGGTGGTGCACGCCTATAATCCCAGCTACTCGGGAGGCTGAGGCAGGAGAATCGCTTGAACCCGGGAGGTGGAAGTTGCAGTGAGCCAAGATCACGCCACTGCACTTCAGCCTGGGCAACAGAGTGAGACTCCTTCCCCAAAATAATGATAATGATAATAATAATAATTTAAAAACTGTATGAATAAAAAAGAGACAGGGTCTCCCTGTTTTGCTGAGGCTGGTTTGAACTACTGGGCTCAAGCAATCCTCCTGCCTTGGCCTCCCTAAATGTTGGGATTACAGGTTTGAGCCACCACTCCTGGTCAGAGGAACTTTTGGGTGTAGTGAATGTCAACCAGGGCAAGAGGACTTGAAGCCCTGGGTAGGACTCTTCAACGAACAAAGAGGAAGGGAACTTTTCTCCCTCCCAGAAGGATAGACTGCTGAACCCAGGAAGGTAAGAGAAACAGCTGAGGCCATGAAAGGGGTACTTAGGGGCCACTGGTAGAAGCTAATGAAAAATGATAGGGAAGCAGCTAGGATAAGCAGATGCAGCCTAGCATCCAACATGGGAAGCAGCCAACAGGTAGTATTGCTGGGGCCCAAGAAGGGGCATAAGATCTTCTCTCCTAAGAAGGAAGAAGTCGGGGAAGAGGTGAAAGGAAGTGCAGCCTAGCCCCAGCCTTTGGATCCTGTGAATAAAAACACCAGCTTGGCTGGGTGTGGTGGCTCATGCTTGTAATCCCAGCACTTTGGGAGGCAGAGGCAGGCGGAATGCAAGGTCAGGAGTTTGAGACCAGCCTGGCCAATATGGTGAAACCCCATCTCTACTAAAAATAAAAAAGCATGATGTGGTGGAGGATGCCTGTAGTCCCAGCTACTCAGGAGGCTGACGTGGGAGAATTGCTTGAATGTGGGAGGCAGAGGTTGCAGTGAGCTGAGATCGTGCCATTGCACTCCAGCCTGGGCAACAGAGCATCTTAAAAAAAGACCAGCTCATACCAAGACTCTTCAGATTTCTTGCAAATCTCTAACTTCCTTAAAGCTAGCTATTTTTGTTACTCCTTGTTTCCCTGCAGCTCAGCTATTAAAAGGAATAGGAGCTGTAGATGGTGGCTCATATCTGTAATCCCAGTTGCTCCAGAGTCTGAGGTGGGAGGATCGCTTGAGCCCAGGAGTTCAAGGCTGTGGTGAGTTATGATCATGCCACTGTACTCCGGCCTGTGTGCCAAGTGAGACGATGTGTCTAGAATAATAATAATAAATAAATAAAATGAATAAGGTTTAAGCGAAGAAAGAAGGAAGTGCAAAGAGGATTGGTAATTTATTCAAAAGCTGGTCTGGGGAGGGGGGAGCTGCCCATGATGGCGTAGGGGGTTCGTTCGCTGTGAGGCCTTTGGTAGCACCCTGGGAGCCTGTGGGGAGAGAGAGGGTGCGCAGGCTCCATCCCAGTCGAGAGGTGAAAGCTGGATGGGGCCACGGTGTGGGTGAGCGCTCTGACATGGACAGCTCAGAGTAGCACCTCAGGGAATACTTGAATTTTTTTTTTTTTTTGAGATGGAGTTTTACTTGTGTTGCCCAGGCTGGAGTTCAATGGTGTGATCTCAGTTCACCGCCACCTCTGCCTCCTGGGTTCAAGCAATTCTCCTACCTCAGCCTCCCCAGTAACTGGAATTACAGGCATTTGCCACCACGCCCAGTTAATTTTTTTGTATTTTTAGTAGAGACTGGGTTTTATTACGTTGGCCAGGCTGGTCTCAAACTCCTGATCTCAGGTAATCCATCTGCCTCGGCCTCCCAAAGTGCTGGGATTACAGGCGTCAGCGAGTAGTTAGCGAGGTATAGGACCAGATTGCTGTGGGAAGCGGGAACTGTAGGCAGTAGTTCTGCCCTGCCCCACCCCCCAGGCTCCCACAGTTCCCTCTGGTACCTCTGCCATTACTGTACACTCGTTGTCTGTTCTCTTTTGGTATCCCCCATCAGACCGTGAGTGTCCCGGGGAGCAGGCACCGTGTCTGATTCACCTCCTTCTGCCTCACAATGTGGCCCAGCATGGGGCTTGACACTTGGAAGTTTCTCAAAGAGTTACTTGTTGAATGAATGAACAAATGAATGCTTTCTCTGAACTGCCCTGAACTCTAGATGCAATTCACAAAGAAGGCAAGGCCTGCTTACAGTTCTCTGCTCCTTATACCTCCTTCCTAAAGGCGTTCATGTGCCTCTAGGATTCAAGGAGGCTCCCACCTCAGTCTCCCCAGTAGCTGGGACTGCATAGGCACCCCACTGCACCTGACTTCATTTATATACATTTTCCGGGAGTCCATATCTTTTATCAGATTTTCCAAGGGGTGTCTGTCCCCTCAAAAGAATGATTATCATTATTTAATGGTTCCAGGACAAGCATTGATAATCCTGAACCAAGCTGTTTTTCTTCCCAACATTACTGTTTTCTTTGTTTCTTTCTGTTGAGTTTGTTTTGTAATGTCAGACTCTCCAGCTCACATGGGTAAATGGTAACAAGGTACCATCACCTTTGAATTCTCTCAGAACCCACCACACCCTCTGTCAGAGCCACTGCCAAGGCACTCTTACTGATTTCTCCCACACTGCCGGCTCACTGCAGGTGGGAAGACAGCATGTGGAGTGGGTGTGGGGCTTATTAAAGTGAGAACTCAAGGGCAGAGGCAGAACCAGGAAGAGAGCAGTGACATATCCTGCTACCTAATCCAATTCTCCTTTTTGTGCATTTAGCACCCTCCCCTGTGTCTGCACAACAATGGAAGGAAAGAGGAAGTGGGAAAAAATAAGGTCACATAACTGAGTTAGAAGAGGTAATGACCAAGACCCTGGAGCAGAGGGAAAGCGGCTCAAAAAAGGTGGGTTAAAGAAATCACACAAGTATGAAGAGCTGGGAAATTGCTAACAAATATTTGCTTGTGTGAGAAAGTAAAACGTTAAGTGCTGAATTGGGGCGCTGAGCCACTGGGGAAATTTGAGATTGGCAGCAAGGACTGTGCTAAAGCCGGGGTGGGCAGAGAAGGAGGGAAAACTACCAGCCAGGCTGAAATTTTGCAGCTAGGCTGTGGCCTGATACCGAGTATCGATGCCGCAAGGGAGGGATGAGTCAGTCCCAGCACGTCCAAGTTTAGAATAAAAGAGCCACTGGAAAGACAAACACCTTTCTTGAGAGAGGGCTTGCTGACAGTTCCAATGTCCAATGTCCAATATCCAATGCCGACCCAGAAAACTGAGGAGGCCCTGGCCCCTGTAGGAAGGGCTCACTTACATGGAGACTGAGTAAAGTGCTGTTTTAAACCCTCCTTCCTTCCCCCCACTGGGAGGTTTCAGCCAGATATGCCACCCTTTGTAGGATTTCATAGGGTTGTCTAAAGCCAGGGTTGGCACAGAGCAGAAGCCACAGGGTACCAGATTATGATTATCAATGTCACACCTTACTGCAGAAGTCAGGGAAGGGAGTTAGGAAACTCAAGAACTTCCAGGCCGGGCGCGGTAGCTCATGCCTGTAATCCCAGCACTTTGGGAGGCCGAGGCGGGCGGATCACGAGGTCAAGAGACCACCCTGGCCAACACGGTGAAACACTGTCTCTATTAAAATACAAAAATTAGCTGGGCATGGTGGTGCATGCCTGTAGTCCCAGCTACTTGGGAGGCTGAGGCAGGAGAATTGCTTGAACCCAGGAGGCGGAGGTTGCAGTGAGCCGAGATCCCACTACTGCACTCCAGCCTGGCGTCTGGCGACAGAGCAAGACCCTGTCTCAAAAAAAAAAAAAGAACTTCCTTGGTTATGGGCGGGGCTGTAAATGCAGAATGTGCCCCAGTGACTCATGGGAGACAGTGAGGAACAGTGTGGGGATCTGGTCGACCCGGGACTGATTCCTTTGAGGAAGGCATACTCCATCATGCTAAACTGATACTCATGGCTGGTGAAGAGATGGCAGGATTGGGTTGCATCAGCCAGCCTGCTATTTGGAAATACAGAAAATGACCCAGAGCAGATCTCAAGCACTGTGTAACCTTATTAGTTAATGGCGGCTGAGCAGCCATGTTTACGGCTTGTTAGAGGAAAGAGTTCCATCTTTAGGAAGAAATTTGTGCCAGGTGACTTTGATCATATAATTTTGTGGGTTTTTTGTTTTCTTTTTGAGACAAGGTGTCACTCTGTCACCCAGGCTGGAGTGTAGTGGTGCCATCATGGCTTAATGCAACCTCCACCATCCTGCCTCAAGTGATCCTCCCACTTCAGCCTCCTGAGTAGTTGGGACAAGGGACGTACCACCCAGCTAAGCTAATTTTTTCTTTTTTGCGATGGAGTCTTGCTCTGCCTCCCAGGTTAGAGTGCAATGGCACTATCTCGGCTCCTGCAACCTTTGCCTCTGAAGTTTAAGTGATTCTCCTCTCTCTGCCTCCCGAGTAGCTGGGATTACTGTATGTGCCACCAGGCCTGGCTAATTTTTGTATTTTTAGTAGAGATGGAGTTTCACCATGTTGGCCAGGCTGGTCTCAAACTTCTGACCTCAGGTGATTGGCTTGCCTCCACCTCCCAAAGTGCTGGGATTGCAGGCAAGAGCCACAGCACCCCAGCCTGGCTAATTTTTAAAGGTTTTTGTAGAGACAGGGTCTCTGTGTGTCCCCCAGGCTGGTCCCCAACTACTGGGCTCAAGCAATCCTCCCACTTCAGCCTCCCAAAGTGCTGGGATTACAGGCATGAGCCGCTGTGCCTGGCATTATTTTCCTTACTGTTTAAACAACTTTTCTCTGGAATATATTTGTTCCTGTGCTGATAGGTGGGACCATGGTAAGTGGTGCCTAGCCAAGAAGTTTCTTTGCCTGAGTGTCATCACAGGCAAAGAGACTGCTGTGAGTTCTCTTTTGTGTAAACAGCACTGCTACTTTCCTTCTATATGTGCACACCTATTTTTTTTTTTTTTTTTTTTGAGATGGAATCTCGCTCTGTTGCCCAGGCTGGGGTGCAGTGGTGTGATCTCAGCTCACTGCAACCTCTGCCTTCTGGGTTCAAGCGATTCTCCTGCCTCAGCCTCCTGAGTAGCTGGGATTGCAGGTGCCCACCACCATGTCCGGCTAATTTTTGTTTTTTAGTGGAGACAGAGTTTCACCATGTTGGCCAGGCTGGTCTTGAACTCTTGACATCAGGTGATCCATCCGCCTTGGCCTCCCAACGTGCTAGGATTATGCATACCTATTTTAACAAAGTAGAAACAATATCAAACTAACCCCAAATGTAGTGCCAAAAACTACAGCTATTTAACTTGCCATCTTAGTCATCAATTTGGGCTGGGTTCAACTGGGCATTTCTTTTGCCATTAGAAACTAAGGTCACTCTAAAAAGAAAAGAAAAAAGAAAAGAAGAAGAAAAAAAAGAAACTAAGGTTATTCTGCTGTCTTCCGGTGCTGGATACGGGCCGGGTGGTGTTCAGCATACTACCTGGGCAACTGGGTACCAAAAACAGGAAGAGTGCTGGGTGCAGTGGCTCAGGCCTGTAATCCCAGTACTTTGAGAGGCCGAGGCAGGAGGATTGCTTGAGTCCAGGGGTCGGAGACCACCCTAGGCAACATGGTAAAACCCATCTCCACAAAAAAAAAAAAAAGAAAGAAAAGAAAGAAAGAGAGAGAGAGAGAAAGAAACAAGAAAAAAAAGAAATTAGCCGGGCATGGTGGCATGTGCCTGTAGTCCCAGCTACTCAGGAAGCTGAGGCAGGAAGATTGCTTGAGCCCAGGAGTTTGAGGCTGCAGTGAGCCCTGATCCTGCTACTGCATTCCAGCCTGAGCAACAGAACAAGACCCTATCTCGAAAATTTTAAAAAATAGGCCAGGTGCAGTAGCTCATGCCTATAATCCCAGCACTTTAAGAGGCTGAGGTCGGAGGTCACTTGAGGTCAGGAATTTAAGACCAGCCTGGCCAAAATGGTGAAACTTGTTGAAACATGTCTGTACTAAAAATATAAAATAAGGCCGGGTGTAGTGGCTCACGCCTCTAATCACAGCACTTTGGGAGGCTGAGGTGGGTAGATCACCAGAGGTCGTGAGTTCGAGACCAGCCTGACCAACATAGAGAAACCCCATCTCTACTAAAAATATAAAATTAGCCGGGCATAGTGGCACATACCTGTAAGCCCAGTTACTTGGGAGGCTGAGGCAGGAGAATTGCTTGAACATGGGAGGCGGGGATTGTCGTAAGCTGAGACTAGGCCATTGCTTTCCAGCCTGGGCAACAAGACTGAAACTCCATCTCAAAAAACAAAACAAAACAAAACAAAATAATTACCTGAGCATGGTGGTGCATGCCTGTAATCCCAGCTACTTGGGAGGCTGAGGCACGAGAATCACTTGAGCCCGGGAGGTAGAGGTTGCAGTGAGCATACATCACCACACTGCATTCTAGTCTGGGCTACAGAGCGAGGCTTTGTCTCAAAAAAAAAAAAAAAAAAAAAGGAGGCCAGGTACGGTGGCTCACACCTGTAATCTAAGTACTTTGGGAGGCCGACGTGGGCGGATCACTTGAAGTCAGGAGTTCAAGTCAAGCCTGACCAACATGGAGAAACCCCATCTCTACTAAAAATACAAAAAAATTAGCTCAGTGTGGTGGTGCATACCTGTGATCCCAGCTACTAGGGAGGCTGAGGCAGGAGAATCACTTGAACCCAGAAGGCAGAGGTTACAGTGAGCCGAGATTGCACCACTGCACTTCAGCCTGGGCAACAGAGTGAGAATCCGTCTCAAAAAAAAAAAAAAAAAAAAAGGAAAGAAAAATAAAAAAATAAAGCAAACATCTCTTTGACCAGCTTAATCTCAAAGGACCATTTTCATTTCTCTCTTTTTGTTTTTTTAGACAGGGGTCTCACTTTGTTGCCCAGGCTGGAGTGCAGTGGCACCATCATAGCTCACCGCAGCCTTGAACTCCTAGCCTCAAGCTATCCTCCTACCTCAGCCCCTGGAGTAGCTGTGACTACTGATGTGTGCCACTATGCGCAGCTAATATTTAAAATTTCTTTAGACCAAGCACGGTGGCTTACCCCTATAATACCAGCACTTTGGGAGGCTGAGGCGGGCAGATCACCTGGAGTCAGGAGTTCAAAACCAGTTTGACCAACATGGAGAAACCCCCATCTCTACTAAAAATACAAAATTAGCCAGGCCTGGTAGTGCATGCCTGTAATCCCAGCTACTTGGGAGGCTGAGGCAGGAGAATTGGTTTGAACCCGGGAGCCGGAGGTTGTAGTGAGCTGAGATCCTGCCATTCCACTCCATCCTGGGCAACAAGAGTGAAACTCCATCTAAAAAAAAAAAATTATTTAATAAAGACAGGGTCTTGCTTTTTTGCCCAGGCTGGTCTGGAACTCCTGGCTTGAAGCAATCATCTTGTCTTGGCTTTCCAAAGTGCTCGGATTACAGGCATGAGCCATTGCATCCAACCTGCAAGACTATTTTCCATTTCTGTAGTTGTAGCTGTTACTTTTGGCAGAGGGATCAATGATAATTAATTAGAAAGCAAAGTGGGTGCCCAGGGAAGAATCAAGGCCAGAGACCTGTAGCCATGTTATTGGTGTAGTATAAATGAGGATTGTGGCAGTGTGCTGGCCAAACCTCTGGGTCTATTGACATTGAACAAATAAACTCTTGTTTTACCAAACCAAAGGCAGAATGTGCTGACTGAGCCTTCTTTTTTACTTGAGATGGAGTCTCGCTTTTGTTATCCAGGTTGGAGTGCAGTGGCATGATCTCAGCTCACTGCAACCTCTGCCTCCTGGGTTCAAGCGATTTTCCTGCCTCAGCCTCCCAAGTAGCTGGGATTACAGACCTGTGCCACCATCCCAGCTAATTTTTGTATTTTTAGTAGAGATGGGGTTTCACCATGTTGGTCAGGCTGGTCTCGAACTCCTGATCTTAGGTGATCCACCTGCCTCGGCCTCCCAAAGTGCTGGGATTACCGTCGTGAGCCACTGTGCCTGGCCAACTGAGCCTTCTATACCAGGAAAATTGTATTAAATTTCTCTCTGTGATACAAAGGTTAGAACAACAATATATCACCTTACAGCTCTGGCACTAAGACTACACTATATTGGATGTGAAAAAACAGATGTCCCTGCATTCAAATGACAGATTTTATTTGTCAAGTGTATGTATCTTTATGTAAAAAGATGAAGGGGATTTTTTTAAAAAAGCAAAATCCAGACATCCTATCCTGAAGGAGTCTAATCCAGCTGGAGAAATAATGTCAGTCCAACTAGCGTTATGGATCATAGAACTACGAAATGTTTTACTTTGAAGGTTGCCTAGAGACTCATCTGGTCTGAAATTCCCTACCAAAGTGGAACTCCCCCTACAAGATACTTTGCAAATAGTCTTTTCAACTTTATACCAAGGTTTCTCTAGGGAAGAACCCACCATTAATTAAATTAATTAATTAATTATTATTATTATTTTTGAGATGGAGTTTCGCTCTTGTTGCCCAGGGTGGAGTGCAATGGCGTGATCTCAGCTCACCGCAACCTCTGCCTCCCTGGTTCAAGCCATTCTCCTGCCTCAGCCTCCTGAGTAGCTGGGATTACAGGCATGTGCCACCACGCCCGGCTAATTTTGTTTTTTTAGTAAAGACAGGGCTTCTCGATGTTGGTCAGGCTGGTTTGGAACTCCCAACCTCAAGTAATCCATCTGACTCAGCCTCCCAAGGCTGGGATTACAGGCGTGAGCCATTGCACCCAGCAATTCAATTTTTTTTAATTTAGAAAAGTAATATGTACTTAAAGTGACACATTTAAACAATATGGCAGAATGAGTATAAAAGTCAAACCTTACCTTGAAACTCTCACTTCTGCTTCCCCACTATCTGTGAAGGACTATCACAGAATGGTAAGGATGGCTATTTTCTTTTTTGAGACGGAGTCTCACTCTGTTGCCCAGGTCAGAGTGCAGTGGCATGGTCTCAGCTCACTGCAAACTTTGCCTCCCAGGTTCAAGCGATTCTCCTGCTTTGGCCTCCCGAACAGCTGGGACTACAGGCACCCGCCACCACACCCAGTTAATTTTTATATTTTTAGTAGAGATCATATTTACTAGAGACCAATTTCACCATATTGGCCAGGCTGGTCTCAAACTCCTGACCTTGTGATCTGCCCACCTTGGCCTCCCAAAGTGCTGGGATTACAAGCGTGAGCCACCTTGCCCGGCGAGGATGACTATTTTCTATACTGTGCAAAAACATACGTGAACATTTATACTCCACACTTTATTTTTATTATTTATTTATTTATTTATTTTTTGAGACAGAGTCTTGCTCTGTCACCCAGGCTGGAGTGAAGTGGCTCAATCTAGGCTCACTGCAACCTCTGCCTCCCGACACCCCATACTTTAAATGTTAATCTATTTTTTTTTTTTTAAGACGGGGTTTCACCATGATGGTCAGGCTGGTCTTGAACTCCCTACCTCAGGTGATCCGCCTGCCTTGGCCTCCAAAGTGCTTGGATTACAGGCGTGAGCCACCGCGCCCGGCCAAATGTTAATCTATTTTTAAAATTAAATAACATGAGTATTATAAAGTCAAATAAAATAAGAGAATATGACCAAAACTCCCTCTCACAAAAAAGGTGAGACCCCTGTCTCAAAAAAGAGAGAGAGAGAATATACAATGAAGAGAAAGTCTCTTAAGTCTCTCTCATCTCCTTCCTTTCTCTCCTTTGCCTCAGTTCTCCTCCCCCAACAGCAATCTCTGTTACTACTTCCATGTGTATCTTTCTGGAAATAGTCTATGCATTTTCAAGGCTTGTAAGTGTGTGTGTGTGTGTGTGTGTGTGTGTGTGTGTGTGTGTGTTTGATACAGAGTCTCACTCTGTCACTCTGTCACCCCGGCTGGAGTGTAGTGATGTGATCTCAGCTCACTGCAACCTTCGCCTCCTGGGTTCAACCAATTCTCCTGCCTCAGGCTTCCTAGTAGCTGGGATTACAGGGGCATGCCACCATGCCCGGCTAATTGTATTTTTAGTAGAGATTGGGTTTCACCGTGTTAGCCAGGCTGGTCTTGAACTTCTGACCTCAGGTGATCTGCCCACCTTGGCCTCCCAAAGTGCTGGGATTACAGGCATGAGCCACCATGCCCGGCCTATTTTTTAAATTCAAGTATTAGTATACAATATAGAATATTTTTCCATTAAGAATATATTTTGGGGCCTGGCACGGTGGCCAATGCCTGTAATCTCAGCACTTTGAGAGGCCAAGGCAGGCAGATTACTTGAGCCCAGGAGCTCGAGACCAGCCTGGGCAACCTGGCGAAGCTCATCTCTACAAAACCAAAAATTAGCTGAATGTGGTGGCAAGTGCCTGTGGTCTTAGCTACTTAGGAGGCTGAGGTGGGAGGATCACCTGAGCCTGTGAGGTCGAGGCTTCGGTGGGCCATAAGCAGGCCACTGCATTCTACCCTGGGTGAAACAGTGAGACCCTGTCTAAAAAATAAATAAATAAAATAAAATAAGGAAAAAAAAAAAGGCAGGGCACAGTGGCTCATGCCTGTAATCCCAGCACTTTGGGAGGCTGAGGCAGGTGGATCACTTGAGGTCAGGAGTTCCAGATCAGTCTGGCCAACATGGTAAAACCCTGTCTCTACTAAAAATACAAAAATTAGTCAGATGTGATGACCTGAGCCTCTAGTCCCAGTTACTCGGGAGGCTGAGGCAGGAGAATAGCTCGAACGAGGGAGGTGAAATTTCAGTGAGCCGATATTGTGCCGCTGCACTCCAGCCTGGGCGACAGAGCAATACTCTGTCTCAAAAAAAAGAAGGAAAAGAAAGGAAAAAAAATATATTTTAGACATCAAACTATTACATACAGTTGTTTTATTCATTTTAATAAGTGCATAGTATTTCATTGTATAGATATATCATAATTTATGAAATAAATATCTTGTATATGAATATTTTGATATTTCTGATTTTTTGCTATTACAAACAAAGCTGCAGTGAACAACTGACCGTGTGTCTTTTTTTTCCATGAGTGTATGCAAACTTGTAGGATAAATACCTAAAAGCAGAATTGCTGTGGATCAAGGGGCATATTCATTTGTAATTTTGATAGACATTGCCAATGGCATTCGATAGAGGTTGTACCAATTTAAACTCCTTCCTTCAATGATGAGACACTTTTCCTCTATTTCTATCAGGATATTAAGTACATTTGTTTTTAACCTTTGCCAGTTTGGTAGGTCAAAAATTGTATCTAGCTGTTTTTGTCTGCCCTTCTTTTATTATGAATGAAGCTGAACATCCTTTCATAGACATAAAGGTTGTGTTTATTTCTCTGTACATTATCTGTTCATATCCTTTATCTGTTTTCCTATTTGTTACTTTTCTTGTCAATGTATTTGTTGCATTTCACTTAATTTAAATTTTAGGTCAGGCGAGGTGGCTCATGCCTGTAATCAAAGCGCTTTGGGAGGCTGAGGTTGCCAGATCATTTGAGGTCAGTCATGGCAGTCACTTGAGATCAGCCTGACCAACATGGTGAAATCCCATCTCTACCAAAAATAGAAAAATTAGCTAGATGTGGTGGTGGGCACCTGTAATCCCAGCACTTTGGAAGGCCTAGGCAGGTGGATCACCTGAGGTCAGGAGTTTGAGACCAGCCTGGCCAACATGGTGAGGCCCTGTCTCTACTAAAAATACAAAAATTAGTCAGGCATGGTGGTACATGCCTATAATTCCAGCTTCTTGAGAGGCTGAGGCAGGAGAATGGCTTGAATTCGGGAGGTGGAGGTTTCAGTGAGCTGAGATCGCACCGCTGCACTCTAGCCTGGGTGACAGAGCGAGACACTGTCTCAGATAAAATAAATTAATTAGTTTTAAAAACTTCCTGCAGTTTGTTACTTTTCTTATGACTTTGATCATAATATTTTTTCCATTTAGGAATTAATTATCTTTTTTTTTGGAGACAAAGTCTCACTCTGCTGCCCAGGGTGGAGTGCAATGGTGCGATATTGGCTCATTGCAACTTCTGCCTCCCAGTTTTAAGTGATTCTGCTGCCTCAGCCTCTGGAGTAGCTGGGATAACAGGTACCTGCCACCATGCTGGGCTAATTTTTTGTATTTTTAGTAGAGACAGGGTTTCACCATGTTGGTCTCAAACTCCTGACATCAGGCAATCCATCCCCCAGACTGAGGAGACAGCTCCTCAGTCTCCCAGAGTGCTGGGATTACAGGCTTAAGCCACCGCTTCGAATTTATTAACAATTTCTTTCTTTCTCTTTTTTTTTTTGTTTTGAGACAGAATCCCGCTCTGTTGCCCAGGCTGGAGTGCAGTGGCGCCATCTCAGCTCGCTGCAACCTCCATCTCCCAGGTTCAAGCAGTTCTTATGCCTCAGCTTCCCGAGCAGCTGGGACTACAACAGGCATGCCATGAAGCCTGGCTAATTTTTTGTATTATTTGTAGAGACAGGATTTTGTTGTACCTGAGCGAGTCAAGAAATGCACCACACTCTGAGATTAGATTATGAGTCCTTTATTATGCCGGTGACCGAGAGGTGGCTAATGCCCAAAATTCTCTTGGCCCCTAAGAAAAAGTTAGGTAGTCTTTTATACCCTAGTTTTAAAGGGGAGGGGGAACCTAGCTGAAGCAAATTTTTTACAAAAGCAGAGTAAGCAAAAAGTTAAAAGATAAACTAGTACATGAGAAATAAAACAGTGCCAGGTGCGAGGGGTAAAGTTGTCATAAAAGACATGCAACTTATAGATAATGGGGGCTCTGGGCTCTCGACAGCACCTGCATTCCCAGGCTCTGCTGGTACCACTTAACTCGGCCTCTTATCAACAAATGCATTCCTGGAGGTGCCCAGTGTCAGCCTGCCCCAGCTACATACTATAGTTACATACTTAATGGTGGGAAAATAACTAATATGAAGAAGCTAAGATGGAGTCTGTCCGGCTCAAGGACCTAACATAAAGCCTGAACAGCTTTTAGTCTGAGAAAGAGAGAGTTAGTTTTAGCTGGCAAAAAAAGCAGGTTATCACGGTTTCACCATGCTGGCCAGGCTGGTTTCGAACTCCTGAGCTCAGGCCATCTGCCCGCCTTGGCCTCCCAAATTGCTAGGATGACAGGTGTGAGGCATTGCGCCTGGTCTATTAACATTTTCTTTTACAGCTTCTTATTTTATTTACTTATTTGTGTGATTTCTTTACCATACTGAGGAAAGCTTATCCACAGCAAGATTGTAAATATATATAAAAATTCTCCCATGTTTTCTTCTAGTACTTTTGTGTTTTCACTTTTCATATTTCAATCTTTCCTCCATAAGTAGTTTATGTTGGTACAAAGCATGAAGTGTTGATCCAATTTACTTTTTTTCTAGATGGCGTTCCAGATTTCCCGGCACCTTTTATTGAATAATCCATCTTTTTCTCCTGAAATAAAATGTCACCTTTATAATATATTAAATTTAAGTATTTATTTATTTTTGAGATGGAGTCTCGCTCTGTTGCCCAGGCTGGAGTGCCGTGGTACCATCTTGGCTTATTGCAATCTCTGCTTTTTGGGTTCAAGCAATTCTCCTGCCTCAGCCTCTGGAATAGCTGGGATTACAGGCATGAGCCACCATACTCAGCCTTTTTTTTTTTTTTTTTTTTTGAGTCACAGTTACGTTCAGTTGCCCAGGCTGGAGGGCACTGGCGTGATCTCAGCTCACCGCAACCTCCGTCTCCTGGGCTCAAGTCATTCTCCTGTCTCAGGAGCAGGAGGAATCTGGAGCCCATCTAGAAAAAAAAGTAAATTGGATCAATACTTCATGCTGCCTCAGCCTCTCAGTTAGCTGGGATTACAGGCACCTGCCAACATGCCCAGCTGATTTTTGTATTTTTAGTAGAGATGGGATTTCACCCTATTGGCCAGGCTGGTCTTGAACTCCTGCCCTCAGGTGATTCGCCCACGTCGGCCTCCCCAAAATGCTGGGATTACAGGTGTGAGCCACTGTGCCCTGCCATACCCAGCATTTTTTTAATATTTTTAGCAGAGATAGGGTTTTGTCATATTGGCCATGCTGGTCTGGCTTGAACTGTTGACCTTAATTAAGTGATCTGCCCACCTTGGCCTCCCAGAGTGCTGGGATTATAGGTGTGAGCCACTGTGCTTGGCCTAAATTTATATATATGTGTGTGTGTATATATATATATATATACACATAAATAAAAATATAATTGTGTATAGTTACTCATATATAACTTTATATAAACTAAAATTATATATTTATATTTAAAATTTACATATGTAATATATAAATATATATTTCTGGGCTTTAATTTTTTTAAAATGTTTTTTAGCTTCTGGCACTTAAGGCAAATAATTTTGTTTTATTGATCTATCAGCATGGTCATGTCCCTGTACCCTATTATTTTATTCATTACTTTACTTTAATTTATTTATTTATCTTTTGAGACAGAGTCTTTTTGTTGCCCAGGCTGGAGTTCAGTAGTGTGATCTCGGTTCACTGCAACCTCTGCCTCCCAGGTTCAAGTGATTCTCGTGTTTTAGCCTCCTGAGTAGCAGCGATTAACAGGTGTGCACCACGATGTCCAGATAATTTTTTGTATTTTTAATAGAGATTGGGTTTCGCCACATTGGTCAGGCTCGTCTCAAACTCCTGACCTCAAGTGATCCAGCCGCCTGGGCCTCCCAAAGTGCTGTGAATACAGGTATGAGCCACTGTGCCCAAACTATACTCTAGTATTTTAATAGTCAGGAGAATTGCTTGAGGCCAGGAGTTGTAGACAAGCCTGGGCAAGAGAGCGAGACCCTGTCTCTACAAAAAAAATTTTTTTTTGAGAGGTAGTCTTGCTCTGTTGCCCAGGCTGGAGTGCAGTGGCTCAATCTCAGCTCATTGCAATCTCTGACTCCTGGGTTCAAACAATTCCCTGCCTCAGCCTTCCCAGTAGCTGGGATTATAGGTGCCTGCCACCACGCCTGGCTATTTTTTTTTAATTTTTAGTAGAGACAGGGTTTCACTGTTTTAGCCAAGTTGGTCTTGAACTCCTGACCTGGTGATCCACCTGCCTCAGCCTCCCAAAGTGCTGGGATTACAGGCATGGGCCACCTCGCCTGGCTTGTACTCAGGGCATCTATAGGAGAATGGCTTATGGGAGACTCCAGGCTGGTCTACAGAGCAAAACTTAAAAAATACTTTAAAAATATTTTAATCTTGACTATATTAAATATATAGATTAATTTCTTGTGACTTGACAGCTTTATAATATTGAGTCTTTCCAGCCAATATGCATATTTTCCTCCTTCTACCACCTTGGTTATTTTTTTTTTTTTTTTGACAGGGTCTTTCTCTGTTTCCCAGGCTGGAGTGTAGTGACGCCATCACAACTCACTGCAGCCTCGACCTCCTGGGCTCAGGTGATCCTCCTGCCTCAGGTTCCTGTGTAGCTGGGACCACAGGCATGGGCCGCCACACCCAGCTAAGTTTTAAAATTTTTTGTAGAGGCGGGGTCTCACTTTGTTGCCCAGGTTGTTCTTGAACTCCCAGGCTCCAGGGATCCTCCTGCTTTGGCCTTCCACAGTGCTGGGATTACAGGCATGAGTCACTGTGCCCAGACCAGCTTGTTTTTTAAAAATTTGTTTTTATTTTTAAACTATACAACTTTTTTTTTTCTTTGTATAGACAAGGTCTCACTATGTTGCCGAGGCTGGTCTCAAACTCCTGGGCTCAAATGATCTGCCCACCTTGGCCTCCCAAAGTGTTAGAATCATAGGTGTCAGCCACTGTGCCCAGCCTGTTTCATTCTCTCTCTCTCTCTCTTCTTTTTTTTCCATTCTGTTCTATCCCCAGATACTTATACAGTGCCCTGCACATTACAGGGAGGCACTTGATAAATGTCTGTTAAATGAATAAGTGAATGGACTCCCTACCCTAGATCTTACAGGATAGTTTTCATGACCTCAGTTTTCACATTCCAAAATAATGCATATCTTCACTTACCCACATCTCACAACCAGACTTCTTCTCAGTCCAGTCAAAGGGATTCTGGAGCAGTTGTTTGGCCAGTTATGACTCCTGCTAACTGCCCTGTCTCCCACTTTTCCTTCTGGCCACAGAGAGACCACAGGACCTTATCTACCCCCTTGCAGAATTCAGATACACTGTGTCTGCAGTATTCTCAGAAGCCAGCCAGTTTAGTAACCCTATCAACAACGGAAATGAGGTTAGCTTGGGAGGAAATGAGGTCAGTTTGGCAGCTGATGGTGAAACATTGAGTAATGTGGGAGTTAGTGGTAGTCTGAGTTAATGCAAGCCATGTTGCAAGGAAGTGCAATAAGAAGATCAAATGGGCTGTGAGGCGTGCAGGGCAATTTGGGCTGAACGTGAGAAGACCCTGTAAACTGACGATTGCTTGCTTTGTGCATGCCTTGGGCAGGTAGGTGAGTGCATAGTGGAGGACTTCTGAGTCCTCCCAACCTAGATGTAGTTCTCTCAGGGCATCTATAGGAGAATAGCTTTGGCTAAAATCAATTAGCACCATATATTGGGTCTCTCATGCCCTGGTAAACATTTATTATCTTTAGTCCACCCCGTACCCCCGCTAAATGGGTAATCATATCCATTTCACAAAGAATCACACTGAAGTTTAAATTACTGAAGGATCTGCCCAAGGTCACAGAGTGCAAATCTAGAGCTTTAATGAATTCCTTTCCAAGCAGACTTTGGTTTGAATCTGTCTACTGGGGTATACAGTGTGTGATCAATTCTGAAATATTATATTTAAGTCTTTGGAATTATTCTTGTCAATGGACCACATAACAGAAGTAGAAGGGAAGAGTCAATGTAGAACTACAGAAAAAAATGTAGGATGGTTATCAAAGATGATCAGCATGTTCAAATTTTCATGTGTCATTTTCCATCAAAAGTTAATAAGCATTAAACTAATCAACAGAATATACCCATAAATGAAAATAATGATGCTGTTGATGTAGATGAGGGATACAGTTGTGCTCATTAACCTGTTTTATTGACACCTTTCCTGAATTTGTAGAAACGGATGCGTTTATAATCTGAAAGAACAGAAGCCAATTAGGATGATGATTCCATGTGGAAGACATTTAATATTTTAATTGTAGGCTTATATCTTCTCATTTCTTTTGGACATTCCCTCCTGTTCCTCCCTAGCCCCCCAGTTCTGCAACAGGATGTTTGAATTGATATGAAGGGAAACAGTGCAGTTCTTCTTGGGTGGGGTAGCTGGGAGATGTGGTCTGAAGAGTGCCAACAGATATTCTTCCATTCACTTGTAGGAACTTGTCTGAGAGAGAGCGGAGTTGATAGCTAGAGACGCACAGACAAGAGAAGAAATGAGGGAGAGGGAGCCAGACTCAGCTCCAGTTGCCCTTGAGGCTCTTTCTGTGGTTTGTCTAAGCTAGTTGAGTTGGATTTCTTTCACTTGCAGCCAAGAGTAGTCTGACTTTTCTTTTCTTTTCTTTTTTCTTTCCTTTTCTTTTCCCTCCCTTCCTCCCTCCCTCCCTCTCTCCCTCCTTCCCTTCCTTCCTTCCTTCTTTCTTTCTTCTTTCTTTCCTTCCTTCCTTTCTCTTTCTTTCTCTCTCTCTCTTTCTTTCTTTCTTCTTTTTTTTCCTCAAATATTTATTGACTAGATGACCGACTTTTCTTAATCATTCCAAACACCTCAACCACTGGCCTTCTATGGGCTGTTTGTGGCTCACCCCCTTAATCCGTCTACTCTCTGTGTGTTGATGGTGTGTGAGTCTCCACTCATTCTTTCTTGGAGTCTCCCTCCTTGCCAGTTTCCTTCCCTACCAGCAATGTGTTCTTGGAAACTGTAAGTTTTAATACTTACTTGGCTGAAATAAGGTTAATTCTACATTTTAAGTTGACCTCACTTTTTTTTTTTTTTTTTTTTTGAGACAGGGTCTCACTCTGTTGCCCGGGCTGGAGTGCAGTAGAGTGATCACTGCTCAGTGCAGCCTCATCCTCCTGGGCTCAAGTGATCCTTCCACTTCAGCCTCCCCAGTAGTGGGGATTACAGGAGCATGCCACTACACCTGGCTAATTTTTTAATTTCATTTTTTTGGGGAGATGGGGCTGTCATCACATTGCCCAGGCTTGTCTCAAACTCCTGACCTCAAGTGATCCTTCCACCTAGCCCTCCAACGTGCTGGGATTGCAGTCATGAACCACTGTGCCCGGCCAGTGAGAGTACGTTTCTGTTGGAACGATTCTCCAGGGACATCTGCAGTTTCTTCTTCTTATTTTTTTTTTCTTTGAGATGGAGTTTTGCTCTTGTTGAACAGGCTGGAGTACAATGGCACGATCTCGCCTCACTGCAACCTCCACCTCCCAGGTTCGAGCGATTCTCCTGCCTCACCCTCCTGAGTAGCTGAGATTACAGGCATGTGCCACCATGCCAGGCTAATGTTTTGTATTTTTAGTAGAGGCAGGGTTTATCCATGTTGGTCAGACTGGTCTGACCTCAGGTGATCTGCCTGTCTCACCTCCCAAAGAGCTGGGATTACAGGTGTGAGCCCCTGTGCCCAGCCTGCAGTTTCTTTAATGTGAGGACAGATACCTGTATTAATTAATTAATTCATGCTCAGGAACTTTATTTTTCACTAAAAGGTGACTATAAGGGTAAATTACCATAAAATTATCACACAATGCACTTCAAAATCAAATATATTCATGGAGTCATCATTTTAGATTATTGTGCCTTTTCTCCACTCCCTTGGTGGGAATAAGCAAATTTGACTACAGAAGCTCAATACCTTTGCCATCAACCACAGACATTGGTAGCACTTCTTACTATAGTAGGAGAACTGAGGATGTAAACAGGTGACAGGTTCCTGGCCTCATAGAGACCTGGGCCATTCCGAAGATGAATCTTTTTTTATTTTTTGAGATAAAGTCTCGCTCTGCCACCAGGCTGGAGTGCAGTGGCACAATCTCAGCTCACTGCAATCTCCATCTCCCAGGTTCAAGTGATTCTCGTGCCTCAACCTCCCAAATATCTGGAATTACAGGCACAAGCTACCATGCCTGGCTAATTTTTGTATTTTCAGTAGAGACAGGGTTTCACCGTGTTGGCTAGACCGGTTTCGAACTTCTGACCTCAAATGATCCAACCTGCCTTGGCCTCCCAAAGTGCTGGGATTACAGGCATGAGCCACTGTGCAAGGCCTCAAAGATGAATCATATTGTAATAGTTTTTCATTTATAAATTAGCATCTGTTTGCTAAAGGAGCTTTCTGGGGCTGAAGCAATCCTTCCACCTCAGCCTTTTGAGTAGCTGGGACTATAGGCACAGGCCACCATGCTCGGCTAATTATTATTTTATTTTATTTTATTTATTTTTTTGAGCCACCCAGGCTGAAGTGCAATGGCATGATCTCGGCTCACTGCAACCTCCACCTCCAGGGTTTAAGCAATTCTCCTGCCTCATCCTCCTGAGTAGCTGGGATTACAGGTGCCCACCACCTTGCCTGGCTAATTTTTGTATTTTTAGTAGAGAAAATACTGGGCATGGTGGCATGCACCTGTAATCCCAGCTACTCAGGAGTCTGAGGGAGGAGAATCGTTTGAATCCAGGAGGCGGAGGTTGCAGTGAGCCACGATCGGACCACTGCACTCCAGCCTGGGCGACAGAGCAAGAATCTGTCCAAATAAATAAATAAAACAATTGCATATTATTTAATATTATAGATGTTCAATTTCATCAGATTTTTTTTGAAAGGCACACACCACCAAGTCCACCTAATTTTTGTGGAGACTGGGTTTTGCCACGTTGTCCAGGGTAGTCTCCAACTCCTAAGAGCTCAAGTGATCTTCCTGTCTCAGCTCTCATAAGTTCTGGGATTACAGGCATGTGTCACCTTGCTCAGCCACAATAATTTTTTTTTTTTTGCATCACCTCAGTTTAATAATCCAATAAATAACAAAAAAGACAAAGAAAACAGCATCATATAGCACAGTAGCTTCGTTTGGCTCCCTCTGGATAAAATCTTCAGTTTGCCTGTAGTTTTACCTAGAAATCCATTTGTGGAATCAAATTGTGAATCCATTTCAGCTAATAATTTATTCTACGTTTTAACTTCATGGCCTATTTCAATGGAAAGAGATTTTATAGCACTTAGTTTGCTTCTCAGACTTTCAGTGAGTCTCTCATTTTCTTCTTCACAGGCACGATACCTGCTATTAGCATAGCCATAGTTCTCATAGTTGCCAGGAGGTACTCCTTCACCAGGGCCCCGTGGAACACTAACTTCTTCCAGCGAAGTGCCACGACAGCTGTAGACTCTAAACATCGTGCCGGCTCATCCACAGTAAATTTTTATCAGTGGTTTTATCTTGGTATTGACTAGTATTGAGTGATATTGACTGGTATTGAATGGTACTGACTCTTGGGTGAAATGACACTTTCACTTTCTTTTTTTTTTTTTTTTGAGATGGAGTCTTGCTCTGTCTCCCAGGCTGGAGTGCAGTGGCATGATCTCAGCTCACCACAACTTCCACCTCCAGCCTCCCAAAGTGCTGAGATTACAGGTGTCAGTCACCACACCTGACCAGCAATTGTTTAAAAAAACAAAAAACAAGGGAGTTAGTTATTTGTACCCATTATAAAGATCTCCAACACAAGTGAACAAAGCAATAGAACAATGCATATTTTATGCTTCTCTTGAAGTAAAAGAAAATTACATATACATGTATGCCTGTGAATGAAAACATACACGTACATGAATTTAAAAACACAGGTTCTTGAGACTTCAGTTTTGGAGAAAGAAACAAACAAAAGCAAAAATAAAAAGAAGGAGAAGATAGAAAAAGAGAGGAGGAGGAGAAACAAAAACACAGGTCTTGAAGGATACGCACGTAGCTCTGATGATTTTTGTATCGGGAGAGGAATAGGAGTATAGGGCTGTTCTGGCTACTGTGGTGAGTTCCCTAGATGCCCCTCTTTAGTACAAACCACTTATTACAGTTGCCGGGAATGTTGCCCGCCGACAGCTTACTGCATAGTGCCTCCCCAGATTGTGAGTTTAGTTGTGTGTAGCTGCTTTGTCAAGTTTAAGTCCTTGCCTAAGGACAGATTACATCCAGTGACTGATTATTATAGGATATAAATGCATCTCCCCCTTTCCTTCAATTAAGGACAGTTCTGAATGGCCATCCTAGCTTTAGCACTCCCTGGAGGATTGCTGAAGCCTCTGTTGCAACCGCATCACAGCCTAACTTCTCTGTGTGCCAAATCCTGCTTTCCTCACTGCCTTACACATGCTTCTGGGAGCACTTCCTAGTGAACCACCTGCACACAAGTTTGTTCCAGAGTCTAATTCCCGGGGTTCCTGGCCTACAATGGGCAATAAATGATTGGATGGTGAGGGTAGGTAGGAGAGTTTTGCACATTTTGCTGTCTTTAGTAAACTGGAATAATTTTTTTTTGAGACGGAGTCTAGTTCTGTCACAAGGCTGGAGGAGTTCAGTGGCGCGATCTCGGCTCACTGCAACCTCCACCTCCCGGGTTCGAGAGATTCTCCTGCCTCAGCCTCCCGAGTAGCTGGAATTACAGGCACACGCCCAACGCCCAGCTAATTTTTGTATTTTTAGTAGAGACGGGATTTCACCATGTTGGCCAGAATGGTCTTGATCTCTTGACCTTGTGATCCTTCCACTTTGGCCTCCCAAAGTGCTGGGATTATAGGCGTGAGCCACTGCACCCGGTCAAACTGGAATAATTTATAAGAATCTATTATATCACTTTATTTTATTTATTTATTTATTTCTGAGACAAAGTTTCGCCTTTGTCACCCAGGCTTGAGGGCAATGGCGCAGTCTCAGCTCACTGCAAGCTCCGTCTCCTGGGTTCAAGTGATTCTCCTGCCTCAGCCTTCAGGTCACTGGGATTACAGGCAGGCGACATCATGCCTGGCTAATTTTTGTATTTTTAGTAGAGATTGCGTTCTACCATGTTGGCTAGGCTGGTCTCAAACTCCTGACCTTGGGTGATCCACCTGCTTAGCACTTGGGCCTCCTAAAGTGCTGGGATTACAGGCCTGAGCCACCATGCCCAGCCCTAATTTTTGTATTTTTAGTAGAGATGGGGTTTCACCATGTTGGCCAGGCTAGTCTTGAACTCCTGACCTCAGGTGATATGCCTGCTTTGACCTCCCAAAGTGCTGGGATTACAGGTGTGAGCCACTGTGGCCCACCTATTATATTACTTTAAATTTGTGTTTATCTGTTTTGTTGTTGTTGTTGTTGAGACATGGTCTTGCTTTGTTGCCCAGGCTGGAGTCCAATGGCATGATCACAGTCACTGCAGCCTCAACCTCCTGGGCTCATGCAGTCCTCCCACCTCAGCCTCCTGAGCAGCTGGTACTACACCTGGCCAATTTTTGTATTTTTTTTATAGAGATTGGGTTTCACCATGTTATCCAGCCTGGGTGCTTAGATATTACCAACAGGTAGAAAACATAACAATGTTGTACTAACTTTTAAATTTTTTTTGGTCTTTTTGTTTTTTTCCTTTTTGTGGAGAATGGGGTCTCGCTATATTGCCGAGGAAGGTCTCGAACTCCTGGGCTCAAGCTATCCTTCTGCCTCTGCCTCCCTAAGAGCTGAGATCACAGGCGTGAGCCACAGCACCCGGCAACTTTTTATTATTATTATTATTTTGGACGGAGTCTTGCTCTGTCCCCAGGCTGGAGTGCAGTGGTGCAATCTTAGCTCACTACAACCTCTGCCTCCTGGGTTCAAGTGATTCTCCTGATTCAGCCACCTGAGTAGCTGGGATTACAGTTGTGCACCACCATGCCTGGCTAATTTTTTGCATTTTTAGTAGAGATGGGTTTTCACCATGCTGGCCAGGCTGGTCTTGAACTCCTGACCTCATGTCCGCCTGCCTCAGCCTCCCAAAGTGCTGGGATTACAGGCCTGAGCCACCATATTATTATTATTCTTCTGAGATGGAGTCCTGCTCTTGTCACCCAGGCTGAAGTACAATGGTGTGATCTCGGCTCACTGCAACCTCCCCCCTCCCGGGTTCAAGTGCTTCTCCTGCCTCGGCCTCCCAAGTAGCTGGGATTACAGGCATGAGCCACTACATCTGGCTAATTTTTGTATTTTTAGTAGAGACAGGGTTTCTCCATGTTTGTAAGGGTTATTGCCGAGTTTAAAACGAGGAAACTGAGGCCAGCATAGGAAAATTAAATGCCAATTTATTACGCTCCCGGGCGAGGTTCTGTGGTCCGGGGAAGTGGGGCCAGAGAAGTCGCGCTGGATTCCCCGAATGAGGGGTTTTTCTAGCTTTGGGAGAGCAAGGAGTGGCTGGGTGTTCTAATTGGCTGCGGGGGGAGTGGGATGGAGACGGGGCGGGCTGTTATTGGTGGGTAGCTTGTGGGGCGGGTTTTCCTAATGCAAGATCCGGCCAGGGTTGCATCAGCCGGGGCTGTCCGGAGGGCTGTGTGCAGACCTAGGTGCTGAGTGCAGAGGCAGGTGCCCAGTGCAGAGTTTAGTGTTGAGTGCAGATTCTGGTGCGGAGTGCAGAGCTGGGTGTCGAGTGCAGAGGTGGGTGTCGCGTGCAGAGGTTAGTGTTGAGTGCAGAGGGTAGTGTTGAGTGCAGATCCTGGTGTGGAGTTTCCAGGCGCGGAGAGGGATGGGCGTGTCCTGAGCTCCCAGCGAGGCAACTGGCCTTACATTCCGACCCTTTTGATGATATAGGACGCCGCTTCTTCTGGCTACTTCCTGCTGAGTAGGGGCGGAGTGTGAGGGGAAGGGTCAGCTGGCTGGTGCCTCAGCTGGGAGTCAGACATATGGGTGAAGCAGCATCTGGTTTACAGCCACCCTGGAAATTTCCCTTATGCGGGCCTGTAAAAACCTGAGGAAAAAGGTAGTTGGCCTTGGATTTTGGGAATTTTGGGAATTAGTTTTATGGCTAATTGGCAGCCTGTGGGCTGGCAATCTGCTTGAGCAATGCATTGGGTTTTAGTGGGGGGGCCTTCCATCCAGGATTCCTGAAGGTAGAACCGCCAGACATAGTAGGGGTTGGCTTTAAGAGGGGACGCTAGAAGTATTGTTAGGAGGAGAATTTGAAGGGTTAGGAGTCAACGGGGAGGGGCCGTGGGTGAGATGGAGGTGAGTGGGGCCCAAGGGCTTGGATCTCCATTGATCGTTTTGGGGGGCCAGTTTGAGGTGGGACACATGATACCACGGGGTATGACCCAGGAGCTTGGCGGCCGTAGGGGTGGTTAGGATAACGGGTTAGGATAACGATGTGGGGTCCTGACAGCCTAGGCTGTAGAGATCCTGGTTTGAGCTCCCAGAGGAGAACACTGTCGCCTGGCTGGAGGGGTGCCGCTGGATGGGGGGTCCTCTGGTCCCGGGACAACAGGGAGAGTATGATCCGCATGTTCTGTAAGTAAGTGGCGGAGGAGAGAGAGGTAGGGGAGGTAGGAGGCTAGAGGAGGTGATTGTACCAGGAGATTATGAGAGACCAGGAAAGGCCATCCGTACAGCAATTCAAAGGGGCTGAGGCCCGTTGGCCCCTGTGGGATGGCGCGGACCCGGGCCAGGGCAAGGGGCAGGGGTGTGGGCCAAGAGAGTTTTACCTCGATGGTGAGTTTGGCTAAGTGATCTTTGAGGATGCCGTGAGCCCGTTCCACTTTACCCAATGACTGAGGGTGGTAGGGGATGTGTAGTTTCCAGGAGATGTTGAGAGACTCGGCGACCAGCTGGACCACCTGAGCTGTAAACGTTGGACCGTTGTCTGACTGGATGTTTGCAGGTAAGCCGAAACGAGGGATGATTTTCTGAATTAAGAGGGAGGCCACTGTGTCCGCGGTTTCCCTGGAGGTGGGGAAAGGCTTCAATCCATTCAGAAAAGGTATCTACAAAGGTTAGGAGGTAGCGGAGTTTTTTGTGAGTGGGCATATGAGTAAAATCAATCTTCCAGTCTTGGGCTGGCAGGTTGCCATGCATTTGGTGGGTAGGAAACTATGGCTTTAAGTTTCCCTGAGGCGAGACCTTACAGCAAGTAACACAAGCTTTGTGTACCTGCTCAACTGTTTGTTGTAGACCTGGTGAAAAAAGAGGGGCTGCACAAAGCGATATAACGCCTTGGGCCCGATATGTAAGGATTGGTGGATTTCAGCAATAATTTTAGGGGCCTGTTCCCGGGGAAGGGCGATTTTGTTATTTAAGAAGATCCAGCCCTGATTAGACTCGGTTTCCCCTCTTAATATGAGGGCCTGTTTTTCTGATGGCGAGTAAACTTGGAGGTGTGGCCGTGGTGAGGAACAGGATCGGAGTGGGGGCTAGCCTGGTACTGGTTAAGGATTTTGCTGCTGCGTCTGCCCTTGCATTGCCCCGGGAAACGGCATCCTGCTGGGCCTGGTGCCCTCGGCAGTGGATGACAGCAACCTCTTTGGGCAGTGACAGAGCTTGCAGGAGATTAGAGATTTGGGTAGCATTGATTATGGGGGACCCTTTTGTAGTAAGGAATCCCCGCTCTCTCCAGAGGGCAGAGTGGCAGTGGGTGATAAGAAAAGCATACTTTGAGTCAGTATAGATATTTGCTCGCTTTCCCTGTGCTAGTGTGAGACTCGGGTTAAGGCAATGAGTTCCGCCTTTTGTGATGTGGTTCCATCGGGGGAGGTGGTGTGCCTCGAGGGTGGCTGAATCTGTGACTACTGCATAGGCTGCTTTTCGCCGCCCCTCGGCTGTCACTATCGAACTTCCATCTACATAAAACGTAAGGTCTGGGTTGGACAGGGGAAGGTCAGACAGGCCCTCCCGAGGTTTAGCAAGTGCCTCTATTAGTTCAGGACAGGAATGGGCTGGGGAGGGGGGAAATGGGATGGAAGGTGGAGCAAAGTAGCCGGGTTGAGTGGAGAAGTGGGATGAACCTGACTAAAGGATTTTCAATAAAGTGTAGATGAAACTCCTGTAGGGGAGAGGGTCCTAGGTGAGCGAGAGATTTGTGAGAGAAAAGGTTGGTTAGCCAGTGTGGGGGAGAACACTGAGATGGGCTGGCCCAAGGTAAGTTTTAGGGATTCCTTGGTGAGTTCTGTTGTTGCTCCCAGGGCCCACAGGCAAGGCTGCCACCCCCTGACTGTGGGGTCGAGCTGTTTTGATAAGTAGGCTACCAGACGATACACGGGGCCTAGGGGTTGGGTTAAGACCCAACCGCAATTCCCCGTTTCGTTAGTGAACAAGTGGAAGGGGCGGTTGAGATCCGGTAGTTGGAGCAGGGGGGGGGGGCTGTGGACAAGGCAGTTTGTAGGGTTTTAAAAGCCTGCTTCACTACCCCAGGATGGGAGAGGGGTCCCGTGGGTGTGTCTTTAGCAGCTGCATACAGAGGTTTAGCTAGAGAAGCAAAATTAGGTATCCAGTGGTGGAAGAACCCTACAAACCCCAAAAAGGAGAGAATTTGGTCAGCTGTCTCTGGAGGCTGCAGCGAAAGGAGTGCCTTTTGGGGATTTGTTGTTAGGCTTTTAGTTATAGGGGTGAGGCGAATGCCTAAGTAGACTACTGAGGTGACTGACAACTGCGCCTTGTGGGGGAGATACCCGGTACCCTTGAGATCCAGAAAGTTAAGGAGAGTGGCGGTATGCTGTTGAGACAGAGAGAGAGAGGGGCTACAAAGTAACAGGTCATCCACATACTGAAGAAGGAGACTGGGTTGAAGGGGGCAGGAGCTAAGGTCAGCTGCTAAGGCTTCTCCGAAAATATGGGGGCTGTCTCTGAATCCCTGGGGCAGGACTGTCCAGGTGAGCTGTTGTGACAGGTTGGTGTCTGGATCCATCCAGGTGAAGGCAAAGAGAAAGTAAGACTCAGGGTGTAGGGGAATGGTAAAGAAGGCATCCTCGAGGTCAAGAACCGTAAAATGGGAGGTAGCAGAGGGAATGTTGGATAATAGGGTGTATGGGTTGGGGACTGCAGGGTGGAGGGGTACCACTGCCTCATTGATAAGGCGTAGGTCCTGAACTAGACGGTAGTCCCCGGATGACTTTTGGACCAAGCAAGATAGGAGTGTTACAAGGGGAACTGGTGGGGATGAGGAGTCCCTGGGCTAGGAATTAGGTAATGATAGGCTTTAGGCCCTGGCAGTGGGTTTTTGAGATAGGAAACTGGGGATGTGAGGGAAAGTGGGTAGGATTTTTTAGAAGTATCTTAACTGGCGTGTGATATCTGGCCCCTACAGGCTTGGAAGTGTCCCATACCAAGGGATTAACTACCTCAGGAGGAATAGGGGGTTCAGGCGAAGGGTTAAGACAGGGCGTGGTGTCAGTTAAGAGTGGTAGGAGGAGGTGGGCTGGTGATGAGCTCGAGTGTGAGGGGCCAGTGAGTTGGAGAGTGGCCCCCACAGTTTGGAGAATATCTCGTCCTAAAAGGGGGACTGGGCATGAGGGCATGATTAAAAAGGAGTGGGAAAAAAGGTGTCCTTCGAGGGCACAGGCTAAAGGATGAGTTTGATTAGGACAGGAAGGCTTTCCATCAATTCCCATGACTGAGACCTGGGAAGGTATGCTAGGTCCTGAGTAGGAAGGCAATACCGAGTAGATAGCCCTCGTATCTACTAAGAAGGAAATGGACTTACCCCGCTCCCTGTAGCGTTACCCTGGGCTCGGCAAGGGTGATGGGGGTCCTCGAGTCCGGGCTGCATCAGTCATCCAGAAGGCCGAGGAGTTCAAGTGAAAGGACTGCTTCCTGCGGACCGGCTTGCCCCTCACATAGAGGTGTGGGGGGTGAGCCTGTAGTCCAGGATGGGCAGTCAACCTTCCAGTGTCCAGTCTGCTTGCAGCTTGGGCAGGGTCCGGGAGGTGGGCAAGGACAGGGGGCATTTACCGTGCCCAGTGTCCCTCTTGGCCACATTTGAAACAGGGCCCGGGTGGGGCCTTTGAAGAATTTGGGGGAGGTTTCGATGGACCCCCTCCACCGGATGCTCGGTGGACTGCCGGCCTCAGGGCTTCTACAAGAGCTTGGGTTTGGAGGCTTACCTTTTGCTGTAAACGGGCCTGGCGGGTGGCCTCAGCCTTTTCCTCTCGGCCATTAAAAACTTTAAATGCCATGTTTACCAGGTCCCGTATGGGAGTTTGGGGGCCTTCTTCAGCTTTTTTAAGTTTCCTCCTTATATCAGCCGCTGACTGGGAGATGAAGTAGGTGGCTAGGACTATAGCCCCCGCTAAGGAGGCCGGATCCAGCCGGGTATGGAGGATCATAGCTGTGGCCAGGCCACAGTGGAGAGGAAGAGTAGCCTTTTCTTTTTTATAGAGAGACCCAATTTGGGTAGATTTTTGGCTAGGTATCCTAGTGGCGACTTGGGGTCTGGGTGAGATTTCTGATTACCCATATTTCTGTCTTTTTTTTTTTTTCTTTTCTATTATACCCAACACGGGCAGAAGAACTCTTTTTCCCGGAGGGGGGTGGCTGAGAGAACCTACAGGCTGCAATGATTATAATGAGAAAGAAAATAAAAAGAGACAGGGCTAGAGCTATTTGCCACATGGAAGAATTAGGGGAAGTGAAAAAAAGACAGAGCTAGGAAGTGAGGTTTTAGTGGTAGAAGAAGAGTAGGAGGAAAAAGGAGAACAGAGTTATTTCTAGGGGCATGAATTCAGTAAAGGTTCCCCTGCAGCCAGTGGTCAGTTACCCACTGTAGAATATCTGTTACTTCAAGGGAAGCAGGCCTAGACCACTGTACATTGGCTAACAGGAGTCTAACAAAACTGGCGAATCTACAATAAAGACAGAACCACATATAGGATTGACGGACAAAGGGTGGGTGCCCCCCAGATGGGAGACCAGTCTGATGCCTTTCCCGGCCACGTCCCTGAAGGGATGTTTCAGGGCATCTTGGCTAAGGTGTACCCATATAACCCCCTGGGCCTGGTCACCTCAGAACTTTCAGTCAGTCCTGAGGTGAATCACCGTTATGCCTTATGATGTCTCTGTGGAACCGTGGGTTGAGGCCCACACAAGCCCCATAGCCGTTAGGACGTGGGACTACACATAAACTCACTCACTCACTCACTCGTGCCGGGGGTAGGAAGAGAAACTGAAAGTACAGTTACTTAATTAACAGGAGCTTATATGCCAAAGGGCTGATTTGAGATACACATTTTAGTAGCGTAAGCCGGGGATTTGGTCCTGCTGTTAGGCAGGGCCCGGGTTTGCAAACAGGGCTTCTGATTACCCAAACCCCAACTGCTGCTGCGGAGATGGTTGGAAGAGCGGCTCAGCGTTCTGGGCCGTGCCACCAAACGCCAGAGGATACGAGAGGGTTCAGGAAGGTGGGGACGTCTCCCTCAGAATCCTGACCCTGAGAAACCCCTCACAGGGAGAAGACAAGAGTGTAGGGACGTCTCCTCTATGCTCAGGTCCTTGAGACGAGGCCGGAGCCCCGGGCCCACGGTGAGAAACAAGAAGGAGTCCCTGATGTGGCCATGATTATGAGCAGGGAGTCCACGAGGCAAGCAGTGGGAGGGGCTGTGGGCAACAGAAGCCTTACCTTGTGGTGGAGCAGTTCCCTGGTCCGGCCTACGGTGGAGGAGTCAGTTTCCCCCAGGAGGCGTCTTACAACTCCTCCCGGGTTTTGGCACCAAATGTAAGGGTTATTGCCGAGTTTAAAATGAGGAAACTGAGGCCAGCATAGGAAAATTAAATGCCAATTTATTAAGCTCCTGGGCGAGGTTCTGTGGTCTGGGGAAGGGGGGCCAGAGAAGTCGCGCTGGCTTCCCCTAACGAGGGCTTTTTCTAGCTTTGGGAGAGCAAGGAGTGGCTGGGTGTTCTAATTGGCTGCGGGGGAGTGGGATGGAGATGGGGCGGGCTGTTATTGGTGGGTAGGTTGTGGGGTGGGTTTTCCTAATGCAAGATCCGGCCAGGGTTGCATCAGCCGGGGCTGTCCGGAGGGCTGTGTGCAGAGCTAGATGCTGAGTGCAGAGGCAGGTGCCGAGTGCAGAGTTTAGTGTTGAGTGCAGATTCTGGTGTGGCCCGGTGTCGAGTGCAGAGCTGGGTGTCGAGTGCAGAGGTAAGTGTTGAGTGCAGAGGTGGGTGTCAAGTGCAGAGGTTAGTGTTGAGTGCAGATCCTGGTGTGGAGTTTCCAGGCGCGGAGAGGGATGGGCGTGTCTGAGCTCCTGGCAAGGCAACTGGCCTTACAATGTTGGTCAGGTTGATCTTGAACTTCACCTCAGGTGATCCACCTGCCTCAGCCTCCCAAAGTGCCGGGATTACTGGCATAAGCCACTGTGTCCAGCCAATATTATTATTATCATTATTTTGAGATGGAGTCTCGCTCTTGTCACTCAGGCTGGAGTGCAATGGCATGATCTTGGCTCACTGCCACCTCCACCTCCTGGGTCCAAGCGATTCTCCTGCCTCAGCCTCCCAAGTAACTGGGATTACAGGCATGTGCCACCATGCCTGGCTAATTTTGTATTTTTAGTAGACATGGCGTTTCTCTATGTTGGTCAGGCTGGTCTCGAACTCCCGACCTCAGGTGATCTGCCTGACCTGGCCTCCCAAAGTGCTGGGATTACAGGTGTGAGCCACCGCACCCAGCCACATTATTTTTTTTTTAAGAGATAGGGTTTCTTGTATGTTGTGCAGGCTGATCTGGAATTCCTGGGCTCCAGGGGATCCTCCTGCCTCGGCCTTCTAAAGTGCTAAGATTACAGGCATGAGACACCATGCATGGCCTATGTTGTAGAAACTTTTAAAAAGAGAACTCTCATATCCTGCCCACGTTCCCACTCAGCAGTCTCACTACTGCAGTGCATGAGTCATTTTATTTCTACATACTTCCCTTGAGCAGGGATCATATACAATCATATTTTTGCCTGGCTTGCTGTGGTGGAAAGTTTCACATGATAATGCAATTATGTATCATAAAGGTGGATTTTTCATTGCTCTATAAAGATAACTAAAAAGCAAGGTATAGCTGAACCAGAACGGGCATTCAGAAAACTGTGACAGCTGTTGTCCCAGCCTTTGGTCTAAAGACAGGTTAACTTAGTTGTATCTTCTGAAAAAGGAAATTACGGGAGGAAGTTTGCTTAACGTCACACAGCCTCTTAGCCAAAGCACCAGAACTGAAAACTAGGGTTCTAAGCTCTGAATTCCCAGTGCGTGCAGTATTTATTCCACCAAGAAAGTGACTTTTTTTTTTTTTTTTTTTAAGATAAACGTGTTTAATGGTAAAACTTAGCACATGCCAGCACCAGGAATGTTATGGAGTCGTAGCAGCAGGGCTGAGTAGGTGACTCCATGGCGCTTCACATGGTGAAGAGGACGAGGAAGGTGACTGTCAAACAAGAGGAGCCCCATGGCTTCAGACAGGGCAAAGTGCAGAATGGCATAGAAGAGCCGCTTCTTGAGAGATGAGGCTCATGGCAGAGCAAAATGATCAAGTGGCCAAACACCATTCCTATGCCAGCCCCTGAACCAGTTACAATCGTGGGCTGGGTGTGGTGGCTCACACACGTAATCACAGCACTTTGGGCGGCCCAGGCGGACAGATTGCTTTAGTTCAGGAGTTCAGGGCCAACCTGGGCAACATTGCAACACCCAGTCTCTACAAAATATTAAAAATTTAGCCAGGCATGGTGGCATGCACCTGTAGTCCCAGCTACTTAGGTGGCTGCGGTGGGAGGATTGCTTGAGCCGGGAGGTTGTGAGTGTAGTGAACTGTGATTATGCCACTGCACTCCAGTCTTGGATGGAAAGCGAGACCCTATCTTAAACAAACAAGCCAAACAACCAACTGTGACTGTCCCAGCATCAATAAACTTGGCTGCTGTGTCAATGTCCCAGGAGACAACACAGGTCTGGAACTCCCATCTGGTCACGTAGAGTGGGGCACTGCTGTAGGAAGGCTATTTAGATAAATTATTTGGCCTATTCAGAAAGGAGGCAGACACAGACCTGAGTAGACCCCTAGTACTACCGTAGATCAGAGCCTGAGAAATGAGCAGTGCCCCAGGGGTCTGCATTTTTTCAGTCTGCACTTCCGCTGAACTGTATCCCCAGCTTGGCCCACAGCATTCACCCTGCTCAAGGTGACTTAGAAGTTGCCATTTTCTAAACGCTGACGTGTTCTCTGATCAGAATCTTCCTTTGGGTGGGCACAGCAGCCTTCTGTTCCCTGGGTGGGGGGAGAGGAATTCTTATTGTTGGAGGGAAAGAGAATAGGGAAATCTGCCCAAAGAATTAGCTATGGTTCTTACTGCTCAGTTCCCCTAACTTTACTGGTTCCCCTAACTTTCCTCCAGAGTTATAGTTTCTTTCTTTTTTTTTTTTTTTTTTTGAGACAGAGTCTCACTCTGTTGCCCAGGCTGGAGTGCAGTGGCATGATCTCAACCCCCTGCAACCTCTACCTCCGGGGTTCAAGTGATTCTCCTGCCTCAGCCTCCTGAGTAGCTGGGATTACAGGCACCTGCGACCACACCCAGCTAATTTTTGTATTTTTGGTAGACACAGGGTTTTGCCATATTGAGCAGGCTGGTCTCGAACATCTGACCTCACGTGATCCACCTGTCTTGGCTTCCCAAGGTGGTGGGATTACAGGCGTCGGCCCAGAATTCTATTTTCAAGTTTCTCTGTTCAGAAGCTGCTGTAGACATGGTTCCACTAGTTATTCATACACATCCATAAACCTCCCTGCTTAGGAGTCAGGATCTCAGGTTGGCCGATGAACAATGAACCATAAGTGGAGTGGTTGGAAACTTTCCTCAACAATGAGGAACTTAAAAATTGAAGAGCCTTTGTTGGTTGATCCAGGACAATTGTCCTTTTTTCTGACCCAAACAAACCTCACGCAGCTCTAAATTCAGAAAATAACAAGTGTTGGTGAGAATGTGGAGAAATTGGAAACTTTTTTTTTTTTTTTTTAAATGGAATCTCTCCTGGTTGCCCAGCCTGGAGTGCAATGGTGCCATCTTGGCTCACTGCAGCCTCCACCTCCTGGGTTCAAGTGATTCTCCTGCCTCAGCCTCCTTAATAGCTGGAATGACAGGTGCGTGCCACCACACCTGGCTAATTTTTGGTATCTTTAGTAGAGACGGGGTTTCACCATGTTGGTCAGGCTGGTCTCGAACTCCTGATCTTGTTATCTGCCCACCTTGGCCTCCCAAAGTGTTGGGATTATGGGTGTGAGCCACTGCACCCAGCCAGAAATTGCAACCTTTTATTTATTTATTAAAAGAGATGGGGTCTCACTATGTTGCCCAGGCTGGAGTGCAGTGGCTATTCACAGGCTCAATCCCACTACTGATCAGCTTGGGAGTTTTGACCTGCTTCGTTTCCGACCTGGGCCAGTTCACCCCTCCTTAGGCAACCTGGTGGTCCCCCCGGTCCCGGGAGGTCACCATATTGATGCCAAACTTAGTGAGGACACCCAATTGGCATAGTGCACTACAGCCCAGAAGTCCTGGGCTGAAGCGATTCTCCCACCTCAGCCTCCCCAGTAGCTGGGACTACAGGCACGTAGCACCGCGCCCGGCCAGAAATGGCAACCTTTATGCATTGCTGATGGGACTGTAAAATGGCACAGCCACTGTGGAAAATAGCATGGCAGTTCCTTTAAAAAATTAAAAATAGGTACTGGTACCAAAACAGAGATATAGACCAATGGAACAGGACAGAGACCTCCGACGAAACACAACACATCTACAACCACCTGATCTTTGACAAACCTGACAAAAACAAACAATGTGGAAGCGAGTCCCTGTTTAATAAATGGTGTTGGGAAAACTGGCTAGTCATGTGCAGAAAGCAGAAGCTGGACCCCTTCCTGACACCTTACACTAAAATTAACTCCAGATGGATTAAAGACTTAAACATAAGACCTAACACCATAAAAACCCTAGAAGAAAATCTAGGCAAAACCATTCAGGACATAGGTGTAGGCAAGGACTTCATGACCAAAACACCAAAAGCAGTGGCAACAAAAGCCAAAATAGACAAATGGGACCTAATCAAACTCCATAGCTTCTGCACGGCAAAAGAAACAGTCATTAGAGTGAATCGGCAACCAACAGAATGGGAAAAAATTTTTGCAGTCTACCCATCTGACAAAGGGCTGATAACCAGAATCTACAAAGAACTGAAACACATTTACAAGAAAAAAACAAACAAGCCCATTCAAAAGTGGGTGAAGGATATGAACAGACACTTTACAAAAGAAGACATACATGAAGCCAACAAACATATGAAAAAATGCTCATCATCACTGGTCATTAGAGAAATGCAAATCAAAACTACATTGAGATACCATCTCACGCCAGTTAGAATGGCGATCATTAAAAAATCTGGAGACAACAGATGCTGGAGAGGATGTGGAGAAATAGGAACGCTTTTACACTGTTGGTGGGAGTGTAAATTAGTTCAACCATTGTGGAAGACGGTGTGGCGATTCCTCAAGGACCTAGAAATAGAAATTCCATTTGATCCAGCAATCCCATTACTGGGTATACATCCAAAAGACTATAAATCGTTCTACTATAAGGACACATGCACACGAATGTTCATTGCAGCACAGTTTACAATAGCAAAGACCTGGAACCAACCCAAATGCCCATCGATGATAGAGTGGACAGGGAAAATGTGGCACATATACACCATGGAATATTATGCAGCCATCAAAAACGATGAGTTCGTGTCCTTTGTAGGGGACATGGATGAACCTGGAAACCATCATTCTCAGCAAACTGACACAAGAACAGAAAATCAAACACCGCATGTTCTCACTCATAGGCGGGTGTTGAACAATGGGAACACATGGACACAGGGAGGGGAGTATCACACACTGGGGTCTGTTGGGGGGGAAAAGGGGGAGGGATAGTGGGGGGTGGGGAGTTGGGGAGGGATAGCATGGGGAGAAATGCCAGATATAGGTGATGGGGAGGAAGGCAGCAAATCACAATGCCATGTGTGTACCTATGCAACAATCTTCCATGTTCTTCACATGTACCCCCAAACCTAAAATGCAATAAAAAAAAAAAATTAAAAATAGAATAACTCTATGATCCAGCAATTCCACTTCTGGGTATACCCAAAATAATGGGAAGGAGGGACTCAAAGAAATATTTGCACGCCCTTGTTTATAGCAGCATTATTCACAATAGCCAAGAGGTGGAAGCAAACCAAGTGTCCATCAAAGGAAGAATGGATAAACAAAATGTAGTATGTACATACAGTGAAATATGACTCACCCTTAAAAAGGAAGGAAATCCTGTCACATGCTGCAACATGGGTAAACCTTGAGTCATTTTGCTAAATGAAATAAGCCAGTCACAAAAAGGCAAATATTGTATGATTCCACTGCCTAAAATGTTAAATTCATAGAAACAGAAAGTTGAATGAGTAGTTGCCATGGTGTGGAGGAAGGGGAAACTGGGGAGTTGTTTAATGGGTATAACATTTTAGTTTTGCAAGATGAAAAAGTTCTGGAGGCTGGGCACGGTGCTCATGCCTGTAATCCCAGCACTTTGGAAGGCTGAGGAGGGCAGATCCCTTGAGCCTGGAAACAAGACCAGCCTGGGCCACATGGAGAAACCTCGTCTCTACAAAACACACAAAAATTACCTGGGTGTGGTGGTATGTGCCTGTAGTCCCAGCTACACGGGAGACGGAAGTGAAAGGATCACCTGAGCCCAGGGAGGTAATTGCAGTGATCCATGATAGCACCACTGCACTCCAACCTGGGCGACAGAGTGAGACACTGTCTCAAAAAAAAAAGTTCTGGAGATCAGTTGCACAACAATGTGAATACACTTCACAGTCTTGAACGGTATGTACACTTAAAAATGAATAAGATATAGCCGGGTGTGCTGGCAGGCACCTGTAGTCCCAGCTACTTGGGAGGCTGAGACAGGACACTTGAACCCAGGAGGTGAAGGTTGCAGTGAGCTGAGATTGCGACACTGCACTCCAGCCTGGGCAACAGAGCGAGACTCGGTCTCACAAACAAACAAACAAAATAAAAAAAGGGATAAGATAATATATTTTATGTTATGTGTTTTTTACAATTAAAATAAATCATAGAAAAACTCAATGAAAAGCTTAGTAAACGAATTAGATATAATTGAAGAGGAAATTAATAAACTAGAACTACCAAAATTTCTCAGAGTATAGTACAGAGAAATAAAGAGATAACCAGGAAACCTGTATGATAAAATGAGAAGGTCTAACATTTGACTAACTGGGGTTCTAGAAGAAAAGAATAGAGAAAATGGACAGGTAACATTCAAAGAGAAAATGCCTGAGAAATTTTCCAGAATTGTTGAAAAATATGAATCCTGTTTCTTTTTTTTCTCCTTTTTTCAATAAGTCTTTTGCACTCCTAAAATTCTGTTTCAGAAATCACAATGAATCTCAAGAATGATAAAAATAATCCACACTTAGACTTCTCATAGAGAAACTGCATATCAAAGACAGGAAGATTACATTAAATACATTCGGAAAGCAATGAAGACCTATTTCAAACTGGGCGCGGTGGCTCATGCCTATAATCTACTGAGGTGGGCAGATCTCTTGAGGTTAGGAGTTCAAAACCAGCTTGGCCAACATGGTGAAACCCTGTCTCTACTAAAAATACAAAAAATTAGCCAGACGTGGTGGTGCACACCTGTAATCCCAGCTACTTGGGAGGCTGAGGCAGGAAAATCGCTTGAACCCAGGAGGTAGAAGTTGCAGTGAGCTGAGATGACGCCACTACACGCCAGTCTGAGTGACCAAGCAAGACTCTGTCTCAAAAAAAAAAAAAAAAAAAAAAAGATGTACAGATGTACTTCAGTAGGAAAATGAATAAACTGTAATATATCTATATAATGGAACATTACTCAATGCTGAAAAGCAATGAGCTGTTAAGCCATGAGGACATGAAGGAAACTTAAATGCATATTATTAAGTGAAATAAACCAATCTGAAAAGGCTACATACTGTATGATTCCCATTATATAACATTCTGAAAAAATGCAAAAAACAATGCAAAATTGTGGAGACAGTAAAATAAGTTGTCAAGGGTTAGGTTTAGGGAGGGATGAATAGGCAAAGCACAGAGCATTTTTTGAACATCAAACTATTCTGGGTGATACTATAATAGATACATTCGTCAAAACCCCCGGAATGTACAACACCAAGTGTGAACCCTACTGTAAACTATGGACTTTGGGTGATAATGAGGTATCAATATATGTTCATTGATGATAACAAATGTACCACTCTGGTGGGGACATTGAAAATGGAGGAGGCCGCAGGGTAGGGTGGCTCACACCTGTAATCCTAGCATGTTGGGAAGCGGAGAACAGTGGATCATCTGAGGTCAGGAGTTCAAGACCAGCCTGATCAACATGGTGAAACCCTGTCTCTCTTTTTTTTTAGAGACAGGGTCTCGGTATGTTGCCAGACTGGAGTGCAGTGGCTATGCACAGGCGCGATCCCACTACTGATCCGCACGGGAGTTTTGACCTGCTCCGTTTTCGATCTGGGCCGGTTCACCCCCTCCTTAGGCAACCTGGTGGTCCCCCGCTCCCGGGAGATCACCATATTGATGCCAAACTTAGTGCGGACACCCGATTGGCATAGCGCACTATAGCCCAGAACTCCTGGGCTCAAGCGATCCTCCCACCTCAGCCTCCTGAGTAGTTGGAACTACAGGCACGCGCCACCGCGCCTGGTGAAACCCTATCTCTATTAAAAATACAAAATTAGGCTGGACGTGGTGGCTCACGCTTGTAATCCCAGCACTTTGGGAGGCCGAGGCGGGTGGATCACGAGGTCAAAAGATGGAGACCATCCTGGCCAACATGGTGAAACCCCGTCTCTACTAAAAATACAAAAATTAGCTGGGAGTGGTGGCGTGTGCCTGTAGTCCCAGCTACTCGGGAGGCTGAGGCAGGAGAATTGCTTGAACCCGGGAGGCAGAGGTTGCAGTGAGCTAAGATCGCGCCACTGCACTCCAGCCTGGCGCCTGGCGACAGATCGAGACTCCGTCTCAAAAAAAAAACCAAAAAACAAAAAACAAAATTAGCCAGGCATGGTGGCCTATATCTGTAATCCCAGCTACTTGGGAGGCTGAGACAGGAGAATTGCTTGAACCCGGGAGGTGGAGGTTGGAGCGCGCCAAGATGGCAACAAGAGCTAAACTCCATCTCCAAAAAAAGAAAAGAAAAAAGAAAATGGAGGAGGCTGTGTGTTTGCAGAAGCCAGGGGCGTAAAGGGAAACTTTCTGCTCCACTTTGCTGTAAACGTAAAAATTTAAATTTGGCCAGACGCTATGGCTCACGCCTGTAATCCCACCACTTTGGGAGGCTGAAGTGGGTGGATCACCTGAGGTCAGGAGTTAAAGATCACCCTGACCAAGATGGTGAAACCCTGTCTCTACTAAAAACACAAAAATTAGCCGGGCATGGTGGCACATACCTATAATTCCAGCTACTGGAGAGGCTGAGGCAGGAGAATCCTTGAACCTGGGAGGCGGAAGTTGTGGTGAGCCTGGGCAACAAGAGTGAAACTCCGCCAGGCGCGGTGGCGCGTGCCTGTAGTCCCAGCTACTCCGGGGGCTGAGGTGGGAGGATCGCTTGAGTCAGGAGTTCTGGGCTGTAGCGCACTATGCCGATCCGGTGTCCGCACTCAGTTTGGCATCAATATGGTGACCTCCCCGAGAGCGGGGGACCACCAGGTTGCCTAAGGAGGGGGTGAACCGGCCCAGGTCGGAAACGGAGCAGGTTAAAACTCCCGTGAGGATCAGTAGTGGGATCGCACCTGTGAATAGCCACTGCATGTCAGTCTGAGCAACATACCGAGACCCCATCTCTAAAAAATAAAATAAATAAATAAAGTGAAACTCTTGTCTCAAAATAATAAATAAATAAACAAATATACACTTAATGAGGAATTTGAAGTTAGCTATTGTTAGGTATGGTTATGCCCTATTTCCTACTCTCTTTCTCCTACCCTCTGTTTGTCTTCATTAATTTTTTTCTTTTCTGAGATGCAGTCTCACTCTGTCACCCAGGCTGGAGTGCAGTGGTGTGATCTCAACTCACTGAAACCTCTGCCTCCCAGCTTCAAGCAATTCTCCTGCCTCAGCCTCCGGAATAGCTGGGATTACAGGTGTGTGCCACCACGCCCGGCTATTTTTTGTTGAGACAGAATTTCATCATGTTGACCAGGCTGGTCTTGAACCCCTGGACTCAAGCGATCTGCCCAACTTGGCTTCCCAGAGTGCTGGGATTACAAGTGTGAACCACCAACCATCCCCGGCCTGTTTGTCTTCATTAATATGAATGACAGCGTTACTCTATAACTAGGAGAAGAGAGAGAAGTGAGATGAAGGAAGAGAGGGGGAAAGGAAGTTTGTTGAAGGAGGAAAAGATATTTGGCTTTTAATACTGATACTGACCTGGAGAGGAATGAGGTCTAGAAGGGCCACTGCTTCATTACCATTTGGGGTTGGTGTAGGGGGCTGGGGAGTATGGTAAAATTATTTTCACAGCAAGCCTCTACGGGGCAGAGACCACATTCAATGATGGTGCCTATCTGTACAAGAGCTTAGAAGCTCTAAAGTATACTTAGATATGTCATCTCATGTAATCTCTGAGAGAGAGGTCACTTGCCTACTTACTCCATCAGGTAATGCCAACAACAATATTTCTAGATATCTTGGTTAGTCTTTTTTCTTCTTCTTCTTTTAGAGATAGGGTCTCACTCTGTTGCCCAGACTGGAGTGCAGTGGTGTGATCATGGTGCACTTTACAGTGTGGTGGCTCACGCCTGTAATCCCAGCACTTTGGAAGGCCAAGGTGGGCAGATCACTTGAGGTCAGGAGTTTGAGACCAGCCTGGGCAGCATGGTGAAACCCCATCTCTATTAAAAATACAAAACTTAGCCAGGCGTGGTGGCACAGACCTGTAGTCCCAATTACTCAGAAGTCTGAGGCAGGAGAATCGCTTGAAACTGGGGTGGCAGAGACTGCAGTGAGCCAAGATCTCGACATTGCACTCCAGTCTGGGTAACAGGGCGAGACACTCTCTCAATAAAATAAACAAGCACTTCAAATTTATGATGTCCGAAAGTCAGTCTGCTGAATTAGTTCTTTCAAGTTGCTTGTCTTGCAGTCTTTCCTGTCTCAGAAAATGGCAACCCCATCCTTCCAGATGCTTAGACGAACACTTTGGAAGTGGCCTTCTCTTCTTGCTTCTCTCATATCTCATGTCCAATCTATTAGGGAATCCTAATTCCTAGGATTTTACCTTTCAAACTGTATTCAGAATCTAACCACTGCTCATCACCTCCTCGACTACCATACCCGTCTAAGTCTCCATCACCTCTCATTTGGATTATTGCAATAGCCTGCTTAACTATCACACATGGTAGGAGCTCAATAAATAATTGCAAAATGAATAAATGAAATATCGCCCAAGTATGGGTTACCATTGGCTCTTTGGTGTCATAGTTAAGCTAGAGACCCCTCACCATATTTTGGGAGACAGCAGAAAGCCATAATATTTGGCCAGGAAATACTGTGTGCCACAGAGGAGGCAATGTGAAGGGAAGTTAAAGTGAACATGAAACAGGAGAGAGACAGTGGAGCTGTGGCTCTAAGGACTGTGAGTGAGACTCAGCAAAGGCACACCAGGCCATCGAGTGCACTGTCCCTGCCACCCTGACTGCTTATCCTTTGCTTGACTGGATACCCTGTTTCCCTCTGCTGACCAGTTCAACACAGGGTCCTATAGGGTGATCTTCAAGAAGCCAGCACAGAGCTGGCCAAGTGCGGTGGCTCATGCCTATAATCGCAGCACTTTGGGAGGCAGAGGCGGATCATGAGGTCAGGAGTTCGAGACCAGCCTGACCAACATGGTGAAACCCTAGAAAAATTAGCCAGGCGTGGTGTCTTGTGTCTGTAATCCCAGCTACTCGGGAGGCTGAGGCAGGAGAATCAGTTGAACCCAGGAGGCGGAGGTTGCAGTGAGCTGAGATCATGCCACTGCACTCTAGCTCAGGCCACAGAGTGAGACTCCATCTCAAAAGAAAAGAAGCCAGCACAAGTGAATGACCCTCCCTTAGGACCAAGTGAAGAGAGCAGTTTCCTTCTGAGCTTTGGAGCTGTGTCCTCTAGAGGGAGGGGAACTGAGTGGACCAGACAAGTTCTTCAAACTGGGCTGGAGAGGAAAGGTAAGGAAGGGTTGTACGTGTGGCCTGGCCTGAGATCCCTTCTTCTATTCTTGGGCCACTCTAGGGTCCATCCTTCTCTCTCTCCCTATCGGGGAGATGCAGAGCTGCTCTCTAGAGCCCAGATCTTCTGCCTGCTTTGGGAGTACTTCCAGGAGTTTGTAGTTTGTTCCCCTGTCTCTTATGAGCCATTTTTGCAGTAGGCACCTAAGGCCTGATCCTTCATCTTGGTCACTCAGGAGCTCTTCTCCAGACTGGCCAATGGAATATGGTTTGGGAAAAGCACTTGGGTGGGTCTCCTACATGTTGAGTTCAATTTCCTCCTTTGGGTGTGTTTTAGCTTCCAGCTGGGATCTTTGCCATAGTAATTATAACAACCACACTCTGCATGGAGGCTCTAAAAGCTCTATAGGCAAACACATAAATAGAAAGGAATTCCTAAGGCAAGCCAAGCAGTTATCAGAATCTCCACCCCTACCAGAGTCAGAAGCTTTGTCCTTGCCTCCCCGTAACTGCTTAGTGAGAATTATTTAACCAGCTTGAATTCTTTCTACAACCACATTGAAATCAGATATCCTGAGGGAAGGGGAAATTTTCCTGCACCCCAACCCTGTTCCTCTCCAAGCCTTTCTCATCTAGCCCACAGCACTGTCATTCACATGTCTGCTTGAGAGAAAAACTGAGAGGTTTGCTTTTATTCTTCCTTGTCCCTCACCCCCTCATCTTATCAGCAAAGCTTACTGCCTCTACAAAGTGTGGCTGGAATGTGCTGGGAGTCTATCTTCTCCTCACTAGTTGGTGTCAATTGTGTTCATCTTGGACAATTGCTAACTGATTTCCTGCCTCCACTGTTGGTTTTTCTTTTCTTTTCTTTCTTTTTTTTTCTTTTGAGACGGAGTTTCGCTCTTGTTGCCCAGGCTACAATGCAATGGCATGATCTCAGCTCACTGCAACCTCTGCCTCCCAGGTTCAAGCAATTCTCCTGCCTCAGCCTCTGGAGTAGCTGGGATTCTAGGCATGCGCCACCATGCCTATCTAGTTTTTTGTATTTTTAGTAGAGATGGGGTTTCTCCATGTTGATCAGGCTGGTCTTGAACTCCTGACCTCATGTAATTCGCCCGCTTTGGCCTTCCAAAGTGCTGGGATTATAGGCATGAGCCAAGGCACCAGGCCTTAGAGCCATCTTTTTTTTTTTTTTTTTTTAGACAGAGTCTCTCTCTGTTGCCCAGGCTGGAGTGCAGTGGCACGATCTCAGCTCACTGCAACATCTGCCTCCCGGGTTCAAGCAATTCTCCTGCCTCAGCCTCCTGAGTAGCTGGGACTATAGGCACACGCCACCAAGCCTGGCTAATTTTGTATTTTTGGTAGAGACAGGGATTCACCATGTTGGCCAGGCTGGTCTCGAACTCCTAACTTAAGGTGATCCTCCCCACCCTCAGCCTCCCAAAGTGCTGGGATTACAGGTATGAACCAACGTGCCTGGCAGAGCCATCTTTTAAGACAATAAATCCTGTCATTGCCTAGCAGATATGGGGAGAATAAACTCCTACTGAACTTTTGATCATTTCAGACTTCTTCAGGGCTCAAGAGGCATTGCATAATGTGACTCAGCCTTCCTCTCCAGCCACGCTTCTTAGTGCTCTCCCCTTCAGCCACCTGACCTTCTCTGCTCCTCAGTGGGCCAAGCTTGTTCTGTCTTAGAGACAGGGAATTTGTTGTTGGCTATGCTTAAAATGCTCTATGAAGATGTCCTCATGGCTGGCTCCTTGGTATTTAGGTCTGAGTTCAGTTAGTATTGCCCCATAATGAAACACTGAAAACTCAGTGGCTTCAAAACAACAATCATTTATTTTTCTCACATATCTGCATTTTGGGGAGAGCTTCATGGGGAAGGCTCATTTTGCTCCATGCAGCATCAGCTGGGGCAAATCAGCTAACTGAGAATTTGCCTGTGAATTGGCTCACTCATGTGGCAGTCATCTATGAGTTAAGCCAGGGTTGAAGGCTGGGGGCTTTAGCTATTCTCCATGTAGCTAGGCTCCTGGGAATGTGTCCCAAAAGAGTCAGGTAGAGGCCAGACGTGGTGGCTCACACTTGTAATCCCAACACTTTGGGAGGCAAAACTTTTTTTTTGAGACGGAGTCTCGCTCTGTCGCCCAGGCTGGAGTGCAATGGTGCAGTCTCAGCTCACTACAACCTCCGCCTCCCAGGTTCAAGCAATTCTCCTGCCTCAGCCTCCTGAGTAGCTGGGATTACATGCCCAGCTAATTTTTTTGTATTTTTAGTAGAGACAGGGTTTTACCATATTGGTCAGGCTGGTCGTGATCTCCTGACCTTGTGATCCCCCCACCTTGGCCTCTCAAAGTGCTGGGATTACAGGCGCAAGCCACTGCGCCTGGCCCTACATGGCAAATATGTGTTAGTGGGATTATTGTTATTTCCGTATTTTCCTGAGGGGTCACCTGGCCAGACTGGTTTTCTGGACTCTTTTACAGGTTTGGTTCTGGCTTCCACATCTGCCTGTGGAGCTTAGTCAGGGGACCAGCCTTCTATAGGTATATCAGCTCTGGGCAAAAGGGACAGAACTAAGGGTTTGAATTTGTAGAAATGGAGTCTAGATCTTAGGTCATGGTGAGCCCACTCAGAGGCAGCCTGTCTGTGGGGTCTTGCTTAGGAAACCTGAGGGCCTCCCTGAAGGACATCTCTGTCATGAAGTTCTTCACCTGCAGCCCACTCCAGGTTATTCCCACCCTTCAGGGAATAATGACAGAACCGCATACCCTCATCTTCAACCAAGATCATCAAGTGAGGCATTCACATAGGGAACAGTTCTGCCACAAAGAACACAGAACTACAATGGAAAAAAAAAAGTTTATGATGATGACCACCAGCAATGATATGAAGATATGAAGATCAAATGGCAAATTGACTTAGTGAAATCACCAAATAAACTTGTTTTCTTAAAAAAAAAGTTAACTTTTATAGCATTATGGAGGAATATTGACATCTTTGCAGCACTAGTGTTTTTTTAATCTTAAAAAATTTTGAAATACATTTTTATAGAACAGTTTTAGACTTATATAAAAATTGAAGATATAGGCCAGGTGTTGTGGCTCACACCTGTAATCCCAGCACTTTGGGAGGCTGAAGTGGGCGGATCACTTGAGGTCAGGAGTTCGAGACCAGCCTGGCCAACATGGTGAAACCCCATCTCTACTAAAAATACAAAAATTACGGCTGGGTGCAGTGGCTCATACCTGTAATTCCAGCACTCTGGGAGGCTGAAGCAGGCAGATCATAAGGTCAGGAGTTCGAGACTAGCCTGGCCAACAGGGTGAAACCCTGTCTCTCTAAAAATATAAAAATTAGCGGGGTGTGGGTGGTGCACAGCTGTAATCCCAGCTACTCGGGAGGCTGAGGCAGGAGAATCACTTGAACTCGAAAGGTGGAGGTTGCAGTGAGCTGAAATCGTGCCATTGCACTCCAGCTCTGGGTGACAGATCAGAGCTTCATCTGGGGGGGGAAAAAATGAAAAAAAAAATTAGCTGGGTGTGGTGGCATGCACCTGTAGTCCCAGCTACACAAGAGTCTGAGGCAGGAGAATCGCTTGAACCTGGGAGGTAGAGTTTGCAGTGAGCCAAGATTGAACTACTGCACTCCAGCCTGGGTGGCAGAGCGAGACTTTGTCTTAAAAAAAAAAATGAAGATATAGCTCCCCGTATACTCCACTCCGTTTCCCCTATTATTAATCTTATGTTAGTATGGTCCATTTGTTCCAATTAATTAATTAACCAATATTGATCAATGATTATAAATGAAGTCCACAGTTTATTCAGATTTATTTAAAACTTTAGAGACAGGATCTTGGTCTGTCACCCAGGCTGGAGTGCAGCGACATGATCATGACTCATTGTAAATTCAAACTCCTAAGCTCAAGCAATCCTCCCACCTTGGCCTTCCAAAATTCTGGGATTATAGGTGTGAGCTATCCTACCTGGCCCAGATTTTCTTAATTTTTTTTTTTTTTTTTTTTGAGCTGGAGTCTTGCTCTGTCACCCAGGCTGGAGTGCAGTGTCATGTCATCTGCTCACTGCAACCTCTACCTCCTGGTTTCAAACGATTCTCTTGCCTCAGCCTCCCGAGTAGCTGGGATTACAGACATGTGCCACCATGCCCTGCTAATGTTTGTATTTTTAGTAGAAATGGGGTTTCACCATGTTGGCAAGGCCAATCTCGAACTCCTGACCTTAACTGATTCACCTGCCTTGGCCTCCTAAAGTGCTGGGATTACAGGCTTGAGCCACCATGCCCACCTGGGGGTTATAGGTTTTTGGGAGGAAGACCACATATTCTTCACATCACATCAAGGTACATACAATGAGTCATCACCGTTGATGTTGAGCTTGGTCACCTGGCTTCATCAGGTTTCTGCACTGTAAATTTAATTTTTTTTTTTTTGCCCTTTTCCACAGTGTTCTTTTTGGAAGGAAGTCACTATGTCCACTCCTGAAGTGTGGGAGTTATGTTCTATCTCCTTAAGGAGTATGTCAGCTTCCTAAGTCTGTGGTAACAAAGTACCACAAACTGGTGGCTTAAAAGAGCAGAAATGTGTTCTCTCATGGTTCTAAGTGGCAGTCCTCAACCTTTCTGGCAGTTTGCTGCTGGCAACCCTTGGCCTTATAGACATATCACTCCACTGGCTTACAGACACATCACTCCACTCTCTGCCTCTGTGGGCACATGATGTTCTCCTTCTGTTGTCTTTGTGTGTGGCTCTCCTCTTCTTCTTATAAGGTCATCAGTTGCACTGGATTAGGGCTCACACTAATAACCTCATTTTAACTTGATTGCACCTGCAAAGACCCTTTCCAAATAAGGTCACAGGTACCAGCGTTTGGGCTTTAACATATCTTTTTGTGGAACACAGTTAAACCTATAACAATGGGGGAGTATCTATATACATTAATTTTTAAATTATTATTATTTATTGGAGACAGGGTCTTCTCTGTCACCGAGGCTGGAGTGCAATGGAGTGATCTTGGCTCACTGCAGCCTCGACCTCCCAGGCTCAAGCAATCCTCCCACCTCAGCCTCCTGAGTAGCTGGGACTACAGGTGTGTGCCACCATGCTGTCTAATTTTGTTTATTTTTATTTTATTTTTATTTTTTTTTTTTTGAGACAGAGTCTCACTCAGTCACCAGGCGCCAGGCTGGAGTGCAGTGGCGCGACCTTGGCTCACTGCAACCTCCGCCGCCCGGGTTCAAGCCATTCTCCTGCCTCAGCCTCCCGAGTAGCTGGGACTACAGGCGCGCGCCACCACGCCCAGCTAATTTTTTTGTATTTTTAGTAGAGACGGGGTTTCACCATGTTGACCAGGACGGTCTTGATCTCTTGACCTCGTGATCCGCCCGCCTCGGCCTCCCAAAGTGCTGGGATTACAGGCGTGAGCCACCGCGCCCGGCCATTTTGTTTATTTTTTGTAGAGACGAGGTCTCACTATGTTGTCCAGGCTGGTCTCAAATTCCTGTACTACTCCTGCCTCAGCCTCCCAAAGTGCTGGGATTATAGACATGAGCCACTGTGCCTGGACTATATATATTATTTAGAATTCTTCTGCAAAGATTTATCACTTCTCTCTTATTTAATTATTTATATCAGTGTGAACTGCAACCACGCTATATTTATTATTACCTCCTGAAGTTGTTTTGCCAATGCTTTGGGATTTTCTGCATAGACAATCATGTCATCTGTAGCTCCTCTGCAATATGTATTTGGTTCCTCTTCTTGGCCTATCACAGTAGCCAGGACTTCTAGTACAGTGTTGAATAAGAATGGTAAGAGAGAAGATCCTTGCCTTGTTCCCAATTTTAGGGGGAAAGCATCCATTTTTTTTTTTACTACTAACTGTAATGCTAACTGTAGATTATCTTGCCCATTCTAACAATCTCTGTCTTTTGTGTATTTAGGCTAGTCACATTACATATATATATACATTTTTTTAAACGGAGTTTTGCTCTTGTTGCCCAGGCTGGAGTGCAATGGCATAGTCTCAGCTCACCGAAACTTCTGCCTCCCAGGTTCAAGTGATTCTCCTGCCTCAGCCTCCCAAGTAGCTGGGATTACAGGCATGCATCAACACGCCTGGCTAATTTTGTATTTTTAGTAGAGACAGGGCTTCTCCATATTGGTCAGGCTGGTCTCGAACTCCTGACCTCAGATATCTGCCCGCCTCGGCCTCCCAAAGCGCTGGGATTACAGGCATGAGCTACCAACCCCGGCCTCAAAAATATTTTTAAAATAGACTTTATTTGTTAGAGGAGTTTTAGGTTTTTAGTCAAATCGAGCTGACAGTACAGAGTTCTGAATATTTCCTTCCAATCTGTGGCTTGTCATCTCATTCCCCTTTAAAGCGATTATTGATATAGACCACTCCTGCTTCCACCCTTTGGTTCCCAGACCCATGAGGACTTCCCAGCTTACTGCAGATTCATATTCACCATGTTTGCAGCTGTTTTCTACTTGTTATATCCTCTTCTTTCTTTTTCTGCCTTTTCTGATTTTAATTGAGCATTTTATATTATTCCATTGTAAACTTGATCTTATTTGAGACAGGGTCTGGCTCTGCCACCCAAGCTGAAGTGCAGTGGCACTGTCTTGGCTCACTGCACTCTTCACCTCTCCAGCTCAAGCAATTCTCCCACCTCAGCCTTCCAAGTAGCTGGGACTACAGATATGCACCACCACAACTGGCTAATTTTTTGTATTTTTTTTTTTTGTAGAGACAGGGTTTCACCGTGTTGCCCACACTGGTCTTGAACTCCTGGCCTCAAACAATCCTCCTGCCTAAGCCTCCCAAACTGCTGGAATTACATATGTGAGCCACTGGGCCCAGCCTCTTGATCTCTTTTTGAAGAAAGGTTTTACTGCTATTCATTACATGAGTGGTTCTTAACTCGTGGCGATTTTGTCCCACAGTGGGTTTTTGGCAATGTCGGAAGACATTTTTGGTTGTCACAACTGTGAGTCTTACTACTGTTATCTAGTGGGTAGAGGCCAGGGATGTTGCTAAAACATCCTATGTGCATATTACAGTCCCTACATCGAAGAATTATCTGATTCAAAATGTCTATAGCATTGCTACTGGCAAACACTGAATTAGATAATAGGAACCAATGTACATCAATCAGGAAAGTCTGGGTTATGGTTATAAAAAGGATTTCCCTTTTTTTTTTTTTTTTCTGAGGCAGAGTCTCGCTCTGTAGCCCAGGCTGGAGTGCAGTGGTGCAATGTTGGCTCACTGCAACCTCTGCCTCCTGGATTCAAATAATTCTTGTGTCTCAGCCTCCTGAGTAGCTGGGATTACAGGCTTGTGCCACTACGGCCAGCTAATTTTTTTGTATTTTTAGTAGAGACAGGGTTTTGCCATGTTGGCCAGGCTACTCTCTAACTCCTGGGCTCAAGTGATCCACCCGCCTTGGCCTCCGAAAGTGCTGGGATTGCAGGCATGAGCCACCGTGCCCAGCCTCCCCAAATCTTACTGACTTAAAGCAACACATCTAGTCACATGGCCCTATCCAATTCAAGGAATCAGTTGTACCAAGATGCCTGGAAGTGGGGGAACTAGAAGTGTTTGATGAAGAGCACTAATGACTGCTACACAGTAATATAATATTTTTCCTTTGACTTCTGGGAAGCTTGGAACTCACTTTTATACACAATAGCAACAGCCTTTGTGTTAGTGCAGGTTTTCCAAAAAGTAGATGCCAAGATTGGTTTAGACCTCAAGAGTTTTACTGAGAAAAAGCCTGAAAGGGAAAATGGAAAGGAAGCTGGTGAAGGCTGGGAGAGCATCAGGCTGTGATGGAGAAGAGAGGGGGAGGAAGGAAGGAAGGCAGGCAAGTTAGATGGGAAGAATCTTACAGTGCAGCGGAATTCTTTTTTTTTTTTTTTTTTTTGAGACAGAGTCTCGCTCTATCGCCCAGGCTGGAGTGCAGTGGTACCACCTCGGCTCACAATGCAGTGGTATTCTAAGAAAGTTTTGGCGTCACTTTGAGGAGGGCGTCCTTGAGTCAAAACTGCCTCTGAGAGGAGTCCTACATCTCCTGGGTACAGTGTTCCCACGACGCTCAGTCATTGACCGGGAGCAGCCTGTGGGAAGTTGTGAGGGATTTCAAAGCACACACATTTCAAAGTGTATTTGACCACTAGTCAAATACACTTTCTGCAGGTGAGCTCTGAGAGGCACATTCTCATGGTTGCTTCAGTTCACCTCCTGGTACTGCACAAACATGTTTTCCACACAGGTTCAGGGAGCAGATCCCCTGTGGTTCCCTGAGGCCTCTTTTTCTAACTAGCTGGACAGCTCCAGCCTCCATTGCTGCAGCTGATTTCATGGTTGTAACTGGTTCTTATCTTCTCCCCTCCTCCACCATCTACTCAATTCCCCCTCACCCTCATGGATCACTTTTGCTGGTTGTAGCTTACCCAGTGGAGTGACCCTTGATAATTATACCCTTCTCAGACTGGGGTTGCTACACATGTCCATTCACAATTACAATGTGGTGGGGGCGGGGGAAGGGTGGGGTGGCTCACGGCTGTAATCCCAGCACTTTGGGAGGCCAAGCGGGGAGGATTGCTTGAGCTCAGGAGTCGGAGACCAGTCTGGGCCGCATAGCGAGAACCCCGTCTCTACAAAAAATACAAAGATTAGCCAAATGTGGTGCTGTGCCCCTGTAGTCCCAGCTACTTGAGAGGCTGAGGCAGGAGAATCCCTTGAACATGAGGTAGAGTGGGTGGCGGGGTCAGGCGAGTGGGAGGCGGAGGCTGCAGTGATCTGAGATTGCCATCAATTACCCCTGCTGTTATGGGGACTCTTCCTCTCCTTGGATAGACCCGGGTGAGTAGCTATAGCTTGTAATTCAATGGGACCCTTGTTGTGTCCCTTGGTAAGAGTGCAGTGCCTTTGGGGACTAAGGTCTCTAAATTTGCAGGGCCTAGAGTCACAGGGACAGGAAGCACAAGAGTGGGTCACTGGGGCTGATGGGAGTGGGGCCACTACTTTGGTTCTCAACCCACTGCAGATTGCCTTCTTCCCTGGCTTAGCTGAGCTATGTTTTCATGGCAGTCTCCCTTTATCCCACCTGGATTAGTTTTGCCTCCTCAGGCTGCCTCTAAGCACCAGGTCCCTGGTTTTCCACTCTAGGAAGCTTTGTTGTTGCCTCAGTGTGATTTGTTTGCTATTTGTTTTGAATGGGCAGCTATTCAGAGGATTCAAAATTCAAGAGTCACAAAACAGCATTTTAATGAAATGTTTCTCTCCTACTTCTATTTTCCAGCCATTCAAGTTCCCCTCTACAACAAATGTTTTCCATTTTTTAGATACCACAACACACCTTTTTTACCCAGATGGCAACATACTATACACATTGTTCTATACCTTGTGTGCATGTCTTAAAAAATTCTCATAGAGGTGAGATTAGATCTTAGAGAGCATTTCAAATCAGTACCTAAAGAGATTTATTTTTTCTTTTTTTGAGATAGAGTCTTGCTCTGTTGCTCAGGCTGGAGTGCAGTGGTGCCATCTTGGCTTACAGCAACCTCCACCTCCCGAGTTGAAGCAATTCTCGTGTCTCAGCCTCCCAAGTAGCTGGGATTACAGGAGTGCGCCACAAAATTAGGAGGCTAATTTTTTGTATTTTTAGTAGAGACGGTGTTTCACCATATTGGTCAGGTTGGTCTCGAACTCCTGACCTCAGGTGATCTGCCTGCCTTGGCTTCCCAAAGTGCTGAGATTATAGGAGTGAGCCACTGCACCCAGCCCCTAAAGAGATTTCTCATTTCATTTTTACTGATAATTTGGTGCGTGTGTGTGTGTGTGTGTGTGTGTGTGTGTGTGTGAGAGAGAGAGAGAGAGAGAATGTACTGTAATTTATTTAACCAGTCTACAAATTGATGAGTATTTAGTTTTTTCTTATTCTTTGTGATTACAAATTATGTTGTAATTAATAACTGTGTACATTCCAGGTATGTGAGTATATCTGTAGAATAAATTTCTAGCAGCGGAATAACTGGGGCAAAGGGTATTTAGATTTGTCATTAAATGGTTTATTGCCAAAATCACCTTTCATAGGGATGGTACAAGTTTGCCTTCTGCCCTTAATGTGCCTGTTTCTCCAGAGTTTTGCTGACTCAAGATGTTAACAAATCTTTAAATCTTTTCAATCTTTGCCAATATGAAAAGATAAAAACAGTATCTCTGCTGGGTGCAGTGGCTCACGCCTATAATCCCAGCACTTTGGGAGGACGAGCTGGGCGCATCATAAGGTCAGGAGTTTGAGACCAGCCTGGCCAATACGGTAAAACCTCTCTCTACTAAAAATATAGAAATTAGTTGGGTGTGGTGGTGGGCACCTGTAATCCCAGCTACTTGGGAGGCTGAGGCAGAACAATTGCTTGAACCCAGGAGGCAGAGGTTGCAGTGAGCCAGGATCATGCCACTGCACTCCAGCCTGGGTGACAGAGCAAGACTCTGTCTCAAAAAATAAATAAATAAATAAATAAATCTCAAAATTGTTTTAATTCATTAAGATTAGCCATGTGAAACTGCCATTTTTAAGGTAAAAATAATTGTTGAATACCAGCAATTTCATATTTTTTTATTTCTTTGTGAGATTGTAGATCTCAGTTTATTTTTGGATTTCTTCTGTTTATAATTTAATTTAATTTTGGCTGGGTATGGTGGCTCACCCCTGTAATTCCAGCACTTTGGGAGGCCAAGGTGTGTGGATCACCTGAGGTTGTGAGTTCCAGACCAGCCTGACCAACATGGAGAAACCCTGTCTCTACTAAAAAATACAAAATCAGCTGGGTGTGGTGCCACATACCTGTAATCCCAGCTACTCAGGAGGCCGAGGCAGGAGAATTGCTGGAACGAGGGAGGCGGAGGTTTCGGTGAGCCGAGATCGTGCCAGTGCACTCCAGCCTGGGCAACAAGAGCAAAACTCCATCTCAAAATAAATAAAATTTAATTTAAAAAAATTTAAAATTTCAGTAGCTCTTGGGGTCTAAGGAATTTTTGCTTGCACGGAGATGGACTGGGGGCTAGACTTACAGGAACCGGGTAAGAAGCCTGAAGGGGTATGGTTAGATGGGGCAAAGCTAGGAAACTCTTGCACTCAGCTAGGCCCGATAGGATCAGTATGTGCTGCTCTGCCTCTTCTAGGTGCTTGTATTTGTTCCAAATCTAGCAGAACAAGCTGCTTCAGTCCAGCCCAGAGCACTAGCAGGGATGAAACAATGGGAAACCTGAGCTCTGCCCATCCAGAGTCTCGCAGTTCTCCTGAGCACAGACGTGGAGTCACTCCAAGGGGCTGCCCCATCACATTTTGTTTGTTTTGAGCCTCAGAGGACCGAGAGCCTGTCCTGTCCTCTCTCTCTCTCTCTCTCTCTCTCTGTGGCACTCAATTAAGTACTTGTCCTGTTCTGTCCTGTCCTGGGCACTGAGGGTGGAGAGAAGTAACAAAGCAGAATGAGGGGGGTGTTCTGCCTTCAGGACCCACCGTTACGGGAGGCTATCTCCTCAAGGGTCCCCAGAGCACCCCCTGCCCTCTGAAAAGTTTTCATGACTCTTATTGTGAGTACCTGAGCTTTTCTTTGTCTTTTTTTTTTTTAAATTGAAGACTATTTTACATGTAATTTATCATAGCAGGTCTACATCCGCACATCTAGACCTGCTGTGATAACTTTAAAGGCTACACAAGCTTCCAGTGGATGGACGAATCACAATTTTTTAACAGTTCCTCTATTAATGGACATTTAGGTTGTTCTTGCCTTTGACAGCGCTGCCGCAAACCTTTCCTACGATTCTTTGTGCAAGTGTATCCATTGAATAAGCTCCTAAAAGTAGAACTGGTGGGTTAAAAGATGTGTGTATTTAAAAACTTTGATTAGTATCGACTCACTGTTCAAATAACAGGTCAAATTATCTCTCATGTAGAAACAGAGGTTCCCAGAGGCCATGTCCTCTCCAGTCCTCCCTATGTCACACATCCCAGCGTTCCACAGGACTCACCGCTTTTTCACATTTGGTCTGACTTGCTGCTAAGGGTCTCAAATTGTCTCCCATTAGCACAATCCTCCTAAAACTGCATTTTCGTCTATGGTGTGGATATGCCATAATCGAATTCATTTCCCTATTGTTGGAACTTTATTGAGGTTGCCTCAGTATGGAGCTATGCAGATAATTTTGCAATGAGCATTTGGGGCTAGGCGTGGTGGCTCATGCCTGTAATCCCAGCATTTTGGCAGGCTGAGGTGAGCAGATCACTTGAGGTTGAGAGCAGGAGTTTGGGACCAGCCTGGCCAACATGGTGAAACTCTGTCTCTACCAAAAAATACAAAAATTGGCCAGGTGTGGTGGCGGGCACCTGTAGTCCCAGCTACTGGGGAGGCAGAGGTGGGAGAATTCTTGAACATGGAGATGGAGGTTGCAGTGAGCCGAGAGATGGCGCCACTGCACTCCAGCCTGGATGACAGAGTGAGACCCTATTAAAAAAAACCAAAAACAAACAAACAAAAAACAACGAATTGCACTTCTGCCCAAACCCTTGCCTGAGCTAACAATAATAGCTAACATGTATTGAGCACTTACTATGTGTCTGCCCTGCCCTTTGCAATGTATTAGCTCAAAACTCCGATGAATTAGATATTTTTATGAGCTTAGTTTTACAGATGTGAAAGCTGAGGAATACAGATAAATGGCATGTTCAGGGTCCTAGAGCGGGTAAGAGATGGGGTTGGAGTTAAAACCCACAGTCTAGCTCCACTCAGTGGGCCTGATCACGGTGAAATGTTAGGCTGCGAGTCCCAGACTGGGGCTTTGAGTGCAAAGGGTGGCCACATTTCAAAGTGAGATGCTGTCCAATTACTCTCCCTGAAAGGGCTATCTGTGCCATTCTCTGCTACCATCAGAGAGTGAGGCCCTTTTTTTCTTCAAGGAGTATGTCTTTTTCATTTCCATATCCTTGCATGTAGGGGATATGGAAATGAAAATATACCCCACATAAGGTCAGGCATGGAGCAGGCAAGTGCCTGAGGGGTGGCTGGATGGGTGGATGAAGGGGAGCAGACAGGTGTGGAGAGAGGGAAGACAGGTCATACCAGAGAAGCCATTGCTCAGTGTGGCATCCTGCCTCTACAACTCATTCATTTAACACGTTTGAAGTGTTCCTTAGTTTTCGATTCTTAGCTGACTCTTCCCTTCCTGGAGGGATCTGCTCAAGTGTGCCCTCCGATAAGAGCTTTCCCTGACCTTCCTGTCTCCCACCGCACCCTGCACTCCTTACCCTCCTAATCTCGCTTAGTTTTTCTCCATAGCATCTATCCCCATCTTACGTGCATTTACACTTCTGTTTTGCTTACCGTCTTCCACATCCCGGGTAGGGGAGAATATGAACCTCACTAGGGCAGAGGCTTTGTTTGTTCAGTGATTCATCCCCAGGACTTAGGACATCTCCTGGTGTTAGTAGCTGCTCAGTGTTTGGTGAGTATGGCACCTATTGTTCACTGTTCCAGGAGCTGGGAGTGCAGCGGCGGGCGGGACAGAGACTCCGCTTCAGGGCTCGACATTGATATTGCCTGATGGTGGGGGCCCAGGGCTCCAGATCACTTAGTCTCTTTCTAAAGAAATCTAAGGCTGGCAGTGACGGCTCTCCCTGGGGCTCGACAGCCTCGTCCCCCGCGGCAAGCCCGCCCCATAGCGCCCCCTAACGGCCTTGCGCGCGCCGCACTGGAGTCCCAAGCTCCGCCCGCGAGCTGGAAACCCCGGGAGCTGGAAACCCCGGGAGCTCCTCCTGGCCATTTCCTCCCAGCTTTCCGACACTTCTGCTTTTGCCCGGGACGGGAAGAGGAAGGAGAGCTGGGGGAGGGCGCTGCGCAGGGCGAGGCCGGCGCGGGCGGGGGAGGAAGGCTGGGGCTCTGGCGCCTTCTGCCACGGCGTCATCCGGAAGAACCGCTTTTTCAAGGGCGAAGACCTTACATTCTTGGAGGGCCTTGCTTTCCTCCAGGTCCAGCTCGGCTCTCACCTTACGCCCCTTCTCCCCCGTCGGAGGTGAGAGATTGCGGGGTCACAGGCGGAAGCGAGGGCCGGGCCAGTGTCCATCCTGCCGCCCTACGTCTCCTAGATCCTGCACCAGGGTTTTGGGACCAAAGCAAGCGCGTTGCTTCTGTGTTTGGGGTCGAGTTTCTTCACGGTCCGCGAGCACTACGCGCGAGTCCTCGGGCGCGGAGTGGGCGGACGCTCTGCCCGGGGGAGTCCCAGGGATCCGCAGGGAGGGGGAAGGTCGGAGGCGCCGGAACAGAAGTCAGGGCGCCACCTGGCGGCCGCGTCCCCGCAGCCCACAACCCACAACCCGCAGCCCGCAGCCCGCAGCCCGCAGCCCGCTGCCCGCTGCCCGCTGCCCGCTGCCCGCAGCCCAGACGCGCCTTAGGGGCCGGTTGGCCCGCGGGATTTGCAGACCCTACTCCTCCTGCAGGATCCCGGATCCATTTCTTGTAATGGTTGTGGTCTTGGGTCACTGACATACGTATGCTAAGGTAGGATTGGACTTTGAAGAGCTGAGCAATGGCTGGGCATGGTGGCTCACTCCTGTAATCGCAGAACTTTGGGATACCGAGGCAGGAGGATCGCTTGAGCCTAACAGTTCGAGACCAAGCCTGGGCAACATAGGGAGACCCTGCCTCTACCAAAAAGAAAAAAAAAAGGTGGGGGGCGGTGGTGGCGCGCGTCTGTAGTAGTCTCAGCTACTCCGGAGGCTGAGGTGGGAGGATCTCGAGCCTGGAAGGTCCAGGCTGCAGTGAGCTGTGATTGCACCACTGCACTCCAGATTAAGCAATAGAGCGAGACCCTGTCAAACAAACAAACAAACCCCAAACCCCAAAACCAAAACCAAAAACAGGAAAACAATGTGTAAAAGAGCTGAGCACTGACCGGTTCAAGCATGAGAACGGCTTCTGTTGGCGTTGGAACTCAAGTTTCAAGTTTCCTGACTTCATGGATGCCCTGAGGGCTCAAAGTGGCTCTCCCTCCTCTCCATACTTCTCTTTTTCTCCCTGTCTATATTTTTCCTTTATTCGTGTGTGTGTGTGTGTGTGTGTGTGTGTGTGTGTGACTATAAAAGGAATACATAGACATAATTTTTAAAAACGGAACAAGTTCCTGTGGTTCCTGTTGGAAGTTTTCCCCTTCCTGAAAACGTGGGTCTGTGCTCACTGGAAATGCAGGTTTGCTGGTTCTCCTTCCTTAATACTGGCAGGACTCTTGGCCAGGGGTCAAGTCCACTCCCTTCCTGGTGTGGGCAGGAGTGGCCCATTTATCTCCAGGGCTGGAAGCACCTTGGAGGCAGCTCTGGAATTGGTGAGGCTTTGAGGGTGGGAGGTAGGGGGTGCCAGAAGGGAGGCAAAGGGCATTCTCAAAGGTTTCTCGCCTTTTTTCCTTTTGCATAACCTGATTAATCTTTTGTTCTTGTCAAGTTCTTGCCCATTCAAAAAGTTTTATTTTATTATTATTATTATTTTTTTTTTGAGAAGGAGTTTTGCTCTTGTTGCCCAGCCTGGAGTGCAGTGGCACAATCTTGGCTCACTGCAACCTCCGCCTCCCAGGTTTAAGCGATTCTCCTGCCTCAGCCTCCCGAATAGCTGGGATTACAGGCATGCACCACCATGCCCGGCTGATTTTGTATTTTTAGTAGAGATGGGGTTTCACCATGTTGGCCAGGTTGGTTTTGAACTCCTGACCTCAGGTGATCCACCAACCTTGGCCTCCCAAAGTGCTGGGATTAGAGGCATGAGCCTCCGTGCGCAGCGATATTATTTTTTTGAGACAGAGTCTCACTCCGTCACCCAGACTGGAGTGCATTGGCACAGTCACGGCTCACTGCAGCCTCTACCTCCCTGGGCTCAGGTGATCCTCCCACCTCATCCTCCTGAATATGGGCGTGCACCACTGTGCCTGGCTAATTTTTTTTTTTTTTCTTTTTCTTTTTTGGTAGACATGGAGTTTCACCATGTTTCCCAGGCTGGTCTTGAGCTCCTGGGCTCAAGTGATCCACCCACCTCTGCCTCCCAAAGTGCTGATATTACAGGTATGAGCCACGGTGCCTGGACAGTTTTATTTTATCGTGGTAGGTTTGCCTTGTTTTGCTCTATTTTTTGATACAGGGTCTCACTCTGTTGCCCAGGCTAGAGTGCAGTGGTGCTATCTCAGCTCACTCATTGTAACCTTCACCTCCTGGGTTCAGGTGATCCTCCCACTTCAGCCTCCCAAATAGCTGGGACCACAGGTGGGCACCACCATGTTCCTCGGGCTGATCTTGAACTCCTGGGTTCAAGCCACCACCGGCCTTGGCCTCCCAAAGTGCTAGAATTATAGGTGTGACCCACTGCACTGGCCAGTTTTATTTTCTTGTACTAGGTGTACCTTGTTTTATTAGTAGCCATTCATACCACAGATACCCATTTCTCAGTTGATCTGATTTCCTTACAAATGGTCACATCAGTGATGGGCCAGTATTCTAGATCTGGGGTGGCAGAAACCAAGGCTGGTGGTCCACTTTCCCACTTTAGTCAGGGGTGTCCAGTCCCAGATGTCCAGGTTCCAGTAATAGGAAGGTCTTCTTCTTTTTTTTTTATGAGACAGTCTCCTTTGTAGACCAGACTGGAGTGCAGTGCCAAGATCTCAGCTCACTGCAACCTCCACCTCTTGGGTACAGCCTCCCTTGTAACTGGGGTTATGGACGTGTGCCACCACATCTGGCTACTTTTTGTATTTTTAGTAGAAATGGCGTTTTCCCATGTTGGCCAGGCTAGTCTTGAATTCCTGACTTCAAATGATCCGCCCACCTCAGCCTCCCAAAGTGCTGGGATTACAGGCAGAGCTACCATGCCCAGCCCTGCTGTCTTTATTTTCTACCTTACATAGTACAAAATTGTGATCGTTTGTTTTTGTTACTTAAGAAAAATTTTTATTTGAATACTCCATTTCTTAAAATAGAATATATTTCCTATTTGTTCCTAATAAACACTTGAGAATGCCCACTTCAACAATTCTGCTGATATTATGCTCCAAACTATAGGCATCTTTTTTTTTTTTTGAGATGGAGTCTTCCTCTGTTGCCAGACTGGAGTGCAGTGGCGCGATCTCGGCTCACTGCGACCTTTGCCTCTCTAGTTCAAGTGATTCTCCTGCCTCAGCCTCCCGAATAGCTGGGACTACAGGCGAACACCACCACGCACGGCTAAATTTTGTATTTTTAGTAGAGACAGGCTGTCACCATGTTGGCCAGGATGATCTCGATCTCTTGACCTCATGATCCCGCCTGGGCCTCCTGAAGTGATAGGTGTCTTCTTTCAAAGAGCTGACAATCTATGTCATGTGGTTTATTCGGGCAGCTCAGGGGTAGACAGAGTGAGGACAGGTCTAGGCTCAGAAACCAAGGATCACAGAGGTTCCTGCTCTTGTGAGGCCCTGGGCCATTGTCTAGCGTGGTGCTTCCCAGGGTTTTGGAGTTCATGAGCCCATGGAGTATTGGGCAAATCACACTGACTTGTCGAGTTGTTGATTTGGCACATCAGGACTTTATTAGCAAAGCCAAGTTCTATTATCAATTCAGAAAAGAAGGGATATTTTAACACCAAGTGTTTCTAAATGGAAGCTTCTCTCATTTCACCAAGGACTGGTGGATCCCAAGTAGCTGGGATCACAGGCCTGTGCCACCACGCCTGGCTAATTTTTTTTTTTTTTTTTTTGTATTTTTAGGAGAGACTGAGTTTCACCATGTTGCCTAGGCTGGTCTCGAACACCTGACCAGGTCTCCCTGGCTGGTTCCCTTCACAGCAGTTGGGTGGCTGCCTCGAGTTCTCAAGGCCTCAATAACAAAGGGAGGGATATTCATTGTGGTTGTGAGTCTCTCAAAATACAGGCTTCACAGTGTCAAACCCAGTGTTTCACCTGCCCAGGCTGTTTGCTGGTCACCATTTCTGGACTTTGGCACCTTTGGGACAAGTTTCCCTCATTGCACTCCCCCGCACTGTTTCATGGGTTTTACCGCCCGCCTCAGTGGCTTGCTGGCTAAAGACAGGAACCACATTAGATCTGACTGCTGGCTGCCCAGCACTCAGCAAGTGCTCACCAAATGCCTGTTGCCCACATGAATTAAACTCAGTTTCACTCTTTTGTATCTCCAAGTAATGAAAGACTCACTGTACATTGCTTGAAAAATGAGAGGGGGAAATGGCCAATTTCATGCTGAGAAAGGAAATATATTTGCTAGTTTTTCCCACAGGCTGTTTCATAGCTAGTTGGTTTCCTTTAGGTTATGTTTATTTTCTTCTGGGCAATCTGTACTCCAAAGAGACGGGGGACCTATGCTTTGCATTGTCCCACCTTCTATAACCATGGTTCTCAGCCTTGCTGCGCATTAGAAGCACCTGGGAGAGGTTAGAATACTGACGCTCAGTGGCTCACCTCTGACCAACTCAATCAGACCCTAGGGGTAGGGTCTGAACATTGGTTTTTGTTTGTTGGTTTGCTTAATCAGTTTTTCTCAGTGATTCTAATGTGCATCAGTGGCTGAGAACCTGTGGCCTAGACAAACTTTTTGGGCTCTTGCAACCGAGTGAGAGCCAGCGGTTAGAGAGGGGGCAGTCATGGACAAGGAAGGAGGGGAAACTGAGGTAAAAGATACAGCCCACAACTTCCTGTGGACTTAAGCCCTTGGTTTTGTCTTCTGTAAGATGGGGATAATGATAGCTGTCTCAAAATGCTGCTGAGATGATCTGAATTCCTGGCACAGAGGAAATGCTTGTGATGGTTTTATGTGTCAGTTAGGGCAAGCCATGGTATCCAGATTTTTGGTCAAACAACTAGTCTAAATGTTACTGTGAAGGTGTTCTTTTTTAAGATATGATTAATAGGCCAGGTGCCGTGGCTCATGCCTGTAATCCCAGCACTTTGGGAGGCTGAGGCGGGCGGATCACCAGGTCAGAAGTTCAAGACCAGCTTGACCAACATGGTGAAACCTTGTCTCTACTAAAAATACAAAAATTAGCCGGGCGTGGTGGTGCACTCCTGTAATTCCGGTTATTCAGGAGGCTGAGGCAGGAGAATAACATGAACTGGGAGGCTGAGGTTGCAGTGAACTGAGATTGCGCCACTGCACTCCAGCCTGGGCAACACAGCGAGACTCCATCTCAAAAAAAAAAAAAAAAGATATGATTAACACTTAAATCAGTAGACTTTGCTTTTTAAGTTTAATTTAATTTTTTATTTTTTTTTCCGAGACAGAATCTCTATTGCCCAGGCTGGAGTGCAGTGGTGCAATCTCGGCTCACCCCACCGCCTCCGGGGTTCAAGTAACTCTCCTGCCTAAGCCTCCCCAGTAGCTGGGATCACAAGCATGTGCCACCATGCCCAGCTAATTTTTTTTTGTATTTATATTTTTTTAATTTTAATTAAAAAAAATTGTTTTTTTTCACCTCACCGCAGGAAAATAGTTTTGTTTTTTTTTTTTGTATTTTTAGTTGAGACAGAGTTTTACCATGTTGCCCAGGCTGGTCTCAAACTCCTGACCTCGAGTGATCCACCCTCCTCAGCTTCCCAGAGTGCTGGGATTACAGGCGTGAGCCACCACACCTGGGCTTAAATCAGTAGACTTTGAGTAAAGCAAATTACCTTCTTTAATAGAAAAGACTATATCCTTGAAGAGGTAGGAATTTTGCTTCCAGACTGCCTTCGGACTCAAGATTGCAGCATGAGCCCTTCCTTGAGTTCATGTTAGTTAGCGTGCCTTACAGATACTGGATTTTGACCATCTTGTCAAAAAAAAAAAAAAAAGATTTTGGACTTGCCAGTCCTTGCAATCACAGGAGTTAATTCCTTAAAATAAGCCCCTCTCCAACTCCTACTGGGTCTGTTTCTTTGGAGAACCCTGATGAATACAATGCTCAATAAATGATTGCTACTGTTGTTACCATCTACCTTAGTAGTGACTGGGCTGGTTTGGGGCAATAAGTAAGACTGCAGCTTCATGGGTCAGGGCAATGGGCATTATCCCAAGGAAATGATAGTGATGAGCTCTCACTATCAAATTCCAGAGTGTGAAGTCCAGATGTGAAGTTAAATGCAGGGCACAGAAATCCTTTCCTTTTCCTCATCTGGAACGTGGAGATTTTCATCAGGAGAGAGCCTGCAGCACAGGGTACAGAGCTCCAGACTTGTGTTCAGGAGGCCTGGCTTTGGCTCCTGGCTGAGTCACCAGTTCACTGTGCCACCTTGGGCAAGACCCCAGCCTATTTTATTTTTATTTCATTTTTTGGCTCCCTGAGGGGGTTGAGCTGGATGATATGTGAGGTACTTTCCATCTCAGGGTCTGTGTGTTTTCTTGCTGGGATTTGGTTTCTGCTTCTTAAATGGTTCCAAGTTGGGCTGCTTGTATTTATGATCAGGAGAGAGGTGACATGGCTGAATTGTGGCTGTCCGATCCAGGGCTTGAGAAAACGCCTCAGACCTTACCCCATGTGCTCTGGGATGGAGACTCCAGGACGGAGAAGCTGGGCTCCCGCAGGTCTCTGCTACTGGGATTCCCTTCCCAAGTCCCCTCAGGCACACCAGGCCTGCCCTTTTCCTAACAGCTCGCCCTGGAGAGGGCAGAGATCACATATAGAGCAGTGGTCCCCAACCTTTTTGGCACCAGGGACTGGTTTCACAGAAGACAGTTTTTCATGGCAGGGGCTGGGGGATGGTTTTGGGATGACTCGAGTGCATTACATTTATTGTGCACTTTATTTCTATTATTATTACTTTGCAGTATATAATGAAATAATTACACAACTCACCATGATGTAGAATCAGGGGGAGCCCTGAGCTTGTTTTGCTGCAACTAGATGGTCCCATCTAGGGGTGATGGGAGACAGTGACAGATCATCAGGCATTGATTCTCATAAGGAGTGGCTAACCAAGATCTCTCGAATGTACAGTTCACAATAGGGTTCATGCTGTTATGAGAATCTAATGTTGCCTGATCTGACAGGAGGCAGAGCTCAGGCGGTAATTCAGAGCAGCTGTAAATCAGACGAAACTTCACTCCCTCACCCGCCACACTCACCTCCTGCTGTGTGGCCCGATTCCTAACAGGCCATGGATGGATACCGGTCGGTGGCCCAGGGGTTGGAGACCCCCGATATAGAGAATTGACTATTGCTTTACAAACTCAAGTGTGAAAGAAACAGAACTAGCTGTGGTCCTCTTCTTTATTTCTTTATTTTTTAGAGACAGGGTCTTGCTTTGTTGCCCAGGCTGTAGTGGAGTGGCACAATCATAGCTCACTGTAGCCTCAACCTCCTGGGCTCAAGTAATCCTCCTGCCTCAACCTCCCGAGCAGCTGGGACTACAGTTGTGTGCCACCAAGCCCAGCTATGTGGCCCTCTTTAAATGATCCTATTTCTGACTCTAAGCCCCCATCCTCACTACTGTCAGAGGTCTTGGGACGTCACGTCTTCAGAGATGATTACGTTGTTGGCTCCTGGGGCTGCATGTCCTTTGGGCCTGGCATCACTGCAGTTTCATGCCATGCTGGTGTGCCTGGGTCACAGGTACAGCCTGTGACATCCCTTCTGAGCACCTGCCATCTTCCCAGGGCATCTTCAGGAAAAGTTATTGAAACTAAGAACTATGAGCCACTCCTGTCTGTGGGTGCTAGGGGCCCCCAGCCAGAACCCAGGCATCAGTGGCTTCAGTGTCCGTCTACAGAATGCAAGATCCCAGCTCACTGCAAAACTGCCCTGCTTCCAGGTGCTTCCAGGAGTCCACAGGGGATGATGTTTCATGAGTAACAAGTATTTCTCTCACCTACTTCCACTTTGGACCACACTGCCTCCTTGTGGAGGGTGGTGACTCTGCCATTGCTTTACAGGCCTGTGATGGCTTTGAGTTATGTTCTTGTCCAGGGTGGATCTGTCAGCCTCTCAAAGCTACAGTGTACCTCAAGGATCCAGAGGGTCCACACAGCTGTGCACTCCCTTGCAGCCAGGCTGTCACCCCAGAACTCCTCCCTTGATCTGAGTTGCACCTTGTGACCTGGGCCTGGAGGCAGTGGTGCCTGTGGTCCTGTGGCTCTTAGGGTCCTCCTTCTGCCTCAACCTGTGGCTTTGCTCTCCATAACACAGTCCCAGTGTATTAGTCAGGAGTCTTCTGATTGCAAGTAATGGAAACTCAGCTTAAGTTGTTTACAATTAAAAAAAAAGAAAAAGAAAATGCGTTGGTTTGTCACTGAAAACTCATGGCAAGTCTTCAGGTATAGCTGGATCCAGGAGTTTGAACAGCGTGGTCAGAGTACAGTCTTTCTCCTGTCTGTTCTGCTTTCCTTTTTGCTGGCTTTACTCCCACTCAGGCCTTCTGCACTTGGGTGCTCTAAAGTTTTGGCTTATTTCTTCCCCATAGCTATCAACCTTAGTGGAAAGAGGCTTCTCCTTGCCTTCAGTTCCTATAAAAGTTCTGCAACTGGGTCTCTTTGGCTCAGTTCACATGCCTGTCATTGAAAGAACCCCCTTGAAAGACAGGGTGAAACATACAAATACACTTCCCCTCTGGCCAGGTGCGGTGGCTCACGCCTATAATCCCAGCACTTTGGGAGGCCGAGGCAGGTGGATCACCTGAGGTCAGGAGTTCAAGACTAGCCTGTCCAACATGGAGAAACCCCGTCTCTACTAGAAATACAAAAAATTAGCTGGGCCTGGTGTTGGGCATCTGTAGTCTCCGCTACTCAGGAGGCTAAGGCAGGAGAATCACTTGAACCCGTGAGGCAGAGCTTGCAGTGAGCCAAGATTGTGCTATTGCACTCCAGCATGGGCGACAGAGTGAGACTCTGTCTCAAAACAACAACAAAAAAAACCACTTCCCCTCCCATAAGAGTGGAGGCGGAGGTGTGTGTGACTCCATCTGGACTGAGAATAATGAAGCAGTAGTTCCCCCAAAGGAAAACAATGTGGTTTTAGAAGAAGAAAGAATAGGTGTCACACAGATACCAAAGTTCAGGTGTGTATTATATCCAGGCATATTTGAATCCCTGAATAACCACTAAAGCTCAAGCTAGGGTGTAAGCTACCACTAAATGTCAATACAGAAGATGTGTGGGGACCTGTCAGATGACAGGCACAGATAGCAAGGGCTGTGAGAATTCAGAAGAGAGTGTTTGAATAGAAGCTGGATCACAGAGCAATGTTTTTCAAATACATATATACACACACACACATATACATATATATATACATATATAAAATACAAACTTTTTTTTTTGAGGCAGAATCTTGTTCTGTCGCCCAGGCTGGAGTGCAGTGGCGTGATCTCCGCTCACTGCAACCTTAGCTTCCTGTGTTCAAATGATTCTTGCACCTCAGCCTCCTGAGTAGCTGGGATTACAGGCACGTGCCACTATGCCCAGCTAATTTTTGTATTTTTGGTAGAGATGGGGTTTTGCCATGTTGACCAGGCTGGTCTCAAACTCCTGCCATGGACTCCCACAGTTCTGGAACTATAGGCTTGAGCCACCATACCCGGCCTCCTTTTCAAATTTTAATTCAACTGGGTTCTTTTTAAAATGTAGATTTAGATTCCAGGTTTTAGGGCATTGATCCTCAACCAGGGAAGATTTTGTCCATCAGGACATTTGGCAATGTCTGCTACAGTTTTGGTTGCTACAGTGTGGGGGACGAGGGGCTTCTGGCATCTAGTGGGTAGAGGTCTGGAATGCTGCTGAACATCCACAGCACACAGGGCAGCCCTTCCTAACAAAGAGTCATCTAGCCCAAAATGTCGATGGCACTGTGGTGTTCTGGAGAGCATGAAACCATGGGTAGGGGGATGCTCCAAGTAGAGGAACTGCCAAAGCTACTGTGGAAGAAATGTCTGGTTTATGGGGGCAGGGTCCAGGCAGCCTGGCAGGAGGAGAGGTTGTATGTTCATGGAATCATAAAACCACTGATACCATGTGTTGGGAAAAAGTCTCAAGTCACCTACAGCCTTGCCAAAGAAAATGGGCCCCAGATGAACTTCAACAGCATCCCCTTCAAGCTTGTTAGAGATGCAGAATCTCAGGCCCTTCCTCAGACCTTCTGAGTAAAAATCTGCATTTTAACAAGACCCAGGTGATTCACATGCATGTTAAGGTTAGGTAACCACCTGTGACACATCCCTAGGATGAACTGACCAAGCGGCTTGTATTTATTCAGCATCTACAGTGTGTTCAAATTTTCATTAGGGCCGGGCGTGGTGGCTCACGCGTGTAAGCCCAGCACTTTGGGAGGCCGAGGTGGGCGGATCACGAGGTCAAGAGATTGAGACCATCCTGGTCAACATGGTGAAACCCCATCTCTACTAAAAATACAAAAATTAGCTGAGCATGGTGGCGTGCGCCTGTAGTTCCAGCTACTTGAGAGGCTGAGGCGGGAGAATTGCTTGAACTCGGGAGGCGGAAGTTGCAGTGAGCCGAGATTGCACCACTGCACTCCAGCCTGGCAACAGAGCGACACTTCGTCTCAAAAAAAAAAAAAAAAAAAGGTATGGAGTTGACTCACCTGGAGATGTAGATTTGGCTATAGAAAAGCAAAATGAACTTCAAGTGTCAGACTTTTTGAATGAAAAGTGCCCCCTCCTGCTCCCCCTGGACTTTCTCAAAGCGTTAGAACTCAGCAGTAAGGTTTTCTGACGAGTGACCCTGTCTCCTTCCTTGGACCTAGGCTGATCTGTGACCCCAGGGCTGTCATTCCAGGTGCTGGGTAGGCCAGCAACCTCTGAGGTGACTTGTCTTGACCAGATGAGTAGCCTCAAGTAGTTTGCCCTTTGGAGATCAGAATTAAGAATTTCCAAGAGAGGTTTTTAATTTGTAGAAGGAGTAGGGGTTGGAAGGTCCTCAGTGGCCATATGTATACCAAATCCAGGAGGGAGTGATCGATTCAGCAGAGAACAAGGGACATGCAAAAGAAGAAGGGAGGTCTTGGGAAAGATCATACAGTCCAGGAGAGAGAGAGCAGGGCTGCTGAGAGACAGAGACCACTATCTCATTGGCAGTCCAGTCTCAAGACCATACATTGAGCTCCTTTTTCTTTACCCTGCAAAACTTTGCAGTTTAAAACACAAACACACAATTAAATTTAGCTGATTTATTTACAACTATAGACTGATTTAAAGATGAGTAATAGGCTGGGTGTGGTGGGTCATGTCTGTAATCCCAGAACTTTGGGAGGCTGAGGTGGGAAGATCATCTGAGGTCAGGAGTTGTAGACCAGCCTGGCCAACACGGTGAAACCCCGACTCTACTAAAAATACAAGTTAGCCAGGTATGATGGCGGGCACCTGTAATCCCAGCTACTCGGGAGGCTGAGGCAGGAGAATCGCTGGAACCTGGGAGGCAGAGGTTGCAGTGGGCCAAGATTATGCCACTGCACTGCAGCCTGGGAGATAGAGCAAGACTCCATCTCAAAAGTGAATGAATAAATACAAATAAAGATGAATAATAATATTCCAAGTGTGAAGGAAATATTCAAATTGCTTAACTTGTAGCTCACATACATTAATTATTTCTGTTCCTTTTTTTCTTTGTCTTTTAATTAATTAATTTATTTTTGAGATGGAGTCTCACTCTGTCACCCAGGCTACAGTGGAGTGGCAGGATCTTAGCTCACTGCAACCTCTGCCTCCTGGGTTCAAGCGATTCTCCTGCCTTAGCCTCCTGAGTAGCTGGGATTACAGGTGTGCACCATGATGCCCAGCTGATTTTTGTATTTATAGTAGAGACAGGGGTTTCACCATGTTGGTCAGGCTGGTCTGGAACTCCTGACCTCATGATCCACCCGACTCAGCCTCCCAAAGTGATGAGATTACAGGCGTGAGCCACCGTGCCCGGCTTTTAAAAAAAAAAATTTTTTTTTTTTGAGACAGGGTCTTTGTTGCTCAGGCTGGAGTGCAGTAGTGGTGAGGTCTCAGCTCCCTTCAACCTTTGCCTCCCAGGCTCAGGTGATCTTCCACCTCAGCCTTCCAAATAGCTGGGATCACAGGCATGCACCACCACAGCCGGCTAATTTTTTTTGTATTTTTTTGTAGAGATGGGGTTTTGCCACGTTGCCCAGGCTGGTCTCAAACTCCTGGACTCAAGCAATCCTCCTACTTTGTCCTCCCAAAGTGCTGGGATTACAGGAATGAACCACTGTGTCCAGCTGGTACTTTTTTTCTTTTTTAAGATTACAGTATTATCTGTCTCCCTATCAGTCATTTCATCCTCTCTTCCTTGTCAGGGAACTCTGATTTTGTTCAAGGAAATAAGTAAATCAAAAATTACTTAGGGCCACGTACAGTGGCTCACATCTGTAGTCCTAGCACTTTGGGAGGCCAAGGCAGAGGGATTGCTTGAGCTCAGAAATTCAAGGCTGCAGTGAACTATGATTATGCCACTGCATTCCAGCCTAGGCAATAGCGAGACCCTGTATCAAAAAAGAAAAAAAAATTACATAAGCAGAACATGCAACAACAACAACAAAGTCACGGAGACCTTGGCCTCCACTCTTAGGCAGATCCCAGTTAGCTGAGTCAGCCATGGCGGTCTCATTCTTTTGCCAGCAGTTGGTTTAGGAATCAGCATGTGACAGACTCAGTCCTGGCCCATGATATGAACAGGGAAGTCTACGGGGGGTTCGGGGGAAAGTGGATCAGACTTCTAAGAGTCTGGAAGAAATGACTCCTTTTCCTGTTAGATTTTTGTTTTTTTTTAAATTCTGAATGTGGGCCAGGTACAGCGGCTCATGCCTGTAATCCCAGCACTTTGGGAGGCCGAGGCGGGTGGATCACTTGAAATCAGGAGTTTGAGAGCAGCCTGGCCAACATGGTGAAACCCCATCTCTACTAAACACACACACACCCAAAAAATTAGCTGGGAATGGTGGCACATGCCTGTAATCCCAACTAGTTGAGAAGCTGAGACACGAGAATGGCTTGAATTCAGGAGGAGGAGGTTGCAATGAGCAGCTATTGCACCACTGTACTCCAGCCTGGGTGACACAGCGAGACTCTGTCTCAAAAAAAGGAAAAAAAATTTCAGAATGTGATGCCTCTTACTGTCCATAGAGGTAAAAGATGACAAGTAGCAGGGCTTGTGCCCAAGTTTTAGAGTGACAGCCTAGAGCCACTAATCTAGGTCTTCTTTATTGTGAGATAATAAAGCCCTCATTTTTTTTTTTTTTTTGAGACGGGGTCTCTCTCTGTCGCCCAGGCTGGAGTAGAGTGTGATGGTGCGATCTCGGCTCACTGCAACCTCTGTGTCTCCAGTTTCAAGTGATTTTCCTTTCTCAGCCTCCCGAGTAACTGAGATTACAGGTGGCTGCCACCATGCCCAACTAATTTTTGTACTTTTTAGTAGAGATTGGCCGGGCTGCTCTCGAACTCCTGACTTCAGGAGATCCACCCGCCTTGGCCTCCCAAAATGCTGGGATTTCTGACATGAGCCACTACGCCCAGCCTATTGTTTACGTTCTTTTTAAAATAAAATCTCACAGCATTGTATTGTAATTGATCCAGATATAGCAGGTTATTAAATCACAACTAGATCAACATCGTTATGAATCAGAAGAGATTTTAGAGGTCATCTGTCTAAAGCAGTTCTACTCTACATTCCTACAGAGGCAAGATCCCAGTTAGAATGTGGAGTTGGCCTCTGTCCTCAGGCTGGGGACCCTGCACGAGTTATTTAATCTTGCTCAGTCTCACTTTCCTCACATATGAAAAGGAAATAAATATAATTTGTCGAAACTAAATGAAATAATGTATCATGGCTGGCATAGAATGGGCACCAAATAAAAGCTGGCTATCTTGGTTACTATCCAGATGAAAAAGGCATGGTTTTTGCCTTCAATAATATTACAATTAAGGAGTATGAAAAAGACTAACAGTCATGAAATGCAAAGTGAGACCTGATGAAAACAACTGAGTCAAATCACGAGGGTAAAGGGAAAGTGCTGTAAGTTCAGAGGTGGCCAGGCGTGGTGGCTCACGCCTCTAATCCCAGCACTTTGGGAGGCCGAGGTGGGTGGATCATCTGAGGTCAGGAGTTCGAGACCAGCCTGACTAACATGGTGAAACCCCGTCTCTATTAAATATAAGAAAATTAGCTGGGCATGGTGGTGCATGCCTGTAATCCAAGCTATTTGGGAGGCTGAGACAGGAGAATTGCTCGTACCTGGGAGGTGGAGGTTGCAGTGAGCTGATATTGCGCCATTATACTCCAGCCTGGGCAAAAAGAGCAAAACTCCATCTCAAAAAAAAAGAGTTCAGAGGTGAGAAAAGTTTTATTTATTTATTTATTTATTTTTAGAGACTCTGTCACACAGGCTGGAGTACAGTGGCATAATTACAGCTCACTTCAGCCTTGACTTCCTGGTCTCAAGGAACCCTCTTAAGTAGGTAGGACTACAGGCATGTGCCACCATGCTCCACTAATTAAAACAATTCATTTTTCTTTTTTTTGAGATGAAGTCTTACCCTGTCGCCCAGGCTGGTGTGCAATGGCGTGATGTTGGCTCACTGCAACCTCTGCCTTCTAGGTTCAAGCAATTCTCCTGCCTCAGCCTCCAGAGTAGCTGGGATTACAGGCATGTGCCACCACGCCAGGCAAATTTTTTGTATCCTTAGTAGAGACGGGGTCTCACCATGTTGGTCAGGCTGGTCTCGAACTCCTGACTTCGTGATCTGCCCACCTTGGCCTCCCAAAGTGCTGAGATTACAGGCATGAGCCACCACACCTGGTGAAAATTTCTTTTTTTCTGTAGAGACAGGTCTTGCTATGTTTTCCAGGCTACCTGTGAACTCTTGGCCTCAAGCAATCCTTCCACCTTGGCCTCCCAAAGCTCTGGGATTACAGGCATGAGCCACTGTGCCCAGCACAGAGATGAGAAAAGTTTAATGAGCAAAAGGGATTTGGGATTATGGCTGATTTTTATGATCTGAATTTTTCAAATTCCCTGCAAAAAATATCTATTGCCTAATCATGTAAAAGTTATTAAAATAGTGTGCATGCCTCAATAAAGAAACAATCAAGTCTCAAAAACGTCCATTGCAATGTTTTCCTTTGATAATAGTGAAAAACTTGGAAACATTCTAAATATAGGAATTAAATAAATTGGGCCACATCCACATGGCTGAATATCATACGATTGTTAAATAGCTGGGAATTATGTATCAACATGGAAAAATGAAAATAATTGCTTTGTTAATGGTTAGACTTTGGATGATTATTGGCTTTCCATCTTAATTTCAAGTTTCCATGATTACTACAATATTGTTTGTGCAATAAAAAATTTAATGAAATCAAAAAAATGTGAAATTTGACTGGAACGTTGGGGGCTTTTGCATAACGTTCTTTGCTCTGTTGGTTGCAGGGGTCTGCCTATTTCTCCACACCCTGGCAGGTCCCCAGCACAGATCCTTCATCACCCTCAAGGTGTGTGGAAGGCATGCGGCCTCGGTTTCGCTGGGCCTAGGACACCATCCCCCTTCACCAGTGGGTGGTGGGGCTGCTTTCAACGTCCCCTTGTTTGCAAGGGATATTAAGGCAGGAGGCCTGGCTATGGCTTTTTGTTTTTGATATTCTCTTCATTAGATGCTCTATACTGTTTGTGAAATGGATACCAAACCAGGAGAAAAACGGGTCTACCATGCTTCCTTGAGCATCTGGGAGGGGCCCGGGCACAGGCGCTAGGGAGACAGGTAAAACGCACCTTTTCAGGGAAATCCTGCGATGCTCTCTTCCTTAGGGGTCACTTTTGGCAGGCTCAGGTCCTAAAGTCTAGCGGCCCGTGAATTTACTTCCCCTGAAGAGATAAGAACCTGTAGTCCTCTTTTGGGGTCAGCGTTTGACCCTAAAGAGAGTCACTCATGGTCGTGACTTCCAGGCAGTGGAGACCAGCTCTTTGGGCTGCCAAGGCTGGCTCCAGCTACCCAGTTCCGCTTTTCTCTGGGGCCATCTGTAACAGTGCGGGGGAGGGTGGGTGTCGCGGCGCAGAGCTGGGTCAGATGCGTCCGGTTAGTGGAGACAAGCTCGTTACGGAGCTGGTCGCGTAATGGGCACCATGCTCGCGGTAATGTGAAGCAGCCGCCGCACCGCCTCCGCCGCCAAGCCTCTTCCCACTGGGCCTGAGAGCTGCCGAGATAAAACGGAAGAGCCGCGAAAAACGCTTTTCCAATATGAAACAAATTGTTACTCCCGGAATGGAACAAAATAAATCAGAGGAATCTCTGGGCCACCATTCCTCCCTGCAAGGCCACTGCTGGCAGCCCCGGGCCTGCCTACCCTGCGATCTTTGTGATCTTTGGCGGGGACAAGGCACTGAGGGACTGGGGGTGGGAGAGGGGGTGGGGAGAGGGGCTGGGGGTGGGAGGGGGGCGGGGAGATCGGCGTTCCTGGCCAACGGCCCGCGGGGTCTGAAATCCTTTGTTTGTTGGGGCACCCCAAGGCCAGTGGTCCTCAAAGCTGAGCGAGGGAGGCTTCGCATCTCGCGGAGGACTTGTTACAGCACGAATTGCTGGGCCCCACCTCCATGGTTTCTGATTTTGCAGGTGGAGTGGAGTTTGAGAATCTGCATTTTTTCAGGGAATGCTGGTGCTGTCGGTCCAGGGAAAACTCTTTGAGAACCAGCTAGTCAGTATGGAGACGGAAGCAACTTGGCCTTGAGTCTCCCACCACCATTACCCTGGCATTCAGATGGCTGAGTTCCAAAGAGGTCTGAGGGGGTAAACTATCCAATACAGCCCTCCCACCCCCCCACCTGTGAACTCAACTGATGCATGTGCTAGCTTCTTTCATTCCCTTTGGAGCCTGTTTTTGACTGGTCTCTCCTATCCTATAGTGAACCAATTAAGTCCCACCACAAAGCTCAGGGACTGGAATTCCCAGCAGCATGGGCAGGTAAATGAGCAGCTGCCAAAGGCCTGTGAAAAAAACTGGTAACAGCTCCAGGACTCCAGGCAGCCTCTCTGGGGGATGCTTTTGCTCAAGTTCCCCAGTCTCTAGAGAAGGCTCCTGGCTCTCTGTCACTGGCCTGTGCCAGCAGTCATTCCTGGCAAGAGGAGTTTGAGTATGAGGGCTAGAGGGTAGGAGGTGGGAAGGGGAGGCCGGTGGCTGGGAGGACAGTGGCAACAATTCTTGTTGGGGTGACATCAGAATTCCTGCCTGGCTTCTTGGAACCCATTCTGGGATCTAAAGAAAGTGTTTCTTTTTTGTTTGTTTTTCAGAGGCAAGGTCTTGCTATTGCCCAGGCTGGAGAGCAGTGGCACAATCATAGCTCTGTAGCCTCATACTCCTGGGCTTCAGGGATCCTCCCAAGTAGTTGGGATTATAGGCATGAGCCACAGTGCCTGGCTAATGTTTACATTCTTTGTAATTTAAAAAATTACAAAGGTGGGGGTGGGGAGGGGGTGGTCTCACCATGTTGCCCAGGCTGGTCTCAAACTCCTGGCCTCTAGTTATCCTCCCATTTCAGCCGCTTAAAGTGCTGGGATAACAGGCATGAGCCGCCGCACACAGCCATGTGTTTTAGGTGCCAGATGTTTGGGATGAGGGCCTCCCTAGAGTAGACCATTTGTTCTCAAACTTGAGTGTGCATCAGGATCACCTGGAGGCCTTGGTAAGACAGATTGCTGGCCCCTCTGCAGAGCTGCTGATTCAGCGGGGCTGAGGTGGGGTTGAGAGTTTGCATTTCTAACAAGGTCCCAGGTGATGCTGATGATTTGGGTTCCACACTTCTCCTTCCTGCCATCCCTCACCCTCTATAATTGCTTGAGTCCCAGCCCTGGGTTAGGCCAAAAAGAACAGGCAGCTGAGGAAGGGATCCCGTTAACAGGCATCTTAGTATCCATGCAAGGCCAAGCCTGGAGGGGTCGCTGTTGCACTTTTCCCAGTGACAAGATCTCTGGAGTGATCCTTTTTTTTTAACTGTGCTTTGCACATCCTAGCTATTTATGAAATATTTGTTGATTGACTAATTGTGTAGGGAAAATTATAAGGAAGGGAAACAAGACAAAATGAGGACATTATCTCAAGGCAGCCATGCACTAAGACAAAGATTTTTTTTCTTTTTTTTTTTTATTTTGAGAAGGAGTCTCTCTGTGTCACCCAGGCTGGAGTGCAGTGGCTCCATCTCAGCTTACTGCAACCTCCGCCCCCCCAGGCTCAAGCAGTTCTCCTGCCTCAGCCTCCCAAGTAGCTGGGCCTACAGGCACGCACCACCACACCTGGCTTTTTAATTTTATTTTATTATTTTTTATTTTTAGTAGAGATGAGGTTTCACCATGTTGACCAGGCTGGTCTTGAACTCCCAGCCTCAGGTGATCTGTCTGCCTCAGTCTCCCAAAGTGCTGGGATTACAGACATGAGCCACTGAACCTGGACTAGGACAAAGTTTTGATCAGTATTTGCCAGCTTGGCTGAAGGGGTAGAGTTTATCCTCTTTGGCCTCTAGAAAATGTGTCAGAAGGTCCTGGTTGGGAACCCTGAAGCACAGGCCTGTGGGTGGGGCAAGCAAAATCAGTGTGATTCAGTGTTTTGGGGAGTTCTGAGACTACCCTGGCAAGCTGGAAACCCTGGAAAAGAAGGAGCAGGTGGTCTATAAGGGTCTGGGGGGTCATTCGAGGCCATGGGAGCCATCCTTTGTTCTGATGCCTCAGGATTCCCAGAAAGGCAAGTTTTTTAAAAAAGGAATTTCACATAATATTTATGTCAAGAAGTTTAGAAAATGTCAAATGTGAATAATCATGACATTTGAAATGTGGACTAGGGTATGTCCAATTTAGATGAAAACAAGCCATGTGCAACCCATTAGATTTTAATAGTTTTCCTCTTAATTGGTTATTTTGAAGCTATATCTTTAGCAAATGGATAAACTGGCTGTAGGTTCCCTATTTAGTTACTGCCATGGTTCTTTTTTTTTGGGGACGGAGTCTTGCTCTGTTGCCCAGGCTGGAGTGCATGCAGTAGCGAGCGTGATCTCAGCTCACTGAAACCTCCGCCTCCTGAGTTCAAGCAATTCTCCTGTCTCAGCCTTCTGAGTAGCTGGGATTACAGAAATGTGCCACCATACCTTGTTAATTTTTGTATTTTTTAGTAGAGACAGGATTTCACCATGTTGGCCAGGCTGGTTTCAAACTCCTGACCTCAGGTGATCTGCTGCCTTGGCCTCCCAAAGTACGAGGATTACAGGGGTGAGCCACTGCACCCAGCCATGGTTCTTAACCCTAGATGTCCATTGGAATCACCCGCATTGCTTAAAAAAAAAAAAAAAAAAAAAATCCCAATGCCCTGGCTACAGCCGAGATATGGAGGTAAGGCACAATAGTTTTTTTAAGGTCCAAGGCAATTTTGGAGTGCAGCTAGAATAAAAAATCCTTGAGCTATTGATTGAGTGGTTGGAGAGGCTAGACTGAAACAAATAAGACTTTCTGGGGTATCTGCTTAGCCTCTTCTGAGTGCCATGACTGCCCTCTTCCCACAAGAAGGGACCATCAGAAGCTACCAGAAGACCCTCTTCCTTAGCTCCAGTTGACAGGAATGGGGTGTACCTCCAGGACAGTACCTGACCCAGGATACCAATCAGCTCTCTCACACAGAAAGATGGACTTGGCATTCAGAAATTACAGCTATGACTGGGGCTCCTCTCTCAAGTGGAGCAGAGGAGAGACCTGGCCAGAGCAGCAAGAAAAATTGGTTCTTGCCATCACCTCAGCCCCTGTTGCAGAACAGCCCTTCAGGAAGTCTGGCTACCACCCTGCCTGGCGCTCCAGGGGTCACTCATGAATCCTTATAAAAACACCCCCCACCCCAGCCACCTGTTTGGCTGGGGTGGGTTTATGTTACTTGTGACCAAAGAGGCTTGCCACGTGCACAGACAATAGCACAACGAAAGCACACAAAAAGAATATATTCCCTTCCCCCCACCACACTTACACCCAAACTCTTTGTAATTCCATGTGGTCCCAGCAGAAGACTGTTTGGAATCTGTATTTTCTGGAGTCCACCTGGAGAAACCTGTTTTCAATTCAGTTGAGAACTGCAGTGGTTCCCCAACATGGCTCCACAGGCTTCTTCAGAATCACCTGGAGGAACTACAGATAGTGCACATAGATTGCCAAGCGCCACCTCCAGAGGTAGAAGCTGTTTAGTTTGAAGAGGATCTTGAAGTCTGTGTTTTAAAAACGTTTTCCATGAAATTCTGATGTGCAGTTGAGTCTATTGGGATCAGACTGATTGGGTTAATTTTTTAAAAATTAAATTCCTCTTTAACTTCCTTCCTAGATGGAGGTGGTGTCACTATCAACCTATCATTTCCTTTTTTTTTTTTTTTTTTTTGAGATGGAGTCTCACTCTTTCTCCCAGGCTGGAGTGCAGTGGCTTGATCTCAGTTCACTGCAACTTCTGTCCCCCTGGGTTCAAGCAGTTCTCCTGCCTCAGCCTCTCGAGTAACTGGGATTACAGGTGACTGTCACTGCGCCTGACTAATTTTTGTATTTTTAGTAGAGATGGGGTTTCACCATGTTGGCCAGGCTGGTCTTGAACTCCTGACCTCAAGTGATCCGCCCGCTTCGGCCTCCCAGAATGCTGGGATTACAGGTGTGAGCTACCGCGCCTGGCCTGGCCTTCAACCTATCATTTCTGGCAGATGGATTTTGGAGGCATTTTGTCTGGGAGACGGATATGAGCCTAGTCTGTGGAGGAACTAAACAGAGCCCAGTGAGGTTCAGGCTCGTGGGAGTGCATATAAATATCAGTCAGGCCAAAGAGACCTTTCCAGGTTGGCTGTTTGAGCTGGTCAAATGAAGTAGCTCATTTACTTTGCCTTCTAAGCTCTGTAGTCACAACCAAAAGAATTAAAACAGTGTGTCTGTGTGTAAGGCAGCAAATGTACCTTTTACTCTAGAAACAAAAATATCATTTCTGACCCAACAATAGCCGGATCCCTGTGAATGAAGGGTTTGCATATTTTCCTGTTTTAACGGTTCTAGTATAAACAGCCCAAGCCCAGGCCTGATTGTCAGAAGGTCCTGAGCAGCCCAACCAGAATGCTGGAAATGACTCCTTCAGCCCTGAGGACCTGGATCCGGCTTAGTGCCAGGATTCGGGCTTGTGTTTAACAGTAGCAACGGGGTCAGGAGTTGAGGGAGAGGGCAATTGCAGTGATCTCCAAGACCACAGCTAATGCCAGAACAACAGCAATAGCAGCTGCAGAGGCAAAAGAAGCCGTAGCTGCCATGTATTGATAATTTATTTGTACAACCCCAGGCTAAGTGTGTTGTTATTTATTTGAATACTTACAAAAGCTTGATGTGGTAGGCCTTATTATTCCAATTTTCAGAATGAGGTTCAGGGAAGTTGAGCAGCTTTTCTGAGGTCATACAGCATTTAAGGGAAAGACACAGGATTATGTGAAGGCATGTTTGACTCCTAATCATGACAAGACACTGCACACAGTAGCCCAGGTCACAAACATCATTTTCTGTGCCAGTTGGGGATACAGGGCTTTGGTTCTAGAAGCAGGCCAGGACACCTCTTCAGACACATTGCTGGTCCCTGCTTTTTTTTCAAGGTGTCCCCTCCCCACCACCCCAGCTATACTGGTCTCCAGCAGAGGGAGATGGCTGGCAGCAGGGGCTAGAAGGCCCTCTTCTAGGTCAAGGCAGTCCCTAATTTCTGTGTCGATTTTTTTGTGTCCTGAGAATGGGACCACAAGTCTCTCTGTTAGGCTAGCAAAGGACTTAACATTGGCTGGGCACAGTGGCTCATGCCTATTATCCCAGCACTTTGGGAGGCCGAGGTGGGTGGATCTCTTGAAGTTAGGAGTTCAAGACCAGCCTGGCCAACAGAGTGAAACCCTGTCTCTACTAAAAACACAAAAATTAGCTAGGCATAGTGGTGGGTGCCTGTAATCCCAGCTACTCAAGAGGGTGAAGCAGGAGAATCGCTTGAACTCAGGAGGCAGAGGTTGCAGTGAGCCGAGATCGCACCGCTGCACTCCAGCCTGGTCGACAGAGTGAGACTTCATCTTAAAACAAACAAGAAAAGAACAACAACAACAAATTAAAAAGAAAGACTCAACATTTATTGATCAACTACTGATTATATATTTACAGATCCAGACTGATCCAGAGAGCTTGGCTTAAGGAGACTTTCCTGGGCCTAGAACAGATAATTGGTGCTGGTGTGTAACAAAATTATGCTTCATCCAAAGGATGGATTATTAAGCAATAATTGAAAACCATTTTTCAAAAGAATAAGGAGAAAAACCCTATGGTGAAAGGTTAAAACAAGCAGGACACAAAACTGCAAATTTTATGTGTATGTGTTAATTATAAAAATTAGACTTATTTTAATTGAAATATATATTTAAAAAAGACTGGAAGAATGCCATCAAAATGTTAACCGTGGTTACCTTGTGAGACGATGAATGGGATTATTGTAGTGTTGGTGTTTTCTTTTTTTGTGCATTTTAATGTTTTATTTTCCCAGTTTTCTTCAGTTTGAATTTGTAAGGGGGGGTAAAAGTGAAAATGTGAAAAGTCTTAATACCTAGCACTGGAAATGCATAGATATGATGACTGAGTAATTGTTACCCCATCCTGTCTTGAATGGATGCAGCAGGCAAAGTGTCTCTTCGCCTCACTGCCTGAAGTTTATTTCAAGGGCAAGAATGGAGGCCTCTGGAATCACTTCCGTCCTGTCCCGGCAGAACCTGAGCGAGGCCTGTGCGGTGCGGGTAGGGAGCCGCCCCTTCCGGTCGTCGAGGCGCTCTTCATTTGGTTGGAGAGACGAGTGCACTGCAAGAAATAGAGGCAGCCAAGCGCCTGGGCCACCATCAAGCGGGGTTGAAAGGGGGAGGGTAGGCTTTTTTGGGCGTAGGTCGGGACCCGTGGGCGCCAATCAATGCTATGGTGCAAAGGGGCCGAGCACAGCCTGTGGCCACCCCGGGAGTCCACCAGCGTTAGCCCGTGGCGGTTCCTGGTTGGCCGCAGATCCCGACGGGCGCCGCACAGCGGCGGCATTGCCAGCGCAGAGCTCCAGTTCTCTGCCTTGCCCCTGGGTCCGAGCACCGGAGCCTCGGGTGTCGGCGGGGAGCAGAAATCTCGGATTGAGAAATACGGGAGGGTCTCGTCAGAGGCTGAAGGTGCGGCAGCCACTCTGGGGACCCAGCGAGAATGGGGTCGCCAGGCTCTCGGCGAGCCCCTCCTTTAGGTGCAGCTCCTGGGCCGCCGAGGGAGGCGGCGGTAATGTCGCCCGAGACCAGCAGAGGGCAGCCTCGAGGCCGTGAGCCCGTATGGCGACCTTGCCGAACCGCGGGCTCCCTTCCAGCTCCCGGACTCTGCGGGGTGGGGGCGGCCTTGGAGCCCAGGGACCAGCGACCTCAGTCTGCCGGAGCCCTGCGCCGAGGCCCAGGGGCACCCCCCGAGATGTGGTCAAACTACAGCCCTTAGGCAGCGTCACTCTGAGACGGCAAGGGCATAAAGGGTGAAAGGGGACCAGATGCCTCAGAAGGGGTTAGAAAGAAACAAAACCCAACGCACACAGGGAATTTGTTCTCAAGCAACAGATTCCAAGCGTGTAGAAACCTTTTAAAAGATGCTGGTGAGAGCTATGAGAGTCTTCGCGTTCTTGGCGTGGGAAGTCGGAGGCTAGTAGCCCGATGGCTCCTGACCGCACTGGAGACGTGGAGCAAGAGGGACCAGCGATCCGTGCTGGGGGCAGAGGGACTGTGGGCCAAGGATCCAGACACACTTAACTGGGGATTCCAGCCCCTACTCTGGCCACTCAGTTGGTGTTGAACTGGAGCAACTCACTGTACCGCTCTAGCCTCCGACTAATCACTTCTGTAAAATGGGCATGGAGGGCTCCGGGTCTTGTAGGGGCGCTAGGGATTTGAGACAGCAGGAACTTCCTCACTGCTGCGGCAACCTTGGGTTCCTGGGTTTGCAGCTGGGCTGAAAGGATCCTTTCATCGCACGTTTGCCTGACGTGGCTGCTTTAGAGACCAAGGCCCTCCAGGCTTTGCAACCCAGTTGCGCGTGGGCAGCCACGGCCGTGGAACCGCCGGGATCGCCTCAGCAGCGCTCCCGCCAGCTCCCTACTTCCCGCCTTGGGCACCCTCTCCAGAAGACAGCGCTTATCAGCACAGAAATTGAGACCCCCCACACCCGGGGAGCGGTGGGTCTCCCAGGAAACCTGGCGAACGGCCAAGGACCACCGGACCTGAGGTCCCCTGAGGCGCTAAACAGACCCATCTATGAGCACATTCGGCAGACACACCCAAGTTCATTTGACTGGCCTCGATCTCTCTCAGAGTGTGTGCACACGGGCACCCATTAGCTTCTCTTGGCTGGTTTCCTCATCTGTAAACTTCGAAAGCAGAGTATTTCCCGGGATGATTGTGAAAATCATGTCCAAACTGAAAAGGCCTGTGTAAATGCGTGGTGTAATGATGACTTATGAGCAGCCAGCCCTGTACGTGTCTGCAGGAGCCAGGAGGATAGATGCTAGAAGGTTCTACAGATGTGTGCACATACACATCACGTATGTGTAAAGGTGCACACCTGTCCCTAGACACATATCGAATGCACACACGTATGCGTGTACGAGTGGCTGAGAGTGAAGGGGCTAATACAGGGTTCATACAGGATATCATCCTCCAGTCTTGTGCGTGCACACTACGCCATCAGGCACGGCTGTCTGTGCCTGGAGACACCGCGTGGCACCGGAGGAGCTGCTCAGCCGACCCATTTCTTCCGAGCTGGGTCGGTGCCACCCGGGGAAGTAGGATCTCGGGTGCTGCTCTGGAGCGCGGGAAAAGTCCGGATCCGGGTCTGCTGGTCAGCGCTTCGGCGCCGCCGGGTTTCTTTATCTCTCATCTGCGGGCCGGGGAGCAGCTCCAGTTTCAGTGGGAACCAAGACCCCCAGCCTGCTGGTGGGGGAGGAAGCAGAGAAGGAGGCCACTCTGGGCACAAGAGGGTGCAGGGCCCCACTCTCCAGGTCTGTGGTCCTTTCTTTATCTCCCTAGGTCACACCCCCAACTGAAAATAAAGAAGGGTCCCTGACTCATTCAGGTCAGGGAAGGCGGCCCAGAGCCCCCCTGCCCTCACAAGCCATGGTGAAGGGAGGTGAAGCCAGGGTTTGCCACGGCCTGGGAGGAAATTCGGCTGCAGGGTCTCTTTGGGCTGTAGCGCTGGCCCGGGGCCCCAGGACGTGTTAAGGTGTGCGTGGGAGGCGGGCAGCATGGCTACCGAAGAACCCTCCATTACCGCACCCGAAGACCGCCAGACTCGTCCCCCTCTCTTTTTCCAAGGGTTCTGAGCTGCGCAGCACTCGCATCACCCAGAAGTGTCTGCGGAGAAAATGACCTCAGTGTAAGCCCAAGGCTGCCGCCCGCAAAGGCAATACCGTGTAGGCTGGTTTCCCCCCGCGACCTGGGTTTTTAAGTCACCGAAAGCGACAGGGCAGGGTCACAAACGCTCTCTCGCCTTCTCTGCAGACCCATTCGGCTGACAGGCGGGTGTAGCGCAGAAAATTCGAGGCCGGGCGCTGGAGGAGTCTCCGCGGCCCGGAGAAGGCACACAGGCGCACCTGACAGGCGCAGCTGGAACAGACGATACGCGGGTTCGGATCTGGCCGGCCAACCGAGCCCAGCGGTCGCGAAAGCCAGAGTCGCCACGAGGTTGAGCAAGATTCCATTTCTGGTGATCGGTCCGGCGGGGAGCCACAGTCCCTAACGCCTCCGGAGACTTTAAGTAGGAAAACATAATGCTGGTGGGAGCAAGGTCCAAGGAATTTAGTGGCAGAAGCCTTTCAGGGGGAAAGGCAGATCCGTGCCTCCTCTGAGCCTGGGGGTGGGAACAGCCCCTGGCCTTGTAGCCCCTGTTCCGGGGGATCCGCTGGGCCCACCAGTTGGAAACCTCCCTATATGGGGTTGAAAGTGGCCAGTGGGACGGCCCCGCCGCCCCTCCCTCGGGATTCCACAGGGCCCTGACCCGGCCTTTATCTCAGCACGGTCAGCAGTCGCGGGGGCTTCAGGAAGGAGGACAAAGGCCCGGTGTCACTGCGGGCGGGGGCTCGGTTTCCTGGCTCTCTGCGCACACTCACAGGCTTTAGCGGTTGTTGGGGGAAGATTTTTAAAAATATGTGTCGAATTTCCTTTTTTTCTTTTCTAGAAACAAACAAACAAAAAAGGCAAAAGGCATATTCCCCTTTGCTCCTCGTCCATAGGGATTAAAGTTTCCTGGGATTCTGCCCTTTTTTTTCTTTGACTGCCTAGAAATACTTGTTCTCCCTTGTACATAGAGGAAAATGAGGGGAACGGTTTTTTAAAATTGAGTTTGATGCTATTGTTATTACTAAGGACAGCCGGGCAGGCTGAGGTCCCAGTGTGGGTGATCGGAGTCGGCCTCGCGCTGGTGCTCTGCGGCCTCTGCCCTGTGCGCTCAGCACCCCTGGGGGCAATCAGGGCCCCTGAGTATTTGCCCGCCGCCCCACCGTCGAAAGCACCCTGTGCCTAGACTGGCCGACTCATTCTCCCCCGAATTTTGTTTAGACCTAGCAAGGGGGACTCGGCCCGCACCCCAGAACCTGGGCTTGCAGCGCCGCCAACAGGCCCGCGGACGCGAGGCGCTAGCGACCAGGCCGGGGTCTTCTTCGCTGCGGGCAGCTTTCGCTCCCCCACCCGCGGGCGGCGCCTCTGTCGCCTGCAACTCGGCCCAACCCGCTTCCTGCGTTTGCCCCTCAGGTTTCCCGTTTCTCCACAAAGGCCTAGGGGAGCCTCGCCCACAGGCTGACCCTGCAACCTCTGGCCCGGTGGCTACCTTCTGCTTTTCTAAAAAAGAAAAGGAAAAAAAAAAATCAAACAGTCGAGGGAGGCGCGTGAGGACTGGAGGCGCCGGCCAGAGAAGCTGTGAGTGGGTCTGTGGCTGGCCCCAACCCCCCTGGGTCGGTGCCGCTTCGTGGATCAGCATGGCCTTTCTCAGAGAAAACCTCCTAAACATGTGAAGACCGCTTTGGGCGGCTCAGCACCCACCGTCTGTGCCTTCAGGGCCTTGGGTGTTCGCTGCGACGGCAACCGCGTGCGCCTCACTCTCACGGCCAAGGGGCTAGGGCAGGGTGGATGCAATCGCGTGCGCCTGGCCCCACGAAGGTGCTGGCAGGGGTGCCTGTGGCCGCTGGGTTAGGAAGTCAAATCCTAGAAAGTTATTACTAAAGATTCTTTTTCCCCCCTTCCTTTCTTCCTTGCTTCTTTGCTTCCTTTTTTTTTTAAATAGGGGAAGGGAAAAAAACATTATTGAGCATCTACTATAAACTGGGCACTTAAAAATTAGAAAATTTAATTATTTTAATAATTCCAATACACACAGGTATGTATTTCTATTTTATAGAGGAAAACACTGAAATTCGAATGGGTATTTTGGCCAAGGTTACACAGTTACTAAAGAGGACACCAGGCTCCATCCCAATTCTTCATGAACAGGCCCCTGTCTTTGCCCGTCCTGCCCAGGCCACCTCCCAGAAGTGACAAGATCCCAGAGCAAGCTTTTCACAGCTCAGCACCAAGCCTGTGCAGCAAACAGCCTGCACAGCGCAGTTTCTGTGGCACAGTCTGCCCACAGCTCAGTCTGCGTTTCCTTCTATTGCAGGCTCCCCCTTACCACGCAGCTCCCTCGAGCATCAGTGGCAGCGAGGCTCAGCTGCTGTCAAGTTTCCTTTTAAAATTTCCGTGGCATTTTGCCCCACAGATAGCTGGATGACCTCTGGTTGGTCTCTCTTCTTAGGACCTGAGATTCCTCAAATGTAATTTTGGGTTGCTAGATCCAAGACACTCTTTTTATGACAGCCTGGAACCCTCTCTCCAGAAAGTGGAACGTTGCTAAGACTGCTTGGCTTTAAGAATCCTTAATTCCTGGTTGTCCCTAAGTATGGCTCTTAGTCCCATCCCTTTCCCGTCTTTTCCTGTGGGTCCCACAGTCTACTCCAAGAGCAGGGGCTGCCACACAGTGGTGGCAGAACTGACGGGCAGGGCCCCAGGGTCATCACCGGGTTAGATCTGCAGAATGGGGGACACTGCAGGGGTCCTGAGCCTGATCAAGTTGCTTCCTGGCCTTAGACCCCCACCCGGAGGCCAGGAATCTGGTCCAGCGATTGTGTCCATGAAGCCTGGCCCAGGCCTTCATAAAGGAAAGAGTTCAGTTGAGAGCAAACTGTCTTGGGCCAGACCCAGATTCCTGTCCCATCTTCTGCTTGTCCAGCTGCATGAAGCCTGGGAATGGCCCCAATTTCCACCCACCACCAGGGGGCTCCGTGTAGCCTGACCTCCAGCCTTGGCTTCCTGGAAACCCTGGCAAAGGCTGGATGCACCTAACCTGGAATGAAAGGTCCAGGGCCTGTTGCTCATTCAAGCCTCAAATGTGGAGCAGCAAACTATTTACTGATGCAAGCGGGAAACAGGCTATCGATACCCTCTGGAGTCGGGTACAGGACCATCTCCAGAACTCTGTAGGTCTCCTCTCCCACAGTCCCTTGGTGCATGTACTTGAATGGCAAAGATTTCTCAGGGTCCCTCTTGAGAACAGGATACCCACCCCCCCCAACTTTTCCCTCAACCAACCCACTTACTCTGACTGGGCAATTTTAGTTAGGTGGAGGTGACTGTAAGAATTTCTGTGTAAGTGTGAGGAGGGTGCTCATACTGTCAGCAGTGTGTGAGGATGTTTACACCCAGCACACACATACTCTTCATGCAAGAACAACTCATTACCCACACTGGCCGGGTACTTGTATTAACAACTCATTACCCAAACTGGTTGGGTACTTGTATTAAACTCTATTTACATTGTATTTACACACTGACCAACATATATACATACATCCACATGGTCCAGCCATCTAGACCAGACTGTATATGCTGAGGCATAATTGCTATATATCAGGAACTCTTTAAATATTTTTACCTTCACTTAGGGAATTGCTTAAATCAGCTTCTATAACAGAAACTCAAAAACGCAAAGAGGGAGGGAAGAGAAAGGAAATGAAAGATGAAGAAAGGCTGCCATTGAACTAAACTTTTGGCACTGGGGGAAAATGACCAAACTTAAGAGCCTTGGAGAAATCCTAAGCGCTGGAATTAGACAGATTTTTCCTATGGGCATCCATGGGGAAGTGGGGTATGATTCGGTTCCCTTCTCCTATCTCCTGCAATCCCTGTGTAGACCCAGGAAACCCTCACTGAGTCCTTCATTTTGTCTTCCTTACTTGGTGAGGCTGCTAATCCCTTCCCAGCTTTGGATGCCTTTTGCCTTTCAGTTCTCAGGGGAGGAGACAGGCTGGTCCTTCATTGCTGGCCCCCACCAACTTCTCCCGTCTCACTGCAGGTGAGCTGCTACCTGCCCACAAGGGCTTGGTCCTGGAGTCTTCCCCTCTCCTGCTTTCTCTGTTTGAGACAGCAGTTGGGGGAGTGCTGACAGCCAGCCTCAGAACAGGGAGACTCTGCCTGATGAAGCGAAGGCTCTGTCCATATTCTTTTATTTTTCAGCAAGCCAAGAATACACACCCACAAATGCACACATCACCAATGAGGTACGAATGCCACACACTGTAGTCCCAGTAAGCACTTTCTAAGTGTTAGCCATATGGTTATTACAATGCTGAAAATATATGTCCACTCTGCAGGCAAATGACAGACACACACACCTCCCACCCTGTCACAACTGACACTGTACATACACATTTGTAGCAGATACAGACTACACAATTGCCCATGAGCTACAGTTTTCACACTAGAGAAAGCACACAGACACGCACACGGCAGGCTGCTTTCTGTTCTGCAACTCCCCTTAGTCAGCCAGACAGTGGAGCAGCTGGGCACCAAAGGCACCCAGACACCAGGTCTGACTAGCTTCTAGGGCTCCCGGCCCCAGCTGAGCCTCCCCTCTCCATCCTGCTCCTGGCAGCTCCTGGTAGGCTCCAGTCCCAGTCTCAGGGTGATGTCCCCTGAAAATCCCCCGTGGCTTATTCTCCTGCCTTGTAGCCTTCCGCAGGATGCCTGTGGGGTGGGGGCACAGGGGGCATTCTGAGCAGGAGCCACTTGGGCTCAACTACATATAACAGAGCTACCACCCTGAGGTTCCTATGGCCTGACCACTGGAGGGCTGAAGTGAGAGGCCCGCAGTCTCATTCCCTTGGTGCCAAATCTCTCCTGGCCCACCAGCCGGCCTGGACCTGCCACCACACTGCTGGCCAGGCCCCGAAATAGACGGGGGCAGTGAGGGACGCACAGCTGGGGTGCGGGGTCTAGTCCCAGCTGAGCAGCAGCCCGCAAGAATCAGCTGATCTATCTCATCAGAAGTCGGAAGTCATCTATCCCATCAGAAGACTGAAGGCCGACCACCCCCTAATCCGCCTGGGAGAACCAGACTGCAATCAGGTCAAACGTCTGTGTGCCTGCGCGGAAGCACGGATCTTAATTCGTTATTTGAAGATCTCAGTAAAGGAAGAGAGAGAAAGAAAAAAATTTCTGCAGCCACGAAGTATGTTCAATCCTTAGTGAAACCTCCAAATCGCCTATTCATATCTCAAGGTAAATGAATTCTGACTATTAAAAATAATAAAGCAGTCACTCCTCACATTTGTACAAGGGTTAGCAGCTTGTAGCGCACTTCCACAACCAGAATTTTATCTATTAATACTTGGAACAAATTCTTGGCTGTTATAGTTGACTCAAAATCGAAAAGTATGAGAACAATAATAAAAACACAGCCAGCCCATAAACTTAGTACAACTGTGTATAAGGTAGAATACAAACTTGAATGGGTACAAAATAAAACAAGTCCTACCTATAGTAACGCTTTGTGAACGAACCGCGGCAGAAAGTCTTTCTGCTGACGTTAAACAGCTGCAACGAGCCAGTGATGACACCGAAAACAAACAATCCCCAGGAAAACAAAGCAGCAGCGACAGCCACAAACGCCCGCCACCCCAGTTGCTCTCAATCCTTGTTTAGCTCCTTCTGAAAAAGATAAAATTTTGCTGAAAATCTCCCACTTTTAACTAGTTGCTGAACTAACTTAGGCGCGAAAGAAATAAGTAAGTCTGTGTTAAAAGGAAGAACAAAAAATTTATTCGGAAATCGACAAGGCAAAAAACAAAAACAAAAACACGAACAAAACAAAAACACAACAAAAGTGCTCTAGTTCTCTCTAGAAAATCTGGTCCCCCAAACGACAAACTACAGGACAACCAGGGCTGCGGTTTTCGGGCCGGGCCGGCTCGGGGCCACAAGACCGCCTAGGTAGGTCGCTGTCGGGTTTCACATTTCTCCTTCCCAAGGTGGGAGAAGCAGGACATTTGAAAAACAAAAAGCAGGAAGGACGAGCCGTCCCTGCAGCGAGGGCCAGGCAGGCAGTCATCTCCCCGGGATCCAGGACTTGCATCGGAAGATCCGGGGACATTTGTTTCTGACTTTTTTCTTCAGCTAGGGAGAGGGTGAAACTTCCCCAATTGGTAGACGAAACCGTCTTTTATTGGATATATTCTCCTACCTCTGAACACTGCTTTTTGAAGCCCCGACAGGCACTCTAACACAAATCTTCCAGAAGAGAAGATGAAGAATACTAAAGCTTTTGATTTTCATGTTTGGATTTAGCAAACTCCAAGGCCACAATACTTCCCCGGTTGCCCGGTGAATGTTTTTTTCCTTAAAAAGAAATTTTTTTTTGGATACTCTCTTAAAAAGCCCCACCAATCTTTTAAACAAAACGTTAGCCAGCCGCCGGGGCCCGGAGGTGCCCGAAGCGCCGGGACCGACAGCGGAAGACACGCAGCCTCCCCTCTGCGCGGGCCCGTGGTGTAAACCAAGCACAGGCCTCGGAGCCGGGCTTCTCCGGCTCCCGCTGGTTCCCAACCCCCGCAACGCCTAGTGGGCCCTGCGGCAAGCAGCTTCTGAACAGCTTCAAGAGGGTTCGCGGAGCAAACACACAAACTGGTCCGTCCCTTTCTCTCGCGGCGCGGGTACCGCCGCCAATCCAGTCCGGCGCGTGTAGCCAAAGACTGCACGGCAGTCGGGCGGGGAACGCCGAGCGCTAGCGCACCGACCTGTGAGAGAAGGCCAAGAGGTCTGCGCAGCCGACGCCGGGTCGCACCTCAGCCTCGGGCGCTTTCCGCGGTCAATTTGGGCAGGAGACGCTGGGGCTCCGGAAAGAGAAGAGCCCGGCAGAAAGCGCGCAGAGAGGCGTCTTCAGGCCGGGGGAGTGCAAGGGCATAGAGGTCACGGAGGTGAGCACAGAAGGACAAGCAGAGGGACAAAGAGGGGAGAGAGGAGCTGAGGAGAGCGAAAAAGCACAGAGGGACCCTGGGCGCTGGCTCCAGAGGAGGCCCCAGAGGGTGCGAGGTCCGGCTGGCGGCGGCGGCTGCGACCAGGGCCGGCGCCGCGCGTTCCTGCATCCTCGCATCCGTCCGTACTGGCATGCGGTGGGCTCTCAGAGATCGAGGCGCGAATGCAGGGCGCCGGTCTTGCTGTCGTGGTCCCAGTAAGAGCAATGCATCATGGCGAGCTCGGGCTGCCGGGCGCAAGCGAACTGCAGGCCGGGCGCACTGCTGGGCGCGGGCGCCGGGGGCGCGGCGGTGGCTGGGCTGGCGGGGCTGAGCTGGCCCGGGGGCGGCGCGGCGGCCCCGTGGTGCGGTGGGGCCGGCGGCGGTGCGGCGGCCGCGTGCAGATGGTGTGCGTGCGGATGCGGGTGAGGGTGCGGTGGAGGCGGGGGCGCGGCCGGCGGGCCTCCCAGGCCATTGTACGAGTTCACTACGCCGGGGGGCAGCGCCATGCTCTGCACGCGTGTGTACGGCCCGTACGAGGCGGCCGGGCCTGCCAGCCCCTTGACCACAGCGGCCGCGCCAGGGCTACCCGGGCCCGCGGCCGCAGCCGCAGCCGCCGCAGCCGCTGCGGCCGCCGCCATCTGGCAGGAGGCATAGGGCATGGGTGAGGGAGGCTGCGGTAGCGGCCACGAGTTGTTAAGGAAGCCGGATTGCAGGTACTTGGGGGGCGCCAGGTAGCCGTAGCCGTCGGCCCCGGCGCCCGCCACGCCGCAGCCTCCCGCGGCGCCTCCGGCCCCGAAGAGCCCCTTGCCCGGCTGGAAGTGTGCCGGCGGCGGCCGGAAGGGCCGCTTCATGCGGCGGCGGCGCCGGTAGTTGCCCTTCTCGAACATGTCTTCGCAGGCTGGGTCCAGCGTCCAGTAGTTGCCCTTGCGCTCGCCGCCGCCCTCGCGCGGCACCTTGATGAAGCACTCGTTGAGGCTGAGGTTGTGGCGGATGCTATTTTGCCAGCCCTTCTTGTTCTTCTCGTAGAACGGGAACTTGGCGATGATGTACTGGTAGATGCCCGACAGCGTGAGCCTCTTCTCTGCGCTCTCGCGGATCGCCATGGCGATGAGCGCCACGTACGAGTACGGGGGCTTCTGCGCCGGGTCTGGCTTCTCCGGGGCTGTCCCGCCGCCACCCCCGCCGCCCTTGCCTGGGCTCGGTGGCGGCGCTTCTGACTCCTTGACTGCGCGGCCGGTCTCCGGGGTCAGCAGGGCCCCCGCGGCGTCCTCGGGCTCGGGGTAGCTGGCCATCATGACAAAGCCGGCGCGCCGCGGCCGGGCCGCCTCTGCTTTTCGCTCCTGACTCTGGCGCGGCTAAGAGTTGGGGCGCACGAGTCCGCTTGCGGCCGAGTCTCAAACTTCTGGAGACTGCGGATGCCGCCCGCGCTCGCTCGCTGGAGGCCTCTCGCTGCTCTCCCCTCTCCTTCCCCTTCCCCTAGGGAGCGGCCGGCGGGAGTGGAGCTCAGCCTCTGGCCATGGGGAGTCCGCCCAACAGAGAGGGGCTCCGGCCTCGCCGCCCCTCCCCGCCCAGGCCAGTCCCCGCCTCGGTGGGTTTTCTTTTCTGCGCTCTTCCCCTCCCCCCGCCCCCCGGTTTCCCGAAGCACGACCCGCGTCTCTGGCGGAGCAGCCTCCTGGAGTCCCTAGTGCGCCAGGAGCCTCGCTCAGTTCTGATTCGTATGGGCTCCACCAAGTTCCGCTTGCGTCAGGCGCCTTCGCCCCTATAGCGGGGCGGCCAGCCTCGCACGGGCGAGTTCATCTCCAAGCTACTTTTTGTAAACGCCCCGCACAGCCTGGACCGGCCTACCCCCGCCCGGCGAGCCTCGGGGGGCCAGCCGACAGCCTGGCTCAGGCTCTCACGAGCCCTTGAAATCTGTCGGTGCTCGCTCTGCGGACTGGGCCGGGAGATGACGATGACCCCGGGGGGGGTTCCGCCCGCACCCGACCAGAGCCCAGGAAGCTCGGGCCCCAGCGAGGAGAGGCACTCCAAGCCTCCTCGCGACTTTCAGGTGAAAGAAAACGACTCTTTGCTTTGCCGTTTGCCGCTGTCTTGAGGCTGAACTTCTAGCTCGGGGCTGGGGAGGGGCGAGACAGCGAGGGGGCCGGACGCGGTAGGGTGGGGAGAGCTGCGCTGAGGTTTTGGGAAAGTCAGCCCAGAAACGCGTGTGACTACGAAGAAACCTCGGCCTGGCCTGTCCCTCGCGCTCTCAGAGTGATGGGGCTGGAATAGGGCTGGGGAGAGGATCTCTGGGAATAGTCGCCTAGGGGCGCCGTCTGAATCGCCTATGCCTCTTCCTGCGTTGCTAGTGGATCTAGGAACCAGGCTCCTCCTTGGAATCCGCGTACTACTCCTACGGGGTTGGGTTGAAGGTTAGATGTGTGCTTTAACAACACGAAGTAGGTGCCCCCACAGCTACTGCGCTAACGCAGGCGGGGATGTGGCCCGGGACTTTGAGGGACTGTGTATGTGTGTGCACAGGGGTCACATATGGAAGTCATGGAGAGGAGCTGTCCTTGAGATGGGTGAGATTCCAGGTGCATGTGTGCTGCTTAAAAACACAGGTATGCACATGTACAAGGTGTGAGATTGGTATTTACAAGATAAAACACACCTACACTGATAGATATGTAGTATGTGCACCAAGTATTAAAGTAGCTGGTGGATATAGCATCTTCTCTCTCTTTTTCTCATTTCTTCTTCCTTCCCCCCTTTCTTTCTTTCTTTGACAATTCGTCGATGCCTCTTTCCCTCCCAGTGTATGTATTTTGTCACCGGCTGGGAAGAAAAACATCAGACTGAGGAAGGTACTTGTTCAAATCTCTCTCCTGATGAGACGTTTGTTCTGATCTCTCTCCAGAGGATCAGGAGTTAGTTGTCACCTACCTTAAGTAGAATTCTGATTGGAATCCAGTTATGTCAGCAAGTACAGAGATTGTTTCAGGAAAAATCAGATGTGCCTTTTAACTGTGCTCCTTAATAGTGCCTTTTAACTTGACCTTAACAAAAAGTCTGCAGTCATAAAGTATGAGAGAGATGGCCAGTGTTTTGAATCCTCAAGCTCCAAACTCTTTGGTGCTGAGGAGCGGGGCAAGACTGCCTTATGGAGGAAGGCAGACTGAATGGATGTCATGTAGGTGTGTGTTAGTGATTGGCATGTCTGGAGTGGCTGGCTCAATGCCTGTCCCCTGCCTCTTCCTCCCAGGCTGCTTAGTCTCTGAGGGTTCTCCGGAAGCCCAGGGAACCTTCAGTGGCCTGTGGCTCCAGCATCCACAGGCCACCTTTAAGTGTTCCCTGCTGCTCACTCAGGCCTCTGATCTGCATTCTGAGATGAAAGGGAGGGAGGACAAGGGTGGTGAGGCTCTTTGGAATTCAGCATCTTGAAGATGACACCAGAGAGGTCAGCAGGGCAGCCCTTGCCTGGTCACAAGAGTGAGAGGGAGCAAGGCCATCCCCAAAGTAGTTTTTTTTTTTTTTTTTTTTTTTTAATGAGCATTCTCCCACTGCACCCAACAGACATGGGGGAAGCAGCAGTTCCGTAGAATCCCTGCTGCTGCTTTCTGAGCTGTAGTGCAGATGTTTTTCTTCTTCCTTATCCCCATCCGTGCCCAGGCCTTGGGTGGGAGTGGTGAGTCAGGTTTGGGGCTGCTGCAGATTGGCTTCAGTGCCTATCCTCCCCCAAGCCAGGGCCTGGGCAGGGGGGAAAAACAGCTGGGTCGGGCCCCAACCTGGTGGGGGGCTGCTCTCTTCTTTTCTCTCTCTTTTTTTTTTCTGACCACCCAGGCTGGCTCTCTGCCTCTCTCTCTCTCTTCTTCTCCTCGCAGGCATTTCCGCTGCTCAGCCCTGCAGCAGCCAGGTGTAACAGCATTGTTGTGTGTGTCATCACTTCCCTGAATTCCACACTCGGCTCTCTTTTCAGGCTTTAAGGAGCCTGTGTGTGTGTGTGTGTGTGTGTGTGTGTGTGTGTGTGTATGTGTGTGTGTGTTTAGGGGTTGGGGCAAAGGAAAGAGTTCCTCTAAAGGATTTTCGGAGTAGAAAGGAGTTCTGTTTCGAAAATATTGATTTCTGACTGTCCCTTAGAGGAACAGAACCCCCAGCCACGGTGAAGAGGATGCCTGATGCGTGTACCCTGGGAAGGGCTGGAATCAGTCTCCCCAAGATGTGCCTTCACATGGCTGTCGGGCATTCGAAGGCTCAGAAAACAGGCCAGAAAATGCGGGCGGGAAGCCTGGCAGGATGATTACTTTCAGGTCCGCTCCGGGTCTCTGCGGGAAAAGCCAGGAGCTTCGGGCTGGAGGTAGAGAAGCCTAGGGAGAAGTGTAGAATCCTCTCCATGCCCGCCCAGCCAGAGGTCGGTGGAGCGGGCGTTCCAGGAAGCGGTGCGGCGCGCCTTGATTTACTTCTCAACCATCGGAGGCAGGTTGGTTGCTGGCAAGGACGGGATCCTCTCTGAACAGGGCATACTTTGCCTAGGTTTTATGGACGCCAGGGCCAGTTCCTTTTCTCCTCGCGGCATTGGCGCGACGCAGGACCCCAGCTTGGTGACCTTCGGGCAGCGCTCACCTCCAAAGGCCAGGGTGGTGGGCTGGGCAGAGCTCACTGCCTCTTTGCCCCAGTTTTTCAGGGTCCGGCAGCTGCAATTCAGGAGCCACCGGCGCCTCCTGACCATGGTCTCACCGGAGTGCCGCTTGCGGATACGGTTCCAGGGACCCGCCGACTGAGCGCAGTCTCAGCTCCCGCGCCTCCTTGCAGCCTGGCCCCGCGCCTCGGAGGCCCCGACAGCCCGCCCGAGCGATCTACTCGGCTCTGATGGAGACGCTTTTCTTCTCCAGGGCCGGGAATTCTGCAACAGCGGCAGAAGCGGCAGCGCCTCGGGATCCCGGCGGCCCAGCCCTACTAGGGGAGCATTGCGGCTGCTCCGAGACAGGCAGCTCTTCCCTAGAACCGCTCAGCTTGCCCCGCGCCGCCGCTGGCTGCCTGAACCAGGTTCCGCGGTCCCCTTTCCTAGTGGGACCCCGAAACACCCGCCGGCTTCCCACTCCTGAGCGGGAGAGAAGAATAGAGCCTGCGGCAACCCTCTCCTTGCAGGGATGGCCTCTGCGGTGCTTGGACAGCAAAGGGAAGCTTCACTGTGCCTATTGTTACATCCCCATACACTCCACGCCTCAACAACTGTCAGCACTCCCTCCCTCCCGGCCCTCTGCACTCATACCTCAGGGACTCGGTGTCCCTCCACTCGGGTTGTGTTACTCCACTCACTTCTGCCTCCCCTCCCTCTCAGTCAACTCCAGATCCCCTCTAGTTTTCCTCTCCCCTGCCCCCCCAACTTCTCTCCCACTCACCAGCTACACATACGAATTCAGATCCTGCACGTGTTGGTGGAAAACATGTCAAGCCAATGCCCAGATCCTAAGCCTTTTCACACACTGCTCACCCTCCCATCTCATGACACAGAAGGACCTCTGGGCTCCATGTTTACAAGCCTGACTCCCAGAAGCCTATTGATTCTCTGATATCCTTGGGCTGTGGTTGGGGTGACTGGGCTGCCGCCTAGGTGTTTCCATGATGGGATTGCTGCACAGACTGCAGAGAAGCTCAGGTACACAGTACATTCCAGATACACTTTAACATGCACAGGCCACTCACACAGGCTTCATCTCTGTCTGGCTTGCTGCTCAGACCAGCAGGCTGCAGCAGCACACACCCACACAGCACCAAGTCTGAAGCCAGTGGGTATTAGTCTGAGAGGAGAGGAGTGGAGAGAGAAAGAGATATTGAGAAAGAGGAAAGAGAATCGACTTCCTACTCTGGGGAAGAACTCACACATGAGAGCAGTTTTCTGTTGGTAAGTGTCTCATTGAGCTCCCCTCTTCTCCCCCAGAAGGGCTGAGAGGCAGCAGACCAGAGCTCTGGGCTCCTTCTTACCTTGCTGATGTTGGGCTATGAATCCACTAGCATCATTTTGTCCCAAGGAGTATGTGCCCCACCTTCGATCAGGCAGAATGCAGGGCAGTTATAGGCCTTTCTCATGGTGGAGACTAACTTGGAGAAAGGCAGAAGGGGCTGGGTCCATATGAGGCCCTCCTCCCTCCAAAGACCCCTGGGATGCTGTCAGAGGCAGATTCTAGGGTGGCAGGCGCTGCTGACAAGCTTCCTCTGATATCCCTCATGACATTCATGGCCCAAAGCCATTTTGTTCAGCTTTGAACAGTGAGTGCCTTGCCAGAAGGCCCCAGACTTGCTTGGGAACATGATGTACTCTTAAAAGTTGCTTTGTTGCCTTTCTCCACAGACAGACTGTAAGCCTTGATGGGCAGAGATTCTGCCCTCCACTTCTCACTCAGTACTTCCCACCAGGATGGGCTTAATGCCTTCTAACAGAATTAGAAAATGGCTCTGCTCGACAGAATTGGGAAATGCCACTTTCCTTATAATGAAGTTAGAATTTCCAAGAAAGGGATTGTAGCCAAGGAAGAGTGGTTTGACCATTGAAAGGCAGCTCAGGATCTGAGCGTTCTCTGCCATTTGGGGCTACTTGCTCGTTATAGCTTCATGACCACCGTGTTGGTTAGGCAAGGACATGATCAGAGACTAGGGAGGTGTCCTTGTCCTTGCCATGGTTAGGCAAGGACAAGGACACCTCCTTCGTCTCTGATCATGGTGAGGACCTGTCTGAAACATTCAAACTAGACTTTGCTGAAAGCAGAGAGGTCGCTGCATTCAGGGCAGCTGGCTCGCAAGATAAGGCCTGCAGTCTCCACCCCCATGCTAACCTATGAGGGGGATGCCAGAGAGAGCCCTTCCCCCTTGGTCCCCATTCCTGGCTCAGTTTTCTCCCACAAAGCCTAAAGAGGATAGGCAACCGCCATGCAGGGAGGCAGTTTTAGATACCTAGCTGGCACAAAGTCCAGAGGAAGGGAGGGAGAAGGGCTGAGTTTTGTATTACTGTTCTACCTTAGGGGATTTTCCTCATGCCAAGATAGGGTGTGTGTGTGTGTGTGTGTGTGTGCAGTATAACTTTATTAAACACATTTGTTTTTTGAGACAGGGTCTCACTCTGTTGACCAAGCTGGAATGTAGTGGTACAATCTTGGCTTACTGCAGCCTTCACCTCCCAGGCTCAAGTGATCCTCCCACCTCGGCTTCCCAAGTAGCTGGAACTACAAGCGTGAGCCACCACATTCAGCCAATTTTTTTTTTTTTTTTTGGTATTTTTGGTAGAGACAGGGTTTCACCATGTGGGCCAGACTGGTCTTGAATTCCTGAGCTCAGGGTGATATCCCTGCTTCAACCTCCCAAAGTATTGGGATTACAGGTGTGAGCCACCATGCCTGGTAGTTTTTAAGTTTTTATTTCAATAGTTTTGGGGGAACAGGTGGTTTTCGGTTATGGGGGATAAGTTCATTAGAGGTAATTTCTGAGATTTTGGTGCACTTGTCACCCGAGCATTCTACACGGTACCCAGTGCATAATCTTTTATCCTTCACCTCCCTCCTTCCCTTCCCATTGAGTCCCCATTATATCATTCTTTTTTTTTTCTTTTTGAGACAGAGTCTTTCTCTGTTGCCCAGGCTGGAGTGCAGTGGCATGACCTTGGCACACTGCAGCCTCCCGGGTTCAGGTGATTCTCCTGCCTCAGCCTCTTGAGACAAGATCTACAGGCATGCACCACCATGCCCAGCCAATTTTTTTTTTTTTTTTTTTTTTTTTTTTTAAGACACAATCTTGCTCTTGATGCCCAGGCATCAAGATTCAGGACAGCTGGCTTACAAGGTAAGAGCCTCTCTACCCCTATGATCTCGGCTCACTGTAACTTCCACCTCCCGGGTTCAAGAGATTGTCCTGGCTCAGTCTCCTGAGTAGCTGGGATTGCAGGTGCCTACCACCAAGCCCAGCTAATTTTGGCATTTTTAGTAGAGACAGGGTGTCATCATGTTGGCAGGGCTGCTCTCAAACTCCCGACCTCAAGTGATCTGTCTGTCTTGGCCTCCCAAAGTGCTGGGAATACAGGTGTGAGCCACCATGCCCGGCATGCCCAGCCAATTTTTGTATTTTTAGTAGAGATGGGGTTTCACTGTGTTGACCAGGCTGGTCTTGAACTCCTGACCTCAAGTGATCTGCCCGTCTTGGCCTCTCAGAGTGTTAGGATTCCAGGCGTGAGCCACTGCGCCCCTCTCCATTATATCATTCTTATTCCTTTGTGTCTTCATAGCTTAGCTCCCACTTGTAAGTGAGAATATAGGGTATTTGGTTTTCCATACCTGAGTTACTTCACTTAGAGTAATGGTCTCGAACTCCATCTAGGTTGCTGTGAATGCCATTATTTTATTTCTTTTTATGGCTGAGTAGTATTCCATGGTGCATATATATCGCATTTTCTTTATCCACTCATTGGTTGATGGGCATTTAGGCTAGTTCCATGTTTTTATATGCAGTATGACTTACAGATGGTAAACAATATACAGCTTGATGTATTTTGACATATAATGCAGTGTGTAACCACCACCTGGATCAAGATATGAGACATTTCCAGCACCTCATAAGGTTCCTTCGTATCTCTTTCCAATCAACACTGCCTCAAAAGGAAATCCATATTCGGATTTCTATCACTGTAAATTACCTTTGCCTGCTTTGAGCCTCAAATAAGTGGAATGTATTAGCATGTATGCCTTTATGTGTAGTTTTTTCTGCACAACATCTTCTTAATATTCACTGGTCTTGTTGCATGTGTCAGACATTCATTTCTTTTTATTGCTGTGTAATATTCTAGTATTTACTTATCCACCCATGTGTTGAGGGACATTTGTCTCCGGTTTTCAGATATCATAAATAAAGCTGCTGTCCACAATGTTGTACATGTCTTTTTGTGAAGGACATTTTACTACTCTTGAGTGAATTGTAGGAGCAGGCATATATTTTGTTTCAATTGATACTGCCAAACAGTTTTCAAAGGGATAAAACCAAATACAGTGATATACAGATAGACAGACATACTTTAACAGGGCCTTTTCCTTATAGATATCATTCTCTAAAAACCACTATTTACCTGTACTTATTATTACAAAGGGAAAAAACAGATTTTTCTTTTGTTTGTTTTTTTGTTGCACAAGGTCTCATGCTGTCACCCAGGCTGCAATGGCGTGATCATAGCTCACTGCAGCTTCAACCTCCTGGGCTCAAGCAACCCTCCTGCCTCAACCTCCTGAGTAACTGGGACTACAGATGCTCACTGCCACATCCAGCTAATTTATGTATTTTTCTTAGAGATGGGGTTTCGCTGTGTTGCCCAGGCTGTTCTCAAACTCCTGGACTCAGGTAGTTTTCTCATCTTGGCCTCCCAAAATGCTGGGATTACAGCACACCTGGCCAAAAATATAGCTATCCTTTATTAAGCACTTATTTTGTGCCAGAAACATTACATGCATTATCTCATTTCATTTTTATGAGAAATTTAAGGGATTGATACTGTTCCCATTTTACACTTGAGTAACTTGAGGCTCAGAGAGGGTGAGTAACTTGCCAAAGGCCCCCAGCTGATAAGTGACCACTTGACTGTGGGCTCTGAATTTCACTTCCGTACATATGCTTCTGTTTGTTCCTGCTAGGTCAGGAAGTTCTTCCTTCCATCTGACCAAATCTAGCTGCAGGTTAAGAGACTCATTTCCTAACCACCTGTGGTCCTCTCTGCATACCTTCTCACGCCTAAACTCTAGATCTGTGTACACACACATATGCACACAGTTTCTCTCCCATAGCCATGCACACTCACTGTGAAGAAGAAGGGGATGGGGCCAATTTGGTGAAGATTTAAGAGCTTGCCAAGTCCTGGGCTCAGCAACTTAATGGGTTCCCTCTGAGAGAATTTGCAAAAGATTGGACTAAGATTGGTCTAGGGACCAGTCTGTTTTTGGCTGCTATAGAGGATAATTCAGAGGCTTTCTTTCCCTGGAAAGAGATGCGAATTTGGTTCTCCTCCCAGCATGTTGAGCCAAGCCCATGGTGGGCTGCAGAGGCTGATGCCTAGGGCATCCCTCTGCAAAATTTGTCCAGAGATGTTGCAGTTTGCCGTGGAAGGTGGTGAGTGGAGAGAATGTGTGTGGTCTGAGCAGGAAGTCTGGGGAACTGCCCCTCTGGGCAGAGTGCTTGACTAGGCCCTGCACGGAATGGTCACTGCAGGAGGGAGAACCAGCAGCCTCCTCCTCAGGACCATGGGTTACCAAATCTCCAAGTCTCCAAGCCCCTAAGCTTGACTGGGAGGAGCGTTGCTACTCTGTGGGTAGAGGCCATATGTGGGTTTTCTATGCTTTGCAGGTGGCCCCTCCTCAGGCCCCTTTCTAGGCTAATTGAGGTCCTGCTGGGCTCTGGGTTTGTAATTGGGGGTAATTGCTGACAGGCTGCTGTGGTGGTACAAGCAGGTTTTTGTTGGGGAAACGGTAGTCAGGATTTTGGGGTTTTGGGTGGGGACAGTCCAGGATCCCTGTTCCAGGAAGCTCTTGTCTTTGGCCTTTTGCTTGGAGGCAGGACTCCTGAGAACCAGGGACTGGTAGCGTATCTGAACAGGAAGAGACCTCCTCATTCGGGTGCTGGGAATTCAGATCCAAAAGCACACGGAGGGAGGTAGTGCAGCTGCAGCAGAGGTCCTGATGCCTGGCACTGTCATCTATGCACACCACTGACAGGCTGGGAGGCACCACTGACATGGCTAACAGACCTCTGTTCCGATTCTTACTGATACCAACCTTGGAAATGATGGAACCTCACCTTGCTTCAGACTTACAAAAATTTTTAATAATCATTTTTGGAATAGGCAATATATTCACATGGACCAAAATTTAAAAATATAGAAGTCTTGCAGTGAAAAGTTTCCCTCCCACTTCTGTCCCCCAGGTCACCCTTCTCACAGGCAGCCAGTGACCCTGGCTTCATGTATATCCTTCCAGACATAGTTTATGCACATACAAGCATACGCACATGTATTCTCCTGTACTCCCTCAATTTTTGCCTATGGCAACATTGAATGCAGTGTTCTGTACCTTAGGAATCTTTCCACGTGAATGCATTCCCTTTTTAGAGCTGCATGCTATTTAGGTTGTTTCTGATCCTTTGCTTTTACAAGCAATACTGCACTGAACAAACTTATATATACCTCATTTTGTAGGTATGTATATATATTTATAAAAAGATTTCTCAGATCCAGGAGCACATGGATATTGGGTAATGGATATATGCACTTACAACTTTGATAGATTACGCCAAATTCCTTACAGATTGAGCCAGCATACACTCCTGCCAACAGTGTGTGGCATTCCTGTTTCCTCATAGCCACATGAACACAGTCGTTCTTTTTAAGAAATAAATCTTACAGATATAATTCAGGACCCCGGCTTCCTCGATTCCTCTCTATCCCTCTCTCTCTTGAGATGATCACCATGGTAAATTTGGTGCTTAAGATTCTCATACCTGTTTTTGCACTTGTACTATATGTGCATCCATTCCTAGGCAATACTTAATATAGTTTTGTATTTCCTAACTTTATATAAATGGTATCCTGCTGTTGAAGAAGACACGTGCTTGGTTTTTCATTCAACCTTATGTTTGTGAAAAAGTTCCTGGTTGCCGCACAAAGACAAGCTCCATTCATTTTCCCTGTGTTGCACCATTCCATTGTATGAATACATCGTGGTTTATTTATCCGTGTTCCTGTTAAGAGGTGTCGGGTTATTTCCTATTGTTTACTCTTACCAATAGTCTTGCTATGGATGTTCGTAGGCATGTCTGCTAGTGCTCATGTGCTACAGTTTACCAAGAAGTGTGACTGCTAGATGAAAGCTCACAGGTATTTTCAACTTCACCAGTTATTGTCAAGCAGAGCCTCAGAGTCTACATCTGTGAAACAGAGAGTGATGCCTATATCTCAGGGAGTCCATGCCTGTAAGTGGGATGGTGGAGTGGGAGCAAATGTGGGGTCAGGTTTCAGCAGGTCTCTACTTAAATCCCGGCTCTGTGATTTGTTTGCTGTGTGACTTTGGGCCCATTATCCAGCCTCTCTGTGCGTAGATTCCCACATCTGTAAAATAATGATGATAGTATCTATGTTGCAGGGTTTCTGAGAAGATAAATGAAGTGCTGTATGAAAAGATTTAGTATAGGGTCTGGCACAGAGGAAGCACTAAAAGACCTCAGCAATTGTTAGTAATATATTCATAGTATTAATATGAATATGATAATATTAGTTATTAATATTATATTGTGCTTTTGATCTCATTTAAGAAATAGTTATTGTGGCACATTTCAAACATACAAAATAGGAGAGAGAATAGTACACTGAACCCCATCTGCTTCCCTCTATAGCCCCATCCATTTCCTCACCCCTCCCCCACTGGATTATTTTGAAGCCAATCACAGACCTCATATCTATTACTTCATTTGTAACTATTTTAGTTTACATCCCTAAAATGTAAATACTTTTAAAGAACTACCAAAATGACTGTAGCTATCACATTATCATCATACCTAAAAACAGAGTGATTTTTTAGTGTAGTGAATACCCAGCTCATGGTATTCAATGCTCACATTTTCTCAACTGTCTCGAAAGGATTTTACAGTTGGTTTGCTTGAGTCAATATGCAAACAAGATCTATACTATACATGACATTTGGTTAATATGTCTCTTGTGTCACTTTAATCTACAGATATCTCTCATTGTTTTCTTTTTTTCCTTCTTGCAACATATCTGTTAAAGACACTGGGCCGCTTGTCCTATAGAGTTTCTCACAACCTGGATTTTGCTGACCACATCCCTGTGACATCCTTTAACATGCTCCCCTGTCCTCTGTATTTCATGTATATTGGTAGATGTAGAGGCTTGGTTAGATTCAAGTCTGCTATTTTGGCAAGAACACTTCACAGACAGTGTCATGTAGTTCTATCAGTCTGGGTTGTTTGTCTTTTTATTTATTTATTTATTTTTATTTTTATTTATTTATTTTATTGTCTTTTTATTTTTAACAGTCATTGATGATCACTGCCTAGAGCCATTATTCATTACGGTTTGCAAAATAGTGATATTTTAATTCTATCATTCCGTCTTCATGAATTAACCAAACTATTCCATAAAGGAACATTTTTCCTTATCAACCATTCGATTGCCCTGAGGTAGGATCCGTGAAGGACAGGCAGGATGAAGGATGGATTCTTCTTATATCTGATGATAATGATGATGGAACTCCAAGGGGTCATTTAGGAAATAGCTGATTTTGTGGGCTCCTAAATGCTATTAGGCGATGTCTTCCATCTAGAAGAAGAAAGGAAGAAAAGAAAGAAGGAATGAAAAGAAAGAAGCACCAACTCCCCGTCATGTCATTTGTTTCTTCATACATTTGTTGAACACCTTTTCTGTGCAGGGACTGTTCCGGGTTGGGAAGCAGAGAGGAGCAATGCATGATTTCTACCCTCAGGAAGCCCCAGGTGACAGGGACAAGCCTCTCCACAGCTCCCCTCAGCCCAAGGCACAGGTGCCATAGGAGGGAAGGGGAAGAGAGGAGGAGTTTCAAGGTGGGTAGTATGGGAAGGCCTCGTTGGTAAGGGCCGAGTCTCCCCTGGAGAGGCCACAGTAGGGCTGAGCTGGCCGCCATGCCATTGCAGGTGCTGGGGACCAGAGGATGGACTGCGATTGTTTTAATCAAGGGAAACTTTCAGCCGCTTACCTGACAGGTGCCCAGGTATGTGCCAAGTGCTCTGGCAAGCATAAGAAAACATGTAGAGTAGTTCCTGCCCTTGAAGAGTTTTCTTCAGTCTGGTTTGGAAGAAAACACACATATGGCCCACAGAGATCATTAAGCATTGGCTGTAATTTAACAAATTTTCCTTAAGTGTTTACTGTAGCTAGAAGCAGGGCTCTGAGGGGGAGTTGGGCCTGACCCCTACCCTCAGCAGGCCATTTGGCCATCTCAGCACATCCATGTTCTGGGTGCTCTGTCCCTGCACACCCCTCTTTTCACGCTAGACCAGGTGCAGCGTTGGCCATGTGGGCCTTCAGGCTACCCCACTGGGCATGGTGAAGGGGAGCTGCCCGTCAGCCTCTTCTCAGCTGCTTGCTGTCCATCTTTCCAGTCCGCTTAAAGGTCACCTCCTCTTAGAGGTCTTGGAGGTCTTCGGTGGCCCAATCCTATATATCAGTAGGCTGGGCTGGGTGTTTGAACTTCTATGGCACCTTGTCTGTGTTTGCTTTTATCTCAGTAGATATTACTCTATGCTGCAATTTGTTTGTTAATTTGTCTATCTCCCTCCACTAGAGTGAACTCCCCGAGGGCAGGGGTGTGTTCTGATTCATTTTGGTTTATGTAGTGCTTGATGTGTAAATACCTCTGACAGAAAATGTTTGTGAGCGAATGCCGGGGACTTCACATTTAGAGCTTCTTTCGTTTAGACGAAGATTTAGTCTGGTAAGGGATTAGACATGCAATTGCCATTAGTTATTGTGGAAACTTGGGGGTGGGGAAAAATCCAGGACAAATGTTAGGGGTCTTTGTGTGTGTTCGTGGATAGTGAGGCAGCAGGGGGAAATTCAGGATGGGAAAGGGCTGCAAGGCAAAGGCTGCGGGCAGTCCAGCCAGGTTCCTGGGTGGAGGAAGGAAGGCACGCTTCCCGGTGTTGTTCCGGGCCTGACGCGTGCTCAGTGTGCAGGACTCACGGTGTAGGACGAGCTTGGCGCGTCCCCTCCGGGCCGGAAGCGGGGCTCGCTCCAGCGACGGGGGCTTCCTCATTTCTGTACCGCGCTCCTTCCCTGCAGAGCCTCGCCGGAAGCGGCAGCCGGGGGTGGGGACCAGAGCCCGGGACAGGCGGGTGATATCTTCCCGGAGGCGGCGATGCAGGAAGCCCGCGGGGGAGCCAGGCCCCGCACGCGGGGGGCTTCCCACTCCGGCAGCGCGGCGCAGGCCTCGGGGCGCATGGGCACAGACGCGCGCTCCCAGAGCAGCTCCGCTGAGCTGGGGTCCTGTGCACCGGTCACCTCGCCTTCCTCCTGTCTTGCTGATGCCCGCCGGCTCTCCCACGCTGCTAGCTCCCATTGCCACCCCCTCTGCCAAGTCCTGCCATGGATGCCTGTTCCAGGAAAGGAGGGAAGGATCCGTTCTGAGATGGTGGGACTGACGGCGGTTTTACTGTGGCGGCTTGCAGGGCGGAGTAATAGAGACTTTTAAGGCCAAAAGAAGGCATAGCGTTAGGCAGGAGCAACGGTAGGATGAGGTGAAGTCCAGATGGAGTGCACGCCTTGTGTAGAGGGATGGCTCACACTAGTTTTACTCTTCTATGAGAAATAGGTGCTCATGGGTCTTGGGACTGGGCAGTCTTCTGGCACATTCTTTATATGCCAAGAGTTGGTCTTTTCTGAATCTGAAGAGTACATGAATGGAGTAACACAATCATGTAGGCTTGGCTGTGCCCACGCACATGGTTGCACGTATACACCGCATGCTTGCACACACATGCACACAGATGATATGCATGCATAGTTGTGCACGCAAATGTGTGCCTGCGTGTGCATGTATGTGTGCTCACCCTCCCCCTCTCCACACTTCCCCGTCCCTTTTCTCTCCATGTTGAGTCTCAGGAAAACTATCCATATTGAATGCATTCTATATGTGGCAGTCTGTGCTTACCAAATGTTTTACTGATATTTCTACATTTTTCCTGCTTGGAAGGGGATTTCTCTTCTTTTTCATTTTTTGAGACAGAGTCTCCCTCTCTTGCCCAGGCTGGAGTGCAGTTGTGAGATCACAGCTCACTGCAGCCTTGACCTCCTGGGCTTAGGTGATCCTCTGACCTCAGGCTCAGCCTCCAGGTTAGTTGGGACTACTGGCATGCATCACCACACCTGGCTAATTTTTTGTATTTTTTTGTAGAGACTGGGTTTTGCCATGTTGCACAGCCTGGTCACGAACTCCTAGGCTCAAGGGATCCACCCACTTCTGCTTCCCAGAGTGCCTGGGAGGGGATTTCTGTTAAGATACCCCCTAGATTTTCTTTGGCTCCGAGGGATTTGTAGCAGGATGCCTGCAAAGTTTAAACTATATCTGCTTTCTGAGAGGAGGAAGCTTCTACAACATATGTGGGTCTACTTGAGATTGAGTGTCTCCCAGGGACTGCCTTTAGGCACCACTGCCTGGTTGGCAGAAGTTGTCATTCATGCATTCGAGTGAACATATGTATCCAGAGCACCTCCTCTTTACAGCCCCTGTGCTAGGTGTGAGGATTTGGAGAAGAGGAAGGTCTTGTTCTTGCCCTTGGGAAGGTACAGATTAGTGGGGAATTGGATAAGTAAACAGACAAAAGCAGTTTACTTTGATAAATACTGTGATGGAGGAAGGCTGAGGCTGTGGAAGCATGGGAGTCCTCCTGGAGGAGGTGATACTGGGGCTGTGTCCTGAGGGACACATAAGAGTCAAAGAAGGTGTGGAGAAGGCATTCCAGTAAGAGGAAGCCTGTGTGTGAAGTCCCAGAGCTGAGGTTCCTTCCCTCACAGGGAGAGCACCAGTGGCTGGGGTTGGCAGTGCCCAGCGTAGGAGAGGTGTTGCAGGCAATGCGCCATGAGTTTGGACAGGTTGACAAGGTCTGCATCACTCAGGGCCTAGGGTGCCTCCTTGAGGGGCTTGGACTTTACTTGAGAACATGGTGGGGGTGTAAAATGGGAGTGAAGGAGAGGTTTTGTATGTTAAGAAGATGAAGGCAGCTGCAGTAAGGAGGATGGAGGGAGGGGTGCTAAACTTGAAGCAGAGTCCAGGTGAGAGAAGATGGGCCTGCAGTAGGGAAGGGGCAGGCAGATGGAGACAAGGGTCCACCTGGAGAGACATTGAGGAGGTGGGATCTATGAGTCTTGATGGCTGATTAGGTGTGAGGGTGAGGGAGGAGTTGAGCATCTCCTAGTTTTCTAACTTGGTCAACTGGGCATAGGGTATGGCCACCCGGAGACAGGGAAGGCTGGAGGCACAGGTTTCTTGGGAACATGATGATCTCTGTGTGGAGCACATCACATGTGAGTGCCTGAGGGACATCCAGGGGGGAAATGTCTGAGAGGCGGTTGGACATGCGGGTCTGGACTCAGGAGAGAGGTTTGGGAGTCCTTAGTCTACAGACGAGACAAGATGAAGTCACTCAAGGAGGGTGTGGAGAGACAGAGAGGAGGAGAACATTAAAGAATAGAGATAAGTAGAGTTGGGGGAACCTGTAAAATGATGGCGCAGGAGTAGCTGAAGAAGCAGAGGTGGCCAAGTGTCTGGTTTGAGGAAGCCGTGGGAAGATGGTGGTTAGGGTCCACTCAGGACCCTCTCCAAGACCCACCTTCTCTGGCTACCCAGGCGTAGGTGCTTTGCCCCCCAGGTAGTGATTGGTACAACATTTTAGTGTGATGGAGTCTCTTTGATGGTGAAAATTTAGGTGCTACACCGTACGCTAGTTGCCTGTCAAAGGTGGGAGTCTACTTAGATGTTTTAAATACTCTTAGTTACAATTATTCTTACTAGTTGTCAGTTACTTTACATACATTATTTCATTCAACCTTCAAACAACTCTTTTCAGATAGATATTATTTTCTCACTTTACAAATGAGGAAATTGTGGCTCAGAGAGGCTGTTTTGCCCAAGTTCACATAGCTAGTTAGAGCTGCAGCTGGGATGTGGAATCAGGTATTTTTGCTTTACATGCCTCAAGTTTTTTTTTTTTTTTTTTTTTTTTAATGCCCTGTGCATTTTTTTCTTTAGTGCACATTCAGCAGTGGCTGCCTCCTGCATTGGCATCTGGGTCTGGCCTACTTGCCCACACCCTCCAAGCCTCCCGGCCATGGGGACTTCAGAAGAGGCTTGTATCCCAGATTAGCCCCAAAGACAACATGCTCCTTAAGAAGAAAGAGGAGGCCCAGGCACAGCCAAGGCCTGTGATGGGAAGGGCTTCCCGAGAATCAGTGGGGAACTTCCTCCTGGGAAAGCCATGAGAGGGGCAGTTCCTCTCCTGGGCCAGGCGTCAGGGAGTCAGGGCCCCAGCTGTTCCTGCCCAGCCGCCTGCAGCCCTGAGCACCCACCGGAGACAGGAGGCCCTGCCTGCTCACTGCCCATTGTCCCAGCACCACAGTGCCGCTTCCCATGCGCCTCCTGTTTACACAGGAAGCCCTGCTCTGGGATGCCACCTCCCTCTCCTGACAGCTGGCCTAAGCTTGAATTCCTCACAGGCAGCTTCAGTGAGTGAGGGCTAGAATAAGTTATACTGCTCAGTGACTTTAAAAATTAGTATAGCAGAGTAGGTAAAAGCATAGCCTTGCAGTGTGACTGCCTTGGATCTGAACTTGGCCACTCATTAACTGAAGCACTTTGGGTATTCATGCCAACAGTATGAGTGCAGATTCCTCCTCTGTAAGATGATGAGTATTATGCCTACCTATATCTCACAGGTATTTTTTTTTTATAAGGATAAACAAAATATAGAAGTAAAGTGCTTGGAACATAGTATATGCTCAATAAATCACACATCTCACAGTTGTTATTTACCTCTTATGTTTAGTTGCACCCGATTTCAGCTGCACTCCAAATGCTGGTGATAGTTTAAAACTATGACCTCCAAATTCTGTGACACTCCTCCCATTGAGAGGAGGGGTCTATGCCCCCTTCCCTTGAATGTGGGGTGGGCTTATAACTACCTTGACCAATGTGGTACAACAGGAGTGACACCTTCAGGCTTTATTTTGGTTGCTAGAACATTTATACTTGGAGCCCTGAGCCACCATATAAGAATCTAACTACTCTGGAGTTTGGCAGGCAATGAGGATTGTTCTTCTTGAAGCCCTACCAGAGAGGTGGGAATAGTTTTTCCAGTTCAATAAAAATTTGTTGAGTGCAATTTTGAAATGGTAGGCTGAACGCAAACTGGAATTCCCTCCCTTACCAACAAAAGATGGCAAAAGTCAAAAAGATAAAATAATAAGCACAAAGTTGCACTTAAATTATGAAGGAATATTCTTTTTAGACCAGAAATGGTGAAGAGTTCCTGAAATAAACAACTAAATGGAACGTGACAGCCATAAGCTGAAGTGCTTCTGAATTGCATGCCCAAAACATGTGCAGAATTGTCTCAGAAGAGGCATACACAATCAAGAGTCATCAACCAATAAACATTTGTCAAGCACTTATGTGCTAAGCCTTTGTCACTATTATCTGTATATTTTTACAGTCAATGCTTGTTTAAAGTTACTCAGATGTTTGCATTTTCTTTGCTCACCCATTCCTTCCTTCTGAGTTCAGTTTCCTTCTTCCTGCAGTACAGCGTTCATAGTGCTTTCTTCAAAGGTCTGTGAGTAGTAAGTCTTTGATTAAAATTTTTAAATTTCATTCTTCCTCTTCACTGATAATATCACAGAATATGGAGTACTGAAATTGATAGTTATTTTTCCTCAGCATGCTGTAAGATACTTGGAAGATTCCAGTATTTTCTGGCTCTGTGGTTGCTATTGAGAAGTCTGTGATATGTCTAATTTTTCCTTTGTAGGTGATGTAGCTCTTCTCTTTAGTGGATTTTAAGATTTTTTTTCGGTGTTCTGCAATTTTACTATGATGTGTCTAGGCATGTAGTTATTTAATCTGCTTGGGGGATTGGATGATTCTTCCTTGTGAGGATTTGTTTTTTTCACTGTTATTGAAAATTCTTTTTTTTCCCAATAAGCCTTTTGCACTCAAAAATGGAAAATTCTTGATGGTTATATCTTTTAGTGTTACCTCTTTCTAATTCTCTTTGCTCTTTCCTGTTACAAATTTGATGAATCTTATTATTTTCTCCTCCATTTCTCTTAATTATTTTTCATACTTCCCTTTGTTTTATCTTTCTGTGCAAGATTATGGGTGATTTCCTCATATATATTTTCTAATTCATGAATTCTCTTTTTAGCTCCATCTAATCTACAATTTTATCCATTTATTAACATTATAATTGTGATTACTATATATTTTTTTCATTTCCAAGAATTTTATTTGGTTTAAAAAAAACCTGCCTAGTGTTTCATTATGATTTCTATTTCTTCTCTCTCTCTCTTTTTTTGAGACAGAGTCTCCTTCTATCACCCTGGCTGAAGCACAGTGGTGCGATCTCAGCTCACTGCAACCTCCACCTCCTAAGTTCAACTAATTCTCATGCCTCAACCTCCTAAGTAGCTGGGATTACAGGTGTGCATCACCACACCTGGCTAATTTTTGTATTTTTAGTAGAGATGGGGTTTCGCCATTTTGACAAGGCTGGTCTCAAACTCCTGGCCTCAAGTGATCTGTCTGCCTCAGCCTCCCAAAGTGCTGAGATTACAGATGTGAGCCACTGTGCCTCGCCCTCTTTTTCTCTTTTATCATTTTAAACATATGTGTTTCATAGTCTTTCAGAATATTTAACTATTGGGAACCCTTGCATTGTCCTTTCTCTTATTTGTTGTGTCTGCAAACTCTTGTTTATGACAAATGTTTCCTGGTACAGTTTGCCATTTTCATTGATGATTTCTTTCTCTGTGAGAATGCTGTACTGCCTGAATTCTAAGAATGGCCCTATAAAGAGGCTTTATTTGGTTTTGCCAGGTGCCCTGGAGGTTTAACCAACCTGGGATCTGTTTTTGTTTAATTTTTAATTTTTTGAGTAGACATTACTGTACAATGTGGATGGTATAAGTCCAACTGCAGACTATCCCCTGGTGCAAACTTAGTGCTTCTCATCGGAGACCAGGAAGAGACAAGCTCTATTATTATGTCTCTGCGCTGGTGGGGAAGTTCGTCTAGTCCTTTTAAGGGTGCAGCCCTTCAAAAGTCCTGACTTTATCCAGAATTCTCACTCTTACCTTACCTTGAGTGATCCTAACACCTTGTATCTTGTTCCTGTGGGAAGGTTAGAACTGGAGCTTATGTGCTAAGCCTTTGTCACTATTAGAATGACTAAAAAATCATCTTTAGTGAGTATTTTCCAGTTTATAGCTCCCCTATCCCCCATCTAGGGTTTCTTCTGTGCCAGCTCATGTGCTACTCTTCTGGCTTTCATTTCCCTCCACTTCTAGTATCTAGGAAATGGAAGAGAAGAACATTTTTATTATTTATTTTTTAATCTAGAATTTCTGTGAGTTTGTGATGGGAGACTCTTTTTGTTTAAAAAAAAGAGCTTCAGGTCACAATGAACTTTTCTAAACCCTTTGCATATGCTCTCTCATATTATCTCATGAGAACCCCACAACACAAACATTTTAAAATCAACTTTCTTTCATGCATTAAGATATTGAGGCTTGGCAAGTTTAAATCTTGTCCCAGATGAGACAGTGAGGAAATGGCCTTGTCCGGATTTGAATCCAGGTTTCTTTGATTCCACTTAACGTAGCATTTAGGAAATTATTGATAATAACTTGCCCACACCTTTTCTTTTAAAAATCTTCAAACATTACATTACTAATCACCCAGATTCTAATGATCATTTTTGCCATATTTTCTTTATTATGTATCTATCCATTTACCCATCCTTCTGTTTATTTGTCTATCTTGTTTCGTGATGTATTTCAATATAAGTTGCAGATGGTAGGCTACTATACTCCTAAACCGTTCAGCGTGCATATCATTAACTAGAGTTAAATATTTCTTTACAGTTTGTTTCCCTGAGTACAAATGAACGAATCTCAACTCTACCATTCCATGAGTTTTGACTAAAGCATGCACCTATATAAATCTTTGTTAAGGTATCGAATACTGTCATCTCTGTAGGCAGTTTGCTCCTGTCCACTCCTGGGTAATCCCTGCACCTGCTCAGAATCAACCACCCAGACTGGAGTGCAGTGGCATGATCTTGGCTCACTGCAACCTGTGTCTTCTGGGTTCAAGTGATTCTCCTACCTCAGCCAGCCTCCTGAATAGCTGGGATTACAGGCACATACCATAATTTTTGTATTTTTAGTAGAGAAGAGGTTTCACCATGTTGTGTAGGCTGGTCTTGAACTCCCAACCTCAGGTAATCTACCTGCCTTGGCCTCCCAAAATATTGAGTTTACAGGCATGGCCCACCATGCCTGGTCACTCTTCTGATATTTTCCCCTGTAGACTAGTTTTGCCTGTTCCATAAATTCATATAGATAGATTCTTACCAGGTATACTCTCTTGGGTACACTTCTTTCTTTTCAGCATAACGATTCTGAGATTAATTCATGTTGTGTGTGTGTCAGTAGTTTGTTTCTATTGCTGAGTGGCATTCTATTGTTTGGCTATAACACAGTTGGTTTATCCGTTCTCCTATTGTTAGTTGCCTGAGTTGTATTCAGTTTTTTTGATACATATTATGAATTAAAATTAGTATAAACATTTTTATAAAGAAACATTATTTTAATGATTTTTGTGACATTGGAGTGAGGAGAGTAGTGCAGCAGCCAGATTGCAGTTAGCTGAGGGAGATGAGGAAGTGCAGAGAGTGAGCACAGTCAAGTTTCCTAAGAAGCCTAGATGAAAAGCGGGGAGACAAAGAGTAGTAGCTGGAGGGGGAGTTTAGGGATTTTATACATTCATATATAAAAGACATACATATATAATATACGTATTTAATGAGAATAAACTGAACATGTTTATGGAAGGAGAGGGGAGAAGAGGGAGAGGACGAGAATGCTGGCCTTTGGGGACAGCCTATGGGTGCCTTCCCTTTGGACCTGTCTCAGACTCTGGCAGAACCTGAGGTCCCTGTGGCTGCTCCTTGATTCCTGTTGGTAGTCCTGGGTCCTGAATATTTTCCTAGGCCAGTCTGATGTCTAGGTTGGCATTAGCCATTCTGACAATAGAAGAGAGAGCAGAATTCTTTCCTGGCTCTCTGCTTAGGCTGTTGATGCTCTGGAAGGGACAGTAAGCATCCACTGTGACGAATGGGGTTGTGGTTTCCCCTGGGTTGGGGGGAAGAACCCGCTCAGAATAATTGTGCCACCATTCGTGGTGATGATTACATGGACCTCATCATGGGAGAAGCGCTGAGAATCCTTTCAGGGCTAAGGAAATTGACTTGGGAACCCGGCTGATCCCTCCCTTGCGGGCAGCAGTTGCTGGTTCGAGCGTTAGGCCAGAGATCATCTGCTGACAAACATATGCAGCAAGTCAGTAGCAGAGGCCAGCCCATGAATTTACTTCTGTCTAAGTTTGGTTCTTAAAATTATTTGTTGGAGCAATAAAGTAAGTCTGATATTTAAAATAATTTGGGCTTGATTGGGTGCAGGCAGGCAGAATTGACCTGTGAATCCTTGTGATTCTTTTTTTTTTAAGAGACAGGATCTTACTCTGTCTCCCAGGCTGGAGTGCAGTGGGGCAGTCTCAAACTCCTGGGCTCAAGCAATTCCCCCACCTCAGCCTCCCGAGTAGCTAGGACCACAGGTGTGTTCCACTATCTCCAGATAATTTAAAAAATTTTTTTGTAGAGATGGGGTCTTACTATGTTGCCCAGGCTGGTCTTGAACTCTTGACCTCAAGCAATCCTCCTGCCTTGGCTTCCTAAAGTGTTGGGATTACAAGTGTGAGCCACTGTGCCTGGCCTGCTTATCTTTTAATTGTCCCTTCTAGGTGAGGTCAGGCTTGTTATGCAGTGCCTTTCCGACTAGGTTCTCAATACAGGATTTTTGTTGCTTTAAAACTCTTTATTTATTGACTTAAATCACACACATATATTTTCCTTTTAAAAATTAACTTTTCCGTGGCTGGGTGCGGTGGCTTGTGTATGTAATCCTAGCACTTTGAGAGGCTGAGGTGGGCGGATCACCTGAAGTCGGGAGTTTGAGACTAGCCTGACCAACATGGAGAAACCCCGTCTCTATTAAAAATACAAAATTACCCAGGCATGGTGGCGCATGCCTATAATCCCAGCTACTCGGGGGGGCCTTGAACCTGGGAGGTGCAGGATGCGGTGACCTGAGATCGCGCCATTGCACTCCAGCCTGAGTAACAAGAGTGAAACTCCATCTTTAAAAAAAAAATTAACTTTTCTGATATATTTTCATACAATAAAATGTGCCCATTTTAAGTGTACATTTCAGGAAGGTTTGACACATTTAAACACCCATATAATGAATACCTTGCTCAAGATAGAACACTTTCATCACCTCCAAAAGTTCCTTTTCCCTTTCCTAGTCAATCCCTCACTCTACCTCAGCCCCAGAAAACCGCTGATTTGCTTTCTGTCACTATAGATGAAATTCGTCTTTCTAGAATTTCACGTAAGTGGAATTGTCCTGTATGCTGTCTTTTGTATCTGGCTTCTTTGCACAGCACAGTATTCTGTGCATTCCTCCACGGTGCTGAGCACATCCATAGTTCATTCCTGCTGATTTTCAGGTAGTATTCAATTGCACCCATATATCTAATTTACTGAATGGGTAATATCAATACATGGTTCAAAATTTTAAAATACACGAGTCTTGCCCACCCCATTTCCTAACCAGTTGGTTTCTCCTCACAGGCATCATCTATTATCAGCTTCTTGTGATTCCTTTTATGCAGTTTGAATTAGATATGTATGTGGGATCTTCCTCCGGTACTTTAGAAAATGTATCTAATTTTGTATGTGTTTAAGTATAATCCTCGAAGTGGAAGTGCTGGATTAAAGGATTCATGAACATGTGATTTTGGCAGATATTGCCTAATTGCCCTCCTTAGAGGCAAAACAGGTCTCCCCAGCTGAAAATTATTTTTTTTTTTGAAAAATTTCAAAATAGAGACAAGTTGAAAGGATAGGATAATGAACACTTCCATGGTATAGTCTTTTGATGGTGATGAAAGTTGGCTGGTGTGGAGATGATAGAGACATTTAAGTCTGCGGAAAAAGTCAACCAGTAAAATAGTCACTTTGCAAACACACTGAAACTCTATGAACCTGCTTTCAGTCACACGATCTTTGGGACCTGTTGCTGTCATTTTCTGAGAGCCGACAGTCTCTTAGCACGCAGATGGGGTTTGAGGGTTAGGACGTTTGTGTTCAGAGCAGTTTCCTGGGTTCCTGACCTGAGCTGAACAGGGCAAAGACTCTAGCCCTGGATGTGGGTCTGAGGAGGAGCTCGGCCCTTGGGTGCCCTGATGCTCTCTGGGGGAGTGACTAGATTGGCATGGGCAAGAGGTACGTGCGTGTCTGTGTGTGTGTGTGTGTGTGTGTGTGTGTGTGTTAAACAATCCATTTCCAAATGACAGCTAGTGTGGGCTTTGAAATATGCCAACCTGATGCTCTTTTCCAGTTGCTTCTTGAAGGGACAGCAAACTCCTTATCTCAGCCTATAAAGCCTAAGTAGTCTATCCTCGCAGCCTCTTCTGAGGAGCTCTCCCTGGTTCCTGCACTCTAGCCACACTGATGTTTCAGCTCCTGTTATTCTTCCTCCCTCATGCTGTTCTCTGCAGCTGGAAGCACTCCCTCATGCCCACCCCACATTCAGCACCCTGGCTTCAGGACTCAGCTGAAACGACACCTCCCTGGGAAGCTTCCCTGACCCCCACACAGGGAGGAGCCTCCTGGCACAGTTCTCCTACAGTGTTTGCATGATTTTTACTTATATATTTCTCTGATTTCACCCTTAGTGTCTATTTCGCCTCTTACCCCATAAATGTCATACGAGCAAGAATCCTGTTTTGTGCACTGTTATATCCTGTGCTCTAACAGAGACTGGCACACAGTAGGTGCTCAATAAAGGTTTGTGAAGTTAGTGCATGAGACATTTTGATAGCAAAAACATGTAGTTTGTAGTCAGAATTGGGAGTGAATTCTCTCTCTGCCTCTTAGAGAGTTACTAACCTCTTTAAGCTGCAATTTCCCCACCTGAAAAACGGATATAATAATACTGCCTCCTGGAGCTGCTGGGAGCATTTGGAAAGTGCTGGGCAAATAGCAGGTACCTGAGCCCTGGTAACTATCAGACTATCATCTTTGGTGTGGAGCCTGCAGACATGGGCAGCTTGTGCCCCTGGTGAGTGGTGACAGCTGGCCTCACTGTCTGGGGTCAGGCTGGGCCAGTGTTCCTTTGCTCCAGGAGGTGAGGGTGACACTGGAGCTGCGGGTTGAGGAGATTACTGTGCCCTTTTGGCAGCTGCCACCAAAACCTTGAAGGGAAGACAGCCCTGAAGCACCTCCAGTCACTGGGCTTTACCAGGGCAGTGGAAGGAAGCAGCAGGGAGCCATGGGAACAGGGGGAGGGCAGAGAGCCAGGTGGTCCCGGGAAGCTGGGGAAGCTGTAGGCTCGGGTGGCAGGCAGGAAGGGAACTGATGAGAATGTCAGGGCTCTGGAGGGGATAGGGTTTCTGCCGTCTCCAGCTGCCCTAAGCTGCCTCTGCTGCTTCCAGAGGGACACAATTACCACCCTCTTGTGGAGTGTGGGCCAGCAGAAATCCCAAGGAGATAGGAGGTGGCTCCCAGCAGGGCAGCAGGGGCCTTTAAAGCTTCGCCAACCATACACCTGTTCCTGATCATCTGGGATTTGGGGAAAATATTAGGACTTCTGCATATGGCCCCCCAGGTCTTCATGGAACCTCAGGCTTTCAAAGTGTTCTCATAAGTGCCAACTCATTTGATGTTTTTCACAGCTTTGGAGTTGCCTGGATAGAGTTTATTGGCTTCTTTGCACAGTGACCCTGCTGTTCAGAGAGACAGGAGGCCAGCTGGCTACCATCACCAGGTGAGTAAGTAATCCAGGGCTTCTGTCTCTACATAGCCTCTTCCTCATGCCGCTCCATCAACCAATCAACATACAGCAGGGCTCTTGCCCTTGCCACAGGCCCCACCATGCCTTGTTGTATCCTACCAAGCTTTTTTGTTTTTTCTTTTTGTTTTTTTGAGACAAGGTCTCTCTGTCCCCCAGGCTGGAGTGCAGTGGCACAATCATAGCTCACTGTAACCTTAAATGCCTGAGCTCAAGAGATCTTCCTGCCTTAGCCTCCCGAGTAGCTAGGACTACAGGTGTGCACCACCTCACCCAACTAATTTTTATTTTAAATTTTTTGCAGAGATGAGGATCTCGCTATGTTGTCCAGGCTAGTCTTGAACTTGAGCTCAAGCTATTCTCTCTCTCCCACCTTGCTGAGTCCCAGTGTGCTGGACTGCAGGCCTGAGCCACCACACCCGTCCCACCCCCACCAAATTTTTATCCTTCGTTTACATTATCTGGCTGGCTTTTGAAGGTATTTGAATAGCAGCCCCCACCCAGCATGCCGCATGGGCCCAGCTTTGTCTTGGGTGTCGTGGAGGGCACAGGGTAAGGTGGAGTGTTCTCTGCCCCTAGGCATGGATGGCCAGATATGCCCGCCGAGAGAGCAGCCCACCATGCTGGGTCCACCATCCAAAGGCCATGTGATGCCAGGCCTGGGGTGCTGAGAGGGGGGGACCTGAGTCGGGCTTTTGCGGGGGATTTGGTTAGGCTGAGAGAAAGGAGAGCCTGCAGTAGGGAGCCTACAATAGCAGGTGTGGGGGAGGAAAGAAGGCAATTAGGGTTTCATGGGCTGGAGAGAAGGCCTTTCTGCATAGAGCGGAGGGAAGTTTGGAGGTTAAATGGCTTCCAACTCATTCATACACAAACATTTACTGAGGACCTATATGAGTCAGACATTAACTAGGCACCCTACACACCATATCTAATTTCATCCTTATTACAGCCATGGAGGTAGATATTTTTCTCATTTTACAGCTGTGCAAGTATGAATATAGGTATGAAATATTTTGAAGTTGAATGACTTGTTCAAACCCAGTCTGACTACAAAACCCATGTTTTTCCCATATAGAAGGCTCCTGGGGGAAGGCGAGTTTTGGGTACATATGAGACAGATGAGAGGGTAAGCCTTAGGAGGAATTGGAGGTGGTAGGAACTGCATAGGCAGAGGCAGGTGGCAGAACCAAGGTGGTGATGCAAGGTGGAGGTTTGATGGATGCAGAACCTTAGCTCAGGCTCCAACACTTTTGTCAAGGGCCTTCTTGGGCTCACTCAAGGGCTGAGCAGCTGTCTGATCTGCCCGTCTTTCCCAGCACACCAAACTCCTCCAGCTGGCCCCATGTGCTGCCTTTCTGCCATGCCAGGCTCTTTAGGCTCTCTTCTGGCTCCCCACCTTGGCCTTTGCTGTTCCTCCCATCTGAATGTCATCATCCCCCTATCCTCGTTATCCCCCATCCTTTCCACTTATTCAAATCCTGCCTTTTCCTTTACCTTTTTTTTTTTTTGAGACAGGGTCTCACTCTGTCGCCTAAGTGGGAGTCCAGTGGCACCATCATGGCTTACTACAGCCTCGACATCCAGGGCTCAGGCTATCCTCCAGCTTTAGCCCCAACAAGTATCTGGGACCATAGTTGTGCACTACCATGTCTGGCTAATTTTTTTGTAGAAATGAGGTCTCACTATGTTCCCCGGGCCGGTCTTGGACTCCTGGACTCAAGCAATCCTCTGGCCTTGGCCTTCTAAAGTGCTAGGATTACTGGTGTGAGCTACCACACCTGGCCTAAATCCTGCTCACTTCTTTATGGTTCCCTGGACATTTCTGGTCCTCCTGAAAATCCTTCTTGACCACTCCAGTTGCCCTGGTTCTTTGTTGAGAATGCGTGGGCCCCTTTATAAAGTCTATCTCATGTCCCCGGTTTATAAACTCCCCATGTTCCGGCAGGGGTCACAATTCTACCCACTCTCCGCAAGCTCCACAGTCATCACAGGCAGTGGTAGGCCACTGAGGGGGGCATTTCCTATGGGTTGGGCAAGGGACCAAGCCCTTCACATATATTTCCTGATTTCACCCTCGCAGTGAACCCTATGATGCAGCAATGAGTCAACTATTACCTTTTAAAGATGCGGCAACTAGAGACTCAGAGGAGACCATCCTTGACTTGATCTGACTCCAAAGCCCACACTCTTGACCCCTATGCTTGCCTGAGCAGCCATGAAGCCAGAGCAAGTTTTGGATCTGGCCTAGCTTTAGGTATAGAGCCAGCTCAAATGAAGTCCCTGCTCGCAGGTACCCATGGTAAGAGATGCGAGGGCCCGGAGAAGTGGCTGGCTTCTTTGCAGATGGCTTGCAGCACACCCCCTTCTATTTTTCTGTTCTTTTTTCTGTTTGCTGGTACTGGTGTGTGTACTTCTGTAAACCCAGCCCTGACTTTCATTAGTTTCCACTTAGAAGGGAAGCCAGGCAGGCCACAGTTTGAGGAGGTGCCCATTTTCTGGAGGTCAAAATAAGCCCAACTCAGGTGATACAGGGGAGTCTGGGGCTCCTTCCCCCAACTCCAGCTGTCCATAGCTCAGGGGGCCTCGTCCCACTGAGGCCTTGAGGCTCCCATCCTCCTGCCCAGGCAGGATGAGCCAGCCTGGAGGCAGGCGGCAGGACAGGAATGCAGCCTTCTCTCCAGCTCTTGACAGGACATCTCTGGGAGGCCCCCCAGTTCCTTCAGACCATGGCTCTGCTGGGGAAGCCGGGGATTAGGGGCCTAATTCCACCAAGAATCCTGTTTTTCTTAGCCTCACACAGATTGCTTTTTAGGAAAGTCCCCTCATCTAATTAACCTGAGTCAACAGCTCCATTTATTTGGACACGTGATGTTATGAAATGGACTGCTGCTGGCGTGTTTTTGTACTGAATATCTGGGCTGCCCCTCCAGGATGGCATCAGGGAGAGGCGCGTGCAGGCTGTCCAGGCCAGCCAAAGCTCAGCGCAAGAGGGGCTCCAGCAGAGGCCGGAAGGGAGGCCACAGGTTGGCCAGCCAGGCGGAGACCTGCATTCTCTCAGATTTCATAACAAGAAAGTGACCCACCGAGTGTCCACATATCCAGCTTCCTCTCTCGTTGGTGTTTTGAACCAAAATAAAGAAGGGATTAGGGCCCCTTAACCAAAACTCCTTCCTTTCTCCCCTATCAGAGTCAAAAGAGACTTCTACAAGGGACTTGTGATGGTGACAAACCCTTTACCACATCCATGGTACTCAGGACTTTTTGAGAAATAAAAATCAATAGTAGTTGCTATTTATTTTTTTTTCTTTTCTCAGACTTCTTAGGGATGAAAGTTACTATTTAATAGTAAGCATTTGCTGGCTGGGCGTGGTGGCTCACGCCTGTAATCCAAGCACTTTGGAGGCCAAGGCGGGCGGATCACCTGAGGTTGGGAGTTCAAGACCAGCCTGATCAACATGGTGAAACCCCGTCTTAAAAAAAAAAAAAAAAGTAAGCACTTGCTATGTACAATGTGCTAAGCACATTGTATAATAAATCACACACACACACACACACACACACACACACACACACACACACAATACCTGCTATCCTTATCTGCCTGGTGAAAGGGGAACTCCCTCCGTTCAATCCCCTCCTTACTCTCTCCACCCCTCTCAACTTTAGTATTTATTCGTCCAGATTCTTTTCTGTGCATTTATATATATATATATATGTATCATATATTATTTCTAATCCTAAAAACAGTTGTTCAAGGAAGGTATGAATATCCCCATCTTGCAGATGAGAAAACTGAGGCAAAGAGAGGCTAAGTTACTTGTCCAAGGTCACACAGCCAGCAAGGATCAGAGCTGAGTTGAAATCAGGCCTGAGTGACTACAGAGACTGATGGGCAAGCCTTGTCCCTCTGGTACCATCTCGACCACAGCAGGTTCCAGACATTGGCTTTTTTTTTTTTTTTTTTTGAGACAGGATCTCACTCTGTCACCCAGGATGGAGTGCAGTGGCATGATCATAGCTCTCTGCAGCCTTATCTCCCGGTCTCAAGTGATCCTCCCACCTTAGCCTCTCTAGTAGCTGGGACTACAGGTGTGCAACACCATTGCTGGCTAATATTTTTTTATTGGTCTTAATGAATTGTAGTTCATTTCTTATCTGTGTCTCCCTCTTGCCCCTTCTCTGCATGTTGTTATTATTTTTGCCAAATGGGCACTCAATACAGTTGGGTCACATGGAAGTCACCTTCTGCACTGCTGCCTCTGCCCTTCTCCCCCGCCTGAAATCACAGCCAACCTAACAGTTTTAGTTAGACCACTTTCTGCTTTCTGCATCCAGAGCCAAATGGAAATACTGCCGGCAAGGGCAGCATTGCCATCATTTCCCCAGATTGTGGCTTGTCAATGTGCACATATCCCAAGCCACTGAGCACTTGGGGCTGAGTGTTCATCTCTTTTTGGCCAAATAGGACATTGTTGTGAAGAGCTAGATTCAGCACAGATTGTTAAGGGCACCCACCACACGTGGGGAATCTGGGAAGGCAGCTAGTTGTTGCCTGCTCTTGCCTGGGAGAGAAAACCAGGGGGAGGAACAGACTCCTAAATGTTTTCCTCTTTATAATGGGGCTTGTTGGCCAGGAGCTGCTGCTGCTGCTGCTGTGTATAAAATACTCACATTAATTCTCATAATTGGTGTAGGCTGGAAAAGTGGAGACCTAGGAGAGGCGGGAGTCAAAGACACTGCTGAATGGATTGAAAAAACAAATTTCAGAGCTAGGCCTGGAAGCTTCTTAAAAAGGTAATGGGACCTTTTTTCCTGTTGAACTTTCAAACCTTCTGACCCTGTAATTTCTGCTCTGGAGTTTATCAGGGACACTGGGGGCCAAGAGTGTAGCACGACTAAAGTTACTGGGACAAAGCTGGAGGCAGGTCAGCGCTCCACAGGGGGGTCCCCCAGGGCCTGCAGGCAACCACTGCCACCAAGAACTTCTAAGGCCAAGAAAGGGAAGCCTCGAAACCAAACATCCCTGCACGGTCCCCGGCAAATGTGTTCCTCATCAAGGCAGATACAAACAAAGTTTATTAAAAAGCCTTCTAAAGGGACATTCCAAATCACCAGCAGGCCTCCTCGAGGTGACTGTCCATTCTCCTGCGAACTCTTGTTTCAGCCTTGTTGGAGCTTTTCAAACACCGAGTCACCAGTGTATCCAGGAAGGAAAATAAACAGGGGGCTCAGGGTGACCCAGCGCTCAGTACACGTCTGCACTTTCTGACACCACAGGCGGCAGGGTTGATCGGAATGACCCGGGAATGGAGTATAAACAGGGCAGTGAAGCCTCTGGCCCCGCAGTGGGGGTGCTCCCTCTTGTGTCCTATTGGCAGCCCACCAGGCAGAGGAAGGGCCCCTATGGTTGCAAAAATGGTGGCCTGATACCATGGAGCGAGCTCTGGAATGGGAAAGTCATGTGCCTTCTGCATTCTGGGAGGAGGAGAGGACCCTGCCTCTAACTAACTGAAAATTTCCTCATCTGTAAAATTGGTGGTTTTCCCAATAGATGGAAGTAGGGTTGCTCTGGTTGGAGTGGAGGTTGCGGGCATCAAAACTGGATCTCTAGGGACCTGTGGAGCAGCTTAATACTACCCATTCCAGAGTTTTAAATAAGATTCTATAATTTTAAAATAATCTAAGTATAAAGTGGATCAATAAGCAAATTGTGAACCAGAATAGCAGGAATAGCTCTGTCTCCAGCGCCAGACAGGCCTAAGTGGCCACTGCCTGCCTGTGTCACAACTTCATTGCTTAAACTTCCAGAACCTCGTGAAGATGGGGTCATGACTACTGCCTCATGCCATTGGTGTGAGCATCTGTGCTGAAGTCTAAACCATCAGTAAAGACTGGCGCAGAGTCAATGCTTATTAAGTGGTAGCTCATTTGACTCAGCAATCCTATTACCGGGTATATACCCAAAGGAATATAAGTTGTTCTACCATAAAGGCACACACATGCATATGTTCATTGCAGCACTATTCACAATAGCAAAGACATGGAATCAACGTAAATGCCCATCAATGGTAGACTGGATAAAGAAATTGTGGTACATATACACCATGGAATACTACACAGCCATAAGAAAGAATGAGATTGTGTCCTTTGGAGGAACATGAATGAAGCTGGAGGCCATCATCTTTAGCAAACTAACGTAGGAACAGAAAACCAAATACTGCATGCTCTCACTTTTAAGTGGGAGAAAAATGGTGAGCCTCACGGGCACCAAAAGAGGAACAACAGATATTGGGGCCCACTTGAGGATGGAGGGTGGAAGGAGAGAGAGGAAAAGAAAACATTGCTATTGGGTACAATACTTAGTACCTGGGTGACGAAATAATCTGTACAACAAACCCCCATGACACGAGTTTACCTGTGTAACAAACCTGCACCTGTACCCTTGAACCTAAAATAAAAGTTAAAAAAGTGGTAGTTATTGTATTTTTATTGTTAGACATGCCCTGTGACACTAGCCTGTTTAACATTTTGGGGAACCAAGGGGGTGTCCAGAGAATAAAAGGGAGGAGGGAGAAGAGAGGGTACTCACGGGAGGAAGGAGGAACTTTGCTGCTGACAAAAATCACACCCATAACAATTTACTGGGAGCTTCTGTGACCTAGCACTGCGTATGGAGATTATAACAAGTCCCTCTTGGGACACTCTCATGCTGCTGGCTACTGTGTTCCTTTTCTTACAGGGCGAAAACTGAAGTGCAGAAAGCCTCAGCGATGGCCCAAATCTCCAGGCCTGTAAAAGGACCTAGGACTCAGCTGTCTGATGCCAAAGTCTAGGCTCTCGGCCCCTGAGGGTCACATGTTCCTAAATCTGAGATGAAGAGTGCCCTCCTCCTGAGCCAAAGATGGCCTTGGTCTGGAGCTCCATATCTTGTCCTGTGGGGAGCCACCTGCTGCTGCCAGTTGCAATGCTGGAGAAATCCTTCCTGTCACAGCATTGTGTACAAAGCCAGGGAATGATTTGTCCAGTTTGGGTGATCCCAGTTTTCCTGGTTTTCAGCCCAGATTCTCAACTCTGGCTGCACACTAGCGCCATCTGGAGAGCTTTGAAAAACTCACACCACCCAGGCCATCCAGACCAACGACATCAGTATCTCCGGGTGGGGCCAGGACATTAGTATCTTGTTAAATTCTCTGGTGATTCCAAAGAGCATTCAGGCCTGAGGACTTCTCAGAAGGGAAAACAGCTGGTTCTGGAGCTCTCATTCTCTTTCACCGACAGGCTGGGGTGGGGGCTGGGAGTGAAGGAGGGGTTTCAAGGTAGAAATTGTGCATGGGTAGGGAGTTAGTAAAGGGGAGAGATTAAAGACTGACAAAGAATGTGTGGGGTGTGGGACATGGAGGCTCAGACAGGTTAAGTACTGGATTCGGAGTGCACACACAGGATCAGTGGCAGAACTGGGAATCATCACATCGAAGTGGTACCAAAATGACTGGGATCTTTGTTACAGGGGGAAACACCAAGCTCAGTGGTGGAGTTTTCCAGGACCCAGTTCTGCACCTGATTTTCTTTCCAACCCATCTTCTCACCCAATCAACTGTGTTCACATCCAGGGCTTTCATCACCACCTGACTCTCAAAATTTTGTTCCCAGTCATGACTGGTCCTTGGAGCCTCAAACCCAGTGACTCACCTGACATTTCCACTTGGATCACGCCAAGGCATCTGGAGCTTCACATGGCTGAGACTAAACTCACGAACAGCTTTTACCCCCAACCTGGTCCTTCTGCAGGTTCCCAGGCCCGGGCACCAGGAATCATACTTGATGCTTCCTCTCACTCACTGCCCCTGTCCATCACCAATACCTGTTAGTACCTGTCTTCTTAGCTTTTAGTACCTTTTAAGGACCTGTCCATCTTGGTCTCTTGTCTTCATCTTCATTGCCACCTCACTAGTCAAGCTATCATCATCTTTGGTAATTTATTCTTTTAATTTTTTACTTTTTGGTGGTTTATTTTTGCTTACATGATGATTTGACTTACGTCTGCTCCCCCCACTAGCTTATATACTGTATAAGGGCAGGGACTAGGTTTTTTTTGTATCCTCAGCATCTTACTTGGCCCTCAGTAAATATTTGTTGAGTGAATAACCTTGTTTTAAACTTTTTATTCATTTTGAGGGTTGTTGATATAATCACTGCTTCATTATGGCTTGCTGCTTTCGGGACGATGAAATCATGAAGCTGAAATCAGGACGATGTGCTTAGATGACTTTGCATTCCATGAAGTCTGGGAGCAGAGAAGTTTTGTCTGTGGAGGTTGAGCAAGGGGGTCTGAGGGAACCACATGCTGTGAGCTGAGACGTGGACACACGACAGGGCAGGCGAGTGCACACACACACACAACCGTCCTCGGTCAGCCCTTCTCTTGCTTCCTTGCTCAACAGACATTATCTTTATTTGGAGAATCAATTATGAAATCAATCCCTCACTATTTCTCCAATAATGCAGCTAATAAAAAGAAAAGCTATTTTGATGGTGTCTGGTTTTCAGCTAAAAGGAGGGTCAAAATAGCAATTTTATCAGCTGCCCTTTCAAAGTGCTTCTGTTGGTCACGGCAGTTCACGGGGGAAACACGATGATTCTGACTCCATTCTTGATATTAGCTCCTGCTTGAGGTGACAGATTGTGTTACCTCTGAAGCAGGGCATCTGTGGGTAGCCAGCAAGGTCGATTCAAGATTATATCATGCCACCTGTGTCATCAGAACATGGCTCAGTTCTCCCCTATCAACTGTTCCAGTGAAATACTGGCCAAAATGGTGTGTCTGTGGGATTCTGGCAAAAGTGGGCCATGGGAAGAAGCCCCAGGCCCTGGGCTCTTCATGCCCTTTCTTGAACCTCCTCTTCTAAGACACTTCTCCAAGAAAAACTACCCCAGTGTCATTGTGGCAACTCTGACTTGTTGTTCCTGTCCCCAGGTGGAGGGAAAGGCCCTTGAGGGCATTCCATCACCTATCTGGGTCTTTATGAGTCTTAGGATTTCCCTGGTAGGGGGCAGAGGTATGGCTGTGAAGTAGTTAGAAATTAAGTACTTGAGTCAGAGAGACTAAATCTACTTTCTGTGTCTGTCACTTCTTGGCTAAGAACTTGGGCAAATTACTTAATATTGCTGAACCTCAGTTTCCTCATCTATAAGATAGGGATCATAATAGTAGTTATTATATGTTTCTTGCATAAGGTTTTTTGAGGTGGATTAAATGAAATAATGCATATAAAGCTTTCAGTTTAGTGCCTGGCAAAAGGAAATACATAATAAATGCCAGTTAATGGAATGAATGGAGGGTGGAAGTGCCCCTCCTTCCTGGGTTGGGGGTCAGGGGAGACGCTGGCATATGCTGGAACCAATTGCAGGTGAATTCTAGCCCTTCTAAGTTCACCACTCCTTTGGATCTGATATCCAAAAATGGAAAATAGACAGCATTGTCCTTTGCTGCCATTTTATTAAGCAAGGCCCAGATTTAGAACCCACATATTTTGCAGGTTAAATGCCATCAGAAGACATAAAACAGATTGCAGTGTCCCCAGCCAGCAGCTCCTTATTTGCATATATCTTACAGATACAAGTAGTTTTATTTGTTGTCCTTTTTACTAACCCATCTCGTCTAAGTATATTTTTTGAGACTCTGAATCTGTCAAAGAGGCATTTAAAAGGAACTCATCAATTGTTCTTGGCCACCAAAGAGTAAACAAAAGCACAGATGCCTCATTTTCCTAGGCTAAACCCCAGCCACCCTGCTTTGGTGTGCCAACATTCCCTAATGAGGTCAGGAAAGCAGCATGTGTTCTCAAGAGCTTCTTGTGCACAGCCAGGCCCCAATGACTGAGACGCCCAGGGTGTGGTCGGGCTCAGAAGAGCTCTGCCAATTTGCACCTACCTCTTAGGTTGCCATCTTGTGGCAGTTGTTCTGAGGTGAGTCTGCCTGTGGTGATGGGGCTCCTAACATCTCCAGTGATATGCTCCCCTGTGATAATGTGCACTTGCTTGATTATGTGTACGCTCCTCTGTGTGTCTGTGTACCTGCCTACATTTGCATATGGGGCTCTGGGTCCTAAAACCCAGTTGTAGGAAAAGTGAAATGAATTAAGAGGATCTCAAGATGGGGTGTTCTCCAGGTGGGACATTCAGGCCAGCATGGATCGCAGGGATTCAGGTGATATGTCTGGAGCAGTGTAGTGTCAGGACAATAGTAAAAGCTACCATTTATTGAGCAATTACTACGTGCCAGATGTGGCCGAATACTTCCTACATATTATTTCATTTCATTTATTTACTTATTTTTTTTGAGATGGAGTCTCACCCTGTTGCCCAGGCTGGAGTGCAGTGGTGGGATCTCAGCTCACTGCAACCTCCGCCTCCCATGTTCAAGTGATTCCCCTGCCTCACCCTCCGAGTAGCTGGGATTATAGGCATGTACCACCACGGCTGGCTAATTTTTTGTATCTTTAGTAGAGGCAGTCTTTCACCATGTTGGCCAGGGTGGTCTCAAACTCCTGTCTTTGTGATCCGCTTGCCTCGACCTCTTAAAGTGCTGGGATCACAGGCATGAGCTGCCATGCCCAGCCCATCCTCACAATAGCCTTCTGAGCTAAGCACTGTAACTTCCCAATTTTACGGATGAAGAAACGAAGAAAGAGGAGAGGTTAAGGCACTTTCTGAAGTCTTGGAGCTAGTATGTGATACAATTGGGACCCAAAGCCTATGCTCTAAACACCCCTGTGCAGCCCTGGGTGGGACATAGAGCCACAAATACCTGGGAACCTGTCCTGAGTTAGCCACTTGGGTTATGTGAGCTTGGCCCAGTCAGTAAACCTCTCCCACCCTGTTTCCTTATCTGCAAAATGGAGCTCCCACACAGGGAAACTGTGAGAATTGAATGAGATCACCAATGTATTATGTTTAGCACAGTGCCTGGCACAGGTGAGGGCTCAGTAATGTTTAAGTTTCTTCCCCCCAGTCCCCACCTCTTGGTTTAGGAGGGAAGAAATGGGAGGGACCATCTCTCTAGTTGGGAGGGAAGAAATGGGAGGGACCATCTCTCCTACTATTTTAGCATCTTCTCCCTCCCCTAGGCTTTACAGCACCCTTTGCATCAATGTCAGGAGGTCCTTTGTTCCTGACAGGATGAATACCATTTCACAGTTTAATCATCTTGGCTGCATGGGAAAGGCAGCACTGGCTAGTGTAAAGAGCTCTTGACCAGAATTGAGGCTAACCTTGGTTTTAGTCCAATTCCAGCTCTGAGACTTGGGCAACTTCTGTCTTTCTGGGTCTCAGCTTTCCCATCAATAAAATGGAGGATGTGTCCATATACAGGACCAATGTGCATACATGGTATAGGTGCAGCCACTCCCTGGTTCTCCACCCATTAAATATGTGATTGATCAATTGCACCATCTTTGTTGGTGATACTGGATGTAGCTGCAGAGCTCTCTCCAACACATGGAGGTAATCACTATCAAATGGTTAGAGTTAAAGTGACTACTGGAACCTCGTGGCTCCAATAATATTCCTGAAACAGTTTGCTGTCTAAGGACCCTTTCATCCCTGTTATTCTGGTTCTACTATCTGGGTCTTTACTGCTCTGTGGGACAGTGCAAAGAGCATGGGTCTGAAATGAGGGGAGCTGATTATAGCTCTAGCCACATCTAGCAGCTCTGTGAACTTGGGCAAGTTTTTACACTATCTGAGCCCTGTTTTCTAATTTGTAAAAAGGGAGTCCTTACATAGGCTCTGGCCATTCGCATTGTTGTGAGACCAAAAACACTATAGCCTCCCCTAAAGGCAAGACCTGGGTCCCTGTCATTGTCGCACTGTGCTTAGAACAGGGCCTGGCCTGAAACTGGTCCTTCATGAAGTTTTGTTCAGTTGAAGCATGGCAGAATATTAAACCTGTAAAAATGGAAGGAACTACAACACTATCAATTATGTCTCTAGACATGTGGTTTTCAGTCTTTATGGAGCACAGTGCTGCTCTGGGAGCCCGTTCAGCATGCAGAGTTCTGGGCTTCGCTTCGGGGAGCTGATCCAGGATGCCTGGGTTAGGACCCAGAAATCCCCAATTTCAGCAGGCTTTCCTGGGAATTCTGTTGAAGGTGATCCAGAAACCACGGTGTGGGAAACAGGGCTTCAGAGTTGGGAGGCTCTGAATGGAAGGTAAAATAAATGGAGAGGCCTCAATTTGTTGCAGTTTTCCACCAGGAGTTGAATAGGGTGGCATTTTGGAATTCCCAGAGCCTCTGGACCAGTGAGGGAGTCACCGGGAAGGCTGACTGTGCCTGCCCCCCTCAACCCCTCATTGGCTGCTTCTCTGAGATTTCAGTGCTCAGTGACTGACGCCCTTAGGTTTCAGTGCTCTGACCCTTGTGGCCCGCACAGCAAGCAACCAGGTTAGGGGCAGTTCCCCTTTATCCCAAGTAAAATAGGAGTGTTGGGGTGTAGGCTGCCAATGCTGTTCATCCTTAACTATCCTGTGTAGCTCATGTGCAGCTCTCTCCAGCTCCATCCACAAGCTGGAGACAGAGATCCTTTAGGAAGGGCAGCTAGGAGGTGGCTGGCAGGGACTCAGCCAGGGTGCTCCAGCTCAGGTGGAGTGTATGTGTGTGTGTGAGACACACAGAGAGAGATGGAGACAGACAGAAAGGAAGAGAGTGCTTTCTGGTGATTTTGGCTGTCTGCATGGTTCCCAAAACGACTGAGTAGAAAGCGAAAAACAAATGCAGTGTTGGGGAATTTTTTTCCTGCGTGCTGGTAAGCATGGAGATCTTTGCAGACACCCACGTATTAGATGGAAATGGAAATGTTTCATCTTTACGTTTCAGTGTGTGATAATACATCTTGCATATGTAGACAATTGGTAAAAAAACACTCTTAATGATGTGACTTTGCTTTACATTCATAATCATCGTTGTCATCATCATCCTCATTACTCAGGCTGATTTCATGAATTATTGAGAGTTGGATTTTGAATTCCCAGTAAATATTCAAAATGAATCCAAATTAAAAAAATGTTTGCTTCTTTTCTTTTCCTTTCTTCTCAGGAACTTTCTTCCACAGCAGCCAACTTCTGTTAACCTCATGGGCTTCTTAAGTGATTAAATGAGTTAACATGTGAACTCTGCTTACAATAGTGCCATAAATTCTCTTAAAATGATGTCCATCCTTCTTTGTCACTACTACTACATGCACAATCCTGTTAACATAAATCCAACTGGAGCAAGCCCCTTAATTATCCCAAACCAATGGGGGGAATTATCTGTCCTACAGACATTAAATTTTTGGCCAACCGAACTCTTGTACTTTAAGAGAGGAGACTTGTGCACTTCAGCCACCTGCGAAGGAGGCCGGTCTGGACTCTGCTGTCTTCAGAAACAGGGCTTGATGGGCACAGTCTAATCTTTCTCTGGTTTTGCGGAGGTCAGAATTTAGAACACCGGCTGGTGGTTGTCAGACCACTACATGGGCCAGAGCCAGTGCTTCTTGAGTTATTTTTCTCCTTGTTTTTTATGGTACAACCCTCCCATTCAGAGTCTCAACTGTTTCCACTTCAGAGAATCTTCTGTACTCTTCCTTCTGAGTCCCTGTACAAATCCATCAGGTCCTAGGGACAAGCAAGACACTGTTAAACTTGTAGCAGAAACAACAGTCAGTATATTCTGTGCCAGAGGGCTGCTTTTCCTTAATCCTAGGCTGTGAGTGATGATCTGGAAAGATGGTTGCCATGCAAACACCTTTCAGAGAAATGAACTGTTACCTGGACATTGTATTCCAGTGGGACATGGAAGCCTCTCCTGTGCTCAGCCATCCCTGTTTCAGTACCCAGCTGGGTGGGACACTCTAGCCAGCCTCCTTTCTTGGGCTTCCTGCTGCCCTAGCTTGTGCAGCATGTCTCACAAGTGAAACCAGATGGCCAGGGTGGGCAGTGAGGGAGACCCAAAAAAAGACCCAAGGAAAACTGAGCTCCTGGTCCCACCCACTGCCCCAAACTGCTTCTGAATTGGTTCATCCATGAACAAACCCTAGAATTCCTTTTATCTCCCAATCACCAAGAATTCGATCCTTTATTTAGTCCTGAAACTCGGAAACTAATCTTTTATTTATCTCTGCTGTAATCCCACTTCAGGCTGTGTGTGGAATACACCACTTGGGAACAAACCTCTAGGATTTCAGAAGGACCCTCGGTCAGGGAAGTGTAAGGGCTTACAAGGGAAAGTAAAACCAGGCCCAGGATGTTTTGGTTCCATGTGTGAATTGGAGAAGAATGCAGCTCATTTGGGCTTGTGTGATGGGGAACGAGCCACAGGCAAGCTCCCTAATCACTAAACCACAGGAGAGGGTGGGGAAAATGGGGCTGGCATGATGTTAGGCAAGGCAAGCTGGTTGAAACAATTTCCCAGGCTCCCTTGAATGCTGGCTTGGCCCTCAAGCCAGGGTAAAGGATCATTGACAAAGAATCACTGCTGCTTGGAGTGTGCTGAGCAGCTTCAGATGGCCATCCTTCTGCCTGGTTTTGCCCTCTCCTGTGGATCACGGTCCATGTGGCAGGCACATGCCAGCTAAATGCACCCTGGCCTCTCCCCACCTGTGGACTGACTTCCACTGGGGCCCTGAAAGGACCACCTTGCTTCTGGAGGTCTTCTAGACCACCATCTCTGCTCTCTTTCATTCATTCATTCTTGTGTTCACCAAATATTTCCTGAGTGTCTACTAGGCCTAGGGACCAGGGCTGGGAAATGGCCATTCGGTGCTGAGCAGGCTACCACAGAGCTCATAGAACTTGTGGGGGAAAGAAATCAGATGCCAAATAAACAGTCATTCAACTAAAATTATGATGGAAGGAGGGGAGGGGCCACATCGGGGCTTTGGGAGTTTGGAATGGGGGAACAAACCTTGTGCCAGCAGTCAGAAGCAAGCAAGCTGACCTTAGAAGGATGAGTAGGCATTAGCAGGCTACAAAGTTGGGGGGCAGGGCATCTTCCCAGATTCATTCACTCTCTTTGGCTTTTCGGCTTCTCCATGCTTCCCTCCGATGCTTAGCTCCTGACTTGGACCTCAGGGCCCTTGACATGCACTCAGGACTCTACTTCTAGAACCTGCCTCTGGGCCCCAGCCCCTGGCACCACTTCCAGAACCAGCCAGCTGGTCTGGCCCTCCCAAGCCCCCTTCTGGGGAGGTGGCTTCCTTGTCTCAGTCCTTCTTTCACCAGCTCACTCCCTCGTGTACCCATACATCATTGATTCACATACCGTGTCAGTCCAGTTCTATGGAGCTTTCCCGGCACCTGCCAGCCTCACAGGGGCTTCAGCTCGCTGTGTTCATGCATTCTCTCCCTCAAAAGTTTACTCCTTCACTAATATTCCCTCAGTCCGGGCCAGGCACTGCTCTGGGCACTGGCTGAATGGCAAAGGTGAGCCTGGAAGAGGACCAAGATGGCGGGGTCAGGGAAGACTTCCTGGGAGGGGTGACACCTGGGAGAGTCCTAAGGCTGAGGACAAGTAAGCCAGGTGCATTGCCCTTCTGTTCACTTCTACTTCTCATGGCCTTTCCCATGCCTCTCCATCCTCTATGCCTGCCTGTCCTGTTTCTGGGCTTCAGCTTCAAGAGATAGTGCTGGGAGGGTCCTTGGAAGTCTTTCAGTCTGACCTGCCCATTTGACAGATGGGAATAATGAGGTCCCAGGAGGAGGAGGGATTTGCCCAGAGTGAAGCAGCTAAAGGAAGCATGATGGCTAGTTACTTCTACTGTTCCAGAGTCTGTGTGCCTAAGACTTACTTCTCCAGCCAGAAAGCCTTTCTTTGAAGCTGAAATCAGCTCTCTCCTCTGTGTGGCTCCTGGCACCCTCCTGACCACTCTTCCTCTCCCTGCCCTTTCCCTTGGCCTTGCCTCATGGTCTCCAGGGAGCGTTTTGCATGGAGTCATAATGCCTTCCTGCCTTTGGGCAGGGGAGTCTGGAGGGGACATGCATTAGGATACTCAGGGGACTCTCTCTAGGGAGAGTCCCTCTGGGCTCTGTCTCTTAGGGCCTCACTGGAGACAGTGTCAGTCCCTTCAGGCTGCTATAACCTGATACCTGAGACCAGGTGGCTTATAAACAACAGAAATATATTTCTCACAGTTCTGAATGCTGGGAAGTCTCAGTCTGTTTCCTGCTTCATAGCTGATGCATTGTTGCTGTGTCCTTACAGGGTGGAAGGGGCCAGGGGAGCTCTCTGGAGCCTCATTTATAAGGGGATTAATCCTATTCATGAGAGCTGTCCTTGGGAATATGTGAATTTTAGGGGCACACAAACATTCAGACCATAGCAGACAGTGTAGCTTTGCTGTTAAGAGCTGTGAGATGTGCACCCCATTTTAACATCCTGTGAGCCCCAGTTTTATCATCTGCACAATGAAGGTTAAGAATAGGGCTAGCAGCAGCTTGAATGAAATCATGTTTGAGGAGTGCCTGCTACATAGCAGGTGCCACCATTAAATGCTGTTATTGCAGTTCTCTGTTCAGCCCTTGCCCATATAGTCATGGCCAGAGGTGGGGGAGGTGTGGAAGTTTCTGGAATGCTGCCTCCAGAGGCCTAGGGTGGGGGCATAATATGCTGATGGGCCAGGCCTCTAACAAGGCCTCTAGGGAAACAGAGTTTGATGGATATGTTGCTAGAGGATAGAGTGGAATTAGAGGGCCACAAGTTAATAAACGGTAATCTTCTGGAGTCTTCCCCAGTTTGACAGGAAAAGGAAGAAAAATGCCAGTAAATGTCTGAAGACCCCCCTCTCTGACTTTTTTTTGTTGTTGTTGAGAGAGTCTCTCTCTGTAGCCCAAGCTAGAGTGCAGTGGCATGATCTCGGCTCCCTGCAACCTCTGCCTCCCAGGTTCAAGCGATTCTCCTGTCTCAGCCTCCTGAGTAGCTGGGATTATAGGCACCCATCACCATGCCAGGCTAATTTTTGTATATTTAGTAGAGATAGGGTTTCACCATGTTGGCCAGACTGGTCTCGAACTCGTGACCTCAGGTGATCCGCCCGTCTTGGTCTCCCAAAATGCTGGAATTACAGGAGTGAGCCACCGTGCCCGGCCTGGAAACCCCTTCTAATAAGCATGATACGTGCAGATGGTTCTGTCATTCAGTCTTGTCTGTGTTTGTGGATAGGACTTCTGTATCCACGAAGGCTTAGCTTGCAGGGTGTTGAGCCTGTGATGGCAGCAGAGTCTAGGCCTCAGTCTGATGAATGGATTTAAAAGGAACTCAGCTCAGAAGAGAGTTCCTATTAGAGCCAGATCTCAGTAGGAACAGGGAGACAAATGATTCCCCTGGCTGGATGTTTTTGGGCACACATACCAGCTAATGAACCTGCTCAGAGAAGCATGGTAACATATACTGTCCCATTACAGCAGGGAAAACTAAAGTGCAGAGACCTTGATTGATACCCAATCTGTTAGCAGAGCATCTTGGACAAGAATCTGAGTTTGTAAACTCATGTTTTCTCCCTTTTTTTTAAAAGTCAAAATTATTTTCCTTTGGATTCCAAATTGTACATTGATATAGACCCACATTTGCATTTTAAACTAGACAATACTGCTTTCCTGCCCTAATCTTGAAGATTTCACTTAAATTTGCAATCTGTTTTAAGAGAAGTCATATTTTCTCATAGTAGTTTTCCCCTGAGAAACTTTTCCTATTTCAAAACACATTTTGAACTGTGTTGTGTTTTCTCTCCTAGTGTTCATTCCTTTCTTCTTCCAGGACCAGATCCTGTGATTCTGTGCCTTTAACTTATTTCTTAGCTCTTTTCTTCCTACTTTTTCTCTCTTTCTTTTTAATTATGGTAAAGAATTTGATTTTAATTCTAAAACCACTGAGAAATCACGATTTTAAGTTGGAAAGTGAGATGATCTTATTTATATTTTTAAAAATATTAGATTTATTGAGATATAATTTACATACCACAAATTCACCTTTTGAAAGTATGTAATTCAGTGATTTTTAGTTTATTCACAGAGTTGTATAACCATTACCACCTTCTAATTCCAGAATATTTTCATCACCTGAAAAGAAAACCCATAAATATTAGCAGCCACTCCCCAGTCCTCCGTTCCCCAGCTCCTGGCAACTGGAATCTACTTTCTGTCTCTATGGATTTATGTATTCTGGACATTTCATATAAATGTAATCCATTGTATGTGGCCTTTTGCCTGGCTTCTTTCACATAGCATCACATTTTCAAGGTTTGTTCATGCTGAAGCATGTGTCATTGCTTCACTCGTTTTTACTGCTTAATAATATTCCATTGTCCGGCCATATCACATTTTGTTTGTCCATTCATCGGTTGATGGACATTTGGGTTTTTTCCACTTTTTGGCTGTTATGAATATTTGTGTACTGTTTTTTGTGTGGACTTACATTTTGACTTTTCTTGGGAAAAGTCTGGGAGTGAAAATTTTGGGTCATATGATAACTCTGTTTAACATTTTGAGAAACTTCCAAACTGTTTTCTAACGTGGCTATGCCATTTTGCAACTCAACCAGCGATGTGTGAGAGTTACAATTTCTCTATATCCTAACCAACACTTGTTACTGATTGTCTTCTTAGTTTTAGCCATCCTAGTGGGTGCGAAGTGGTATCTCATTGTGGTTTGCATTTCTCTAATAACTAAGGATGTTGAACATCTTTTTGGGAGCTTATCAGTCATTTTTAGATCTTCTTTGGAGCAATGTCAATTAAAATTCTTTGCCCATTTTTATGTGGGCTATTTGCTGGTCTCCTTTTTGAAGTGCGCTAGTGGGTAATTATCTGATCCTATGGGGCACAGGGAGTTCCCTGCCTCTTTGTAGTCCAGGGATCACCACAGGGACAGGAACCACCTTACCAGTTAGGTATTGTCCTCTGGGATTCTCTAACCCTGGAGCAGCTTCAGAAACCCTGAGAGTGGTCCAGGGTCACAGAATGAGATCTGAAGATTCAGGAAAACCAGTGTGGAAGGCATTTACTTAGGCCCTGGCTAAAAGCCAGGAGCTATTAGACTCATCCCATGACTTCTATGAGTTGAAATACAGTTAGTGACATGGGGACAGTAGCTGTGTAATAACCAGGACAGAGGCAAGCCTTCGAACTCTGAGTGATGGGGAAAGTTAGAAGATACGTCCAGGATGATAACTCGACCCAGGCCTCGTATCCAAGGCCCTTTGGACAGCCAGCTTGGGCCCAGATGGAGCCACATCAGCTTTGCTCAGGCCTCTCACCTGCCCGTGCATAGGACAGCTTTCTTTTACAACACCACTCTTCCTCAGCTGGCATTCTGTCGCCAGGACTTTCTGTCCTCTGGTGAGATCCTGGCCATCCTTGAGACTTTAGATCCTCCTTATTGTCCCTCTGACTGCTCAGCTCATGAGGATTTCCCACTTCTGACTTTCTGCATACTGACCTTCCCCAGTGACCCACCCTTGCCTCCTTGGTAGAGGGTCCTTAGGAGGGGCAGACAGGCTAATCCCAACCAGAACAAGCTCCTGCTTTTCCACATGAGCCATACACAGGTGCTCTTTCCTTCAGGGTGTTCCCCCTGGCCAGGGAGGTTCTTCCCTTCCCCCTCCTTCTTTCTAGTTCATCCTCATAAGTCCAGCTCAGTGCCCCTCCCTGGCATTTCCTGACCGCTGCAGACCACTGTGACAGCTATGACTGAATTGTATCCCCCTCCTAAGTTTGTATGTTGAGCCCCTAACCCCCGATATGATGGTATTTAAAGAAAGGGACTTTGGGAAGTAATCAGGTTTAGATGAGGTCGTGAGTGTGGGGCCCCCATGTTAGGATCTGTGCTGTCATGAGAAGAGGTAGTAGAGAGCTTGCGCGCCCCCTCTCCCAGCCACATAAGGACACAGTGAAAGGAAGGGCGGCTGTCTGCAAGCCAGAAAGAGTACCTTCACCAGAAACCAACCATGTTGACACCTTGATCTTGAACTTTTGAAGAATGGTTTTAGCCTCCTGAACTGTGAGAAAATACATTTCTGTGCTTTAAGACAAGATAGTGACCTTTTCATCATCTTCCTGAGCTTCCATTGTATGCGTGGACAAATGCATGTGCGTGTACACGTGCATACACACACACACACACGGACACACACACATGCATAGATACACAAACACACACGCACACACGGACACACATACATAGATACACAAACACAGACACACACACACACACAGACACACACACACACACACACACACACACATATATATATACCCCCTGATTCTATTCTATAGCACAATGCTCCCCAAATTCTAGTCTTCCCAGCCTGTGTACTACCTTCACCAATTTTTCATATCCAGGCATTATTTGTACTTACTGTATTTGTTTTTTTTAAATGTTTACTTGATACATTTTGTTCTATTGACTTTTTTCACATGCTGCCTTTTTTCAGCCTTATTCAAAGCAATACTATGTAGTGCAAAAAGGGATTTGATGCGATTAGTTTTCTGATATACATTACAATACAAAGCATTAGGCTTGTTCCCCTAAAAACCTAAAATCATCTTTGCCATTGCCACCAGTGGCATCAGTTCCACACTTTGGAAAGCACTGCTCCAGCGTTATTTTTTTGCTACTTCATGCCTCACTATTAAGTTTATAGCCTCCTGGGTGTGATGGCACACACTTGTAATCCCAGCACTTTGGGAGGCTGATGCAGGAGGATCACTTCGGGCCAGGAGTTCAAGACTAGCCTGGGCATCTCTACAAAAATAAAAATAAAAACAAAAATTAGCCAGGAGTGGTGGCATGAGCTTTCTTTTAGAAATGTCTATTCATGTCCTTTGCCCACTTTTTAATGGGATTGTTTTATTCTTACTGTTGAGTTGTTTGAATTCCTTTTATAATCTGGGTATCAGTTCCTTATCGGATAAACAGTTTGCAAATTTTCCTCCCATTCTATGCGTTGTGTCTTCAGTTTGTTGATTGTTTCCTTTGCTGTGCAGAAGCTTTTTAGTTTAATATATCCCACAGGATCCAGCTGCTTTCTGAATGTGATGTGCCAGATGTCTGATGGTTGGAGAGCTGCAGATTTCTTAGCTCTGCAGCAATCCAGTTCTTTAATGTCTCCTCATTAAAGAACCTCGTGGTGAAAGTGATATGCAGCAAATTTTTTATCCCTTTCAGTGTTGCTGGATGAGTGAAATCAAAAGTTAAGAGAAAGACTTGGATATCCAAGGCTGGGAAAAATTAGATCTAATGGCAATTTGTAAAGAGTAAGTCACATTTGTCACAATTAGAAAGGAAAATAAAAGTGCACACAACTGTTGTTGAATACTTTGCAGAAGATTCATGAACTCCATTTCATTGTTACAGGGAAGGAGACGCTGGGTAATATTACTGCTACTTTCCTTAAGGAGTAAAGACCACTCAACTAGTTATTTTACCTTTAAAATTTTCTGACTAGCATCACTTCACAAAATCTACGTGTATTGTATCTTAAAATAATGTATTCATAGAAATATAACTTCTATGAAAGTGTAGGTAGATATCATAATTGTATTATTTCATCTTATGGATCTCCTCAGACTCTTAGCCTCATCTGCCCCTGGATGTTTAATCATTTTCTCTACCTTGCCATCACTATGGCTATGGGTCACCAAAGTCATTCCATCCTGCACTGTGCCTTGAACTGAGGCTAACCAGCCTCATATGCAGACTGTCTGGATCCTCCTGTCACTTCCAGACTCAGATGAGACACTACATTAAAGAGTATGGAGTCTGTCTTCCCAAGAGGCTGCCTAATGGGAGAGATGATGCAGTTGAAAAGTGTGGGGAAGTTAATTCTCCATGGGGTAAACTTGGACAAATGGGAGACAGGAAGGAGTTGGTAGATACATTCCTTCTCCTTTCTCCCCTTGCTGAATGGCTGCAAGGCATGCTTTTCTCTGTTTGCCTGTTGCTCCCACCTCCTGGCCAATACTTGATATTTTCGGTCTTTATCATTTTAGTCACATTAATAAGTTGCAAAATTTTAAAAATATATATTCTATATACATGTCATTTGTTAGATATATGTATTGCAAATGTTTTTCTCCTAGTCTGTGAATTGCCTTTTAATTTTTTAATGGTGTCTTTTGAAGATCAGAAATCTTAAACTTTGTCTAATTTATCAGTTGTTTCCTTCTATTCGTCTTCCATAGTCCTTGCTTTTTGTGTCTTAATCTAAGAAGTTTTTGCCTATTCTGAGGTCCTGAAGAGTTTATCAAGAAATTTTATTCTAGACGTTTCATAGTCTTAGATTTTATGTTTAAGGCTATGACTTATTTTTATTAAATGTTTTTTGTAGGGTGTAAAGTGAGGATCATGGTTTTTTCCCATGTAGATATCCACTTGTTCTAGCACCATTTGTTGAGAAGACTATCTTTTCTCCTAAAAATTACCTTAGTATCCTTCTCTCCTAAAAATTACCTTAGTATCCTTAAAAAAATCCTCTGATGGTGTATATATCTGGGTGTATTTCTTGACTCTTTTGTTCTGTTCCACAGATTTCCTATGTCTGTCTCTACACCAATGTTTGCTTAATATAGCTCTATAATAAATCTTGAAATTAGGTACTGTAAGTGCTGCAGCTATGTTCTTTTTCAATTTTTTTTTTTTTAGCTATACTAGGTACTCTGCAATTTATATAAATTTTAGAATCATCTGGGTAATGTATATGAAAACTTACTGGAATTTTGACTTGTGTTAAGTGTGTAGATCGGTCTGACATGATAGAGAATTGACATCTTAAGGATTTTTTTTTTTCAATCCATGAACATAATAAATCTCTCAACTTATTGACGTCTTTAAAAATTTGTCTCGGCAGTGTTTTGTAGTTTTCAATGAACAGGTTTGCATATGTCATGTTAAATTTATTTCTAAGTAGTTAATATTTTTGATACAATTTGTTCATTTTCAATTTTGGTATCCAATTGTTCATTGCTAGTGTATAAAAATACAGTTGATTTTTGAATACTGACCTTCTAACCTGAAATGTTGCTGAAGTTACTTATTATATCTAGAAGTTTTTCTGTGGATTCGTTAGGATTTCCTACATATTTGATTACGTCATCTGTGAAGAAGAAAGTTTTATTCCTTTCTTCCAATCTATATTGCTTTTGCATGTATTTCTTTTTCTTGCCTTATTACCCTTGCTAGGACCTCTAGTATGCTAAATAAATTTGTTTAGAACATCCTTTGCTTTGTTGCCAATCTCAGGGGGAAAACACCTAGTCTTTCTATCATTATGATTCTATCTGTAGGTTTTTCATAAATGACCTTTATCAGACTGAGGAAATTCCCCTGTATTCCTAGTTTTCTTAGAGTTTTAAACATCACAGATGGATATTGAATTTTGTCAACTTTTTTTCTGAATGTATTGTGGAAATCATATGGTCTCTTTGTCTATTGATATAGTAAATTCTATTTATTGAGTTTTAAATGATAAACCATACCTGCATTCCTCAGATAAATGCCAACTGGTTGTGAAAACTATCTTTTTTTCCTCTAAATTGCTGCATTCAATTTGCTAAGTTTTAATAAGCATTTTTATGTCTATGTTTATAATAGATGTTGGTTTGAAGTTTTCTTTTCTTGTAACATTTTTGTTTAGATTTGGTATCAGGGTAATACTAGCCTCATAAAAATGTTGGAGAGTTTCCCCTTCTCTTGTATTTTCCAGAACAGTGTATGCAGACTTGGTTTTGACTTCTTTTAAGTGTTTGTTACAATTCACTAATATAGTTCTCTGGGTCTGAAGTTTAAATTGGGAAGACTTTTAACTATAAATTCAATTTTTTTGATAGATAAAAGACTGTTTATGTTACCTATTTCTCCTGAGTAAGCTTTCAAATTTTGTGACTTTTAAGAATTTGCCCATTTCATCTAGGTTGTCAATTTTACTGATGTAAAACTGTTAATAGGCTGGGTGTAGTGGCTCATGCCTGTAATCCCAGCACTTTGGAAGGCCAAGGTGGGTGGATCACAAGGTCAGGAATTCGAGACCAATCTGGCAAACACAGTGAAACCCTATCTCTACTAAAAATACAAAAAATTAGCCAGGCGTGGTGGTGGGTGCCTATAATCCTAGCTACTTGGAAGGCTGAAGCAGGAGAATCACTTGAATCTGGGGAGGCAGAGGTTGCAGTAAGTCAAGATCGCACCATTGCACTCCAGCCCGGGCAACAGTGCGAGACCCCGTCTCAAAAACAAACAAACAACTGTTAATAAATACTCCTTTATTCTTATAATGTCTATAGGATATTTGTTAGTTTTATCTTATTCCTGATATTGGCAATATCTTTTTTCTTAACCACTTTCAGTCAGTTTATCAATTTAATCGATCACATATAACCCAGATTTATTTATTTCCTTATTGGTTATCCATTTCATAGTTTATTGATTTTCAGTCATCTTTATTTTCTTCCTTCTGCTTATTTTGGGGTTACTTTGATTATCTTTTTCTTACTTTCTAAAGATAGAAGTTTCAGTTATGAATTTTAGATCCTTCTATATTTTCTTTTAAGGATTTAATACTACACATTTTCCTCTAAGCATGACTTTAGCTTCATCTCACAAGTTTTGCTATGTTGTGTTTTCATTTTCATTCAGCTAAAAATATTCTAATTCTCTGTCATTTCTTCTTTGCTCTATAGGTTGTTTAGAAGTGTGCTGTTGAATTAACAGATATTTTAGGTGATTTTCCAAATATCTTTCTGTTATTAATTTCAAGTTTAATTTTGTTAAAGGACACACTTTGACTGGTTTTAATTTCTTTAAAGTTATTGAGACTTGTGTTATCCTGGAATATAGTCTATCTTCGTGAATGTTACAGGTGTGTTTGTAACGATAGTGTTTTCTGGCCCAAGGTGCAGTTATCTATAGATGTCAAACAGGTCATGTTGATTGATAGTGTTTTTCTACTCTTCTAAATTCTTACTGTTTTTCTACTTGTTTAATCCATAACTGAGAGAGGAATGTTGAAATCTTCAACTCCATGGATTTCCATGGAAATCTCCACGGATTTATCTACTTCTTTCAGTTGTATCAGTTTTTGTGACTCATCTACTTCAAGCTCTGTTATTAGTCGCAAACTTAATTTAGGATTATGTCTTCTTAATGAATTAAGTCACATGAAAGCTTCCTCTTTAATTCTAAAATTCTACTTTGATGTTACTATAACTACTTATAAAAATAAAAATTTTAAACTATAAGTCATGAGTGCATGAATCATAAGTACAGATCATGACAAACAATCACAAAGTGAACCACACATCTGATGAACACCCAGATCAATATAAAACATTGCTAGCATTTTCCTGATGATTAATGAGACTGAGGATGTTTTTAATTTATATAGTTTCTTTTTTTCAATTTTTAATTTTGAGACAACTATAGATTTACATACAGCTGTAAGAAATAATACAAAGAGCTCATGTAAGCTTTTCACCCAATTTTCCTTAATAGTGAAATTTTGCATAACTATAGCACAATATACTAACTATGGAGTTGACATTGATAACTTACCTGTTTTATTCAAATTTCACTAGTTTTTCATGCACTCATTTGTGTGTGTGTGTGTACCCACATACATTTTGTTCTGTGTAGTTTTTTAATGTGTATAATCATCTGATCACCATTGCAGTCAAGATACAAGACAGTTCCATCACAAGTACTATTTGTTATCCTACCCTTTCCTCCCAGCTGCATCCGGGTAAAAGTAGAAAACCTCTATCCCTTTTGCTACAATTTTGTCATTTCAAAAATGTTATAAAAATGGAATTATATAGTATGTAAGTTTTTCAGATTTTGTGTCTTACTTGGACTTGGTGGAAAATTTATACTTAATATAATTGTTGATTTGATTTTAAACCTTATCATACTGGTATTTATTTTTTCGCATCAGTTATTTGTTCCTTTTCTCCTCTTTTTCTGTCTTTATTTGAATAGTTGCATAATTTTTAGAATTTCATTTTTGTCTTCTTTTGACTTACTAGCTATATCTCTGTTTTAATTTTTGGTGGTTGCTTTAGATGTTAACAATATGCATCTTTAACTTACCACAGTCTCTCCTCAAATGATATTGTACTAACTTACACCAGTGCACTTCTATTTTACTTCAAGTTCTTCCAGTTATTGTTGTCATACTTTACTTCTATGTATGTTATAATCTTTACAATACACTTTGGCTGTTATTGCTATATACAATTATTTATTCTTTAAATAAATTAAAAGTGAGAAAAATATCTTTATATGCTTACCCATAATTTACCTCTTCTGGTCTTCAATCCTTTATGTAGATCCAGTTTCCAAATGGCATCATTTCCTTTCAAGTGAATAATTTGCATTAATATTCTTTGTAGGGCAAATTGACTTATGAAAAATACTCTTGCTTTTTCTTTCCTTGGAAAAGTTTATTTTGCCTTCAGTTTTGTAGGGTATTTTTACTGGATTTAGAATTATGGTTTGACAGTTTTTATTTCTTTTGGCACTTTAAAACTGTCATTATATTGTTTGTATTTTTACTGATAAGAAAATTGTTATATTTCTTATCTCTTTCTATTTAATGTGTCTTTTTTTTTCCTCTGGATACTTTTAAAGATTTCATCTTTATCACTGGTTTTCAGCAAATTGACTATTTGCTTTGATGTGTGCGTGCGCGCGCGCGCGTGTGTGTGTGTGCATGATTACCCTCTTGAGCCTAACTGAACTTCTTATATTTGGAGGTTTATAGATTTCAATTAACTTCAAAATCATCCCTCTGTCCCATTCCTTTCCTCCTGAGATTCCAATTACATGTATATTAGATTGCTTGATATTGCAAAAGCTACTTCTTTTTTCAGCTTCTAGGTGCTTTAGTTTTGATACATTTTATTTTAAGTCTTACATTCTCTTAGCTTTTTCATCTGCAGTATTTACTACCATCCAATAAAGTTTTCATCCCATATATTATATTTTTTATCTCTAGAAGTTCCATTAGGTTCTTTTTTTATATTTTTAATCCTGTCCTTATTATACTTGGGTTTTGTTTAAAATACTGGGGCATACTGAGCATCTTTATAATAGCTGTCAGTGTTCTTGCTTGCTAGTTCTATCATTTCTATTAATCTACATCACTTTCTATCCACTATTTTTTGTTTTATTTTTAATTGACAGATAATAATGATATATATTTATGGGGTACAACGGATATTTTAATGTATGTTTACACTGTAGAAGGATTAAATCAAGCTAATTAACAAATTCGTCACCTCACATACTTATTTTTTTGTGATGAAACATTAAAAACCTACTCTTGCAGCAATTTTGAAAAATACATTCCATTTTTATTATAGTCACCGTTCTGTGCAACTGATCAATGAAGATTATTCCTCCTGTCTAACTGAAACTGTGTACCCTTTGATCAACATCTCCCTTTTCCCCATCCACCCTCCTCCTCCAGCCTCTGGTAATTGTTGTTCTACTCTACTTCTACAAGTTCAACTGTTTTAGATTCTGCATATAAATGGAATCTTAGGGCATCTGTCCTCTGGGCCTGGCTTATTTCACTTATCATAATGTCCTCCAGGTTCTTAATGTTGTCACAAATGACAGAATTTCCTTCTATTTTAAGGCTGAATAGTATTCCATTGTGTATATATACCACATCTTCTTTACCTATTTATATAATGATAATTACACAGGTTGGCTCCATATCTTAGCTACTCATAATAATGCTGCAGTGAACATGGGAGTGCAGATACAAAACTGTTTATCCACATGCAGAGGAACGAACTGGATCATTGTTTCATATCATCTAAAAAAATTCAACTTGGCTGGGCATGACATCTCATCCCTGTAATCCCAGCACTTTGGGAGTCTGAGGTGAGTGGATTGCTTGAGTTCAGGAGTTCAAGACCAGCCTGGGCAACAGAGTGAAACCACTTCTCTACAAAAAATACAAAAATTAGCTGGACATGGTGGCTTGCATCTGTAATCCCAGCTACTTGGAAGGCTGAGGTGGCAGGACTGCTTGACCCCAGGAGGCAGAGGGTGCGGTGAGCTGAGACCACGTCACTGTACTCCAGCCTGGGTGACAGAGTGAGACTCCATCTCAAAAAACAAGCAAACAAACTATTGGGAAGTAAATTTGGCAAAGAAAATATGATTTGATTTTTAAAGAAAAGAAAAAAAACTCAAAATGGGTTAAAGACTTAAATGCAAGACCCCAAACTGTAAAACGGCTAGGAGAAAACAGAGGGAGAAAGCTTCATTACATCGTCTAGGTAAAGGTTTTTTGGATATGACCCCAAAGCACAGGTAAGAAAAGCAAAAATAAGCAAATGGGATTGAATCAAACTAAAAAGCTTCTTTACAGCAAAGGAAACAAGAGAATGAGGAGACAACCCACAGATTCAAAGAAAATATTTGCAAACAATACATCTGATAAAGGGCTAATATAAAAAATATAAGGAACTTTATCAACTATTTTTACTCCTGTTTATCGGTCACATTTTCCCGCTCATTCATATATTTAATAATCTTTGATTTGATGCTAGTCATTGTGAAGGTTTTATTTTAAAATGTCTTGATTTTATTGCCTTTTTTTTTTTTAGGATGGAGTTTCGCTCTTGTTGCCCAGGCTGGATTGCAACTGGGCGATCGTGGCTCACTGCAACCTCCACCTCCCAGGTTCAAGCGATTCTCCTGCCTCAGCCTCCCAAGTAGCTGTGATTACAGGTGCCTGCCACCATGCCTGGCTAACTTCTAAAAAATATCTTTAGTAGAGATGAGGTTTCACCATGTTGGCCAGGCTGGTCTTGAACTCCTGGCCCCAGGTGATACACCCACCTTGGCCTCCCAAAGTGCTGGGATTACAAGGGTGAGCCACCACACCCGGCCTATTACCTTCTTACTCAATTTTGAAAGTTCTTTATTATTCTAGACACACAAGTCCTTTACTGAATATTTGCATTGCCATATGGTTTTTCCATTTGTGGCTTGTCTTCATTTTCATTAACAGTGTCTTTGGAGAACAAAGTTCTTCATTTGGATGAAGCCCAAGTCATCAGAAAATTTCTTTAAGGATTGTGCTTTTGGTGTCATATTTAAGAAATCTGAGGATGGGTGGAGTGACTCATGCCTGTCATCCCAGCATTTTGGGAGGCAAGTGGATCGCTTGAGCCCAGGAGTTCAAGATAAGCCTGGGCAACCGAGCGAGACCCTCTCTCCACAAAAAATTAAAAAATTATCTGGGTATAGTGGTTCGTGCCTGTAGTCCCTGCCATTTGGGAGGCTGAGGTGAGAGGAATTGCTTAAGCACAGAAGTTCAAATCTGTAGTGGGCTATGATTGCACTATTATACTTCAACTGATAGAGACCTAGTATCTAAAAAAAAAAAAAAACTGAAAACAAAAAAGAAATAAAAATAAATCTGAGGCCAGGTACAGCAGTGCACTCCTGTAATTCCAGCACCTTTGGAGGCTGAGTCAAGAGGACTGCTTGAGTCCATTAGCTTGAAACCAGTCTGGGCAACATAGTGAGACTCTATCTCTAAAAAAAAAAACAAAAAAAAAAATTAAAAAATTTAGCTGGGTGTGGCAATGTGCACCTGTAGTCCAGTTACTTGGGAGGCTGAGGCAAAGGATCTCTTGAGCCCAGGAGTGCAAGGCCACTTGATGGTGCCACTGCCCTCCATCCTGGGTGACGGAATGAGACCCTTTCTCCAATAAATCAACAAAAAAATAGAAAAATAAATAACAAATAAAATATGACATTCATATAATGGATATGGAATTTTTAGAAGAAATGAACTACACATATTTATAAGTTATCTCAAAAATAAAGTTGAGAAAAAAGTAAACTGGAGACTATGAGGTAGTTATGTAAATTTAATTGTCCAGAAAATATAAACATTGCTTATTTATATCTATACACATGTATATGTAGCATTCACATAGTAACTAGAATGATATCCACTTCGTGTCATGATGTGAATCTCCTGGGAATGGAGGAGAAGAGTGGGGATCAAAGGATATGACAACATTATCCGTAATATTTTCTCTTCTTTATAGTAAAAAGACATTAAGGAAATAGTACTAAGAAAAAAAGACTGCTAATTCAGGGTGATGGGCCCAAGAACATGAAAAAACTGTCAAAAATAAATTAGACCAAATGTCCATGCTGTGAAGTTGAGTGAGTCCCCCTGAGAGGAAATCAAGGTGAAGCCCAGACTGCCCTGAAATTCAGCAATACCCATTGGTTAAAGTACGTAGAATATGTCATTGTACAAGCTGCTGCTGGCATGAAAGTGTCACAACTTCCTCCCTACCTTCCCTCATTAAATACTGCTTTCACTAATTTTTAAATTCTTATTTGTGGAAATATTTCCAAAAGGTCCAGTGCATTACATTGGAATGTTGTTTGTTTATCTAATCTAATACACATTTATCTTGATTGTCCAAGTCCAGGAAAAGGTGTAAAGGAAAGCAAGTGGAAAATAAAATCAGCGGTCAGCAGCACCTCAGAGGATGTTGGGAGAAACCATATAGGTAAATTCGCAATTGCAAAAACAAGGGAAGACAACAATCTGGATTGGAGAGAACTGACAGGTGTCTGGGGAGGTGATGAAACACCTTTACTCTCCTTGGTAAAGGTGCTTGCCAGAATCTACTTTTCTTTTTGATGTCCTTGCCTGCCACTTACCAAGGAATTCTGCTAAAAAACCAACCAACTAGCCAGCCAATCAATCAACCCACTCAAACAACAGTAATGCAACTGCTCACTGCCGACGAATGAAGATGCTGCATTTCCAAGCGGTGGCAAGTCCTCACAGTGAGTCTTGGAGGATCCACCAGAACCCGCAGCCGGTGGCAAGGGATTGTGGGAGGCAGTTCATTCCTGGAACAGTCGTCTCCGGGCCTTGCACGGAGGGCGCTCTGGGAGCTCCGGGCGCGCGTGGGGACCTGGATTCGGAGAGGGAGGTAGAGGTTGGAGAGGTGAGCTGGGAACAGGCTCCAGAAAGTGGAATTCCTGGTCGAAGATGGGGCGTGGAGAGCGTCTCTCTGAACTGGGGTTGGGGGCCAGAGCACATGGCTCTGGGATGGGGCCCTCCTGGTAGGGGCTGAACATACTTCTAGCGGAGGAGTAGGGCCCAGCGGCTGAGCCGGCTGGGGAGTCCATCCAGAGCTCCAGGAACTCGGGGTCCAGCGTCCTCCTCGTAGACCTCCTCCTGGGCGGCGACCTCTGGGACAGATGTGCAGAATTCCTGCTCGACGACCACGTCCTCCCCCGAGAGCGCCCAGGAAAACGTCCACTTCCAGGCTGGCAGACGAGTCGCCCTGCGCTCCTGAGCGTTCGTTGACGAAGCTCAGGAAGATCTCGGGGATCAGGACGAGGGTGTGCCCACCGACAGATACTCGCAGGATCGACGTGGGCGCGGGCTCCAGCATCAGGTCGACGTGGTCCTGGGACACCTTCAGGGCACAGCCCGCGGCCAGGACCACCACGAAGGTGAGCGCGTCCGCAGCCCGGGCCCCCGCCGGGTCTTCCAGGGTGTGCGCCACGCGGGGTTGGGGGCCCGCGGGCTCCTCCAATCGGCGGCGCTTGGCGGGGCCGGGTCCTCCTAACTGCGGTCCCCACCAGGGCGCAGGGCAGGCGCTGGGGCTGCGGGGCCGGCTGCCCATTACCTCGACGGCGCTGCGGACGGGGCTCCTGGGCCTGGCGGAGGAGGTGGGGGAGCGCGGGCGGCGAAGTCCTCTTTGAGGTAACAGGTGTCGGTGGTAGGCGAGACGGGTTGGGGCTGATGGGGCACAGGACCGCGAGACACGGGGCGAGTTCTCGGAGCTCCAGGGGCGCCTCCCGGAGACCGCAGTCCGGGCTGCTGGGGGATAGTCGCCGGTCGGGCGGCTGGGCCTCGCGCGATGGAATCTTGGGCCTTCCCGGCGCAGACCCGGATGAACGTCGGATGGCTAAGAACGTGGAACGCCAGGTGACTTGAGTGCGCCAGGATTTATATATATAGACCCCGCCTCCCAACAATGCTCTGCGGCAGGCGTGGCCTAGAGATGATTAGATCAATGTAGAGCAAGAGCGAGGGGGGTGGGTCTCTGTGTCTGCCGGGGAAGATTCCTTGGATGTACTCTTGGGACCCAGTGGCGGTCATTGCTTTTACTCTCGGTTAAGAAAACAAAAGCCTAAACACAATTTCAAAAACTGCTTGCTTACTTTTATAAGTAGCTTACGTCTAAATATCTCTTCTAAGATTTTCCAGGAATATGTGAAAAAGAGCTTTAACTCAAAACTCATCGCTCTTTCCCCACCCAGCCTACGTGTTTCTAAAATGTTCTTTCATTTTTGTTAGGAATTAGAAAGGAAAATTTTACTCTGATAAGTGAACTTTAATTTTTGTGAGTACATAATAGGTACATATAATTATGGGTTATATGAGATACTTTGATACAGGCATGCAATATGTAGTCGTCATATCAGGGGTAAATAAGGTATCCATCATCTCAAACATTTATGCTTCGTGTTACAAGCAGTCCAATTATACTCTTACAGTTATTTAAAGATGTACAATTAAATTAGGACTGACTATGGTCACCCGATTGTGCTATTAAATACTAGGTTTTATTTATTCTTTCTTTCTTTTTTTTTTGTACCTATTAACCATTTACATTTGCCCCCACCCTCACTACCCTTCCCAGCTTCTGGTAACCATTCTTCTGTATCTCCATACGTTCAATTGTTTTAATTTTTAGCTGCCATAAATAAGTAAGAATATGAGAAGTTTGTTTTTCTGTGCCTGACTTATTTCACTTAACATAATGACCCCCAGTTCCATCCATGTTGTTGCTAGTGACATAATCTCATTCTTTTTTATGACTGAATAGTACTCCATTGTGTATATGTACTTTTTTTTTTTTTTTTTTTTTTTGAGACAGAGTCTCTCTTAGTTGCCAGGCGCCAGGCTGGAATGCAGCGGCGGGATCTCGGCTCACTGCAGCCTCCGCCTCCTGGGTTCAAGCAATTCTTCTGCCTCAGCCTCCCGAGTAGCTGGGGCTACAGGCGCCCACGACCACACCCAGTTAATTTTTGTATCTTTAGTAGAGACGGGGTTTCACCATGCTGGCCAGGATGATCTCGAACTCTCCACCTCGTGATCTGCCCGCCTCAGCCTCCCAAAGTGCTGGGACCACAGGCGTGAGCCACTGCACCCGACCACATTTTCTTTATCCATTCATCTGTTGATGAATACTTAGGTTGCTTCCAAATCTTGTCTATTGTGAATAACACTCCAGTAAACATGGCAGTGCAGATACCTCTTCAATATCCTGCTTTTCTTTCTTTTGATTATATACCTGGCAGTGAGATTGCTGGATCATATGATAACTCTATATTTAGATTTTTGCAGAACCTCCGAACTGTTCTCCATAGTGATTTTTACTAGTTTACATTCTCACTAGCAGTGTATGAGGGTTCCCTCTTCTCCACATCTTTGCCAGCATTTGTTATTTCCTGCCTTTTGGAATAAAAGCCATTTTAACTAGGGTAAGATGATGTCTCATTGTAGTTTTGATTTGCATTTGTCTCATGATCAGTGACGTTGAGCACCTTTTCATATACCTGTTTGCCATTTGTATGTCTTCTTTTGAGAAATATTTATTCAGTTCTTATGCCCATTTTGAAATTGGATTATTAGATTTTTTTCCTATAGAGTTGTTTGAGCTTCTTATGTATTTTAGTTATTAATCCCTTGTCAGATAGTAGTTTTCAGATATTTGCTTTCATCCTGTGTATTGTCTCTTCAGTTTGTTGATGTTTCCTTTGCTGCGCAGAAGCTTTTTAACTTGATATGATCCCATTTGTCCACTTTTGCTTTGGTTACCTGTGCTTGTGGACTATTACTGAAGAAAATTTTTACCCAAATGAAAGCCTGGAGAGCTTCCCCAATGTTTTGTCATAGTAGTTTTATATTTTGCGGTTTTTTTTTTTTTTTTTTTTGAGACGGAATTTTGCCCCTTGTTGCTCAGGCTCGAGTGCAATGGCGTGATCTCAACTCACTGCAACCACTACCTCACTGGTTCAAGCGATTCTCCTGGCTCAGTCTCTCTAGTAGCTGGGATTACAGATGCCCACCATCATGCCTGGCTAATTTGTTTTTGTATTTGTAGGAGAGACAGGTTTCACCATGTTGGCCAGGCTGATCTCAAACTCTTGACCTCAGGTGATCCACCTGCCTTGGCCTCCCAAATCCTCTGCTGAGATTACGAGCATGAGCCACTGCACCTGACCATATTTTGAGGTCTTAAATTTAAATCTTTAATTCATTTTTGTTTGATTTTTGTATATGGTGAGAGATAGGGGTCTATTTTCAGTCTTATGCATATGGATATCCAGTGTTCCCACTCCTGTTTATTGAAAATCAGGATATTGAAGAGATAACTGCTCTCTCATATTTATTGGAGTATTATTCACAATAGCCAAGATTTGGAAGCAATCTAAGTATCCATCAACAGAGGAACAGATAGAGAAAATTTGGTACATATACACCATGGAGTACTATTCAGCCATAAAAAAGAATGAGATCTTGTCATTAGCAATGAGTAGAGATATATAATGTGTTGGCCAGGTGTGGTGTCTCACACCTGCAATCCTAGCACTTTGGGGTGGCCAAGGTGGGCAGATTCCTTCAACACTTTAAAAAAAGTTATTATTGAAAAAAGATATAATATGTTTGCCATATTTTTCTACTGTTCTATTTCATCTATTGTGTTTTTTCTTTTCTTGAGATGCAGTTTTGCTCTTTTACCCAGGCTGCAGTGCAGTGGTACAATGGGTGTGATCTTGGCTCACTGCAACCTCTGGCTCCTAGGTTCAAGCGATTCTCATGCCTCAGCCATCTAGGTAGCTGGGATTATAGGTGTGTGCCATCATGCCTGGCTAATTTTTGTATTTTTAGTAGAGATGGGGGTTCACCGTGGTGGCCAGGCTGGTCTTGAACTCCTGACCTCAAGTGATTTGCTCACTTCGGCCTCCCAAAGTGCTGGGATTACAGGTGTGAGTCACTGCTCCTGGCCCCCCACGTATGTTCTTAGCAGCTTTGTTGAAAGTGAGTTCACTGTAGATGTGTGGATTTGTTTCTGGATTCTCTATTCTGTTTTATTGGTCTATGTGTCTGTTTTTATGCCAATACATGCTGTTTTTGTTACTGTAGCTATGCAGTAGATTTGAAATCAGGTAATCTGATTTTTCCAGTTTTGTTCTTTTTGCTCAGGTTAGCTTTGGCTTTCTGGGTCTTTTGTGATGTTAATCCATATAAATTTTAGGATTAAAAAAAATTTCTGTGAAAAATGCCATTGGCATTTTCATAGTCATTGCATTGAATCTATAGATTTCTTTGGGTAGTATGGACATTTTTAACAATATTGAGTCTTCCAATCCATAAACATGGAATATCTTTCCACCCTTTTGTGTCCTTTTCAATTTCTTTCATCAGTGTTTTATAGTTTTCATTGTAGAGATGGTTCACTTCTTTGGTTCAGTTAATTCCTAGGTTTTAATTTTATTTGTGGCTATTAGAAGTGGAATTACTTTTTTGATTTATTTTTCAGATTGTTCATTGTTGGCATATAGAAATGCAACCAATTTTTGTATGTTGATTTTGTATTCTGCAACTTTACTGATTTGTTTACTGGTAGTAATGGTTCTTGTGTGGGGTCTTTAGGTTTTTCCAAAGATAAGGTCATATAATCTGCAAACAAGGATAATTTGACTTCTTCTTTTCCAGTGTGGATGCCCTTTATTTCTTTGTCTTGTCTGATTGCCTTAGCTAGGACTTCCAGTACTATGTTGGATAACAGTCATGAATGTGGGCATCTTCATCTTGTTTCAGATCTTAGTGAAAAGGCTTTCAGCTTTTCCCCATTTAGTATGAGACTAGCTGTCGGCCTGCCATATATGACTTTCATTGTGTTGAGGTATGTTCCTTCAATACCCAGTGTTTGAGGAATTTTTAATTATGAAGGAATGTTGACTTTTATTATATGCTTTTACAGCATGAACTGAAATGATCTATGGTTTTTTTCTTTCATTCTGTTTGTATGATGTATAACATTGATTGATTTGCATTTGTTGAAACTTGCATCCCTGGGAAAAATCCTAGTCAATCATGATGAATGATGTTTTAAATGTATTGTTGAATTTGGTTTGCTAGTACTTTGTTTAGGACTTTTTGCATCAATATTCTTCAGACATATTGGCCTGTAGTTTTGTTTTTTGAAATGTCTTTGGCTTTGGTGTCAGGGTAATACTGGCCTCACAGAATGCATTTGGCAGCAGTCTCTCCTTCTGTATTTTTTGGAATAGTCTGAGTAGTGTTGGTATTAGGTCTTCCTTAAATGTTTGGTAAAATTCAGCTGTGAAGCCATTGGCTCTCATGCTTTTTTTTTTTTTTTTTTTAACTGGGAGACTGTTTATTATGGCTTCCATGTTGCTACTTTTGGTCTGTTCAGGTTTTTGATTTCTTCATGGTTCAATCTTAGTAGGTTGTATGTATCTTGGAATTTAATTTCCTCTGGATTTTCCAATTTTTTGATCTATAGTTGCTCATGGTAGCCTCACTATTGATCCTTTGAATTTCTATGCTTTCAGTTGTAATGTCTCCTTTTTCATCTTTGGTTTTATTTATTTAGGTCTTCTTTTTTCTTAGTTAGTCTGGCTAAAGGTTTATTAATTTCTTTTATCTCTTTAAAAAGCCAGCTTTTCATTTTGTTGATCTTTTGTATTTTCTTTTCATTTCAGTGTCATTTGCTTGTGTTTTTATCTTTATTTCCTTTCTTCTACGAATTTTCTGTTTGGTTTGTTCTTGCTTTTACAGTTCTTTAAGATGAACTTGCTGGGTGTGGTGGCTCATGCCTGTAATCCCAATATTTTGGGAGGGCAAGGTGTGCAGATCACCTGAGGCCAGGAGTTTGAGACCAGCCGGGCCAACATGGTGAAATCCTGTCTCTACTAAAAGTACAAAAATTAGCTGGTCCTTTTGGTGCATGCCTGTATTCCCAGCTACTTGGGAGGCTGAGGCAGGAGAATTGCTTGAATCTGGGAGGCAGAGGGTGTAATGAGCTGAGACAGTGCCATTGCACTCCAGCCTGGACAACAAGAGCAAAACTACATCTCAAAAAAAAAAAAAAAAATAGTGATGCACTGTTAGGTTAATTATTTGAAGTTGTTCTTCTTTTTTGATGTAGGCACGTACAGCTATGAATTTCCCTGTTACTACTGCTTTTGCTGTATCCCATAGGTTTTTGTATGTTGTGTTTCCATCATCATTTGTGTGAAGAAAATTTTCAGTTTCCTTCTTAATTTCTTCATTGACCCACTTGTCATTCAGGAGCATATTGTTTAATTTCCATGTGTTTGTATAGTTTCAAAATTCTTCTTGTTATTGATTTCCAGTTTTATTTCATGTGGTCAAGAGAAGATGTGTGTGGTATTATTTCAACTTTCGTGGAATGTGTTTAGACTTGTTTTGTGACCTAACATATAGTTTATTCTTGAATATGATTTACATGCTGAGGAGAGGAATATGTATTTGCATTCTGTAGCCATTGGATGAAATGTTCTGTAAATATCTATTAGATCCATGTATTCTGTAGTGCAGATTAAGTCGGACGTTTCTTTGATGATTTCTGTCTGGAAGATCTATTCAATGCCAAAAGTGGGGGGTTGAAATCTCCAGCTATTATTGTATAGAGGTCTATCTCTGTCTTTAGGTCTAATAATATTTGCTTTACATATCTGGGTACCCCACTGTTGAGTGCATATATATTTAAAATGGTCATATCCTTTTGCTGAATTTACCCCTTTATCATTATATAGTGACCTTCTTTGGTCTTACAACAATTTTTGTCTTAAAATATATTTTGTCTGATAAAAATATAACTACTCCTGCTTTCTTTTTGGTTTCCATTGGCATGGAATATCTTTTTCCATCGCTTCATTTTTAGTTTGTGTGTTATAGGTGAAGTACGTTGCTTATAGGCAACAGATCATTGGGTCTTATTTTATTTTATACCCATTCAACCACTCTGTGTCTTCTCATTGGAATGTTTAGTCCATTTACATTCAGGTTATTATTAATTAGCAATAACTTACTATTACCATTTTGTCATTTGGTTTCTGGTTGTTTTGTGGTCTCCTCTTCCTTCTTTCCTTCCTTTCTGCCTTCCTTTTAGTGAAGATGATTTTCTCTGGTGGTATTATTTAATTTTGTGTTTTATTTTTTGTTTATTTATTATATGGTTTTTGATTTGAGGTTACCCTGAGACTTGCAGATACTATCTTATAACCAATTATTTTAAATGATGACAATTTAACACTCATTGCACAGACAACAGGCAAACTAACAAGCAAAAAAAAAAAAAAGAAAAACTAATAAAAACTCTATATTTCAACATTGTTCCTCCACTTTCTGACTTTATTATATCTTTGTTGATGTCTTGAAATGTTGTTGTAGCTTTTATTTTAGATGGATCCATCATTTATCCTTTCTACTTAAGAATAGTTTACACACCACAAGTACAGTGTGACAATATTCTGTGTACTATTACCAGTGAGTTTTGTATAAGAAATTACCAGATAATTTCTTACTGCTGATTAACATCCTCTTTTTCCCCCCAGATTGAAGAACTTCCTTTAGGATTTCTTGTAGGACAGGCCTGGTGTTGATGAAATTTCACAGCTTTGTTTTTTCTTTCTTTCTTTTTTTTTTTTTTTTTTGAGATGGAGTCTCTCTCTGTTGCCCAGGCTGGAGTGCAGTGGCACAAATCTCTGCTCACTGCAACCTTTGCCTCCCAGTTTCAAGTGATTCTCCTGCCTCAGCCTCCTGAGTAGCTGAGATTATGGTGCCCGCCACCACATCCAGCTAATTTTTGTATTTTTAGTAGAGACAGGGTTTCACCATGTCGGCCAAGCTGGTCTCAAACTCCTGACCTCAAGTTATCCTCCCGCTTTGGCCTCTCAAAGTGCTAGGATTACAGGTGTTAGCCACCACGCCCAGCCAGCATGTTTTTCTAGGAAAGTCTTTATTTCTCCTTCATGGTTGAAAGTTATTTTCACCAGATATACTATTCTAGGGTAAGTTTTTTCATCCAGTACTTTAAATTTGTCATGTGATTCTCTCTCAACCTATAAAACTTCCACTGAAAAGTCTGCTGTTGGAGCTACATCGTATGTTATTTGTTTCTTTTCTCTTGTTACTTTTAGGAAACACACACACACACTTTTTTTTTTTTTTTTTTTTTTTTTTTAAGATAGGGTCTTGCTTTGTCACTTAGGCTGGAGGGTAGTGGCACAATCATGGCTCATGGCTCACTGCAGTCTTGAACTCCTGGGCTCAAGTGATTCTCCTGCTTCGGTCTCCCAAAATGCTGAAATTACACATATGATCTACTGTACCTGGCCAGGATCCTTTCTTTATTTTTGATATGTGGGAGTTTGATTATTAAATGCCTTGTGGTAACCTTCTCAGGGTTAAATTTGCTTGGTGTTCTGTAACTTTGTACTGAAATGCTGATATGTTTCTCTAGGATTGGGAAGTTCTATGATATTATTCCTCTGAATAAACTTTCGTCATGCCCCCCCACCTCCCCTTTATGGCAAATAACTCAGATTTGCCCTTGTGAGGCTATTTTCTAGATCTTGTAGGCATGCAACATTCTTTTCTATTTTTTAATTTTGTCTCCTCTGACCATGTATTTAAAAATAGCCTGTCTTCAAGCTCACAAATTCTTCTGCTTGATTAATTCTGTTATAAAGAGACTCTGATGCATTCTTCAGCATATCAATTGCATTTTTCAACTCTAGAATATCTGCTTGATTCTTTTAAATTATTTAAATCTTTTTGTTAAATTTATCTGATAGAATTCTGATTCCTTCTGTGTGTTATATTGAATTTCTTTGAGTTTCTTTAAAACAGTGATTTTTAATACTCTGTATGAAAGCTCACATAACTGTTTCTCCAGAATTCATCCTTGGTGGCTTATTTAGTTTATTTGATGAGGCCATGTTTTCCTGGATGGTCTTGATACTTGTAGATGTTTGTCAGTGTAAGGGCATTGAATAGTTATGTATTTATTGTAGTCTTTGCAATCTGGGCTTGTTTGTGCCTGTCCTTCTTGGGAACACTTTCCAGGTATTTGAAGAGACCTGGGCTCTAAGCCCAGTAATGCTGTGGTTCTTGCATACTTGTAGACATACCACCTTGGTGGTCTTGGATAAGATCTGGAAGAATTCTCTGGATTACCAGATAGAGACTTGTTCTTTTTCCTTTCTTTCTTCCAAACAAATGGAGTCTTTATGTGTGGAGCCCCCCTGGCACCGAGCATTGGGTGACACAAACACTCCTGTGGTCACCACCACTGGGACTGCCCTGGTTCAGACCTGAAGGCAGCACAGCACTGGGACTTACCCAATGCCTGCTGTAACCACTACCTGGCTACTGCCTATATTCACTTAAGGCCCTAGGGCTCTGCAATCACCAGGTGGCAAAGCCAGTCAGGTTCCTATCCTTCCCTTCAGGATAGCAAGTTCCCTCAGGCCCAAGGTGGTTCCTCCCACTTCTGGTAAAGCCCATTGTACTCTCTGCGTCTATGAGTTTGACTTTTTTTTTTTTTTTTTTTTGAGATGGAGTCTTGCTCTGTCACCCAGGCTAGAGTGCAGTGGCTCGATCTCAGCTCACTGCAACCTCTGCCTCCTGGGTTCATGCGATTCTCCTGCCTCAACCTCCTGGGTAGCTGGGACTACAGGCTCCTGCCACCACACCTGGCTAATTTTTTTTTTTTTTTTTTTTTTTTTGGTAGAGATGGGGTTTCACCGTGTTAGCCAGGATGGTCTTGATATCTTGACCTCGTGATCCACCCGCCTCGACCTCCCAAAGTGCTGGGATTAAAGGCATGAGCCACTGCACCCAGGTGAGTTTGACTTTTTAGAATTTCACATATAGGTGAAATAATTGTTTTTTTGCTTATTTTTAAAATATGACATTATTAATTGAAACATTCCAAGTCAAAACAGTTGTTTCCAACCAGTACTTTGCTACCATTATTCCACTGTATTCTGGATTCATTTTTGCTGCTGAGAGGCCAGTTGTCTAACTGCCTTGTCATTGAAGTTGCCTTCTCTTTTTGCATACTAAAAAATCTCTTTGACTTCGGTGTTTTTAGACTTATTACAATAATCTTAAATGTGCATTTATTTTTATCATTTTTGAAAATTGTTATGCTTTCTTAATGAGGGCACTATACTATGCCCAGAACTATGTATGTTCTTAGAAATATCCTTGTTTTTTTCCTCTCTTGGGCACTGAAAGCCTTGCTACCTGTGTCTGCCATAGGATCATAAAGATTAATATATTCATGCCTTTTACACTCGTTCGTGGTGGGAATCTGTTCATCCCCCATATTCCAGATTGAAATAATAAAATTCTCAGTACATGGCATTTCTTACTACTTACTACCTCTCTCCATCTGTGTTCGTTGATTTAGGACTATGAACTTAGAATCCCTTTGTGATATCTCCAAGAAGGTACTTAACCCTGGGTATAAAGTATATTCTTTTCAGAGAATGTGAGGAGAGAGTTTAATTTTTGCCAGGCTCACCATCTATTAGGGAAGTTCTTAAACTAAACTCTCAGCTTTTCCCCCTAAAGCAGATTGTGTTTTATTCTACTTGGAGCCAAGACTGATAAATACATTTTAGTTCCATCTCATTTTGTAATGAGTTTTTTTAAAAAATCTTTTTTATTAGCTTACCCACTAAAGGTATCATGTTTTGGCAGGCTAGTATCACGTTTCTCAGGGCCAGGTGACCACTGCATTTTCTTTTCCCCTTAAATGGGCCATTTAAACCAAAACTCTAGGTAATCATGGATTGTTAAGTACTCTCAAGGTAATTTTTGCTTTAGCTCTCACTGGACTCACTGGACTGTATGTCTCTGGATTCGTGATTTGTTGTTATTTTCGGCTTTGGAGAATTTCTCTTACATTTTTATAAGCTGTGCTATTCCTTTAAAAATATTAAAATAATTTTCTCCATCACTTTCAAGAGTGTTGTTTTGAGGATTTTTGGGACTGTTTAGTTTGCATATTGATGAAAATGGATGTCCTTTGTTGCTTCTAGTGTAGAGTATCATTCTCTTGCAATAGAACACACAGTTTTGGAAACAGGGCCACCATCCCTCTTCAGAATGACCAGCTAATTAGGCTTGGACTTGTGACTGATTAACTGCTTTGTTATAGGGAGAGGCTGGAGAGATGATTGAGTTGTGGTGGTAATTATGGGCAAGACGGTAATATAGGGGAATAACATCTACTGAAGGCAGAGAGCATTGCTAGGAAGTATTAAACCGTATTACCTATAGACATCTACTTTCAAAAGAAGTATACAGGCTTCCACGGCTCAGAAATGGAGTAGAAAACCCAATCTCTGAACAGCTGATATTTTGATGATTTATGGTATTGGGACTAAACTATATAATGGCAATTTCTGTTCCTTTCAGGGGGCTAAAATTGGACTCACTGCCAATGTTCAAAGGTTGAAGAGGCACTAACCACTGTTTCATGATTGTGCCTGTAGTTGGTCAAGGAAAGACAAATTGAAATTTGGAATGAGTCTCTGTGTAATTGATTAGACCTGTGACTTTTGAGAAAGACAAGTTACAAGAGTTCTAAAGCCCTAGTTCTGAGTGATGGTCCTTTGAAGACTAGGAAGCGGAAACTATAAAGACTATAAGCATGGGATGCAGAAGATGAATTCCCATCCAGAGTGTGCCCACTAATGAAAATTACTAAACAGGAGGCAATCCAATGTGATTAGAAACAAATAATGAGATATTTTACCTGTGGGGAAATTGAATCAATTTAGCTATTATAGTTAAAAAATTTTCAACACATAAATGGTGGAATACCTTCCATGAACAAACTAGAAGTTTATGATACCAACTGGAAAAGTTTTGAAGCAAAAAGGAAGTAAAAGTCTTGAAAAAAAATCCTGAAAAAAAAATTCTTTGGAATGAAAACTTTCTTATAGAAGTATAAACAGAATAACACAAAACAAAACAAAAAACAACAGAATATTGGAAGCAGTCGACCAGAGTAGTTAATTGGATTAAAGAATAAAGGAGGTTGGAGCCGGGCGTGGTGGCTGCTTGTAATCCCAGATCTTTTGGAGGCTGAGGTGGGTGGATCACTTGAGGTCAGGAGTTTGAGACAAGCCTGGTCAACATGGCAAAACCCCATCTCTACCAAAAATACAAAAAAGTAGCCGGGCATGGTGGTGCGTGCCTGTAATCCCAGCTACTTGGGAGGCTGAGGGAGGAGAATCGTTTGAACCCAGGAGGCAGAGGTTGTAGTGAGCCGAAATTGGGTCACTGCACTCCAGTCTGGGTGACAAAGTAAGATTTCAATCTCAAAAGAAAAACAAATACAGGAAGTTGGAATTGATAAGGTGTACACATACTTACACACATACCCATATGATATTAAGATATTAAGATGTTATAAGCCAGGGGAGATTGATTGAGCAGTGCCATTATATATCTAATTGGATTTCTTGTTTCTTTTCTTTTTTTTTTTGGGACGGGGTCTCAATCTATCACTCAGGCTGGAGTACAGTGGCATGATCTCAGCTCACTGCAACCTTTGCCTCCTGAGTTCAAGCGATTCTCCTGCCTCAGCCTCCCGAGTAGCTGGGATTAAGGCATGTGCTACCATGCCAGGCTAATTATTGTATTTTTGGTGACATGGGGTTTTGCCATGTTGGCCAGGCTGGTCTTGAACTCCTGACCTCAGGGGATCCACCCATTTCAGCCTCCCCTCTGATTGGATTTCTAACATGGGGATCTAGGGGATATTCCAAGAGATGGAACCTAAGATTTTGTGGTATTTCAGGCAAGAAATAATTTTCAATATTGATAGATAAATTCTATCAAGCTAAATGAAAATATAGTCTACCCCTAGACACATAGTAAACCATAGAACACCAAAGGCAAATCAACATTTTAAAAATATACTAAAATTGGCCAGATGTGATGGCTCACACCTGTAATCCCAGCACTTTAGGAGGTCAAGGTGGGTGAATCACTTGAGCCCAGGAGCTCCAGACTAGCCTGGGCAACATGGTGAAACCCTGTCTATACAAAAAATACACTTGAGCCTGGGATGTTGAGGCTGCAGTGAGCCATGATTGCACCACTGCACTCCAGCTTGGGCGACAGGGTGAACCCTGTCTCAAAAACAAACTCTCTCTCTCCACACACACACACACACACACACACACACACACACACACGAACAGCCAAATCACATATTAAAGGAGTAACAACTTGACAGAAGACATCCTGCAACAACAAAAAATGGCAAAACAACAGGCTAATATCTTTAAAGTACTGTAGTTAAATATAATTTTTAAAATTAAGAATGAATGTATAATTAAAACATTTACAGACATACGATTCTAAGAAAGTTTATCACACAAAAACATGCTCAGACTTACAGAAGCAAGGTAGTTGATCACATATAAGACACAGTGGAAAGAAATACTGAAGGATATTCTTCAGCAAAAAGAACACTGAAGCTAGAATGAGGGAATGGAGTGTAAGAATAAAAAGAAAATAATTGGTAAGGCATGGTGGTAAATCTGAGTAGTTATTGATGTTTTTAAATAAAATAAAACCAGCTTGTTGATGTCAGCTCTATCAGTAATATTTTATTTCCTATATAAAATATGAGGCAAATACAGTAATACATTAACATTTTAAAAGTTAGAAGTTTGGTTTACATGAGAAAAAACTTAGGGTGGATTTTAAAAGGTATAAAATAATGTGGAATAGCAGGAATGCACTTTCCATTGGGTGAAATCAACAGATTAACAAATTTAAAAAAATACATAACACAATGCATGCTGAAAACATCTGATAAAATTCAACACAAAATTTCATTTAGAATTAGAAGTAAAGACTGGAAGAGAACTTCAGCAGGATAAGGGGTCCCTAGGAAGAAGCAAGTTACAGTCTTGTATAGTAAGCACACTATTTGGCAGTTTCCTGGGATAGCAGTTGGAAAAACCCCAATAAAAGCCATGGCTAAGTCTGCCTAGATTCATGGGAAAAAATACAAGGTAACCAACAACGTAAGAAATGTAGTGATTTCTTGGTTTTGGGAGAAACGGGAGTGGCAGTATGACGCTGGACAAGACTGGAGTTTGAGAGAAACATCTGCTGCAAAACGAGGGAGAACGAAGGGATCTGATTATGACCTTGTAAAGAAGCCCAGAAATCTGAAGACACATTTTCTGGTATCCTTGGGCAGATTTTCTATTTAAAGATGAGATCTAGAATCTGCCTTTACTTCCTGACGTCTTCATCTCCTACTATCGGTAGTGTGCAGCGAAAAAGCAATTGTCCGCACACGCAGTGCCCAACTTCCAGTTTGTGGGATACTTAATGTGAAGGATTATGGCAATCCCAGAGGGCCGCTAGCAGCGCGGCCATAGTTGTTGTGTGTACGTGGGGGGTGGGGGTTCATTCCTGGAACAGGCGCCTCCGGGCCTTGCACGGAGGGCGCTCTGGGAGCTCCGGGCGTGCGTGGGGACCTGGACTCGGAGAAGGAGGTAGAGATTGGAGAGGTGAGCTGGGGACAGGCTCCAGAAGGTGGAATTCCTGGTCAAAGATGGCGCGTGGAGAGCGTCTCTCTGAACTGGTGTAGGGGCTGAACATGCTTGTAGTGGAGAGGTAAAGCCCAGTGGTTGAGCCGGCTGGGGAGTCCATCCAGAGCTCCAGGAACTCGGGGGTCCGCGTCCTCCTCGTAGACCTCCTCCTCGGCGGCAATCTCTGGGACAGATGCGCAGAATTCCTGCTCGATGACGACGTCCTCCCCAAGAGCGCCCAGGGAAACGTTCGTTTCTAGGAAGGCAGACAAGTCGCCCTGCTCTAGTAAGTGTTCGTCGACCGAGCTCAGGAAGACCTCGGAGATCAGGAAGAGGGTGTGTCCACCGAGAGACACTCGTATGATCGACGTGGGCGCGGGCACCAGCACCAGGTCGACGTCGTCACGGGACACCTTCAGGGCACAGCCCGCGGCCAGGACCACCACGAAGATGAGCGCGTCCGCGGCTGGACCCCCCGCCGGGTCTTCCAGCCTGGGCGCCACGCGGGGTTCGGGGGCCGCGGGCTCCTCCAGTCGGCGGCGCTTGGCAGGGCCGGGTCCTCCTGGCTGCTGTCCCCACCAGGGCGCAGAGCAGGCGCTGGGGCTGCGGGGCCGGCTGCCCATCACCTCGACGGCGCTGCGGACGGCGCTCCTAGGCCTGGCAGAGGACGTGGGGGACCCGGCGGTGAAGTCCTCTTTGAAGTAACAGGTGTCGGTGGTAGGCGAGGCAGGTTGAGGAGGACTGGGCGCAGGACCACGCTACGTGGGGCGAGTCCTCGGATCTCCAGGGGCGCTTCCCGGAGACCGCAGTCCGTGCTGCTGGGGATGTCTCGCCGGCCGCAGGGCTAGGCTTCGCGCGTTGGAATCTTGGGACTTCCTGGCGCAGACCCGGATGTGCACTGCAAAACTAATTATGTTGTAAATGACGGCAGCGTTATGGAAGTCGCAAAATGTCATGCAGTGCTCTGCCCCCTGGAGGACCCTCCCTAGAGGCGGAGGTATCTGCGCTGTCCAATAGTCGTGACGGGAGTTGGTAGGTCACGCTGGGGAAATACTCTTACGGGCCCCTAGGGGGCAGGATGATCAGTATAAGTTACTCGGAAAAAATGATACAACAGTAACAGAAATTTCAAACATGGCGCGCCTTTAGAACTCATGTTTTCTTGTGATTTCAGGGATTCTAGAGAAAAGACCACTCAGAAAGCTCTCCCCGACCCATCTAAACGCTACGTACAATTCCTTTAGTGCTGGTAAATTATTTCATTTTAGGAGTATTCAGAAAATACAGATTTCTATTTAGGATTTTTTTTTTTTTTTTTTTTATATACTAAGTGAAGCCAGGAGCGGTGGCTCACGCTTGTAATCCCAGCACTTTGGGAGGCCAAGGTAAGCTAATTACTTGAATCCAGGAGTTCAAGACCACCCTGGGCAAGATGGTGAGACTTGGTCTCAATGAAAAATTTAAAAATTCAAATATTAGCCAGGCGTGGTGATGCATACCTGTGGTCCCACCTAGCTGCTTGGGAGGCTGAGATGGGAGGATTAATGGAGTCTGGGAGGTCAAACCTGGAGTGAATTGTGGTGGCGCCACTGCACTCCAGCCTGGGCAACAGAGTGAGATTCCGTCTCAAAAAAAAAAAAAAGAAATGAAACATTTGTGATAATTTCATCCTGAAAGTTAAAACTGTTATAAAATTATTAATTATATTAATAAAATTTAAAACTATTAATAAAATTAATTTTAAAAAATTGAATACTTATATGTCCATGATTCTTGAGTGGATTTTGTTTTTCTTTTCTTTCTTTCTTTTTTCTTTCTTTTTTTTTTTTGTGCTCTGTTGCCCAGGCTGGAGTACAGTGGTGCAATCTCAGCTTAATGCAATCTTGGCCTTCTAGGCTCTGGTGATCCTCCCACCTCAGCCTCCTGAGTAGCTGGGACCACAGGTCTGTGCCACCATACTGGCTAATTTTTTCGTATTTTTAGTGGAGACGGGGTTTTGCATGTTGCTCAGGCTGTTCTCAAACTCCTGGGATCAAGTGATCCTTCCTCGTTGGCCTCTCAAAGTGCTGGAATTATAGGTTCGAGCCCCATCTGACCTGAGTATTTTTCCTTTTTGAGACAGAATCTTGCTCTGTTGCCCAGGGTGAAGTGCAGTGGTGTGATCTTGGCTCACTGCAACCTCTGCCTCCCAGGTTCAAGCCATTCTCCTGCCTCAATCTCCCGAGTAGCTGGGATTACAGGCACTTGCCACTGTGCCTGGCTAATTTTTGTATTTTTAGTAGAGATGGGGTTTCACCATGTTGGCCAGTCTGGTCTTGAACTCCTGACCTCAAGTGATCCACTTGCCTTGGCCTCCCAAAGTGCTGGGGTTACAGGAATGAACCACTGTGCCTGGCCTTCAAAATTTCCTTTCTCTCATGCTCTTTTGAGCCCATTCTAACCAGACTCCTGTCTGTGCCAGTAATCTATAAGCCCTCTTACTAAGGTCACCAATGACCCCTATGTTATTATATCCAATGGTTAATTCTCAGTCCTTATCTTGAGCTATGAGCAACATTTGACACATTCAGTTACTCTCTCCTTTAAACATTTACTCCCTTGGCATCCAAGATCTTTCACTCTCCCAGTCTGTCTTTGGCATCTTCTTATTTTCTCCCCCTCATTCTGAAGGTTGGAAAATTCTAGGACCCAGTACTTGACCCCTTTTTTTCTATCAGCTTTTACTTTCTTATGTTATAAATGCCATCTGTATGTTGGTGACTCTCAAATATGTGTCTCCCTCCTGTACATCCCCTATGAACATTCAGTTGCACTGTCAACATTTTCTCCTGGATATCTTTTAATTTGAAACACATGGACTTTTTACTTTTATAGGTCAGAATGGTTAAATATTTCTCATTTTATGTATTTCAACATAATAATAGGTGGTTCAAACTTTGGGTCCAAATTTGAGCTCTTTGTATTTCCTCAAAGCCAATTCTAAGTATTGACCATCACAGTAATCAGTAACTCCAACCTTTCTTTTGCTCAAACCAAAACTTTGGAATTATCCTTGAGTGTCTTTCTTTCATGCTCCATAGCCATTCCATCAGGACATCCTAGATCATGCCACTTCTTACCATCCCTCCAACTACCACCCTACTACCACTTTTATCTCTTGAGTAAATTACTGTAGAAACCTCCTAAATGGTTTCTTTGCATCTCTCCTTTGTCTCTTTTCAGGCTAGTCTCCACACAATAGCTGTTGTTCTGTTAAACCATAAGTAAATCATGTCACTCTGCTCAAACACCTCCAATTTCTATGATTTTCCTAAAAATTGATGGCTTGCTTACAGATTTTGCAATTGTTCTTCTCCAGCCTAGAACACTTTACATCTCTTTATCTGAGTGTTTCCTCACTTCTTTCAGACCATGTTGCCAGCAGCTCAATTTCTGAGGTTTCCCCCTGATCACACTATCTAAGATGGCAATCACTGACCCTTCTACTCCCCTCCCTACCTTAATTTAATCCTTAGCACTTATCAGTATTTAACATGTGGTGCATTTTATTTATTTATCTTGTTTACTGTCTATATTCTCTTCACTAGACTATAACCTCATCATGGCAGCAATTTTTAACTTTAGCTTTTATTTTGCTCTTTGCTATTTCTTGGAACACTCTCAGGTATATGGTGGACAATCAAAAATATACGTTGAATGAATAAATACTTCTTCCCCATAAATTATGAGCAGTTCTCATTTATCATTAATCTCTTCAAATATTGCCCTCCACCCTATTTTCTCCCTCTGGAACAACAACTAGTCATGTTAAAACTTCTTCTTTTCCTTTTTAATAACCACACTTGACTGGCTTTTTTTTTTTTTAATTGGAGAAGGGGACGAAAAATTAACAATGTGAGACAGTTGGGACCTGAGGTTAGGAAGAACACTCTTTCCTCCCCCATACATGACCACTGACTCAAATAAAAAATAACCAACTGTGGGAGAGCAGCTGCTGCTCTTCCTTTCCTTTAATAGCTCTTATTCCCTTTTTGTTAATTTTTGTGTATTCCCTTCTATGATAAATTACAGATAGTTTTTCCAGATCACTAATTCTCTCTTTAGCTGTTTCTACTCTGTTGTTTAAATGCATAACATATATTTTTATCTAAATGCTTACATAGTATATCTCTGGAAGTTGCTTTTTTTATGCATGTGCATGAGAATAAATGGAGGCTAATTTTAACTAATTTAAAAAAATGCAGTTATGTCATTTTTGACAGTTTCTGGTTCCTTAGCCTCATTTCCCTTACTTTATTTTGTTGAAAAATTTATATATACCATTACAATATTTTGGATCTGGTAAATATCTTCATCGTTTGAAGGACTGAATTGCTGTTTCTTCTTTTAGCTTTCTCTCATTTATGTTGATTTGTTTCTTAAGTCTCTGCTTTGGAATGTGAGAGTGCTCATTGGAATTTTATGTTTGAAAGAATTTTGAGGCTACGGAAAAGGAATATTTTCACAAAGAGGACGTGGGATGCTCTGGGAAGTTTCCAGAAACATTTTCAAGTAGAAGCCCTTTAACCCCCCTCTTTCTCTCTCTGTTCCTCCTCTCTCTTTCCTTCCTTTACCTCTCCTTTCCCATCCTTCACTTTTCCTTCTTTTCCTGTCTTTTCTCTCCCTTTCCTTCTTTCCATAAAGACAGTGTGAGTTCCAGATCAGAGTCACATCAGGGCCATCCTTGGCTTGCACTTTTCTTGGTCTAAGTGGCTTACCTGGTGGGGTGATCAAGACATGTTTCTGAGGGGGAATGAGCCTCTGTTAACCATTAAATCATCTGGTTGCCAAACATTCTTCACTGCCCTCATTGTGAAATTTGCAGAGGAACTTTTTATTTCCCCCTCCATTCAGAGGCAAGGTTCAGACAGACAAAATTTACTACCATCTCCCTTGGAAGATTTGGTATTTTAGTTCACTTACTGATGTAGTCATATTTGGGGGTCTGAGATCTATGCAGGGGTTCTCCCATACAACTCCCATCCTGTTTGTGCAGTTTGGTTTACCTTCTGATCCCCATATTTGCGTCATAAAACCAAAGCTCTAGGCCATCATAGGTTTTTTTAATCATTTTAATCTTTCTATCATTTCGATTTTCTTTACTTGATTTTAACAGATGTTAAAAAAAAGTATACAGCACTTCTACATATTTTGATTATGAGGGTTTTTATGGCCATTCTAGTCCAAAATAGATGTCGTTGATCGTTTCTTCACCTGTAGAATGTGCTCTGAAGAAATGGAAGTCACTATTTGTAGAAATAGATTCATTATCCTAGACTAGGACTTGAAGCTGATCAGTTGCTGATTCTTTATTCTATGCTATATGGGTGGGAGGCACATGATATAGTGTAAGTGTGTGTGTGCGTATGTGTGTACCTGTGTGTGTGTGTGTGTGTGTGTGTGTGTGTATGAATCCTAGTCAAATTAACAGTCAGTGTGAACAGGGGATATGATTTCTTTCCTGCAAACCATTAATATTGATAGGAAAAAAATTAAACATAAATGTCAGTTCTCAAAATAATTAAACAATTTTACAGGATCCAGAAATGGAGCAAAAGTACAAACCTTAAGTGCATAGTTCTTATCATTTAAAATAAATAATATTTTAAATATTTTTTAAAAAGTTCTATTTAAAATGTACAAACATTGACACTTGGTAAGCACTAAATAGATGTAGCCTTATTAATATTACTGTATACATTTACTACAAAACTTACCACAGGTACTCAGTACATTTTTGCTAAATAGATGACTAAACAGAGAGGCAAAGAGGAACCAGAAGTCGAGGTCATGGAGGTCACTGGAGGAAGAATTTCAAGAAGGTAGAAGTGGTCAGCTATGTTAAGTGACAAATCAAGGACTGAAGAAAGACCGTCATATTTGGCAATCAGATGAAGTGACCTGACCAAGAAGCAGCTTGTGTGAAGTGGTAAGGACAGAAGGTAGACTGTAGTGGGGTCAGGAGGGAATGGAAATGAGGAAGAAGAGATAGGAAAGTAGATATTACACATTCATGTGACAACAAGTATTGAGATAAGAATGAATACATTTGATCTGCTACCTGAATTTTAAAAATCTGCTTAACAAAATGTCAAGTTTATTGAAATATTGGGGTATCTGATAGATTTTCCACTTATCTTTGAGCCTCTTGGTGTTGGGTAAAACTTCAGTGGTTAAAATTCAAGTCTACAGCTAGCAGGCAGAACCTGCAGGCAGAAACTTCAGGTTCAGAACTATGAAAAGATTTATGCTGGTTAAGCAGATGATGATGTTCATCATGATGAAGCGATGTTACTTTATTTAAAAAAAAGTAACTGGCATGTTTTAGAGTTGCTTAAAAAATAATAAGTAATAGTTCTGTCAGTATAAAATATTGGCTATCCAGAATTCTAATTATTTTTGACAACTGAACTTTTCTAGTAGCCCTGGGCTTGTCCATTAAATGACATTTAGCCAGCATGTGTGAAGATTTTTCTAGCATACGAAAATCTTCCCTGCCTTATAAGGCCATTGTTGAATTCAGAGTCAGCATTATTATGGATTCGTGTAGTTCAGTGAATGGATGAAATGTGTAGAATTGATTGCTCATTTGCTAAATGGTGCTATGTTTCTCAGACCTTTTTTTTTTTTTTTGAGCTGGAGTCTTGCTCTGTTGACCAGGCTGGAGTGCAGTGGCCTGTGCGATCTCTGCCTCCTGGGTTGAAGCGATTCTCCTGCCTCAGGAGATGGGATTACAGGTGTGCACCACCACACTCAGCTAATTTTTGTATTTTTAGTAGAGAGAAGGTTTTGCCATATTGGCCAAGCTGGTCTTGAACTCCCGGCCTTGAGTGATCCAGCTGCCTCGGCCTCCCAAAGTGCTGGGATTATAGGTGTGAACCACCAGACCTGGTCAGGCCTTTTGTTATTTTATTTTATTTTTGAGACAGGGTATCACTCCTGTTGCCCAGACTGGAGTGTAGTGATGTGATCACAGCTCACTGCAGCCTTGACTTCTCGGCTCAGTGATCCTCCCACCTCTGCCTCCTGAGTAGCTAAGACTACAGTCTTGCACCACCATGCCCAGCTAATGTTTTGTATTTTTAGTAGAGACAGGGTTTGTCATGTTTCCCAGGCTGGTTTTGAACTCTTGGGCTCAAGTAATTTGCCCTTGGCCTCCCAAAGTGCTGGAATTACAGGTGTGAGACGCCATGCTGGGGTCTGTTTTTTTTTTTTTTTTCCTAAAAGGTTTATTAGCCTTCTCTCTTGTGTCAGATTGTTGTTTCTTACTTTTTACAGTTGTCAGTTTACCAATTGGTAGGAATTATTGCCTTCCTTTGATTTGTTATGGGACTGGAAATTAAATAGCCCCATTAAAAAGATAAGTAAACTGAGAGCACACAGGCTCTGAATGAGGATCTGAGAGGCTATACAAAGCTTTGTGTCATCCCTTTTGACTTCTCAGAGATCTCCTGATTCTTTGCATGTTCTCACCAATGAGATCATATTGCAAAAGCATAAAAGTTCCTGGCACATTGAAAAAAATTTATCAAACTAATAAAGGAGAAGAAAGTATAATCATATGAAAATAAAATAGTGCACATTGATACTGGGTCCACTCACAGATCTGAATCTCAAAACATGAAGTGGCAGATGAAATTTTAGCTCCTTTTGGAGGGTTGAAATTCTGTTCCCTGCCTGGCAGTCGTTGACTAATGCTGATGATTTTGAGCCAGTTGCTGTAGAAGTTGTGCTTTGGGTTCATGAACTGGTTACTACAGAGATTGTTTGGATTCTTGCACTACAGAGGTTGGGGGTCAGAGTTCCATTGTCATCTATGATTTGGTCATTGTCAATTTGTGCATTGTCTCTTAGTCCTCCCAACTCCTTTTGAAAGATCATTCTCTTATTTGTGAGGGGTGGATTTATTCAAGGGAGAGTAGAGACCAAGATTGTCACTGCTTAGGGATTGTTTATTCATTTCCGTAGTCAACTGTATTGCAAGATCTTTTTGGCCTTTTTGTTTTTGTATCATTGTGGTTATCATCTCACGAGAGAGTGGCTGTGCAGAAGCATTTAAGACTGCATATAGCATGCAGAAGACCAGCATCATGACCACTGTGACAAAAATAAACAATTAATAGTTCATGTAAGGTGTTTCAGAACGACGAATCTCAGTTGCCCAACTCAGACCAAGAAAACAAATCCAAAGGCCATACGAATCAACCTTAGAGAGCCAAGTAGCTTTTGCCTTAAGGTGATGTATAGCCTATTCCACCTTGCCTGTTTCAAGTACAATAAGAAATATTAGCAATGGTGCAAATGGCATAATAACTAGCCAACAATAAACCTAAAGCAATGTGATTATCTATTCACATTAATAAGTTGAGGCTGATATATATTCTATTTGGGACAGAGGTGATATTGTTAATAACTTCCACAATTAAGGATACATTTCTTACAGGATTTTTTGTTTGTATGATTCTCACCAATGAGAGTACTGCTCTGATGCCTTGTTTAAACTATCAGTTAAGTCTGCCAAATGGAGTTCCTGAATAATAAAGGCTGGCCCCACTTTGGAGCTTGCACCTAATTCAGAATTTCTAAACTTGGTGATTTATAGAATTAGGATCTCTGTATATAGACAAGCCTCAGAATAGTATTTCTAAAGTATATGAGGTGTTATCCTGAGACAAATAGGCAAGGCATCCTTGTCACATAGGAAGTAGAACCAAGAAACCACATCAAGATCCAAGAAAAAAGGAGCTGTTCATACATGAGGTCAGAACCAAGGCCTTACATTAGCCTGGGTTATGTATTTAGATCTCTGAGAGTCTCTTCTAATTGACAAGTATCTGGCTCATCACCCTACCAAGGTTGTTGAATTCAAATTTAGGATTGCCTAGGGTCTGATCAATAGATTTTAATAATTACTTCTTTTTCTAGAGAGAGAGACACTAGCAAAGTTACAGGTTTATTTGCTTAAGGTATTTTGTCCATGTTGGTGCAAATAGAAATTTTTTTGGATGTAATTCTCTACGGTCTCATCTGATGAGTCTTGCATTACCAAGAGATTTTTGTCATGTGTGGTGATGGATGGCATATCCAGCAGTCAGTAAGATGAGGGGTAGTTTGGAATAACCTAAGAATGGTTTTAAAATGAGTATGTTTGACCCTAATTATAACAAAGAGGGAAGCAAGGAGAAAAGGGGCTGTTATAGGTGGACAACACCAGGGGTCTATAAAAACTAAGAAGAAGTAAGAGTATCAGTAAACACATATGAAACAAAACAAGACATAGGATTCTTGATCTGATGTTTTGGTGGAAGCTGTCAACCATCCAAGGTCATATACCTATTCGGAAAGTATTAGATCAGATATCTGCTTCTAAAGATTGTTTTTTTCCAGGGCATCTGGGACCCTCAATTTGATGTCACATATTAAAATAGACTTTCAACTTTATGAAATTTTGAATTGGTTTCTTAGTTATGAAACATGAACACAAGAATGGACTCCCCTGGAGTTTTGCCGCTGAGTTTTTTGTTAAGAATACCTGCTAAGGTTCCTTCCAATAAAGTTTAAGAACAGTTTTTCTCTGATGTTTCTTCCAATAGATGAAATCTCTTGGCTAAAGATCATGAAGAAGCTTTTTAGGAAGATGTCATTGGAAGGTAGACTTAACCTGTTGGTGGTAGGACAAGGTAAGTACATGAATCCCTTTCAATATTTTGACATGTCTTTGCACGAGACGGCAGAGTCTGGTATTGGAGGTGAACTCTCTAAATGTATGGGCCTGACACTTACCAATTCCTAGGGGGATGTGGAATGTACCCCCAAAACACTGGAATGTATGGCTTCATAAGGGCTAGTAGGGGTATTTTTGGCCAAGGGAGTTCAAGAATTTCTGAATGTTTGTTTTTCTTTCCTTTCTTTTCTTTTTTTGTGACAGTGTCTCCCTGTGTTGCCCAGGCTGGAGTGCAATGGCGTGATCTTGGCTCACTGTAACCACCACTTCCTAGGCTCAAGTGATCCACTTCAGCCGCCCAAGTAGCTGGGACTACAAGCATGTGCCACCCCACCAGGCTAATTTTTTAAAAAAGTTTTTGTAGAGACGGGGAAAAAATATGTCTTCATGTTGCCCAGGCTGGTCTCTAACTCCTGAGCTCAAATAATCTCCCGCCTTGGCCTCTAAAAGTGCTGGGATTACAGGCATGAGCCACCTACCCCGAATAGTTTTGCTTATTTTAATTTAAGGATGCTATTGATGCTTTTAACCTTTCTAGGAGATTGTTGGTGGTAAGGGCAGTGTAGTTTTTCAGTACAGGGTGATGCCTTACAGAGTTTTTAAATAATGTTTCCCATAAAAAGTATGTGCCTTGATAACTTGGTATAAAAGTTAGTATGCTCCAGGTCGAAACAGTATCAAGCAGATTTTTAGTGACTGCAAGGGATGTAGCTTTCTAGCTTGGAAATAATTCAGCCTATCCTGAAAGTAGACATACAAAAACTAAAATATGTTTAAATCTCAGGAAGCTAGATGAAATCTACATGATAGACCAGGTGCAGTGACTCATGCCTGTAATCCCAGCACTTTGGGAGGCCAAGGTGGGAGGATCTCTTGAGTCTAGGAGTTCTTGACCAGTCTTAGCAACATAGTGAGACCTCATCTATACTGCAAATATATATATATATATATATATATATATATATATATTATATTATATATGTAAGTGCAAATGACATAATGACTAGCCAATAAGAAACCTATTAGCCAGTCTTGGTGGCATGTGCCTGTGGTCCCAACTACTCGGGAGACTGAGGCAGGAGGATTGCTTGAGCCTGAGAGGTCCAGGCTATAGTGAGCCATAATTACGTTGCTGTACTCCACCTTGGGCGGCAGAGTGAGATCCTATCTCAAAAAAAAAAAATATCTACCTGAAGGTGTTTAAAGTGCCCTTGAGGCTTTGGTTCCTGGCCATTTCTCACCTTTACATTTTTTTCAGAATTATGTTGACAGATGACAAATGATGCAGAAATAACTTTAAAAAATTGTGGTAAAATACTTGTAACATCAAATTAACCATTTTTAAGTGTACAATTCAGTAGTATTAGATATATTCACCTTGTTGTGCAACTGCTCTCCAGAATCTTTTCATCTTGCAAAACTGGAACTCTATATCCCTTTAAACAACAACTCCCAGGACCCCTCTGCTCCTAGTGCCTGGAAGCCACCTTTCTACTTTGTGTTTGTATGTGTTTGACTACTCTAAATACTTAATATAAGTGAAATCATACTGTATTTGCATTTTTGGAACTGGCTTATTTCACTTAGCATAATGTTCTCAGGATACATTCATGTTATAGCAGGTGTCAGAATTTCCTTCTTAAGGGTAAATAATTTTCAGTTTTATGCATATACCATATTTTGTTTATCCATTCATCCTTTAATGGATATTTGTGTAGTTTCAATCTCTTTGGCTATTGTGAATAATGGTGCTATGAACATCGGTATACAAATATCTTTTTGAGACTCTGCTTTCAGCTCTTTTGGATATATATCCAGAAGGGGTATTGTTGGATCATATAGTAATTTTATTTTTAGTTTTTGAGGTACTGCCATACTGTTTTCCATAGTTACTGTACCATTTTACATTCCCACCAACAATGTATAAGGGTTTCAATTTCTCCACATCCTCACTATCACACTTCTTATTTTCTTTTTTTTTTCATAGTAGCCTTCCTAATGGGTATGAGGTAACATTTAATTGTGTATTTGATTAGCATTTCCCTAATGATTAGTGATGTTGAACACCTTTTCATATACTTGTTGGCCATTTGTATGTCTTCTTTGGAGAAATGCCCTTTCGAGTCCTTTGTCCATTTTTTTAGTTGGGTTATTTTGTTGTTGTTGACTTGTAGGAGTTCTTTATATATGCTGGATCATAGCCTTTTATCACATATTTGATTTGGAAATATTTTCTCCTGTTCTGTAGGGTATCTTTTCATTCTATTAATTATGTCATTTTGACATGCACAAGTTTTTAATTTTGATGCATGCCAATTAATCTATTTACTTTTGTTGCCTGTGCTTTTGGTGTCATATTCAAGAAATCTTTGCCAAATCCAATGTCATGAAGTCTTTCCTTTGTTTTCTTCTATGAGACTTGCAGGTTTAGGTCTTATGTGTATGCAAATATTTCCTCCTACTCTGTAGGTTTCCTTTTTACTCTGTTGATATTGTCTTTTGTGGTACAAAATTTAAAATTTTCTTGAAGTCCAATTTATTTATTCTTTCTTTTGTTTCCTGTGCCTCTGGTCTCATATTCAAGAAATTGCTATGAAATCCAGTGTCATGAAACTTTTGCCCTGTGTTTGTTCTAAAAGTTCCATAGTTCTTAGCTCATATATTTAGGTCTTTGATCCATTTTGAGTTAATTATTTTTGTATATGATATAAGGTAATTTCATTCTTTTTCATTTGGATATCAAGTTTTCTCCAGAAAATTTATTGAAAAGATTTTCCTTTCCTTACTGAATAGTCTTGGCACCCTTGCTAAAAAGCATTAGACTATATACAAGAGAGTTTATTTCTGGGCTCTTGATTCTATTCCATTTTTCTATATGTCTGTCTTTATTCTAGTATTATACTGTTTTGATTATTGTAGCTTTGTAGTAAGTTTTGAAATCAGGAAGTGTGAGTCCTCAAGCTTCTTCTTTTTCAAGATTGTTGTAGCTATTCATAAAATTTATATGAATTTATATGAGAATTTCTATAAATTTTAGGGTGCATTTTTCCATTTATGCAAAAAATATTGTTGGGATTTTGATAGAAATTGAATTAAATGAACAATATTAATTCTTCCAGTCTATGAACATGGAATGTCTTTTCATTTATTTGTGCCTTCATTAGTTTCTTTCAGCAACATTTTGCAGTTTTGTAGTTTTCAGTGTTTTTTTGCCTCCTTAGTTAAATTTATTCCTATTATTTTATTATTTATGATACTGTTGTAATCAGTTGTCATTTTAAAGGTTTCCACACCAATGCTGATTCAAGGTAGTAACCAATTTGTCTATACCAAACTTGTCCAATCCTTGACCCATGGACCATATTCAGCCTAGAATGGCTTTGAATGTGGCTCAACACAAATTTATAAACTTTTGTAAAACATTGTGAGATTTTCTTTTTCTTTTAGGTCATCAGCTATTGTTAGTTTTAGTGTATTTTATGTATGGTTCAAGATAATTCTTCTTTTTCCAATGTGGCCCAGGGAAGCCAAAAGATTGGAACCCCTTGCCTATACCACAATTAGTAGTTTCATGGAGAAATTTAGCTAATATTCAATTGAAATCACCTGGTGCCACCAATTGGCTGTCTTGAGAGCACTACAGATTATCTGAGTAAAAGGTACAACCAGATTTTTTTTTCCATTTCTCCTTTTCAATATCAGGAGCTAATCATTGATTTTATGTAATGGCCTCATAGATTGTCTCCAGAGATTTATTCTTTGAGGGTTTATATAGGATCATAACTTTGGTGACGGCTGCTTCTTTGGCATAGTAAGTTGCTAGAGCATTTCCTATAGCTTACACGTTATCTATTTTTTCCATGAGCTTCAACCTTTATAGCTGCCTCTCCAGGAAGTAGGAATGTGTCTAAAAATTCCTGAATTTGTTGCCCATTTTTGATGGGGGTTCCAGTAGGGCAAGAAACCCTCTTTGTTTCCAAAGCATCCCAAAGTCATGTACTACTCTAAAAGCATATCTGCTATTTGTATATATGTTTGCTTGTTGGTCTTGGGCTAGTTGGCAAGATGTTGTAAATACAGTAAGTTCTGACATCTGGGCTGATTTTACTGAAAGAGAGCTTAGATTAGTGACTGTGTATCCTGGTTGATAACCTCCAGTTTCAGTTTTGAGGTATGAGCCATTAATAAATAATATTATAAATAATATTAGGTCAGGGTTCTCTAAAGGAGTCTTTAATCAATCTGAGTAAGGTACAGAGAATTCCCTAAGGAAGACAATCTTGAGGCTCCTTTTCTTTTTTTTTTTTGAGATCAGGGCCTTACTCTGTTACCCAGGCTGGAGTGCAGTGGCATGACCATAGCTCATTGCAGTCTTCACCCCCTGGACTCAAGTGATCCTCCTGCTTCAGCCTCCCGAGTGGCTGAGACTACAGGTGTGAGTTATCATGCCCAGTTAATATTTTATTTTTTGAAGAGGCGAGGTTGGGTCTCAGTATGTTGCCCAAGCTGGTCTTGAACTCCTGGGCTTAAGTGATCCTCCTGCCTTTGCCTCCCAAAATGTTGGGAATATAGGCATGAACCACCACACCCAGCCTCCCTTTCTTTAGGTAGAGGCAGAAGAGAGGTAGGATTCAGAGTGTTGCAGTGGTGAATGGTAATGTTGGAGGGAATGAGTAATAGAATCTCATAAGATATTAAGGCAGGGCACAGTAGCTCACGTCTGTAATCCCAGCACTTTGGGAGGCTGAGGCTGGCAGATCGCTTGAGCCCAGGAGTTTGAGACCAGCCTGGACAATCTGGCAAAGCCCCGTCTCTACAAAAAAATACAAAAATTAGCCACACATGGTGGAGCACGCCTGTAATACTTGGCAGGCTGAGGCAGGAGAATCCCTTGAACCTGAGAGGTAGACATTGTGGTGAGCCGAGATCGTGCTATTGCACTCCAGCCTGGGCAACAAGAGTGAAACTCTATCTCAAAACAAAAAAACAAAAAACAAACTCCTCAAATTAGCTGGGCGTGGTGGCACATGCCTGTGGTGCCAACTACTCGATAGGCTGAGGCAGGAGAATCGTTTGAGCCTGGAAGGTGGAGGTTGCAGTGAGTCAAGAACACACCACTGCACTCCAGCCTGGGTAATAGAGCTAGACCTTGTCTCAAAAAAAAAAAAAAAAAAAGAAAGAAAGACATTAATTGGCTGGCTGAAAAGTGTTGTGTATCCTGTCAGTACTAAGGTCTGTACTGCGTGAGGAACCCTGAACTCAAGTGGGGAGGCTAGAACTAGCTCAGCAGAAGCTGCAATACATTTTTCAGGTATCGGGACAGCAATTGCCCTAAGACAAGAGGGATCATCCTTTCAAACTGGGTCAAGGGTGAAGCTATAGTAAGCAGTGTTTATGTTCGTTTTGTGTTGCTTTTGAGAGTTAGGGGTAGTAGAAGACACAAGTTAGAATAACTAGTTCCTGGTTTCACTAGGCCCCAGGGGTTACAGTTAAAGTCTGGGAGATAGGGAAAATTTGTGTGTTGTTTGAAACGCCTGCCACCTGTGCAGTGCCGTTACTCTGAAGAAGAGAGCATGAAGGCAGCAGCATTTAATGTAGAAATGGCAGCACCTGCATTAATTTTTATTGCAAGTGTTTTGGGTATGGCTTCTTGGAGATTTTGCCTTACTTTTCAGGGTTTTTCTGAACTGCAGGTTTATTATAGAAAGAGATATCCTGTAGGCCCTCTGGGTCAGTCCAATCAACTTTTGCCATCTAGGATTTAGCATCTGTGGTTCTGACCTATGTGTGTATGAGTTGGTATAAGTCAGGTAATTCTAGGTCAGATGTACTTCAAAGGGTTTTAAACTATCCTATGAATATTTATTAGTCTTGTCTGCATTTAGGGAAACTTAGAGCTCTGAATTCAGCTCAGGTCCAAACTTTAAATTCTCCCAGTTGCCTGGATACCTGATTCATGGAGGGAAGGATCTTAAGAGGCAAGTGGCATTTTAGATTTTGGGAAAGTTGTTGGGGAAAGGCAGGGACCTGAACAAGGACAACTGGAGGGAGGAGTTGATGGAGGTATAGAAGGAGAGAGATTGGAAGGATAAGGGGCGGAGGGAGATCTGGATATAGGGAGGGAACTGGTGGACGAGGACAGAGGATTTACTAGGGAAATGAGTCTTGTCGTTCATTGTTGTCAAACTGCACATTAGCTTTGGCCAAATAATCTTTTAATGAAGCCGTTTTTGATTCAGAGTTTCACTTGGAGACCTCTGTATAACTAAAAACGCTGCTCATTGAAACTGAGAAATCTTATTTCCATTCTTTTCTAAGGTGCCTCTCAAATGAACAATTTCAAGTTCAATGTTCTCCACAGTGGCCATTAAAGGCTCACATCACCCTTGGTAAAATTATGCCATTTAGAAAGACAGGCACAAGAATTAGGATTCTAAATGAGAACATATATAAGAAACAGGCATTTTTTTTTTTTTCCTGGAAAAGGCGAGGATTCAGACTTAGATGACTCTGTAAGAGCTGGTGATGGTCAGCAAAATGTGGTGCTGGTGCATCTGTGTCAGAGGCCCCCAGCCTGCTAGTCGGTGCCTCTGAATGTGGACTGTGGTAGGTGGGAAACTAGGGAGAACGCTCTTTCTGGATCAAACCCAAACTCTAAAAGCAAAACATAAAAACAGGAAAACCTCACCCACTTTTATTGATAATCCACAGAAAAGTTTGTCCAAGTGGAAGCTTGACTAGTTGTGAACTGCAAACTCACTGGACTGTGAGGCTGGCTCAAACAACAGGCGTGTAGGGCCTGTGACTGTGTTGTAACCTGCGGTTTTCTTTCTTGTGACAAACACTTTTAGATCATACAACACAAAGTGGAAACACAAAAGCGAGTAAAAGGAGATGAAAAGAAATGGTTCGAGTCTACCAAGGCTGCCACGCAAATGGAACTGATAACAAAACGTGGGTACCAAAACTGAGAGTAAATGGACAAGAAACTCAATGCAGAGAAGGAGTTCAGACCTGGTGCTGACCTACCACGCTGGGCTGTGTGGACCATATCTCACACACAACAAAATGGAAAATAAATGAAGAACACCCAAATGGGAACAAGCTGAGGCGATTTATTTAGAGCTTGCTATAGGAAGGGAGTTAGCACCATCACTTGCGTTTGACAGAGACTTATCGGCAGGCAGGGGAGTTGGAAAATGTTATAGTGAGAAAGGGGGAGGCTTCAGGTATGTCTGATTGGAAGTTGCTGGCATAGGGAAGCTGGAGGTGGACTCACTAGAAGTGGGGCACCCTATGTGATTGGTTGGTTTGTGCACCATGTGTCTTAGTCATAGCATATTTGGCTTTTTCTGATTGGTTCTGAGTTGGAGGTGAGGGTGGAAATGAGAAAACCTGGCAGTTACTGAACAAGTCTGGACCATTTTGGAGCCAGTTACTGCAGAGACTATGGTTTGGCTTCTGGGATAGTTGCTGCAGAGGTTATGGGTAAGACTTCTACTGTCATGTGTGGTCTGGACATTGTTCGTTTGTATTTTCAGTCTCCCAGATCCTATTATCCTTTTGGCTATCAAGGAGTCCAGCTCTCTAATGGCATTTTCTGCCCTCACCTTGGCCTACTGAGCTTCTCAATGATCCTGGTGGCTCTCTAGGGCATTTCTTTGTTGCACGATGTCCCCCGAGGCCCTCCAACACATCATAGTAGCTGACGTATTTTATAGTCTTAGCTAGTATATCCACTGTATCATATCCACTTCTCTGGATAAAGTGTGGGACATCTTTTTATTTAACCCTGCAAGATCCACCTGTCAGATTGTTAGTACTGTCTCACAGCATGCTTGCCAGGGTGTTAAATTGTGTATTTTGGAAGAGTGCTTCTAAATTGATAAACCCTTCATTTTCTCGGCTGACATCCAGCACTCTGACTCTTATACTTGACTCTTGCTGGTATATGTGGGGTGACACCCACAGCAATTCTAGGGTATATAGAGCCCCTTTCCTTAGTTACAGGCCCAGTATTTCCCTGGCTAGGTTATAACATGCTTTAGTTACTGGCCTGTGGCCAAGAGAGGTGGTAAACGTAGACCCCGAGGTGGGTGCATGTTATCTTGCTAGGCAGAGGCTTCTATATCATCTTATGCAAGGGTGGAGTGCTAACCTTTAATAGAGAGGAGTAGGCCACTTTTGTAGGCCAAGAGGATTGAGGGGGGTTTGAGATTCGATATGCAAGTTAATCTACTTGGTCATCTTCATCCAACGTTTCAGAGCCCAGTCAGGGCTGGGACCTCACCATTACAGACTTTCCGAGTTTGAGAATTTAGCCTTTATAGTACACCACTATCTTTGCAGTGAATTCCAGACCAGATCGTCAGTTGCTTTTTCCCCCTGTTAGCTACAGGAGATGAAAGGCTGTTTGTATGCTGCCGAGGAGACTGTCTATGTTTCATATTTGGGTTTTACTGGTAATTATCACCCTCTGATTTCATTTTCTTTCTCAAATACATTTATTGTCCCAGAAACAGCTATTCAGTTCCCCATTATTTATAAATATCATGGGTATAATTACACTGTGCCCCCAGTTTTTCTAATACCTGGGATTCTGCCAATGCCAGTATATTGCCTTTTTCCAGAGTCCCAGTTAGTTTGCCATTGATTAAGAGCTTACCTACTTTCCTGTGACATGCCATGGGCTATTCATGCTCCATGATTAAGCTCTGAAATCCATTTTAGTGGCTGCTTCCTATGACAGCCCCTCACACCAGTTATCTTAAATTGGTATGGGAAGACTTTGAGATGGAGTTTTGCATGCAGACATTTTGGAGAACAAAGAAAATCTGACAGGACAGTTGGAGGAGTTGAACTGGGATGCAGCTGCAACAAAGCCTCAGCCAACTCACTGAGAGCCCTAGACCTGGGATAATTCTTCAGAGCTGTCTCAGCTTAAAGCAAGTGAGCGGTGCCTGTATACCCACTAATTGAATAGTTATTGGCATGGATTACCCATGGAAGCTGAGGGTAATTCCTGCAACTGAGTTTAGCTGCTAATACTCCCAGCATTCTTGATGGGGTTGGGACTACGAGCAGTGCAGCCCAGTATCATTACTGCATTGAAATTGGAAGTTGGGCCATGTATGATTGCTTAAGGATGGGAACTGTGATTTTTGAGTTGCAAGTTATGTGAGCTCCATAAAGTCTGGCTCTGAGCCTTGGCTCTTAGGAAGCTAGAAAGAGGCAAATGTAAAATTCAAATATGGAGCAGACATGCCTGTAATCCCAGTACTTTGGGAGACTAAGGTGGGAGGATCACTTGAGCCCAGGAATTTGAGATCAGCCTGGGCAACAGAGATGATCTCTCTACAAAAAATAAAAATAAAAAACATTAGGCAGGCATGGTGGCACATGCCTGTAGTCCCAGCTGCTGAGGAGGCTGAGGTGGGAGGATTGCCTGAGCACAGGACGTCATGGCTGCAGTGAGCTATGATCATGCAACTACACTCCAGCCTGAGAGACAGAGTGAGACCCTGTCTCTAAAAAACAAAACAAATTTGGAACAGAAAATGAATTCATATTCAAAATATATCTATATCCCAAAATTTTTGCCCAGGGGAAAGTCAGTGTCATTAAATGCTACCAAATGATTGGAGGTTTTATGCCTGAGGAAATATAATTATTGAGCTAATTAATATAGAATTTAAAATATGAATGTTTAATTTCTCCTAGAGATAAAGGAGATAACATCCGTGAAACTAGAAAAGTCTATATGACATTGACCAAAAGTTGTGAAGAGCAAATAGATATCAAAAACTCAAGTAATCAGAAGTATTAGAAATGAAAAATTCAGTATTTGAAATAAAGTCTTATAAAGAACAATACATTTTGAAAACAATGACAGAATCAGTTAATTGGAAGAGTGAAACTGTGCTATGATACAGGGTGTGAAAATATAATATAGATATTAAGAGATCTGGGAGAGGGCATTGATTAAGCAGCACAATTTCTCTATTAGGAGTTTAAGAGATTGGAGAGAAGTTCAAACGTCCAAGAGACATTGACTTTTCTTTTTGAGATCTTATGGGAAGAATTAATTCTCCAGCTATAGAAAGCTCAGTGAGTTGCAGCTGGCAAAAATCTACCATCAAACACATCAGGTTTAGTGAAACCATAGGGCATCAAAGTCAGGAAAAATACTAACATAAACAGACTAATCCTGTATAAAGGAATGACAATACAAATGACAACTTCTCACTGCAACAATAAATAGGATGGAAAATAATATAGTTATCTTTAAAGTAGTGACAGAGTATAGGATTTATTTTAGAATTCCAAACCCAGCTACAATACTACAGGTTTGAAGGTGTAACTGAAATATTTGCAGACATATGAACCCAAGATTTACCACACAAACCACAGCTGAAAGAATTTTTTCTCTTTCTTTCTTTCTTTCTTCTACTTTTGGTGCATACTATATCTGGCATTCTTAAAAAGTGCACTTTGGATTGATATGCAGTAGCTTTGAAGGTCTCTTAAAAAAAAAGTATACCTTGGAAAGAAGACAACTGAGGCCAGAATAAAGGAGTGGAATGCAAGAATAGAAGATGAGCAAATTAACTGGTAAAGCAAACTGGAAAATCTACATAATAATTATTGATGTTCAACAGAAAAAAAAACTAGCATCTCATTGGCTTTAACTTTATCAACAATAATTTATTTTATTATGAAAATGAGGCAAACCTGGTAAAATAATGACATTTTAAAATTAGTGCTGTATATAGTTATTTAAAACAAACAAAACATTAAAAAAGGCAAAAAACAAAACAAAAAACAACCCAAAGTGGAGCTAGAATCATATAAAATACTGTAGAATAGACAGAAATGCAAAGATACTTAGTAGTCAGAAATTCTATTAGAACAAATCACCACAAGTTGATTAAAAAAGAAATTACAAAAAGTCATCTTATGCATACAGAAAAAAGTTTCTTAAATTTTTAACATTTAAAAACTTAAATGGACCCTGCAGTTACTGCCTTTCTCCTTCCACTCATGTCTTCTCAGGTCCTCATAAAGCATCCAATTATTTTAAATCCTTGAAGCCCAAAGCCTGGTCTCATTAGTGCTCTTGCCAGGTTTCTGTACATACTCTTATGGCTCAAAGGTTCCATCTAGCTATTTTATGTATACACGTAAATAATTAAATGTCAACATTTAAACAACTTGATAACATCTTTGTAGTAACTTAGGCAAAAATAAAGCAAAAATCCAACACTTTTTCATGATCTGAAAGACTGAAAATTAACTGCTTCAATAGGTTAAGGGTTACCTAACAGCCATCTACAGTAAAGATCATACTTTGTGGTAAAATTTAGAAGCATTAACACAAGACATAAAACAGGAATGCCCATATCAACCATACTGTTCAGCCTGGACTTGAAGTAATAACCAATATGAAAGATTAAGCAAAAACAAGACGTAAGAAGCTTGTCAAAGAGACAATATTCTCCTTATTTGGAGATATTGTTTTTATAAATCAATTGAGAATCTACAGATAAACCATTAAAGAAATTCAGTAATTTTATTTGATACAAGATCAACCTAAGAAATTATTTCTGGCCCGGTGCGGTGGCTCATGCCTGTAATCCCAGCACTTTGGGAGGCTGAGGCAGGTGGATCACCTGAAGTCAGGAGTTCAAGACCAGCCTGGCCAACGTGGTGAAACCCTGTCTCTACTAAAAATACAAAATTAGCTGGGTGTGGTGGCGCATGCCTGTGATCCCAGCTACTTGGGAGGCTGAGGTGGGAGAATCGCTTGAACCTGCGAGGCAGAGGTTGTGGTGAACTGAGATGGCACCATTGCACTCCAGCCTGGGCAAGAGAGCGAAACTCTGTCTCAAAAAACAAACAAAACAACAACACCAACACACACACAATCTTAGAATTATAAGCTTTTCCAGGATAAAAGAATTATATTAAAAAATATACAAGAAGAAATGAATGGAAAAGAGCTGGCTGTAAGAGTTGCGGGGGGGGCGGGGGCAGGGGCAAGGCGGGGAAAACCCAACAACATAAACAATTTGCTAAGTCAATCATGAAAAAAAGGAGGACACGTGATCATTATTCCCAGTTCTGTCTGTTTCAGAAACAACAAACATTTGTCCAGGTACAACTATTTGCAAGATTCCCCAAAGGGGCTCAGGCCACTCTAGGGAAGAGTTCCATGGTGAGAAGGTCGTCATAAACTAGCCCAGGGACTAAGGCCAAAACCCATTAAACAGAATAAATGTAGTAATGAACTTGGGAGAAAAGGCGTGCCATGGTAGGGTGCTGGGGAAAGGGTGGATTTTTAGAGAAAAGTGCTGGAACTGACGTTTAAAGCAAAACCAGGGGGGAATGGAGCTGCCTAGGGGTGACTTCCATACAAAACAGGCCTGAAGCAGCAGTCTCACAGTCTGAAAGTAGACTGTATTTCAACTAGCGTATTTTTATGCTGAGGAGGATCTTTTTTCCCCCAGACATTCTAAATGAGCCACTGATCCAAAATTCTGCAATCCAGCCTGTATCAAAAAAGCATCTATCCGTTATTCATTCTTGGAGATCCTTGTAGGTTGCGCAACATACATACTACGGCTATCAGGAGACAGTCGCCTGGACCCAGCAGGGTAGCAAGGGATTGTGGGAGGCAGTTCATTCCTGAAACAGTCGTCTCCGGGCCTTGCACGGAGGGCGCTCTGGGAGCTCCGGGCGCGCGTGGGGGACCTGGACTCGGAGAGGGAAGTAGAGGTTGGAGAGGTGAGCTGGGAACAGGCTCCAGAAAGTGGAATTCCTGGTCGAAGATGGGGCGTGGAGAGCGTCTCTCTGAACTGGGGTTGGGGGCCAGAGCACAGGGCTCTGGGATGGGGCCCTCCTGGTAGGGGCTGAACATACTTCTAGCGGAGGGGTAGGGCCCAGCGGCTGAGCCGGCTGGGGAGTCCATCCAGAGCTTCAGGAACTCGGGGTCCGCGTCCTCCTCGTAGACCTCCTCCTGGGCGGCGACCTCTGGGACAGATGTGCAGAATTCCTGCTCGACGACGACGTCCTCCCTGAGAGCGCCCAGGAAAACATCCGCTACCAGGAAGGCCGACGAGTCGCCCTGCGCTCCTGAGCGTTCGTCGACGGAGCTCAGGAGGACCTCGGGGGATCAGGATGAGGGTGTGTCCACCGAGAGACACTCGTATGATCGACGTGGGCGCGGGCAGCAGCACCAGGTTGTCGTCGTCCCGGGACACCTTCAGGGAACTGCCCGCGGCCAGGACCATCACGAAGGTGAGCGCGTCCGCGGCCGAGGCCTCCCCCGGGTCTGCTAGGCTGGGCGCCGCGAGGGGTTCGAGGCCCGCGGGCTTATCCAATCGGCGGCGCTTGGCAGGGCCGGGTCCTCCTGGCTGCGGTCCCCACCAGGGCGCAGGGCAGGCGCTGGGGCTGCGGGGCCGGCTGCCCATTACCTCGACGTCGCTGCGGACGGCGCTCTTGGGCCTGGCAGAGGGCGTGGGGGCGGGGGGCGCAGTCCTCTGTGAGGTAACAGGTGTCGGTGGTAGGCGAGGCGGACTGGGACGAACGCGGGGGCACGACCGCGCTGCGCGAGGCGAGTCCTCGGAGCTCCAGGGGCGCCTCCGGGGAGACCGCAGTCCGTGCTTCTGGGGGTGTCTCGCCGGCCGCCGGGCTCGGCCTCGCGCGTTGGAATCTTGGGCCTTCCTGGCGCAAAGCCGGATGCACACTGCAAAACCAATTATGTTTTAAATGACGGCAGCGAAACCGAAGTCGCAAAATGTCACGCAATGTTCCGCCCCCTGGAGGACTCGCCCTAGAGGCTGAGGTATCCGCGCTGCCCAATAGTCGTGGCTGTGGTTGGTAGGTCACGCTGGGGAAATACTCTTACGGACCGCTAGGGGGCAGAGCATCTGTGCCGCTCTAGGGCCCGGCGTCCAGTATCAAGTTCTTGTCCTCCTTTGCGTTGACGTCAGACGCGGAGTTGAAGACCGATTCATGTTCAAGTCACACTAGTGGAGTGCCAAACCGAGACACCGAGTCCTACTCCCATCCTCCCAGGCCCCGTCCCGGAAGTGCCCTGCGCTTTACTGTTGGCCAATAGCGGCTTGTGTTCTTGGGTTCTCCTAGCTTGTACATCACTGTAATATCCTTTTAGGGGTCTTGGAAGGGAATGTAAAGCTGGGATCCTGCGTGACAATGGCAGTCCCTGCATTATTTGTTTATTATGATAGTTGGCACTATAGTAATTACAGTCTTCCCTTGATATCCCTGGAGGATTGGTTCCTGGACTCCCGCATGGATACCAAAATCTACGGATGCTCAAGTCTCATATAAAATGGTGTACATTTGAGTATCATTTACAGCTTTCCGTGTATTTTACAGCATCTCTAGAATACTTACAGTACCTAATACAATGTAAATGCGATACCCCTCATTGCTACACAGATATCTATTATCTATCTATATATATATAATATATATATATTTTGTTTGTTTTTGAGATGAGGTTTCATTCTGTCGCCCAGGCTGGAGTGCTGTGGTGCAATCTCTGCTCAGTGAAACCACCACTTCCTGGGCTCAGGTGATCCTCCCACCTCAGCTTCCTGAGTAGCTGGGATTACAGGCGCGTTCCACCATACTTGGCTAATTTTTGTATTTTTTGTAGAACTGGAGTTTCGCCGTATTGCCCAGGTTGGACTCGAACTCCTGGGTCAAGCGATGCACCACCTTGGCCTCTCAAAGTACTGGGACTACAGGCGTGAGCCACAGTGTCCGGCCATATATATATGTATTTATTGTATGTGTTGTTTTTTTTTCCCCCGAAAATTTTCGGTCTTCTTTTGGTTGAATCTGCGCATGCGAAACCTGCGGATCCAGAGGGTCAACTGTATTATGCTACAATCAGCTGAAGTATGGTTAACTTTATCTAATTTGACCTAAACTACAACTCCGAGGTGTTTCTGTTTAGCCCAATTTATGGATGACGAAAATGTCATGCAGAAAGGTTAACCAACTTGCCCAAGAGCCAGGAACTAGCAGCGCAGGGTCTGGCTTGTCCAGCTCCATTTAAACTGATACACCTTCACAGTGTCAGCGTTTTTGCCCTGTGCCAGCTGAAATGCACCTCTGCATGGCGTGTCCAGGCGGTAAAAGGGAAGGTGTAGCTCAACTAGTCACCTAGTGTTAATAGGAGAAAATACTCCACACTGATATTGGAATAGGTAATGTTTTCAAGTGCTCACAGGGGACAACAAAGCATTTCCTCACATCTTTGTCTCCTAAGCATGTTATGTCCCACCTTGGCGGGAACCATTATTATATTTTATCATTCCAGAATATTCTTGTGCATCTAAAAGCTAATCTCATACATGTTATTTATCTCCCTCCCCTTTCTACAAAATTTATTCTTTCTTGGGGTTGCATAGCATTCCTTTGCATAGTCTTTAAATTTACATCAAGCCTCTCTTGCTAGACAGTGGTCTATCATCACTTGGTGGCACTGTCATCCTCTGGTAGGTTCATGAAAAATGCAGATTATTTGCTCCATCCCAGAGCAACTGAATTACAATTCTTGGAACTTGGGGTTTAGGTAATTTATGTGAGCAACTCCAAGACATTCTGTTTTACTCCAAAGTTCAATATCATTGAACTTGTTTTTATTTCTCAGTTGAGGGGTTCAGGAAGCCTGGTGGTTTATGCTTGTGATCAGGGTTATGCTGGTTGGTGTCAGTGTTATGGAGGGGAACCCCAACTTTCTGGGCTGCATTCAATGCTTTTCCCTGCACAGCCGGCCTGTGGTCTTCATCTGGATTAACAATGTCTTATTAATTGTTTGTCTTATTATTGAATTGTAGGAGTTCTTTATGTATTCTGTATACAAGTCCTTTATCAGATACATGATTTCTGCATATTTCCTCCAATTTGTGGATTAAAATTTTTTTCTCATGAATATTTTCTATAAATATTGTATTTGTTTTCTTTTTTCCCCCCAACTTTTAAGTTCAGGGGTACATGTGTAGGATATGCAGACTTGTTACATAGGTAAACATAGTGTGCCATGGTGGTTTGCTGCACAGATCATCCCATCACCTGGGTATTAAGCCCAGCATTCATTAGCTATTCTTCCTGATGCTCTCCCCTCTCCCCTGCCCCCCCGCTGACAGGCCCCAGTGTGTGTTGTCCCCCATTCCATGTGTCCATGTGATCTCATCATTCAGCTCCTACTTATAAGTGAGAATAAGCAGTATTTGGTTTTCTGTTTTTGCCTTAGTTTACTGAGGATGATGACTTCCAACTCCATCCATGTCCCTGCAAAGGTCATGATCTCCTTCCTTTTTATGGCTGCATAGTATTCTGTAGAGTACATATATCACATTTTCTTTATCAAGTCTATCATTGGATAAAGCCCATTGATGCCCATTGAGGCCTTTGGTATTGTGAATAGTGTTCTAATGAACATATGTGTGCATATATCTTCATAATAGAATAATTTATATTCCTCTGGGTATATACCCAGTAATTGGATTGCTGGGTCAAGTGGTATTTCTGCCTCTAGGTCTTTGAGGAATTCCTACATTGTCTTTCACAATGGTGGAACTAATTTACACTCTCACCAACAGTGTTAAAAGCATTATTTTTCCCACCACAACCTCACCAGCATCTATTGTTTTTTGACTTTTTATTAATAGCCATTCTGACTGGTGTGAGATGGTATCTCATTGTGGTTTTGATTTGCGTTTCTCTAATAATTAGTGATGCTGAGCTTTTTTCATGTTTGTTGGCCACATGTATATCTTCTTTTGAGAAGTGTCTGTTCATGTCCTTTGCCCACTTTATAATGGGGTTGTTTGGTTTTTTGTAATTTTGTTTAAGTTCCTTGTAGATTCTAGGTATTAGGCCTTTGTTAGATGAATTGATTGCAGAAATTTTCTCCCATTCTGTAGGTTGTCTCTTGACTCTGATGATGGTTTCTTTTGCTGTGCAGAAGCTCTTTAGTTTGATTAAATCTTACTTGTCAATTGTTTTGTTGTAATTGCATTTGGTGTTTTCACCATGAAATGTTTGCCCATACCTATGTCCTGAATGGTATTGCCTAGATTTCCTTTTTTTTTTTTTCAAGAACGTTTGGAATGATCCAGATTTCCTTTTTTTTTTTTTTCAAGAACGTTTGGAATGATCCAGGTGAATTTTTTTTTCCGAGAACAGTTTTGCCTAGATTTTCTTCTAGGGTTTTTACAGTTTCAGGTTTTCCATTTAAGTCTTTAATCCATCTTGAGTTAATTTTTGTATATGGTGTGAGAAAGGGGTCCAGTTTCAATTTTTTTTCATATGGCTAGCCAGTTCTTCCAGTGCTACTTACTAAACAGGAAATCCTTTCTTCATGCATTTATTTTCTTATTGGTGACTTCTGAAGTGCAAAAGTCTTAAATTTTGATGAAGTTAAAAATATTTAAATAATAGATTGTGCTTTTGCTGTTATATCTAAGAACTTTGTCTAACTAAGCTCATGAAGATTTTCTCTTTTTTCCTAGAAGTTAATAGTTTTAGTTTTTACATCGAGGTGTATGATCCATTTTGAGCTTTTTTTTTGTGTATGGTGTGAAGTAATAATTTAAGTTTATTTCTTGAAGGTGTATACACCATTCTTAAAAAAGACTATCCTTTTACATTTAATGGATACCTTGGCCTCATATATAGTTTATCCTAGAGAATGTTCCATGTTTACTTTAAAAGCATGTGTATTCAGCAGTCATTGGATCGATTGTTCTATATCTGTTGGGTTGAGTTGGCACTTGGCTCTTTTGTGAAAAATAAATTGACCATAAACACAAATATTTATGTTTGGACTCACAGTTTAGTTTCTTTCATCTTTATTCTTGGGACAGTACGACTTTGTATTGATTACTGCATCTTTAGAGTAAGATTTGAAATTTAGTAGTGAAAATCAACTTTGTCATTCTTTTTAAAAATCATTGGGAGGCGAGATGGGTGGATCACCAGGTCAGGAGATTGAGACCATCCTGGCTAACATGGTGAAACCCCATCTCTACTAAAAATACAAAAAATTAGCTGAGGATGGTGGCACATGCCTGTAGTTTCAACTACTTGGGAGGCTGAGGCAGTAGAATCGCTTGAACCCGGGAGGTGGAGGTTGCAGTGAGCTGAGATCATGCCACTGCACCCCAGCCTGGGTGACAGAGCAAGACTCTGTCTCAAAAAAAAAAAAAAAAAAATCATGATGGCAATTTTGGGTCTTTTGCATTTCCATGTGAATTTTAGGATCAGCTTGTCAGTTTCTAGAAGATACCTACTGGATTTTGATGAGGACTGTGCTGAATTTATAGATCAATTTGGCAAGAATTACCTTCTTCACAATATTGAGTCTTTCAATCACGAACATGGAATATCTTCCATTTATTTAAATCTTCTGCAATTTCTTTCATTAATGTTTTGTTGTTCTAAATGTGCAAGTCTTGTACTTATTTTGTTAAATTTATTCCTATTTTTTCTTTTTATGGTATTATGACTAGAACTTCTTTTTAATTTCATTTTTCAGAACATTGCCAGTATGTGAAAATACAGTGGATTTTTCTATTTTGATCTTGTATCTTACAACCTTGCTAAACTCGTTATTCTGGATTTTTTTTGAGTAGTTTCCTGGGGATATTCAACATATAATATTTCATCACTTGAGAATAAATATGGTTTTACTTCTCATTTTCCAATCTAGATGCCTTTAACTTCTTTTTCTTTTCTTTTTGCACTGCCTTGAATGTCTAGTAAAATGTTGAGTAGAAATATTTATAGTGGAATTCTTGCCTTTTTCTGATCTTAGAGAGGAAAGCACCATTTCTCCTTTCACCATAAAGTATGATGTTAGCTGTGATTTGTTAGATGTTCTTTGTTTTGTTTTATTTTGAGACAGGGTCTCACTCTGTCACTCAGACTGTAGTGCAGTGGCACGATCTTGGCTCACTGTAGCCTCAGCCTCCTGGGCTCAAGCAATACTCCCACCTCCCCAAGTAGCTGGGACTACAGGTATGTGCCATCCTGCCCAGCTAATTTTTGTATTTTTTGTAGAGACAGTGTTTTGCCATGTTGCCCAGGCTCTTGAACTCCTTAGCTCAAGATATCCACCTGTCTTGGCCTTTCAAAGTGCTGGGATTACAGGTGTGCACCACCATGCCTTGCCTTAGATGTCCTTTATTAGGTTGATAAAATTGCCTTCTATTCTTAGGCTATGGAGTTTATATCAGGAATAGGTACTGGATTTTGTCAGATGCTTTCTTCCTTCTGAATCTGTTGAGTATATTGTATAGTTGTTGTTCTTTATTTTATTAATATGTTATATTACATTAACTAATTTTTGGATATTAAACCAACTTGTAACCTGTTCATGATAAATAAATCCTTCCTATATGTTGCTACATTTGATTTTCTAATATTTTGTTAAGCATTTTTGCATCTTTGTTTATGAGACATACTTGGTTTTAGTATTCTTTTCTTGTCATGTCTTCATCTGGCTTTGATGTTTTTAATTCTGTGAGGGTAATACTGACTTCATGCAATGAATAGGTAGTGTTTTATCCTTTTCTATTTTCTGAAATTTGTGAAGACTAGGTATTATTGCTATTATTTCCTTAAATATTTGATAGAATTCACTAATGAAGTTATCTGGGCCTGGAATTTTCTCCTGGGAAGATTTTAAATTGGTAATTCAGTTTAAAATAAAACTTTTTAAAGACCTATTCAGACATCTATTTGAGTCAGCTTTGGTAATTGATATCTTTCTAGTAATTTGTTTATTTCATCTAAGACATCTAACTTTTTGGCATAAAGTTCTTTGTAGTATTATCTTATAATCCTTTAAATTTTGTTTTTATTTAATTCAAAGTATTTTCCAATTTTCTTTGTGGTTTCTTCTTAGATTCATGGGTTATTTAGAAGTTTGTTCCTTAATTTCAAAATATTTGGAAATTTCCTAGCACTCTGTTTCCAAAATATTTGGATATTTCCCAGCACATAATTCTGATGCAATCAGTTGCATCAGAATGCAACTGATTTTGTTGCATTCAGGGAACATGTTTAGTATGATTTCAGTCTTTTTAAGCTATTGTGACTTGTTTTATGGCCTAGCATATGATCTGTCCTGGAGAATATTCCATGTATGCTTTAAAAGAACGCATATTTTGCAGTTATTGGATGGAATGTTTTACATATGTCAGGTTGAGTTGATTGATAGTGTTGTTCAAGTGTTCTCTATTTTTGATGAATTGTTATGCCAATTTTTGAGAGTGGAATATTAACATCTTCAATTATAATTATTGAATTGCCTATTTCTTTTTAAAATTCTTTCAGTTTTCACTTTATGTATTTTACAGCTATGTTGTTAGGTGAATATACATTTATAATTATTATATTGTCTCAATTTATTGAGCTTTTTTATCATTATGAGTTGTCTTTTCTGCTAATAATAATTTTCATTTTAATGTCTACTTCTTCTGATACTAATAGCCATTCTAGCTGTATTATTGTTACATTTACATGATATATGTCTTACCATTTCAATCCGTTTGTATCTCTTGTAGACAGCATGTAGTTGAAGTTTAAGATTTTAGGCACTTTCTAAATTTTGATTAGAATATTTAGACCATTCATATATATGATAATTATTGATATGGTGAATTAGCATTTGCCATTTTGATATTTGTTCTCAATGTTCTGCCTTTTTGTTCCTCTGTTATTCCTTGACTTTTTTTGTGTTAAATGTCTTTTAGTGTTTTATTTAAATTTTTCTCTTGATTTTTTTTTAACAATTTTATTTTGAATTATTTTCTTAAGTTGTTGGGATCTAGGGGTCACAGTTTGCATCTTAACGTATCACAATCTATTTAGAATTAATATTCACTTAATTCCAGTAATATATAGAAACTGTGCTCTAATACAGCTTTATTTCCTCTTCCTTGTTCTACACTCTCATCTGTATTTATATTTGTCATAAATGCAATGAAACAGTGTTATAATGATTACATTATATAATCTTATGCCTTTTAAGGAAGTTAAGAGAACAAAGGAAAAAATATATTTATAGCATTTACAAAATAATAGACTTTATTTTTTAAGAGCATTTTTAGGTTCATAGCAAAATTGAGTGAAAAGTAGAGTTCTCATATGCCCTCAATGCCCATGCATGTATAGCCTACTCAATATCCCATACCAGAGTGTTACATTTTTTATAATTAATGAACTTACATTGACACATAATCATCAGTTTATGTGCATAGTTTACATTAGAATTCACTCTTGGTGTCATATATTCTATGGTTATTGACAAATGTATTATGACATGTATCTATCATTATAGTATTATACAGAATAATTTCATTGCCTAAAAATTCTCTGTGTTCTGCCTATTCACCTGTCCTCCCCTAAACCTCTGATCGTTTTCCTATCTCTATGATTTTGCCTTTTCTAGAATGTCATATAGTTGGAATAATACAGTATGTAGCTTTTTCACTATGGCTGCTTTCATTTAGTAATATGCATTTAAGCGCCCTTTGTGTCTTCTGAGGGCTTGATAGCTCATTTCTTTTTAGCACTGAATAATATGTTTTATAGATGTATCAGTTTATCCATTCGCCTACTGAAGGACGTCTTGGTCACTTCCAGTTTTTGTCAGTTGTAAGTAAAGCTGCTGTAAACATTCATGTGCAGATTTTTGTACAGACGTAAACTTTTAACTCCTTTGGGCAAACACTGAACGTGATTGCTAGATTGTATGATAAGAGCACATGTGGTTTTGTAAGACACTGATAACCTATTTGTTAAAGTATCTCGATCAGCAATGAATAAGAGTTCCTGTGGCTCCACATATCCACCAACATTTGGTGTTGTCAGTGTTTTGTATTTTCCTCATGTTAATGGATGTGTAGTGGTATTTCATTGTTGTTCAATTTTTAATTTCTTAGTAATATATAACGTTGAATATCCATATCATGGCCCTGTCTCTACAAAAAAGAAAAAAATTAGCTGGCTATAATGGTGCATACCTGTGGTCCCAGCTACTTAGGAGGCTGAAGTGGGAGGATCACTTGAACCTGGAAGATCGAGGCCACAGTGAGCTAAGATTGTGGCACTGCACTTCAGCAAGGGTAACAGAGTGAGACCCTGTATCAAAAAACAAAACATAAAAACTGTTGTGTATCTCTTCATATGCTTATTTGCTGTCTGTAGATCTTTGGTGAGATGTCTGTTCATATCTTTTCTGTGCCTTTATATGTGAAGTGGGTTTCTTGTAGGCACCATATATTTGGGTCTTGCTTTTTATCCATTCAGCCACTCTATGACTTTTAATTAGAGAATTGAGTCCACTTACATTGTGTTATTACTGGTAAGTAAGAACTTCCTACTGCCATTTGTTGCTTGTTTTCTGGTCATTTCCTATTCTTTTTCTTTTATCCTTTCTTACTGTCTTCTTTAGTGGTAAGTAATTTTATTTGCATTACCTTAATAATCAGTGATGTTGAGCATTTTTAATAAACCCATTGGCCATTGGTATGTTGTCTTTTGAGAAATGTCTATTCATGTCTTTTGCCTATGTTTCAATGGGATTTATTTTTCTTTTTACTGATGAGTTGTTTGAGTTCCTTGTATATTCTGGATATTAATCCCTTGTCAGATGAATAGTTTGGACTATTTTCTCCCATTCCCTGGATTGTCTCTTCACTCTGTTGGTTGTTCCCTTGGCTGTGCAAAAGCTTTTTAGTTTCATAGAGTGCCATTTGTCTATTTTTGTTTTGTTGCCTGTTCTTTTGAGGTCTTGGCCATAAGATCTTTGCCTAAACCAGTATCTTAAAATATTTTCACTGTTTTCTTCTAGTTACAGTTTCTTCTAGTTTTACAGTTTCAGATCTTACAATTAAGTATTTAATCTATCCTGAGTTGATTTTTTTTTTTTTTTTTTGGTGGTGTCTTGCTCTTGTTGCCCAGGCTGCAGTGCAGTGGCTCAATACTGCTCACTGCAACCTCTGCCTCTTGGGTTCAAGTGATTCTCCTGCCTCAGCCTCCTGAGTAGCTGGGATTACAGGCACCCACCAGTACACCTGGCTAATTTTTTTTTTTGTACTTTTAGTAGAGAAGGGGTTTTGTCATGTTGGCCAGGCTGGTCTCAAACTCCTGATCTCATGATTCGCCCATCTCATCCTCCCAAAATGCTGGGATTATAGGTGTGAGCCACTGTGCCCAGCCAAACTGATGTTTTATATGATGAAATATAGGGGTCCAGTTTCATTCTTCTGCAAATAAATGTCAGATTTTCCCAGGACCTTTTTTTTGAAGAAGGTGTCCTCTCCTCAGTATATGTTCTTGGTTGCCTTTGTCAAAAATCCATTAGCTGGAAATATGTTAATTTATTTCTAGGTTCTCTATTCTGTTCCATTGATCTCTGTGTCTGTCTTTATACCTATACAATGCTATTTTGGTTACTATAGACTTGTATGTATTTATAAGTTGAGTAGTGTGATGCCTCCAACTTTGTTCCTTTTGCTCAGGATTGCTTTGGCTATTCAAGATATTTTTTGTTCTATATAAATTTTAGGATTTTTTTCTATTTCTGTGAAAAATGACGTTGGTATTTTGATAGGTAGCACATTGAACACACTGTAGATTGCTTTGGGCAGTATGGTCATTTTAGCAATATTAATTCTTCTAATCCATGAGCATGGCATGTTTTTCCATTTGTTTCTGTCCTCTTCAATTTCTTTCATCAACTTTTTATAGTTTTCCTTGTAGAGGTCTTTCACCTCTTGCTGAGAATGGGGTGTTAAAGTCCCCCCACTGTTACTGTATTGCAGTCTATCTCTCTCTTTAGATCCAATACTATCTGCTTCATGACTCTGGGTGCTCCAGTGTTAGGTGCCTAGATATCTGGAATTTTCATTTTCTCCTGCTGGATTGATCCCTTTATCATTATATAATAACACTTTTGTCTTCTTTTACTCTTCTTAACTTGAAGTCTGTTTCATCTGATACAAGTATAGCTACTCCTATTCACTCCTGGCTTCTGCTTGCATGGAATATCTTTTTGAATGCCTTTACTTTCAGTCTGCATGTGTTTTTACTGTAAAGTGCATTTCTTGTAAGCAGCCATTCTATATCTTTTAAGTGGATAATTTAATCAGTTTTACCAATGTTATTATTGAGACTTTGTTCCTGTCATATTGCTAATTTTTTTTTGGTTATTATGTATCAATAAAATAATTAAAAATTTTTTCCTTCTTTTAAAACTTTTTTTGTTTTTCTTTTATCTATTTGACAAGAAATTGCCATAGAAAAATTAAAAAATTAATATTCACAAAGCATCTATTGCAGTGCCTGCTACATAATAAGTGCCATTGAGAGCTTTTATTTTTTCAGTCAGGTTTTAGATTTATTATGATACTGTTTTCTATGTTTCAATTAATTTTAACTTCTTGACTTTGATACCTCATTATTTATTTTTATTCTTGCTCATTTATTAAGATAAATATTTAAGGTTGTGAATTTTCCTCTGGCAGTGCTTACATTGTATTTTAAAAGTTCTTATATGTATTCTGGTGGGAGTAGAGGTTTTTGTTTTCTGATCATGTCATTAATTTCTAGCTTAAATGCATTGTAGCAGATCGTATTTTCTGTTTTATTGTTAGATTTTGGAACTTAAAATATTTTTAAGCCTAACATTTGTTAAATTTTTGAGAATTGACAAGGACATGTGAAAAGAAGGAATATTATCCCTTTTCAGATGTATTGTTTGATGTATATTAATTAGATTTTCTTCATTATGTTTATAATGTCTTTTTTATTCTTAATTATTTTTTGTGATCTATCATGAAAGCAAAGTGTTAAAATGAATAAAATCTCTAGCTTCTAAAGTGTTTCTGTTTCTCTTGAAGGTTTTATGTAATTAACACTGATAGTGTTTTTTGATGCATAGATCATTGTAAACTACACTTTTCTACATTGTGAAGGACTCTTCTTTTTTAATTTAATACTCTTGCTATGAATTAAAGTTGGTTGTACAATAAGTTGATATCTTTTTTTTTGCACTTGGTGTACAATTGCTTATTTTATTTTTCAGCATTTTTGGATTATTTTGATTTGAAGTGACTCTTTTTTTTTCTTTAACTTGAAGTTCTGGGGTACATGTTTAGATCTTGAAGTATTGTTTCATAGGTATACACATGACATGGTGGTTTGCTGCCTCCATCCATCCATCACCTACATTAGGTATTTGTCCTAATGTCATCCCTCCCCAATCGCCCCACCCTCTGCTATCCCTCCCCTAGCCCCCCACCCCACAAAAGACCCCAGTGTGTGATGTTCACTTCCCTGTGTCCATGTGTTCTCATTGTTCAACAACCACTTATGAGCGAGAACATGCGGTGTTTGTTTTTCTGTTCTTGTGTCAGTTTGCTGAGAATGATGGTTTCCAGATTCACCCATGTCCCTGCAAAGGACATGAACTCATTGTTTGTTATGGCTGCGTAGTATTCCATGGTGTATATATGCCACATTTTCTGTATCCAGTCTGTCACTGATGGGCATTTGGATTGGTTCCAAGTCTTTGCTATTGTGAACAGTGCCACAATAAACATAGGTGTGCATGTCTTTATAATAGAATGATTTATAATCCTTTGGGTATATACCCAGTAATGGGATTGCTGAGTCAAGTGGTATTCCTATTTGTAGATCCTTGAGGAATCGCCACACTAGCTTCACAACAGTTGAACTAATTTACACTCCCACCAACAGTGTAAAAGTATTCCTATTTCTCCACATCCTCTCTAGCATCTGTTGTCTCCAGATTTTTTAATGATTGCCATTCTAATTGGCATGAGATGGTATCTCAACTGGTTTTGATTTGCATTTCTCTAATGACCAGTGATGATGAGCATTTTTTCATACATTTGTTGGCCACATAAATGTCTTCTTTTGAGAAGTGTCTGTTCATATCCTTTGCCCACTTTTTGATGAGGCTGTTTGTTTTTTTGTCTTGTAAATTTGTTTAAGTTCTTTGTAGATTCTGGATATTAGCCCTTTGTCAGATGGGTAGCTTGCAAAAATTTTTTTCTCATTCTGTTGGTTGCTGGTTCACTCTAATGATTGTTTCTTTTGCTGTGCAGAAGCTCTTAAGTTTAATTAGATTCCATTTGTCTATTTTGGCTTTTGTTGCCATTGCTTTTGGTGTTTTAGTCGTGAAGTCCTTGCCTTTGCCTATGTCCTGAAGAGTATTGCCTAGGTTTTCTTCTAGGGTTTTTATGGTGTTAGGTCATATGTTTAAATCTTTAATCCATCTGGAGTTAATTTTTGTATAGGGTGTCAGGAAGGGGTCCAGTTTCTGCTTTCTGCATATGGCTAGCCAGTTTTCTCAACATCCTTTATTAAATAGGGAATCCTTTCCCCATTGCTTGTTTTTGTCAGGTTCGTCAAAGATCAGATGGTGGTAGGTGTGTGGCATTATTTCTGAGCCCTCTGTTCTGTTCCATTGGTCTATATCTCTGTTTTGTTACAAGTACCATGCTGTTTTGATTACTATAGTCTTGTTGTATAGTTTGAAGTTAGGTAATGTGATGCCTCCAGCTTTTTTTTTTTTTCTTGCTTTGAATTGTCTTGTCTATGCAGGCTCCGTTTTTGGCATCACACAAAATTTAAGGTGGATTTTTCCAATTCTGTGAAGAAAGTCAGTGGTAGCTTGATGGGGATAGCATTGAATCTATAAATTACTTTGGGCAGTATGGCCATTTTAGCGATATTGATTCTTCTTAACCATGAGCATGGATTGCTTTTTCGTTTGTTTGTGTCCTCTCATTTCCTTGAGCAGTGGTTTGTAGTTCTCCTGGAAGAGGTCCTTCAAATATCTTGTAAGTTGTATTCCTAGGTATTTAATTCTCTTTGTAGCAATTGTGAATGGGAATTCCCCCATGATTTGGCTCTCTGTTTGTGTTATTGGTGTATAGGAATGCTTGTGATTTTTGCACATTGATTTTGTATCCTGAGACTTTGCTGAAGTTTCTTATCATCTTAAGGAGATTATGGGCTTAGACGATGGGGTCTTCTAAATATGCAATCATGTCATCTGCAAATAGAGACAATTTGACTTCCTCTTTTCTTAACTGAATACCCTTTATTTCTTTCTCTTGCCTGATCACCCTGGTCAGAACTTCCAAACTATGTTGAATAGGAGTCATGACAGAAGGCATCCTTGTCTTGTGTCAGTTTTCAAAGGGAATGCTTCCAGTTTTGCCCATTCAGTATGATATTAGCTGTGAGTTTGTCATAAATAGCTTTTATTATTTTAAGATACATTCCATCAATACCTAGTTTATTGAGAGTTTTTAGCATAAAGGGCTATTGAATTTTGTTGAAGACCTTGTCTGCATCTATTGAGATAATCATGTGGTTTTTGTCTTTGGTTTTGTTTATGTGATGGATTACATTTATTGATTTGCATTTGTTGAACCAGCCTTGCATCCCAGGGATGAAGCCCACTTGATCGTGATGGATAAGATTTTGATGTGCTGTTGGATTCGGTTTGCCTGTATATTGTTGAGGATTTTTGCATCGATGTTCATCATAGATATTGGCCTGAAATTTTCTTTTTTAGTTGTGTCTCTGCCAGGCTTTGGTATCAGGGTGATGTTGGCCTCATAAAATGAGTTAGGGAGGATTCCCTCTTTTTGTATTGTTTGAAATAGTTTCAGAAGGAGTGATACCAGCTTCTCTTTGTATGTCTGGTAGAATTTGGCTGTGAACCTGTCTGGTCCTGGATTTTTTTTGGTTGGTAGGCTATTAATTGCTGCCTCAATTTCAGAACTTGTTATTGGTTTATTCAGGGATTTGACTTCTTCCTGGTTTAGTCTTGGGAGGGTGTAAGTGTCCAGGAATTTATCCATTTCTTCTAGATTTTCTGGTTTATTTGTGTAGTGGTGTTTGTAGTATTCTCTGGTGGTAGTTTATATTTCTATGGGATTGGTGGTGATATCACCTTTATCATTTTTGATTACATCTGTTTGATTCTTTTCTGTTTTCTTCTTTATTTGTCTGGCTAGTGGTCTATTTTTATTGATCTTTTAAAAAAACCAGGTACTAGCTTCATTGATTTTTTTTGAAGGGTTTTTCATGTCTCTACCTCCTTCAGTTCTGCTCTGATCTTAGTTATTTCATGTCTTCTGCCAGCTTTTGAATTTGTTTGTTCTTGCTTCTCTAGTTCTTTTAATTGTGACATTAGGGTGTCAATTTTAGATCTTTCCTGCTTTGTCTTGTGGGCATTTAGTGCTATAAATTTCCCTCTAGACACTGCTTTAAATGTGTCCCAGAGATTCTGGTACGTTGTATCTTCATTGTAATTGGTTTCAGAGAACAGCTTTATTTCTGCCTTCATTTTGTTATTTATCCAGTAGTTATTCAGGAGCAGGTTGTTCAGTTTCCATGTAGTTGTGCAGTTTTGAGTGAATTTCTTAATCCTGAGTTCTAATTTGATTGCACAGTGGTCTCAGAGACTGTTATGATTTCTGTTCTGTTGCATTTGCTGAGGAGTGTTTTACTTCCGATTATGTGGTCAATTTTAGAATAAGTGTGCTGTGTTGCTATGAAGACTGTATATTCTGTTGATTTGGGGTGGAGAGTTCTATAGATGTCTATTAGGTCCTCTTGGTCCAGAGCTGAGTTCAAGTCCTGGATATCCTTGTTAATTTTCTGTCTTGTTGATCTGTCTAATATTGACAGTCTGTTTATCAGAGACTAGGATTGCAACCCCGGCTTTTTTTTTTTTTTTTGCTTTGTGATTGCTTGGTAAATATTCCTCTATTCCTTTATTTTGAGCATATGTGTGTCTTTGCACGTGAGATGGATCTCCTAAATACAACACACCGATGGGTCTTGACGCTATCCAATTTGCCAGTCTGTCTTTTAATTAGGGCATTTATCCCATTTACATTTAAGGTTAATATTGTTATATGTGAATTTGATCCTGACATTTTGATACTAGCTGGTTGTTTTGCCTGTTAGTTGATGCAGTTTCTTCATAGCATCGATGGCCTTACAATTTGGTATGCTTTTGCAGTGGCTGGTACTGGTTGTTCCTTTCCATGTTTAGTGCTTCCTTCAGGAGCTCTTGTGAGGCAGGCCTGGTGGTGATGAAATCTCTCAGCAGTTGCTTGTCTTTAAAGAGTTTTATTTCTCCTTCGCTTATGAAGCTCAGTTTGGCTGGATATGAAATTTTGGGTTGAAAACTCTTTTCTTTAAGGATGTTGAATATCGGCTCCCGCTCTCTTCTGGCTTGCAGGGCTTCTGCTGAGAGATCTGCTATGAGTCTGATGGGCTTCCCTTTGTGGGTAACCTGACCTTTCTCTGACTGCCTTTAGTATTTTTTCCTTCATTTCAACCCTGGTGAATCTGACAATTATGTGCCTTGGGGTTGCTCTTCTTGAGGAATATCTTTGTGGTGTTCTCTGTATTTCCTGGACTTGAATATTGGCCTGCCTTGCTAGGTCAGGAAGTTCTCCTGGATAATACCCTGAAGAGTGTTTTCCACCTTGGTTTCATTCTCCCCATCACATTCAGGTACACCAATCAACATAGATTTGGTCTTTTCACATAATTCAATATTTCTTGGAGGCTTTGTTCTTTTCACTCTTTTTTTCTCTAATCTTTCCTTTTCACTTTATTTCATTGAACTTATCTTCAATCTCTGATGTCTTTTCTTCTGCTTGATTGATTCAGCTATTGAAAGTTGTGTATGCTTCACGAAGTTCTTGTGCTGTGTTTTTCAGCTTCATCAAGTCGTTTATATTCTTTTCTACACTGGTTATTCTGGTTAGCATTTTGTCTAACCTTTTTTAGAGCTTCTTAGTTTCCTTTCTTTGGGTTAGAACATGTTCCTTTAGCTCACTCAGTGAAGTTTGTTATTACCCACCTTCTGAAGCCTGCTTCTGTCAATTCATCAAACTCATTCTCTATCCAGTTTTGTTCCCTTGCTGGTGAGGAGTTGTGATCCTTTGGAGGAGAAGAGGCATTCTAGTTTTTGACGATTTCAGCCTTTTTGCACTGGTTTCTTCCCATCTTTGTGGATTAATCTACCTTTGGTCTTTGAAGTTGGTGGCTTTTGGATGGAGTCTCTGAGTGGACATCATTTCTGTTGATGTTCAAGCTTTCTTTCTAAGTTTTTCTTCTAACAGGCCCCTCTGCTGCAAGTCTGCTGGAGGTTCACACAAGACCCTGCTTGCCTGGGAATCACCTGCAGGGGCTGCAGAACAGCAAAGATTGCTGCCTGTACCTTCTATGGGAGCTTCGTCCCAGAAGGGTACCTGCCAGATGTCAGCCAGAGCTCTCCTGTATGTGGTGTCTATTAGTCAGCAGTTGGGGGAGCCACTTGACAGGCAGTCTGTCCTTTCTCAGAGCTCAGGTGCTGTGCTGTGAGCTCTGTTGGTCCCTTCAGAGGTGCTGGGCAGGGATGTTTAAATCTGCTGAAGTGGGACCCACATTGCCCCTTTTCCCACGTGCTCTGTCCCAGGATGGTGGGGGCTTTATTTATAAGTCCCTGAGAGGCTGCTGCCTTTTTTCAGAGATGTCCTGTCCAGCAAGAGGGAGTCTAGTCACAGTCTGCCTGTAGAGGCTTTGCTGAGCTGCCTTGGGCTCTGCCCAGTTGTTGCGTAAACTTCCTTGTGACTTTGTTTACACAGGCGAGTTTAGAACCACCTTTCTGAGCCTCAGTAATGGTGGATGCCCCTCCCCACACTGATCTTGAATGTCTCAGGTTGAACTCAGACTGCTGTGCTGGCTGCGAGAATTTTAAGCCAGTGGATCTTAGCTTGCTGGTTTTTGTGGGGTTGGGACCCGCCGAGCCAGATCACTTGGCTCCTTGGCTTCAGCCCCCTTTTTCCAGGGGGAATGATCTGTTCTGTCTCTGCTGTGGCTAGCATGGCCACCCATTGGAAACCTGGGGCGCTGGTTGTAGGCATCAGAGGGAATCTCCTGTTCTGCGGGTTGTGAAGATGGTGGGGAAAAGCTCAGTAACTAAGCCAGAGTGCCAGAGTGTCCAGAAAAGTCCCTAATGGCTTCCCTTGACTAGGAGATGGAGTTCTCCGGCCCCTTGTGCTTCCTGGGTGAGGCAATGCACCACCCTGCTACGGTTTGCCCTCCTTGGGCTACTCTCACTCTCTAACCAGTCACAATGACATGAACCCGGTACCTTGGTTGGAAATGTGAAGATCACTTGATTTCTGGATTGCTCTTGCTGGGAGCAGTGGACTGGAGCTGTTCCTATTTGGCCATCTTGGTGGAAGTCTCCCATAGTCAATATTTCAATGTTTCATGTGTATTTAGTGAAAGTGTGTATTCTCTATTTGTTGGTTGCAATTTTCTGTGTTTCACAGTTAGAACCAATTTATTATTGTGTTATTTAAATCCTTTTGGTAGTATCCAGCAGAACTTTCCGAGGTGATGGAAATGTTCTGTATCTGCACTATCTTATAAGGTAGCTACTAGCTGCATATGACTGTCAAGCACTTAAAATGTGTCCATTGGGACTGAGAAGTTTTAAATTATATTTCATTGTAATTATTTTAAATTTAACTTTAAATAGTCATGTTTAAATAGGCTCCTGTATGGATGGCATCTCTCTTTATAATTAAGTAATTTTGGTCTAGTTTATCTGTTAATTTCTGCGAGGTGTTTAAAAATCTTCCACTAAGGCTCTGGATTTGTTGGTTCATTCTTCCTGGCATTCAATGGGCCTTTTCACTCAGAGAGTTTGTCTTTCTTCAGCCTTGGGAACTTTTTTCTGATGATTTATTCTAGTATATTCTCTCCTATCTTCTCTCATCTTTGTTTCTGAGACCCCCCTTTTTGGATAATATTTTATCTCTTGGAATTCTGTTTCTCCTAATCCTTTTTAAAAAAATATTTCCATTTTTTTTTTTTGTTTTGCATTGTGCTCAAGGAGAATTCCTTGACTCAGTCTTCCAGTTACTTGATCTGCCTTTAGCTGTGTCTAGCCTTTTATTCAGCTCTGATGTATGATTCCATTAAAAGATCCCAAGAACTTTAGTTAATTTTTTTGGCTATGATTTTCTCTTGCACTTTTATGTACATAGTGATTACCCTTATTGTAAAAACTTACTCTGTTTGCTGCATTAAGTCTCTTTCTCTGGGTGTTCATGTGTATGTTTGTATGTGCACTTTTCTTTCATTGGCTGATTTTTGTGTCTAAGAATCTATTAGCCTGTGGATGCTGAATTTGTTAACTATACTCTGTGATTATGTTGGGGAGAGTACTTTTCACAGAGTGTGCCACTAGTTAGTCTTTTGGCTATGGGAGGGTCCTTTTCTTCCTGGGTGTGTTCAGACAGTTTATGTGCTACCCTCATCCTGTGGTCTCCCTCACTGACCCCATTTGGGCTACATATCATTACCTGGTCCTAGGTGTCAAAGGAGAGGATGACCCCATCTAGCTTCTCTTCTTGTGGTTTCCCTGACAAGTTACCTAGCAGGTTGCCTCAAGTCCTCTTTGTTAGGAACTGTGGAGGTCTGAGATTTACCTTATTTCCAAACTAACAAGTTAGTCTGCCACAGTTTTGTAGATGTTGGCAGAAGACATGAGACTTCTGGGTTAGAGACAAAGAATTTCATTGCCCATGGTTCATCAAGGAGCATGAGCTTCTATGTCATGTCACTTCCCCTTGCTTCTCCCCAGCACTCTCAAGTCCCACAGGAGTGACACAGAGCTGGCTCATATGGAAGCTGCCCATGCACTGAATCATTGTCAGAGCTGAAGGACCTCATGCTTAGGAAACCCCAATCTTTTATATTGGGCTGTAGGTAAACTTACCCAACATTTCCCCTTGAGGGTGCTATTATTTTTATTGTACCAGACAACAACTAATGATGTCCTCTGCTCCTGGAGGGAGATACTATCTCTGTCTTCTATGGCTATCTGTGCTCACACATCTTTGAAAGGATAGTCTGGAACAAAAGCTATCACTGCCTCTGTTTATAAGATTTGAAGAAATGTGGGAGAGTGTCCAACATTTTCCTGCTTCTAGAATTCACTACCTTTGAGCATTGAGTAGCCTTAGGGTCTTGCCCATTTTTATGTTTCAGGTTCTTTTGTACATGAGTTTTGGCTGTAATTTTCTCTTTCAAACCAAGTTCCCCTTGTCTTTTATTTCAGGGATTCCTGAAATCTCTGGTTTATAAAGATTACTTTGTCTAAGTTTCTAGTGCTTTTAAAGTGAGGAAGAGTGACTCTGGAGGCCACAGAGGGTAACAATAAGAATTACTGTGAACTCCCTAGGGGGAAGGGGATCCCAGCCATCTCTCCTGTTGCTCTTGGTCAGCTGGCCATGTAGATTGTTGCTTCAGAGGCTCTCTTTCATCCATCTGCTTCTCTCTTCAATGCCATTAAGTTATTAAGACTCTCACTAAGATTATCTCTTGCTGGGATTATCTCTTGCTAGGATTATTCCACTAGAATGTCAGTTCCTTAAGGGCAGGGATTTGTGTTAGTTTTGTTCACTGTTTCCTCACTGCCTAGAACAGTGCCTGGAAGCTTTACTAATGAATTCCTTTCATTTTTCAAATAACAGCTTCATTGAGATATAACTGATACACCATAGAGTTCACTGTTTTAAAGTGTATAGTTCAGTGACTTTTAGTATATTCACAACACCATGCATCAATTACCAATACCTAATTCCAGAACATTTTAATCCCCCTCCCCCTGAGCCCCATCCCTGTTAGCTGTATTAGTAGTTACTCCCCATTCTCCCTTCTTCCTAGCCCCTGGCAACCACTAATCCACATTCTGTTTCTATGTATGTGCCTATTTTGGACATTTCTTATAAAAGGAATCATACACTATGTGATCTTTTGTGACTAGCCTCTTTTGTTTGACATAGTATTTCAAGGTTCATCCATATTGTGGTATGTATCAAAATTCTTCCTTTTTTATGGCTGAATAATATTCCACTGTGTGGATATACCACATTTTGTTTCTCTCTTCATCAGTTGATGCACATTTGCATTCTTGCCACTTTTTGGCTATCATAAATAATGCTGCTGTAAACATTCACGGACAGGTTTTTGTATTAGCATATGTTTTCAATTCTCTTGGGTGGAATGGAATGGAATTGCTGGATTATGTGGTGACTCTGTGCTTAACTTGAAGAGGACCTGCCAAAATATTTTTCAAAGTGGCTGCACTATTTTATTTCCCACCATCATTTCTCCATATCTGCACTAGAAATTATTGTCTGTCTTTTTGATTATAGCCATCTTAGTGGATGTGGAGTAGAATCTCATTGTGGTTTTGATTTACATATTCAACATCTTTTCATGTGCTTTTATCTTCTTAAAATAAATATCTATTCGAGTCTTTTGCCAATTTTTAAACTGGACTATCTTTTTATTTTTGAGTTGTAAGAGTTCTTTTATATTATTGATGAAAGTTCATGAAGTATATAATTTATAATGTTGTCTTTCATTCTGTGGTTTGTCTTTTCACATTCTTGAGGCTTCCCTTTGAAGCACAAAAGTTTTACATTTTGATTATGTTCGATTTACCTATTTTTTCTTTTATCACTTAGCTTTTTGGTGTCACATCTAAATTGAATGAATGTTTGAACAGTTTCTTAACTAATTCCCTTCTGTTGCATCTGTCTTTTCCATTATAATCAAAGTAAGTATTTTAAAAATAAAATTTTATCAGTCACTACCTATTCCAAATCCTTAGTTGGCCTCAGTAACTTCCCATTGCTTTCAGTAGAAGTCCAAATATTGTTTTGTGACTGCAGACTCTCATTGATGTGGACTCATCTGTGTTATGTACTGGTACTGGCTTCTACCCTAATTAGGACAATGACTCTATTCCTGTTCTCGCTTTCTCTTACCTTTCTCACCAGGGATTATAGCTCTATGTATGTGCATGAGAGTAACATTATGAAGAGATGAAATTACATAGGAACATGACAACAGGATACAAATGTCTTCAAAATGGGCTTTCTGTAATAGAAATAATATTCAATCCTGGAAATCTCAAGTGTGTGCTAATAAGGAATGAATTTATTTCAAAGGTGAAAGCTGCCTTAGATGGTGATCTGAATGACTTCTTATCAACTTGAATGCCTTTTCCTGTGCAGTGTGCAGTTACTCTCAGGGTGAACACTCTGAACTCTGTGGGAGAGCTGAAGGCTTCTCTGGTTTCAGTGTAATTCAATTTAAGCAGCGATGTCATAGCATCTGCAGCCTGAAGCTGTTTCCCACCCAGATATCATAGTTCAGGGTAGACATGGAGGAGGCAAGGAGAGGTATTATACAGCATACATCCCCCAGTTGTTCTCTTTGGGAGGTGGGGGGGAAGAGAAGGGAATTAAGGACATCTACTGGATGCTGGGTAAGGTGCTGGCTGCTTTTTGTATATTACAGCATTTAATCCTCATAGTAGTCTACTGAGGTAAGCCTTATATACTCATTTATCCAGAAACCTGTCTCTTTTGGCTACCCAGGCTCTGTTCCCATTGACCACTAGGTATCCCATCTGAGAGTAGGAGAACATTAGAAATGCTCCATCTTGATCCCACACTCTTCTGGCCCAAGGTGCTGTCATGAACATGGGCTTGTAGATGGTGGAACAGTTTGGGATAAGCTAGGTCGGGGGTCCTGTCCTGAGGCTGTCTTCTAGGACTTCTCCTACCATCTTGGAATATTTCTCTTTCCAGTCCTCGATTGTCATTTTTGTCTGGTGATGCTTTCTTGCCTTGTAGCCCACAGTGTCTGTATCTCTCTATGGCTTCCCTGGAGCTAGGGTTTTCCTGGATGTCCAAAATTCTGGGGGTGAGTCCAGCCCCCTGGGAATTTCTGGCAAGATGGTACGAGAGCATCGGTCTCCATTTCCTCAACACTATTTGTTGTGTGAGAGGCACTGTGTCTGTGCAAGGATGTGGTGGTGAAGACGAGAAACAGCTGCTGCCCTCATGGAGCTTACCTTCTTAGGAGGGAGACCATTAACCAATGAGTAAACAAACATAAATAGCATCACTACAAATGCTGTTGAGAGCTGTGAATGAAACAGAAGGAAGGATGTACTTTAGATGCTGGGGACATATCTTCAAGCTAAGGTGAGAAGGATGAGCAGGATTCAGTTGGGGTTTCTTGAGTAGCAATAGTCCAAAGGTCTAAAGGTCCTGAAGACAGAAAAAACTTGGTGTTTTGTGGGGCATGAAAAGACATATGCAAGACGAGTTGGATAGAGATGGGCAGGAGCCCAATTATGTGCAGCCTGTTAGCAAAGGAAGTGAGAATGGATTTTTTCAGGGTAGGTAGAAAACTATTAAAGGGTTTAAAGCAGGGAGTATATGATCAGAGCTGTTCTTGAAAGATTTGTCTGGCTCCTGTACAGAGTCGGCATTGGAAGGAGTGGGCACAGTTGTTCACAGGAGAGAAAATAGTGACTGGACTAGGTAAAAGAGAGGGGTGGAAGATTCCAGAGATATTCAAGAGGTAGAACGTTCAGAACATGCTGTTGGGTTGGATGAAGGGTTGGGTCAGGTGGGCGGAGGAGCAGCTCTCCCAGCTTCAGATCCCCCTACTTCCTGGCTTCCCTCACTTTCTTTATCCATCACCCCTTCCCCCCAGCTACATGAATTCTTCCCTCCTTTCCCTCCCCATTGGCAGCCACTTCTAGAGCTCCAGCTTTGGGAATCTCAGGTCCTCTGGTGAGTGATCTTGGTCTGGCCTAAGTGCAGCAGCCTCCTTTTCCACTTAACTTGGCTGAGGCAAGGTTTGTGTTTTTCTGTTAAAGGAAGTTTAGATCATGAAACCAAGGAGAAATGGAAGATGAATCAACTCACCAACATCAACCAAAAAATTACACAAACTTTACAAAAGGAGAGTTCAGAATGCAGCTTCTTTCACGTAATTATAATCTGGTAAGCATCTCCTGAATCCCTATTAACTAGGCTGGCTTCTAGGAGATCGGGGACGAATCCCAGAAGTTCTTGCCCTTGGGAGTCTGCAGGCTAGTGGAAGACACTGAGAGAGGGGGCAGCCTTAGGGTAGAGTAGGGGCAGCCTTAGGGTAGGGTGTGGTCAGTGTCTTTTAGGGCCAGAATAGCAGGCAGCCCCGATGAGGTGGGGGTTGAGGGAGACTGTTTTCTTCTTGTCCTGTTTGCCACAGAGCCATTCCTCCAACATGTCCAGCCTGCAGTGGCTCCTCTGGATTTACTGGTCAGACAGATGTGAAAAGGTCAAAACCTTGGGAAATGGAAGCCTGACTTGAGCCAGTCTGTGCCAGCACTAAGCTTTCCCTCTTGGGTTTCCCAGGCTGACAGTACTCCCTCAGGTGGGCCAGCAAAGAGGGAACCATCTGTGGTTGGAGCTTGGAGAGATGTCCATGGACTTGTTGGCGAGGCGACCTCCCTGGACAGTCTGAAACTGCAGAATCAGGGCAGGGAATGCCTCTGCTTTCTCATTGGCTCACTTAGCATAGGAGGCAGTGGCAGGGCTGTGGCCTGGATACAGAGGGACACAACCTGTGTCCACAGAGCCCTGGGATGAATATAGGCCCAGGGGATTGCCCCAAGTTCCTAAGCAAGCTCCCTAGTAAAACATGTCACTGAGCAGTAGATAGAAGACTCTTTTACCTAGGGCTCTGTGGGAAAGGGGAGACAGGAGCCTCTGTTGGAATGTTAGAACAACCACCCTCCATTATGGCAGTCACAGTGGCTGTCTGTTCCTGTGATTCACCACTTACTAGAGTTAGCTGCATTTGCAGAGAAAAACATTAAATTTGAATTCCAGGTCTGCCACTTGGCTATGCATCCTTCCTTAAGTCCCTTCCTCTTTCTGGGCCCAAGCTTTTGCACCCATATAATGAGGGGGATGAGGCTAGAATCGAGCATTGAACAACACTTCATTCTGTAGAATTCACCTTGGAGCCCACCTTCCCTCTCTGGCCTTTTCCCTCTTCTCCTCTTCCTCTCTGTCCTCGTATCACTCCGCACCCCACCATGGTGCCTAGGGCCAAATTCTTCCCAGGGGCTCTGCAGCAGGGGGCAGTTGAGCCACCCACACTCTTCCTTTGGAGGCAGCCTAATTTTCAGAGACAGCATGTTCAGAACAAGCACACGTTTCCTGCTAGTGTTGATTACTTCTCATGGCACAAGTTTGATGTGTTTGTGGAGAGACCCTCTTCCTCAGAGACTCAGACATGAGATGCTTTTCCATCCCCTGTAATGAGGAACAAGGGTAGCTTAGAAGGCTCAACTGCCACCGATGCTTTTCTCTGTCTTTTTTCTCTAGTTTCATTTCTTGTTTGATAGTTTCTAGTTTGTGGGATCTGGAGCAGGACTGACTTGCTTTCTGATTCCTCCTCTTCCTGGCTTTATGATCTTTCCAGCTCCATTTGTTGAAAAGTTATTTTTCTCCATCCAATTATTTTCGCATCTTTGTCAAAAACCAATTGGGCATATGTGGATGCATCCGTCTCTTGACTTCCCATTCTGTTCTGTTGATTCGTATTTCTCTATGCCAATGCCATTCTACCTTGATTACTGTAGCTTCCTAGTAAGTCCTGAAATCAGGGAGTGTAAGGCCTCCAACTTCATTTTTTTTCAGAGTTGTTTGCCTATTCTAGGTCATTTGCTTTTCTATATAAATTTTAGAATCAACTTGGCAAATCCTTTAAAGAAAGTTATTGGGATTTTGATTGGGATTCATTGAATCTATAGGTCCATTTGTAGAGAATTGTTATATTAACAATATTGAGATTTTCAATTCATGAACATGAACATTCTCCATTTATTTAGGTCTTATCTATTTTTGTTGTAAGTGTTCACAGATTTTTGGTTGTGCCAACTACCTACACTGCCTGTTTTTATACAGGGATCTGGGAAGATTAGACAACTATGCTCTCACCACTGCTGCCATCTTTCCTAAATCTCTTTTACTAACTTCTTGAGAACGATGTTTTGTTCATTAATTTTTATTCTTTTTAATTATAAAAATCGGCATTTATGGCTATAAGATTTCCTCTAAGCACTGCTTTAGCTATATCTGGCAAATTCTGATGTATTTTTGTTGCATTCATTTCAAAATATTGTCTGTTTTCTGTTGGGACTTCTTTGATCCACTGATTATTTTAAAAATTATTTAATTTTCAAACATATGAGTATTTTTTGTTATTGTTACTGATTTTAACTTAATTGCATATAGGTAGAGAACATACTCATGATTCTAATACTTCTCAATTTGTTGAGACTTGTTTTATGGTCTAGTATATGGTCAATTTTGTCATTTTTTGTGTACTTGAAAATAATTTTTAATATACAGTTGTTGGGGTGCAATGTTGTATAATTGTTCATTAGTCAAATGTTAAATGTTCTGTATCCTCAAGTATTTTTCATCTGATTGTTTTTAACAGTTACTGATTATTAAAACTCTCACTTTGAGAATTTATCTGTTTTCCTTGTAGATTTACTTAAATTTTAAAATGTGTTTTGAATGCATATTATTAACTGCACACACATTTGGAATTGTTTTATCTTCTTGATGAATGGATCCTTTTGTCATTGTGAACTGGCTCTCCTATTTTCTAGTAATGCTTTTTGTTTTGAGGTTTTCACTGTCTGATGTTAGCTTAGCCACACTGCTTCTTGAGGTTACTGATTGCAGAATATATCTTTTTCTATCCTTTTACTTATAACTTTTCTATTTTATTATATTTTATATGTTTCTCTTTTTAAAAGATTTGCTTAAGTTAAAAGTACTTTTGACAATCTTTTAGTTAGAATCTTTTAATTGGAGCATTCAGTCCATTTACTCTTACTGTATTTAAATATACCATTTAATTAAATGCTTTCTATTTATCCTGTATGGCCTTGGCTTCTCTTTTCTGTTTCTTTTATTCCCTTCTTAACTTTCTCTTTCGGATTTTAAAAATTACTGAAATTTTCTGGTTAGTTTAGAAATCGCATACTTTTCTACTGTTCTCTTAATGGTTATCCTACAGACTGCCATGAGCAGTGTGCATTTCCCCTCGTCCCCAGTGCTTGCTATGGCTGAGTTCTTAATCAGCAATCTGTGTTTTGCTTGTGGTGTGTGTATGTGTACTGACTGCAGCCAGTGTGGAGCTTTCTTTATGTCAATCTGATGGCCATTACCCCAACATTTCACCCCCGACAGCAGTACCCATCCAAAGCTGTCTGTGTGGCAGATTTTAATAAAGAATTTAGGCAGGGGGAAAGAGGAAACGGAGAAAATAGTTCAAGTGGAATTTTTGGCATCTTTATTCTTGAAAAACCCTTCATTATTTTAACCTTAGGAATTTTTTCTCTGGTTTCCTCAACTATTCTTTTTATCTCCTCCCAGACACAGAAACCATGTCTAGAGAGCCTCATCTTTATCATTAAACTACCCATTCGTAAGTATTCCTAAACAAACGGTGCAAGTAACAATGACCACTGAGTGTTGACTATGTGCAAATCAATCAACGGGTCAATGAACAAATATTTATTGGGTTCCTACTTTATGCTCAGTATTTTCTAGGCACTAGAAAGTGCAGTGCTTAGTGATTCCCATGTATTATGTAAATTACTCCTCACAGTAGCTGCATGAGATAGGTACAGTTATTATCCCTTTTGTGCAGATGAGGAAACTAAGGCTTAGGGAGGTTTAGTTCCCTAGGCCAACACAGTTCTCTTCCTGAAAGGTGTTCTGCCATGTGCTTTGAAGTAACATGTTTTCTTTCTACAATATACTGGAATCAAATGAGATAATGTATGTAAACCATCTAGTTTGTCAAATCAAATTTGCTCAATTAATGTTAGTTCTTTGTAAAGTGAACAATAATAACAAAACAACAATAATAACAACAATAACAAAACAACAACAATAACAAAAGAAACAAAACATGAAGGCTATTGAAACCACTTGATTTTAATAATTTAATCAATTGTTTTCAGAACAAAGCGGGAAATAAACAAATAAATACCTCAATAGCTCTACAAACCTTTGGGATGGGGATGCAAGGGAGAAGAAGACACAGCCTCTAGTGTGGAGGGCAGAACTGCCACGCCAGCCCGCTGATGGCAGTGGGGCACTTACTGGATGCGCAGTCCTGAAACTAGCCCTGCCTGCGTGTTCTCATGTAATCCTGAGAACAACCGCATGGAGCAGGTTGTTTTTCCTTTCAGATTAAGAATCTGAATCCGAGAGTGTCAGTCACTTATTCTTCCTCCTCTCCTATAGGCCCTGTAGAGATAGTTTTGATTGGGTTTTTTCAAATGCTCATCTACTCCTGTGCCTGCAGTCAGTGTGCAGGCTGGAGCTAGGCTGTTTGAGGAGCTGCCTTGGCCACTGCCGGATGAATGGGTGTGCAGGCAGAGTGTCTTTTTGGACAGGAAAGGGCAGTGGACAACCAGCCTCTTGAGGTTGCTGGGGGCCTGAATGAACTAGTTGTTTGTGCATCCCTGGGCTCTGCCACGCAAGCAGAGCCATTTGTTACCTAGTGAACCTGGTCCATATCTAGGACCACCCCTTTGACAAGGTAGCTTTGAACTTGGAGATGAAGTTCCCTGTGGAAAGCAGGCTGGCCTGCCTACCTGCCACGAGCTTCTAGGTCCCAACCCCAGCCTCTGGGGCGTCCTTCGCTCACAGCCCTGGTCCCTGTACTGCCATCATCAGACTAATCTTCACTTCTTCCTTCAGACCGTGGGATCCCTGGGCACAGGCCAAGTTGTCGTCATTTTAGCACAGGGCCTAGAACTGGCCAGGTCAATGTTTTTTCCCATGGACTGAAAGGTACTGAGCTCTGGCCCTGTGTCCTGAAGATGCTTTATGTTCCCAGTCTGGCCTCAGACTTGTTGAGGTTTCAACAGCCCCTTGGACATTCAACAGCCCTGCCCTGACCCCTCCGGCCTCTCTGGTCCTAGAGTCAGCGCCATCTGGCCCTCTGTTTCTCTAAGCCCAGGACTTTCACAGGTTCTGCTTCTTCAGCTTGTGTGTAGCTGTCCAGGCCTCTCTGACCTCAGCTGGCTCCACAGCCTTCTCCACTTCCACTCACTTGCTTTTCAAACCTCAATTCTCTAAGCCAGACTCTTCTCGGACCCTTAATTTTTTTACTAGTCAATTTTGGGCCAGTGTATACCCTGGTCCAGTCAGCTGGGACTGGGCTGATGAAGCCATGTGGCAGCCCAGGCAGCAGAGGTTCTGTGCTGGCTGAGTCCCATAGAAGGGCGTGGAGTGGGCAGGCACAGTGACCTGCACCTCGAACCCACTGACAGCCCTCTGCACAGGGACGCGGGGGCTGGGCTCCTTCACCAGCCTACACTCTGTGGGAATGGCACCCACATCTCATTTACATCGGGATCTTCAGTGCTTAGCACAGGGCCTGGAGCACGCAGATGAGTAGCCTGAAAACCATGGCAGTGACATAGATTCCTGCAGGGTGGGCTTCAGGTCCTCCAGCCAGATCCTTGAAGACCCATATTGCTGCCTGAAGCAGAAATGCCTCCTTGACTGTGCTCACCTGACTGTAAGCTGTCAGGGGCCCAGCTCTGATCTGCACAGCTTGGGCCTGGGCACTTTCTATCAGTGTCAAAGTGGCAGCTGTTGCTCAGGAAAATCTCGTTACTTGAATATCTCGAAACACTCAGAGCATCTCCCAATTCCTCCCTTGCCTGTGACTGCATGTGGAGCACAGAAAGGGTAAACAAGAGACCTCCTGCCCACAGCCCCTGCTCACTTTAACAGGCAGCTTCTCTCACAGATCCTCCCCCCTCACCCCCTGGGAGTGCCACCCAGGGGGCCAGCTGCAGGGAGGGGGAGGGGGAATGCATCTGTGCTCCTAGCAGAGTGTTGCTCCTGTCCCCTGGTCATCATCGCACCAGCAGGGAGGCCTTTTCAAGCACCTGCAGCTGCTCCTGGGTGGTGCTTACCTGACAGAGTCCCTCTGAGGTGGACCTGGGAAAACTGGAGAAGTCATGGAAAGGCCTTTGGTACTGTACCTTCTTGATTCTTAGGATGTGCAGCTAGTGGGCCTCTGAGGGACTGAGGGTGAATTGTCATCCCCTCCAAGGGGATTTGGATGGAGAGGAATGGGATGGTGTAATGAAAAGGGTCAGAACAACCAAAATTTGATCTGGGGCCCTGGGCAACTAGAGCACACCACTCTCAGAGCCCGTTTCCTTCCTAAGATTATGCTGAGGACACAGAAGTGTTTTCAGTTCTGTAAGGCTGTGTCCTAAGGTGGAGTGGGGCTGGAGCACGCTGCACTCCTAGGGTTCAGAGGTCAGTAAACTAGGCTGGGAAAAGGGGGGTGGGGCTCTCCTCTTGGGACAAGGGAGGGCCCTCTCTAAGTCCCTTTAGCTAAACCGTGAACTCCCCCTCAGAGCAGGTGTGATCCACTGTGGGGCCTGGTTGGAAGACACAGGAGTTGGTGGGACCCAGGATGGATCAGAGTGTGCTGTGGGGCACACACTGTGGGCCCGGCCCCTGCTGGGTCACGGACCCTAGGGGCTCTGGGTAGAACCTGCAAACAAAAGGGTATGCCAGTGATGTAAGTCAGACCAATGTGCAAAAGTAGACATCATCAACATGCATATATTGAGCACCTACTGCGTGCATCTGGGAATAAGGTTGGTACAGTGACAGGCTGTATGCACATATGAAAAGCTATGAACTGTATCAGGTAGTTGGCAGGTATGGGGATGTGTAGGAGGATTCGAAGTGGGGGTGGTGTGTGGGTGGAAGGGGCCATAGCTTAATGGTGCTCTGCAGAAGCTGATTTCAGTGGGGGGCATCAGGGAGGGGCAGAAAGCTAGAGTGTGCAAGGTCGGGAGGGTGCTTGCTGTGATCCGGGAACCAGGCGAAGGGAGTTGGGCCGGGCCAGCATCAGTGGGAAAGAGAAGGTGTGAGAAGGAAAGGAATTTGAGAGGATCAGGAAACTGGTCATGGTGGCCTGAGCAGAGGGAGCAGGGGCGAGGACCAAAAGAAAGTTCCCCACGTGTTGTGTCGGGTGCAGGGAGAGAGGTAGAGCTGACAGGACCAGGGAGACTGGCCCTCAAGTGAGAGGTGGGATGGGAGGTGCTGGGAGAGCTTGCTCATGGGCCAGAGGATGTCTGGCTCTTCTCAGTGCTGCTCATGGGGTGGAATGAATGCAAAGTCCCCACAGATGGGGATGCCGTGTGGCACAGTGGGTCCACTCTGGCTTTGGTCCAGCCTCACCACACCTCTCTCAGCTGTGTGACTTCAGGAGCAATCTATAACCTTTCTGAGCCTGACTATATCAGCTCCCTCTGCCTGACCTTGAGATGGTAATTACAGCTGCTGTAGTCCAGTTTACCAAGAGGACGGAGAGAGAGGAGCCATGGCTGGACCGAGGCCACACTGAGCAGTCCCATTTCACAGGCTGGAAAACGGAGGCCCTAAGACAACACAGATCCCTTCCATAGTTGGCCCCTGGGGCTTGCTTGGTCCTAGCTGTGGGTCCTCCGCAAGGATCCTCACACTGTGTTCTCGGAGGTGCCTGGCGGCCTTGTGGTGGCTGCTCCTACCTCCCTATCAGCTGTTGACATGCAAATGCCCTAGTAAGGAAAATATTTTCATTCTTTTATAACAGCATTCTTAGGCCTGCCTAATCATATTTTTCTTTGTCTTTAAAAACAAGCTCTTGTGTGGTTTTCTATCTTCTTGCTGCTCTTCTAAGGACATTCTAGAACTGAGCCTCGCTGTCTGGCACTTCATCCCTTTTTATTGTGTCACTGTTCTCTGGCTACTTTAGATGGGGTTACGGTGGGCAGGCACTAAGCCCCTCCAAGCACCTCACACCACACTTGCTATCACTTCTATTCTGGGACAAAGGTGTCACCTCATTTTGCAGAATAAACTGATGTTCAGAGAGGTTAAGTATCCTGCCCAGGGTCACACAGCCTTTTTGATGAGACTTCAAGACATTTGGATCTCCAAGCCAGGGATAAGTCTGTTAATAAATCTATTCTGCCCTGATCTCTGGCACCAGCCTGATGTGGTGACCTCGAGGAAGTCCCTTTCAGTCTCTCTGCCCCATATTCTCTGGGTGTGACAGCCTATTGTGAAATGGGAGAATAAGAGTGACTGTCAACTGGCTATGTGAGCCGTTGGTCGGTTTCCTGAAGGGGCTGCTATGTGCCTGCTGATGTTGTGGTCTCCCCAACCAGATGATTAGCATGCTCACACCCCTTGTATGACCTGACCCACAGAGGGGCTCAGCAACGACATGCGTGTGTTGGATTCTTTTTTTTATTGTTATTGGATCTTGATCTCATATGCTGAAGCCAAGTTGTGACTGATGGAAGAATCTGTAGAGGTGTTTGCTGGACGCTAAGGGACTGCATGGGTGGGTGGGAAGGGGAGTTTCTTCACAGAAAGAAAGAGGAGGAACACGTTGCTGTGTGCTCCTGGCATGTGGCTTGTTGGGTTCTTTTGTAGTCCTTTGAAGCAGGTGCTGTTACTGTCCTCCATTTTACAGATGAGGAAACAGCCCAGGTGACTTAAGGGCAGAGTGCCAGCAAGTTTAGACCCTGAATTTAAATGCAGGTCTGCATACTGCAAGCACCTGGGCTCTCTCCACCCCTTCTCTGGACTCCCGTTTATTCTCTGTCAGTGCCTGAGAAAGTGTGGGTGGGACTCGGAACTCAGCTTCCAGTCCATGACCACACCCACATGGAATGTAGGAGGAGGAGGTCAAATCACAGGATCTTGGGGGATGAGGGAGAGACACATCCTTGGGGCTACTCAAGCCCCCCATATCCTTTTCATACCTTCTTCATCCCCATTCTACCCAGAGGATTTGGAGGGAATGGGCTTGGGGATACCACCAGACAGTGAGAAACACGGTCTGCAGAACGGTGTGGAGGTATCCAGGCCTGAGGGCCCTGCTCCAGAACAGCCCTCCCTCACTCTGTGGCTGGAGAACAATTCCTTCCTTGGGTGGCCTTGGCTTCCCTAGCAGTAAAACGTGGGATCTGGCCATGCTGCTCAGTTCTTGGGTTGATTTTTCTGCGCTCCAGCTTCCCTGAGTGTCCCCTCTGCTGTCCCCCACATGCTGATAGCCCCTCTGGGAGCTGGGGCCCGGCCTTTCTGCCCATTCTCGTCAAACACTAGGACAGTGGAGAGCTACCTTGTCCTGCTGCTGCCCCTGCCACCAGAGCTGCCTGTGTGTGGCTGGTGGGGGTTGAGAGGGAGCAGGAGTTCTGTGGAGGGAGTGCAGAGACAGGGATTGTTTTTTGCTGTGCTCGGTTCCTCCCAGCAACCTTCCCTCTCTGACCAATGGGGCCTCTAGGCTCTGGCCTTCATGCTGGGGTCTTCCCCCACCTCCAGCCCTTTGGTTTTGATATGGCTAGTGACCAGCGCTGACCACCATCCCAAGCTGGGAAGAGCAGTTGGTGAAGAGTGTGTGAACTATCTGCTTTCTTCACCCCTGCCCCTTTATTCTCAAGGTCTTTTGATTGTGAAGCAAGTCCCGAGGCCTTGACTGGCAAGATTAGCCCGGGAGGTGGCGGCTCCCCCCTGCTCTCTGTGGTGAAAGCCAAGCGCACTTTCCTATAGCCAGCGTCGGAAGCTGTGCTGTAGCCTGGAATTACTGATATGAAGGTCCCCACACAGAGTTTGGATGGGGCCTGCCCTGGAAGCAGCCGTGGGCTGGCGAAGGGCTGAGTGTCGACAGGCCTGTGTTTGAATCCAAGTCACCTGTGTCCTTTGACAGGCCACTCAGTTCCTCTGGCCATAGCTGCCCCTCTGAGATGAGATAATACTGCTTAACTCTTGGTGTGGCTATGAGGATTGATTGGGCTGATGGGTAGAAAACATGTAAGGCAAGGCCTGTCCTGGAGGTGATGTTAGGTAATGGTGAGGCGGATCTTCCATGTGTGGTCCTTCCCTTCGTGTGCCCCTGCCCCGCCTCTTGGCACCTCCTGCTTACTCCCCCAAGCACCCAGATTCTCACCTTTGCCCAGAGCCACATTCAGGGTTGTCTTCTTTTCCATGTCCCCACATCCAGAATTCTCTCTGTCTTCTGCCAGCGTTCTCTTTCCAAACCCTCTTCTGAACCAGCTATCCGTCTGGAAAGCAACTGGCCAAACAAATTCCTACTCATATAACTGGTAGTATCTTAGAGACAAACTCTACTGTGGGTATTTTATTTGTTTCTTAGAAGAATTTTTGTTCTAAATTTTATTTTTCCCAACTTTGGGTCTGGCACATAGTAGGTGCTCAGTAAAAGTGGGTTGCCTGAATAAGTGAAAGAACCTAAGGAACAGTGTTCTCATGGTGGAACTTCAGTTATGTCTTCATGCTTTCAGCGTCTCTGCAAATGTTTATTTTGTGTGCTAGATACTGGAGATAGGTTGCTGGATAAAACAGTCACAGTCCTTGCCCTCTGGAACCTCCAGTGTAGTGGGGGCAATCAGATAATAAATGAACAAACACATTTCTATTTATAAATTGTGATAAAATTTCTTGGCTGAAAGAATATTACAGAGTCTATGATACAGTATAATGGGGGTTCTAATTAAATTTAGGGGATCCTGATGCCATTTAGCAGTGGGATTTCAGAAGACCTTTCAGAGGAGCTAAGCTAAGCTGAGATGGAGGCAGGGTGGAGCAGGGAAGATGGCTTAGGGGCCTCCTTGGGCTCTGTGACACTCCCTCTGAGGCCAAGATGTTCAGCCTGTGTCTTGGGCTCTGCCCACACAGTGCCCCTGCCCTGGGAGCCCTCACAGTTTACTCTGTGGTCCAGCACTGCAAGCTCCAGGGGCTGATGCCTAAACTCCTGGTGCAGCGGCACCCCCCCACTGCAGGCCTCCCTGAGTCTCCACGCTGCACATTTCGCCCTGGCCTGCCTGTGACCTGCCCAGCAGATGTCCACGGTGCTTCAGAGGAAGAAAGGGTTGTCCTCCACCCACCCAGGGGCTTTTTAAGCACTTGTCACGTCTGGCTTTGATTGCTGTCCTAGATAGCCAGATTCTAACCAGAGATCAAACCTCTTCGTTCATGCCAAAGTGGAGATATTTTAAGACAACAGACCATTACTTGAAAATATAGCTCTTCTCATCTTAGCATTTAAGCCAGGGATCACTGGCAGAGTCTTCAAGGCTGTCTCTCCCAGCCCTAAGGGTCAGGCTGCCTGCCACCTCTGCAGCACTGTTCTTCTGCCCCTTAGGCTCTTCCTTCTCCTCTCATCTGTCACAGCCTGTGGCCATGTGACAGGCCACAGGAGACCTTCCAGCATCTTCTCTGTTCTTGTCTGCGCTGCTTGCAGGCTCCTCTTTATGGAAGCACCACTTGGATTGCTTCCCATCTGCCTTCCTTAAGCCTTTGCTAGTCGTCACATCTAAGTGGGTAGGACCTGAGCTTTGAAGCCAGATCTGGGTTCTAATCCTATCTTGACCATTCACTAGCCTTGCAAGTGGTAAAACAGGATAACCACATAATTTATCATCTCAAGTGGAATCCTTTTGACAGTGAATTTGGCAGAGATAACAGGTATAAGCCAGGGTGGTCCTGAGCAGTGGGAATCTGTTCACCCTTCATTATGTGCACAAAGGAGCAACAGCTTACCCAGATAGATTTTGTTGGGGGCAGGAGCTGGTTTGGTCTCATCTGGCTCATGGTCCCTTCCCAGTGTCCTGTAATGGTCACTCGGGGCTCTGAGCTGAGTGGGACTGGGCCCCAGTGCTCTTGTCCTTCATTCCATGCAGTGGGATCTGACAGTGCCTGCCTAGGGCAGAGCAAGGTGGAGGAGCTGGGCTGCACCCAGCATGTGAGGCAGCCCACATGAGCTCCCAGGTGCCCCTTTTGCTGATAGAGAAGGAGAGGAAGGACTGAGTGGAGGGGTGTGAGCTGAGTTAACAGTTACGCTGCTTGAGTCTAGTTAAGGGAGAAGGGTGCTGTAGAGACTGAGGCCTGGCAGATCCCAGTAGCTGGGGGCTGCTGTGCCTGCCATGGGCCACTTCAGACCTTTGGCCTTTTCCTCTTGTAGCAGTCAGGTGAAAGCCAGACCAGCACTTGCTCCTGACACTAGGGGTCTGAAGCTGCTCCATCCCCCACCTTCTAATGCAGTGAGGCTCCCTGGGTTTCCAGTCCTGTGCAGTGATATTCCCAAGGCCGAGGGCAGGCAGGGGGCTGGGCCTCAGTCTGGGTTTCAACCTGCTCAGCATCTGGGGGCCATGCCCAAGGCCCAGGGCTCACTTTGACCCCTATGTCTGAAAGCAGGGCAGAGCGAACCTGATCTCAGGGAGTTATCAGTGGGAGAAGCAGCCACCCAAGATTGCAGGGGAGAGGGCAATGGGTCCAGCCGGCTTCTCCCAAGTCTTCAGTTGCTCTGAGAGCCTTCAGCCTGGGCCGGGAGGTAAGGCTCAGCACTCCTCCAGCAGTCCAGCCTGCTGTCTCCGTCAGGTGGCATTCAGATCTGAAGATACCCCTCAAGGGACTCTCAGCGATGCAGACACACCCAGGGAATGAAGTTGGGAGGATGAAATTTTACTAATTCCTACTCCTCACCAAGGACAAGCCTTGTCCTGCAGTGGCTGTCCCTGAACATACTGTGTCATCTCTACTCCCATGTCTTAGCAGCGGCTGAATACCCTTTGCCTTAAATACTTTCCCTTTTCTGCCCATCCTTCAAGGCCCAACTCCAGGCCTGTCTCTCTGGGAACTCTTTATGTCTTTCCCAGCCCAAAGCCTTTTCCCTCTTAGAATTCCTCCTGGAACGTGTGTCCAAGTGACACAGGCTTCAGGCCCATGGCTTGTGCATGTCCCTCACCATTCCGTGAGGGTGTAGTGGCCACAGCCCCGCAGGAGCCTCCTACAGCACCAAGATCCATACCCACAGCAGTGAGTAGGGACCAGACCCAGCACTGACTGTGGCATATGGGAAGCCCCAAAATTAGAGGGGCCATGGGCAGAGCTGTGGGCTGGGCACATCCTCAAATGGGACCTCTCAGAGGTGCCTATGCAACCTCAGGCTCCTTGCTTGGAGGGGCCAGATTGTTTTTATTCCATTCAGTATTTGTCACTTGACCAGTTGGCTGATGGAGTTGGTAGCAAACACAGCACCATCCTACCCAGTGCACCGAGGAATGAACCCACCCTGCCCCCGTTCTCCAGAGGGGCCATTTGTCCTCCTGGCCCTGTGCTTGTACCGCCTCTATTGTGGTAACAGTGGCATCAAGTTGGTCAGCCTGCCCTTGAGAAAAGGGTCAGATCACAGGGATGAAGAGCAACCCTGGAGAGTAAGAGCTTTGGAGTTCAGGGTTTCCTGCTTTAATTCAAGGAAATTAGATTGCTCTGTATGGGTCAAATATAGGCATATTCTCATGATTGCCATGTTTCCTTCCCCCCCCCCTGCATTTATCAGCTGCCTCTTATTCATTGCCGTGATTTTCTTCCAAAAGACAACTACAACATTCAAAAATTCCAAGTTGGGTCCAAAATGTCAAAGTAGGTATTAGACTCTGCCATGTGCCAGATCATAAGCCTGAGTCTGTGTCCATTCAACAGGCTGTCCTTGTGATGTCCAGCAGGGCTACAGCCAGGATGCAAATGAGCTCCCAGAGCGCCTCATCTAAGAGTGTGAGGAGTGCTAGGTGGAGGAGCTGTTCTTAGCAGGGTAGCCCTAACATTTCATAGCATAAGCACTTCTGGGTCACCTGGAGCTCAGACCATCTGAGTCCTGGTCTCTACCCCCACCCCTGCCACAGGAATGGTCTGTACAGTGTGCCTCAAGTGTGAGGCAAGCAAGGAACCCTAGCCTGATCCATCTGGAGCACGACCTTCTCTCCAGGCCTCACTTCATAGTGGCAGATGGTAGTGATGGACATGTTCATTTGAAAGGCCAAGAGGCATGGTGATTTTATTCTGCCTATATCTGCCGTTATTTCTCCTGGGAATACCCCTAGAGTATATCTAGTTTTTTTTTTTTTTTGAGGTGAGTTTTGTTCTTGTTGCCCAGGCTGGAGTGCAATGGTGCGATCTCGCTCACTGCAACCTCCGCCTCCTGGGTTCAAGCGATTCTCCTGTCTCAGCCTCCTGAGTAGCTGGGATCATAGGTATGCACCACCACACCCAGCTAATTTTGTATTTTTACTAGAAATGGGGTTTCTCCATGTTGGTCAGGCTGGTCTCGAACTCCTGACCTCAGGTGAGCTGCCTGCCTCAGCCTCCCAAAGTGTTGGGATGACAGGCGTGAACCACCGTGCCCGGCCCAGAGTAGACCTACTTTCAATGCCAGCACACCCCAGACTGATTAGAGGAATATTGTTGACTGTTTTTGGAAAAGGGGAAGGAAAGCACATTCCAGAGGATATATACCTCTCTTGATATCAAAGTTTCTCCTGTGAAGGTTACCTTGGTTAGATTTTGGTTGCAGAGTTGAAGACATTTAAGTCTACGATGTTGTAAAAGGCTTTTAAAAAATCCTCCTGTGGTATGTTTCTAATTTAACATTGAAAAAATATTTCTATTGTGCCATATATAGAGTAACCTAAAACCTAATAAAAGCTCCAAATTAGAGTTGAGCAGAATGGTTTGAATTAAGTTCAGGTAGAGGCGAGGACACTGTATCTGTCGGCTGGGGCTGCCAGCTCTCAGGCCAAAAGGCAGTTTCACATTGGGAGACTGGACCTTCCAGTTCTAGAGAGTAATTGTCTCTTCTGCCAGATTCTGATGCTCTTGGCCTATGGTCCACAGGACTCTGAGGCTGTTGGCACCTGCCCCCAGCACAGGAAGGGCCTGGCTGTTGCTGTTCATGTCAAGTTGGTTGCTTTGCAGGTTTCTCACTGGGGCTGACTTTATTAGATTTGTTGCTTGCTTTTTCACTTTCAGGAGGTGTCTTTCAGCCTTTGCCTAGCCCCGAAGCTTCCCTTTGAGAAGCTCCTTGTGTTCTGTGCCCCTACCCATGCAGCGAACGAATGAGCATTCAAGTTGAGGTTGGACTTGGTTGCTTCAGTATCCAGTGGTCCTTCCCTGGGCAACATAAGCTGTTTAGGAGCACCATCTAAGGCTTCTTCCCCTTCCTACAGGTATGAAGAATGGACAGGGTTTCATTTCCTCTGCGAGCAGGCAGGGTGGCCAGACACTGTATTCTGGAGCCTGGGGTGTCATCATCCCTAGGCTGCAGACTCATCGACACTGTCCCATCTCCTCCTGTTCAGCCACAGCAGCCTCCTGGGTTGCAGGGCCTCCTTGTCTCTTGGTTACCTTTCAAAATCCCTGTGAGCACAGCTGGTCTCCCAGACCCCTGGGAAAAGCCTCCTTTGCTGAGAAGGGATTAGTAACGTTCCTTTTCCTCTTAGAGTCCTCTGCCATGATCAGTGACAATTTCTGTTCGATTACACGGGCTGGAAACATCTGAACCTGAAAGTGTTAAGTTCTGTTTGTTCTTTCTTTTTTTCTTTCTTCTTTCTTTTTCTTTCTTTCTTTCTTTCTCTCTTTCTCTCTCTTTCTCTTTCTTTCTTTTTGAGGCAGGATCTCACTCTGTCATCCAGGCTGGAGTGTCGTGGCACGATCTCAACTCACTGCAAACTCCACTTCCTGGGCTCAAGCAATTCTTCCACCTCACCCTCCCGAGTAGCTGGGACTACAGGTGTGCATCACCATGCCCAGCTAATTTATGTATTTTTTTTTGTAGAGAAGAGGTTTTGCCATGTTGCCCAGGCTGGTCTCAAGCTCCTGAGCTCAAAGCGATCCTCCCGCCTTGACCTTCTGAAGTACTGGGATTACAGGCATGAATCACCGCGCCCAGCCTGAAAGCAATAAGCTCTGACAGATCTTCCCATAGTCTCTAAAAGGCAAAGAGGGGTTCTCCTGGTCGGAAGCCTATGTCATATTTAATTATTTAAAAGGATGCTGTCTTACCCTACCCACGTAAGAGGGATGGGACAGAGTTCCCAGTGTTGGAAGAGAGGGACTGTCTGGGTTTTCCAGCCCCTATAGGGTTGAGATCTACCCTGGCCTCTAACAAATAGCCTTCCTGACCACCTTAGAGCCGTGAACTTCCTTGGTGCTGCTGGGATTTTTGAGGCATCACAGCCAGAGACCCTCTGAAAGAGACTGTTTAATCTTTGCAGCAGCCTAGTCACAAAGGCATTCTCCCATTTCACAGAAGAGTAAACAGGTGCATCCACAGGAAACTACAAAACTGGGGAATAGCTGGGTCGGAATCTGGCTGGAGTCCTGCCCATGTTTCTTGGAACTGTGTGACTGAATCAGAGACCATATGCTGGGGTAGAAGGGGCTATAGCAGGATCCCGGGGGGCAGAATTTCACAGGGCTGAAGGCAGAGAGCAGATATTTGGGGATGTGTGGTAGATAGAGGGATGGTGGTGGTGGGGCCAGTTAGCCTTGTGTACAGGTGGGAACTGAGGGGGGGCGTTGAGAGATCCCTAGGTAGACAGAGTCTCCTGTCATCACTTATTTTGTATTTTTCTTAACAAGAAGCAGCCACAAGCTTCACATCCCTAGATCTTAAGACCATCTCCCTGGGGCACACAGGGGAAACCTTGGAGGGCAGGACAGACCCCGGCTCCCACTAGATGGCACTGTTGCAGGACGTTTTCACCCAGAAGCTCTTCTCGGTATGTGTGAGTGTGCACGTGTGAATACCTGAGCTGGACAGAAAGCGTGTGTGTGTGTGTGTGTGTGTGTGTGTGTGTGTGTGTGTGTGTGTGTGTGTGTGTGTGTTGTTGGGCAGCCCTGGGGTGGGTCTGGTAATGCCCCGGCTGTTGCTGTTCATGTCAAGTTGGTTGCTTTGCAGGTTTCTCACTGGGGCTGACTTTATTAGATTTGTTGCTTGCTTTTTCACTTTCAGGAGGTGTCTTTCAGCCTTTGCCTAGCCCCGAAGCTTCCCTTTGAGAAGCTCCTTGTGTTCTGTGCCCCTACCCATGCAGCGAACGAATGAGCATTCAAGTTGAGGTTGGACTTGGAATTGTTTTCCCTTTGTGCCTTCACTTCTCTGGAATTGTTCCTTAGGATAGAGTTTCTGCTTCTGAGACATCTTCTAAGGCTTCTGTGGGCCCTGGGTTGTGGGCACCAGATGCTAGGGAGTTATGGAGTGACCAGGACAGGTCCAGCTTACCTGATGGTTCCAGCGTCTGTGGGAGGCTGGTAAATCCTGAAGTCCAGCCTCAGAGACACTGCAGGGCCCCAGCAGGCCCCACACCTGGGTGGGGCAGTATTGGGGGATCCTGATGAAGACAAGCTTTCAGGGGCTTGAATGTTTCTAATACAAACAAATTGTATTTTGCATGTTTACTGGTTGATTGGTAGTAGCTACTCGAGTGCCCTGTAGAGAAAGCTTCTGAAGGTGGGTCTGAGAGGAAAGAATACTGCTGTCAACCAGTGATGTCTGCCAGAGACCTGGGACAAAAGTAACACTCGTGAGGTAGATTTCTTCCCTGTGGAAGGGATAACTTGTATATCAGAATGAACCAGTATGTCAGAGAATCCTAGATATTCAGGAAATTAGGAATTATCCAACTCTATCCAACTCACTCATTTATTTCACAGCTGGAGACACTGAAGCACAAATAGGCAAAATAAGTTGCCTGAGGCCACCTGGCTAGTAGCGGAGAGAAGACTGGAAGGCAGGTTCTCCAGTGCCTGTGTCCTTCCAGACATACCCTGCCTCTCCAATTGGTCCAGTTCCACGTTCAAACAAGATCTTACATACCAGATTAACTTCTTTTATCTGGTGTCTGGGGGTCTTTACACATGGCTGCCAAGAGAAAGCCTCAAGTTAAACTCCTCTTGGTGTCTTTATTGTGTTTCAGGAACATTCTGGCTAGGGCAGATTTGTAAGGCTGAAGCTTGGAAAATAAATCTTAAGAGAGAAGAAAGGAAAGAAACTGGTCTCTGGATATTTGAGAGAACACAAGAACAGAGACATGGAATAGATGTGGTTAAGGGTGGCAACTCTGGTTAAGTCCAAAGAAGCTGGCTGAGCAGAGCAGGGAGGTCTGGGTTAGAGGTAAGGAATCCTTTCCTGAGGGTGCAGGGAGCTGCCCCCAGCTGGGTCTGCATAGGCGGCCTTACAGGCCCATCTGTACAAGTGGACCCAGTGGGAACCTGCAGAGCCCTGCTGAGTAGAGGAGTTCTTAGGGGCTGGAGCCAGGAGCTGCAGATTCCAGCTCATCTCACATTCAGAGTGTATCATGGGCTGTGCCTCCGCTTCACTTTCCCACCTGGTGCATGGGGTTAGCCACCTGGGACTGCACAATGCAATGAGAATCAAAGGAGATAATAGAGAAAGTTTTTCTAGTGGTCAGTCTGTGTGAGAATAAACCAATTATGGAGACTTCTGAGGCCTCGGTGAGGAGAACCATAAGCCCTGTTTAACAGTCTTTGTGTGCATAGACTGGCTGATGTGGACATCATGTGTACCATAAATGGGAATAATATTGAATTATTGGAACTGTCTTATTGGAAGTAGTGAGAAGCTGCGGTAGGCACTTTATTTCGTTTCATTCTTCCAATAATCCAGTGACACAGGTAGCATTATTATCCCCCATTTTCCAGAAGAAAAATCTAAGGCTCAGAGAAGTCAAGTTGCATGTCCAAGAATATGCACTCAGTAGGTGGCAGAGCACTTCCTCCACCTGCCTGCCCTCAGGGAGGTTGCCATCTGTCAATTAGTCTGAGGGAGGACTGGCATGGGGGCACCTTGTCCAGGACCTTGCACCCACTTCCAACTGTACGTATCATTGGGACTTACCACAGGTGTCTGTGGGTGAATAAGGACTTAAAGATTACCTGGGGATTGGGTATTGTGAGTGTGTGTTTGTGTGCCCATGCACCTTAGGAAAGGGTGGCCAAGGTAGAATCCAGAGCAGGGAGGGAGATTGTACTAGGGGCTCTCCAAAAAATAGAATCAATAGAATGTGTGTGTGTGTGTGTGCATGCGTGTGTGTGTGTGACACACAGTGATGCGTTGCATCAGTCAATGGTGGACTGCATATAGGATGGTGGTCCCATAAGATTATCTTGGAGGTGAAATATTCCTATTGCCCAGTGATGCTGTAGCCATCATAACATTGAAGTACAATGCATTACTCACGTGTCTGTGGTTACGCTGGTGTAAACAAACCTACTGCACTGGCAGTCGTATGAATGTCCAGTACATAACAATTACATACAGCACATAATACTTGATAATGATAATAAACAAGAATATAACTGGTTTATGTATTTACTCTACTATTCTTTTATGGTATACTAATATACTATGCTATTATTTTAGAGTGAACTCCTTCTACCTATTAAAATAAAATAACTGTAAAACAGTGTCAGGCAGGTCCTTCAGGAGGAATTGCAGAAGAAAGCATTGTCAGTGTAGGAGGCGACAGCTCCATGCATGTTTCTGCTCCTGGAGACCTTCCAGGGGGACAAGATGTGGAGGTGGAAGACAGTAATATTGGTGACTCTAACCCTGTGTGTGTGTTCGTGTCTTAGTTTTTAACAAAATAGGTTAACACATTAAAAAAATTAAAAATAGAAAAAGGCTTACAAAAATAAGAATGTAAAGAAATAAAATATTTTTGTATGGCTGCACAACGTGTGTTTAATCTGTTATTACAAAAGTGTCAAAAAGTTAAAAAATTGAAAAGTTTGTAAAGTAAAAAATTACAGTAAGCCAAGCATAATTTATTATTGAAGAGGGAACATTAAAAAATAAATGTAGTGTAGCCTAAGTGTACAGTATTTATAAAGTATACAGTGGTGTACAGCAATGTTCAGGCCTTCATATTCACTCACCACCCACTTACTGACTCACCCAGAGCAACTTCCCGTCCTGCAGGCTCTGTTCAGGGTAAGCAAAAATTTTAAATCTTGTATACTGTATTTTTACTTTACCTTTTCTATGTATCTTATTTGTGTAAGATATATAAATTCTTACCGTTGCATTACAATAGCCTACAGTATTCAGTGTAGTAACATGCTATACAGGTTTGTAGCTAGGTGCAATAGGTTATACCACATTGCCTAGATGTACGGTATACCGTCTAGGCTATACCACCTAGTTTTGTATAAGTACACTCGATGCTATTCACACAATGATAAAATTGCCTAAAGATGTATTTCTTTAGAAGTATCCCTGTAAGCAGTGCATGACTCTGTGTGTGTGTGTGTGTGTGTGTGTGTGTGTGTGTGTGTGTGTTAGGGGTGGAGTGGGGGAGAGACTCAGAGAAGAGAGAGCAAGTAGGCTGCAGGCCAAAGACTCAGGGAAGAGTTGATGTTTCAGTTGAGTCTGAAGGCAGTCTGCTGGCAGATTTTCTCCTCCTTGGGGGATGTCAGTCTAAAGCCTTCAACTGATTGGATGAGACCCACTCACATTGTGGAAGGTAATCAAACAGGATTCAAAGTCTATTGATTTAATGTTAACATCATTCTAGAAATATCTTCACAGCAACAACCAGATGTATTTGACTAAATATCTGGGTACCATGGCCCAGTCAAGTTGACACATAAAATAAACCATCACAGAGACTAACTGACCTCTCTCCATCCTGGTCATTGGAAAGCTTAGGAGCTTCTTGTTTGTGGACCATGGGTGGGCAGTGGGAGATTTTTCTGCAGACAAAAACCCAGCACCCTGACTTCCCCCTGCCCAGCAGAGAGCTGAGCCATACTCATGGGTCAGGAGGAAGAGCCACTCACAGGAGCATGCACACTGTAAGGTCCCCTGGACTGGGGCTGCTGTCTTGGGGGTGGATGGGGTAGGTGGTTTTGTGGAGTATCCCTCTGGACCAGCAGAGCAGCAAGTGCATTCCTGGGGATCCCCACTGTATTAATGGGATGCCCAAAAGAGACTTCTGGGTGTTGGCATGACCCGCAGCCCTTTCTTCTTCCCACAGAGGGTTAACAGTACATAGGATTTCTAGCCCAAGAATGTCTTCTTTCCAGAATGTTCTCAAGCCTTTCCTGTCAGTAACTGCATCTAGAAGAGTTCCTGCAGGAGCCTGCAAGTTCTGGTTACACCCTTGTGGGAACTGGCTGGGTCCTCTAGGCAGGAAGGGAGGCACTGAGGAGTGGGAGAGGCTTCAGTCACGGCACCTCTGTGGAACAAGGAGCCCTGCAGCCTGGCTGCCTAGCCCAGCCCGGTTCCTTTGGTTCTCTGAGCCCAGTGAAGACAGGCCTGGTCACACAGATGGCATGCCTTTGACCAAAGGCTCGATAGTGTCCTCATCTGGCAGAGACCAGCACAGCCCACCAGTCATCTGGTCATCTGTTCCTACTCCTCTGACCCCCGACTCAAGGAGAAGGGTTTGGTAGCATGGGGAACACTGGAAGACATAGAAGGGAGACTTCCAGTCCAACCAGGGGTTCAAGGAAGGACATTTGAGAAGCAGACATCGGGATAGTACCTGGTGAAGTTGTGTGTGTCTGAGTGTCTGTGCATCCTTAGCAAAGGTCCTGAATTAAGATGGAATATAGCCCAGTCAAGGTCCTACAAGTGTTCAATGTAGTTGGAGCCTCAAGTCATAGATGGAGGCAGCACAGAGAGGCAGGTTCTTAGCCCCGCAGGGTACAGGCCAGGCTTGTAAGCAAGACTAAGGAGTTCAGACTCCATTCTACGGACAGAGATGGGGCAGCTGTAAGTTTTTGAGAGCTGACAGTATGGAATGGAGGGAGTGAGGCTGGGGCTGGGGCCATGAGGAGGCTGTGGTGGTTACCTGGGTGAGTGAAAGGAGGACTGTGGCCGTGGAGGTCAGGTGGAGGGTACAGAGCTGGATGGCACTGACAGGATGTATTGGTTGGCTGATTGCAGATGCAGCATGATGAGTGAGGGGCAAGGGTGACGGAGGCCTGGTCTTTAGCTTGGGGGCTACTTTCATGGAAAGGCCACCACCTTCTTCAAAGGTGTTGGGCTCCCCCTTTTCTGAGGCTCCCATCCAGTTCCCATGAGCCCCCTTACTGTAATAGTCCATCACATGAACTTGAGCTTGGCTAAGATTGCTCAGTGCTGTTGTCAGTTCCTTGGCACACAGCCCCAAGGTCAGCCTGAGATTGGGGGCCTGGCCCGGGGATGAGTGGGCGGGAACGTGGTGATGGGCAAGTTCAGCTGAGGCTCCATAGCTCTGCCAGGGCACTGGGGCTGAAGAGGGGCTCAGACCTCTTCCTTGACCCCTGGCTCTGGTGCCTCAAGGGTCATTGCATCTCCCAGAAAGGGGCTGACCTGGCTGTTGTCAGAGATGTTTTCTAATTTTCTAAACTGCTACCTTGTGTCTGCAGTCTCAAGGTTGGCAGTTAATCTGCATGAAGTGCCTACTATGTGCTTAGCCCTGTGCTGGGTTCTGAGGGAGAGGGGGGAGATCCAACACCTTTGAAGTGTGTAGGGAGATCAGGCTGTCAGGCAGGATACACTAGGAGACCATCAACTGACACTCGGTACTCAGAAGTGTGTTTGGTTGCAGCTTAGGAAAGGGAGAAGGTAGTGTGGACCAGAGGGTTATGGAGGTCTCAGGTAGGACGAGCAGCTTCAGTCTTGTCCAATGCTCATACAAAGTAAAGGAAAGGGAGGCACTGTCCAGGATGGAGGAATGGTGAGAGAAGGGCAGAGTCCAGGAGTGAGCAATGAGGAGAAGACTGGCTACATGCGTGTGTTTAAATCGCGCAGGTCTGGCACTGCTTCTTTATATGTTCTCAATGTACAAATTATGTATTTCTGGTTCTGATGGGGTGGAGGGACAACTGGGTATATTTTCCCTTTTACATCATGAGTTGAGGCAGGCAGCTTGGTTTCACATGGGCTGTGGGTACAGCTCATCTCACTGTGCCACAGATGAGGGCAGGGATGGAGAGTGCAAAGCATTCCTTGACCCAGCCAATGAGAGCTGCTCACTGCTCCATCCTGGGCTCCATTTTCATTTGGGCTCCATAACGACTCTCTCCCCCAGGGCCTCTCAGTCTAGGCCAGGCCTGTAGCATGTCACCATGAGAACCTTCTGGAATCTCAGCATGGTTAGAGGCACAGTGGGGAGACCTTACAGAAGGGCTGAAGTCATTAGATGATCAGTCATGAAAATCGACACCAGGGAACTAGTTTCCGACACCAAGTTCATGGATGGGGCATCGGGGTACACAGTGTACAACCTAGATGGCTGTGGTAAGCACTTCTGTCATCAGGCATGAACGAGTGGGTACCTGGCTGAGGGGCGGGGGGGGCTCACTCAGCCCATAGTAGTGACAGGCAGAAGTATAGCAAGGAGACTCCTGTGTCATTTCCGAGATAGGGGAAGGTCTGGCCTGGGCCTGACAGAGTGGATGGCTCAGCCAGCTGACAGTTGTGTTGGGTCAGATGCAGCAGTGCTTCCTCTGCTGTTTCCTGAGGTCTATCTTGGCCTCCCCTGACCGTGCCCCGCCCCTGCAGTACACAGCCCATGCTGTGGTAGCTTGGGCTGGGTTAGCTTGGCTGGCCCACGGGGCCTGCCTTAGGAAGGCAGCAAGGGGAAGGGCTGTGGGATATCCAACTTGTGTGCTAGGTAACTTGATTCCTAGACATGAGAATTTTCCCATTTGTCAAATTGGTTTTTCCTGCTGGTTCCACAGTACAGATAAGCCTGGCTCAGCTGTCAGTAGGTCACCAGTCTGCCCTCCTTCCTTGGATGACTGCCTCTGCCTTCCTCTGAGTCTCACCTGGCCAGTCCATTTTTCTTACTTGGGCTGGAGTCATCCTCCCAAACCTGCACCTGGAGAGTGAGCTCCTTAACTCTGCAGCCGGAGACCTGGTCTTGCCCACAGCTCCCACCTCATCACCTCAGCCTGTGCTCATCCCATCCCATTGCTTGGAAACTTCTCCTCTCACTCCTATTACTCCTCTTCCAGGAAGCTCTCCCTGATCTTGCCTCTGTGCTTCCAAAAACATCAGTGCATTCATTTCTTATTGCCCTGGTCAGGTGGTGCTATGATTACACTTGCCTGTTTATCACCTCTTTTCAGAGTGAGCTCTTGCAGCATAGTAAGCTCTATGCTTAGGGGGAGTTTTCTGAATCGAACCCATTATGAACGGGACCCAGGAGGGATGGGGAAAACCCTTTGTGGCTGGTGATCGCTGAGCAGCCTGAGGAGGGGAATTTTGTTTCTCCAGAGACCTCTGGGCAGATCATGCCCCTGAAGGGCGACTAGACTCAAAACTCACACTGAAGTTGGAAGGCAGATGATAACACTATTAAGCTTCCATGCAGAATGCCTACTATGTGCCAGCACTGTTTCCCAACATTTGCACATCTTATCTCTAACTGTCACAGGGCTCTGGGAGGTTGGTAGTATCATACACATTTCTCCAGTGAAGAAACAGGTTCAGAGAGGTTGCCTGACTTGCCCAGGATTCCACAGCTGGTAACAGTTGGAGCAGGGCTTAGAATCCATGTTGGTGTCATCTCAGCCCATTTCTCTCCATCATTCCACCCTGGTTCTTTGCGAACCTGGCTTATGGGAAGCAGAGACCCTCTCCAGAAAGGTCCATTGAAGCCTGAAGAGCATGTGCTGTTTGTTTCTTACCCAGCATTCTGTCAGGGTCCCTGGCACGAGCATCTGAAAACTTCTGTAAACTCTTAAGGGCGTGAGCCCTGACGTCAGGGCCCAGCTCCTTCTCTGTTAGTGTTTCCTAATTGGTATTATCCCAGCGATTGCTTTAGAACTTGACTCTGATGAAAACACTTTTAATTACATAATGAATTACTCTCAGAGGAACAGGCCATTGTGTCATGGCTCAGCCATGTGTGGGGCAGGGACCTGGCTGAAGGGAGTGTTTGGGATGAGTTGACATGCATCCTCCTACAGCGTGTCTCTGCATTTTTCCGTGGTGACTGCAAGATGGATTTTGGGACTTGAATGGCCTGTCGGGATGACACACAAGTATATGGGCCACAGGGAAACATCTGCGCCATTTTGCTCCTAGTGGACCAGAGAAAGCTGAGTGTGTAAGAAGCCTTGTTTTGAAATGTGTTTTCAAAATAAAGGATTTCATAACAACCATGATTGCAGAAACAACTGCCGATGGGAATAACTTCCTGGAAAGCAGAGGCCTCCATGATGGTTGGGATTTAAAAGACTAGACCATGTTACAAAACAGGTTTACCTAATCGACGATCAGCATTGCTGTTCACACACACATGCATACACACCGCTCTCTTAGGCTGTAGGCTTTGTTGTTAGCCTCTGATGCTCTTTCATTGAGAGCCTCTGATACTCTGTCTAGGACCACTGGGCCTTTGTTTCAAGGTTTGGGGCAACATAGGGAGCTGAGGTGGATGCCCCATTCTCCTTCTGCCTCCATATCGCTGGTCTAAACAACGTGGCTGGAGATAGTTGCTTCTATATTGGTTGCCTTGAGATTTACCATATGTCTCTGCCTCCGGGCCACAACTGATTGGATCAGGCATTGAGGCTCAGCCAAAGGCAGCCCCTCATAGGCCAGCAAGATGGGCTGCTGCAGGATGCTCTTTAATAGAAACTCAGGGTTTGGTATTGTGGTTAATGGGCCCAATCAGGTCCTCTCCTCTGTGGTACCTAAGAGAGATAGATGAGAGCAGGCAGGTAGATAAAAGGCAGAAATCAAGAGTTTTAGAAGCGATGGGATAACAGGATAGCAGGGACTATTGAGAGGGCAGCGGAACACAACCAGAGGAGACAGAGGAACACTGGGTCACGAGAATGTGGGAACCATGGGAGAACAGTGGCCTCCTGAAGGTAACTCCTGTTCTGTATGGGGCCTGGCTGAGCACCTACATGCTGCCTTACAATAAACATGCATCCTCTTTGGGTTGAGTTTGCTTGGTGACCTCACGTGGAATCTAAAAAAGTTGATCTCATAGAAGCAGCGAGTAGAATAGTGGTTACTGGAGTCTGGGAGAGGGAGGAGAAAGAGGGAGAGGGAGAGGTGGTTTAGAAAACTAGAATACAAAATCCTCCCCCACACCCCACACGTCCCTGGAGAGCCTCCCAACCTGTTTAGTTTCTTGCTCCGTAATGGAACCTACCCAGCCAAGGGCCCGCACACGTTCTGGCCTCTGTTGGGGCACCAGAGACAAGGAAAAGATTTTGCCGAGGGGAATTGCACAGTCTCCCTGCCCCTCTTCAGTGGGCTTTTGGGTTAGAGAGGATGGCTTTGAGAGCATCTGCTTTTCTGTCAGAGGAAGTAGGGGGAGGCACTTTGCCAAGGCTGGGGACTCTTGGCAGCCCCAGGAGACCTGGTTTCCAGACCAGAAGAGTTTTCCACAGAGGTGGAAGGACACGGTTCTGCTTTGGATTTGGAAAGGGTCTTGGTGCATTTTTCCAATGCTGGTTCAACGAAACTCAAAACTGTTTTTCCTAACGCTTTCTTCCCTTCGTATTTAAGTCACTCTGTATGCGCGGAGAAAGGCAGTACATGTGCTTTTGATTCCTTTACTCTGAAATCATCACCCTTTCTCCCTTGAGAAATCCCACGTCTCAGAAATCTTTGGAGACATTTAAGTCTTCTCACCCCCCTCTTTAAACCAGGACCCTGCATGCTGCTGAAAGCAAATGAATGTGGAGGGTTTCAATCAAGACAAAAGGCATTCCTCCCTGCCCTATCCCTCTGTCAGAGGAAGTGGGGGCTGAGGCTGGGGACTCTTGGCAGCCTCAGGAGACCTGGTTTCCAGACCAATGCAGTCAAGGCCAACCTAGGCAGCAGCCACCTTCTCAGAAAACAAGGCCTTGGAGAAATCAGTGCCTGTGTGAAGATGGTGTAGGCTGAAAAGAAGAGCAATGGGTGTCAAGTAGTAAATGATTATCAGGGGCCAACTTCTGTATCTGTCCTTCAGCGGCAACACACTGTCTTTAATCTTCCCAGCCCAGGAGCTTGTGCCCTGCATGCTGGCCCCACGTTGTGCCCTCAGCAGAAGCTGCAGGGACCTCAGTGTCTACTCTTCCTGCCTCATGTCTCAAGGCAGCAGCTCCTCTCTGGTAAACTGATGGTGATGTGGCCAAGGTGCCAAGATGGGACAGCAAAGGTGATGGGCTCTGCACACCAACTCCAGGAAACTCATTCTGGCCAGCTCTATGGAAAGGGAAAAGCATGTTGCATTCACTCAGGCTAGGAAACAGTGTTGTGGGTTAAGGGCATGGACTGCCTGAATGTTCAGTCCCAGCTCTGCCACTTCCCAGCTGTGGGACCTTGGGCAAGTTGCCTTCGTGCCTGTGCTTCCACTTTCCTTTTCCCTCCACCTTTAAGATGGGGATAAGAGTCTGAAGGTTGTGACTGTAGATATATGAGTGTGCACTTGCTATGCTTTACCTGCCTGGTATCTAGCAAACATTCTTCATGTGTTTGCTGTTTTCAAGAATGTTATGTATGCGAATGAAATGATACAGTGTCTCAGATTTGCTTTAAAACAATAGGGAGGTTGGGGAAGTGGGTTGGGGAACAGATGAAACAGGGGTAGGCTTGAGTTGGTAATTGTTGAAGTTGAGTGACCAGTACACGGGTTTATTACACTATTCTTTTCACTTTTGTTTTGAAACTGTTCATAAAAAATTTTCCATAATAAAAGTTCTATATATGTATATATGTAAATATATACATGCATATGAGAGAATGATGTCTATAGCAGCGCTTCACTAGACATGGTATGTAGTATGCAGTGCACAAGCTGATTTTAAGTGATATTCAGATGACTTTTTAAATTTAATGATTATGTATTTAAAATTTGATTAATTATGGCAAGTGATATGAACTGTGATAATGCAAAAGATTTCCTTTTAAAACAAAGTTCAGTCAAAAAAGTGAGATGATTTGATGAAAGGAATTGGAAGATAATGTGCGTGGAAGATATGTGGATGTGGCAAACATCGTGGAGGTAGAAATTGAACTGCTACTGCTTAGGAAACACCATTAAAGTACTGATGAGAAAGGGCTCATGTTCGTTACTTTGAGTGCACATTGTGTTGGCTTTATGAGGGGTCATTACAGATGGTTTAGCGTGGTGGTCATGGCAGCACGAGGCAGAAATGGGAGTGTGGGCTTTGCAGATGCACAGACCTCGATTCAATTTTTGACTCTGCCATATAATGGCTGTGTGACATTGGGCACATAACTTACCTGCTCTGTGCCTCATTTCCTCATAGGCAAAACATCTTAAAATGTCCTTGGAAGAATTAAATGAGACAATGCTTGTCATGCACCTAGCACAATGCCTAGCATGTAACAGGTACTGAATAAATGGTAATGTGCTCAAGAAAGAAGTAGAAAGGACAGGTTTGAGCCTCAGAGCCCATGGTCTGAGCATGAGCCTCACAAGTTCAGACCTTATTCAAAACAATTTTACTCCTACTTTGACACAATTCTAACGAGTGTGTTTTTTGTTCATTGGGCTGTTTTCCCAGTGTGTGGCTCTTGAGAAGTGGACAGGAGACAGGTGGGGGTCTGCTGAGCGGACAGAAGTGAGGACCTGTTGATTGACACAGTCAATGCATTATTAGTTACAGGATATATTCTGATGCTCCTTGACCTGCTTCAGTAACACTGTTGGTGGGTTAGTAACTCTGTTGCTTAAAACAGCTCTCATCCCAGTCATGTCAAAATTTGTCTACAATTCTAATAACGGTTTTTATGGAGTGTTTACTGTGTGCCAGGGACAATGCTAATTACTCCACATTCAATTTCTGATTTAACTACCATGACAGCCCTCCAAGGGAGGTGTCACTGTTTTCATGTCACAGCTGAGGAGACTGAGGCTGAAAAGGATATAGTGAATTCCCCAGGGTCACACATTAAGTGAGTGGCAGGACCAGTTTGGAACCAGGTGTGATTCCAAAGTCCATGTGCATGGCCACAGAACTCTATCAGCTCTCTATCCAGTGGTCCCCTATCCTTCTAAAGACAGCCCTTGGCTCCTCAAGACTAGCATCTCCCTTGTCCCAGTAGGTGGACCTGGTCTTGGGATGGTGGTATGAGGTCCTCATTAGGCCAGCTTGTGGGTACAGCTGTCTGCTGGGGAGGGCACCAGCTGGAGTGTGCCAGCATCAGCGCCCAGCCTGGCTGAGATATGGCTCTTCCCATTCTGGAGACCCTTTAGACATTTGCACTTCAAAGTGCAAGCTCTGCACATCTTCAGAGGAGACGTAATGACAAGCAGGCTTTGAACATTTGCAGACTATATTTTTAGGTCACAAGGACCTTCTTTTTGTGCGTGTGTGACGGGGTGCAGGGATGGAAAACATATGCCTTAATTTCTGTCACTTGTGCCCCAAATCCCAAAGATAACGGCTAGTTGAGTGTCACAGTAGTCTGTTAACAGATTTTCAAGTAATTTTCCACTAATTCAGCAGTTCTCTGTGGATATCCATAGGCATCTAGTATTTCCAAAGAGAAATACAGTAGCTCATGGTTTAAATATGGTGATGCTCATTAATTGTATTCACATAGACTTCTGTATGGGGCTATCTCTGGTACAGAAAAATATGTTGGTGCTTCCAGCAGTCACACTAGGGGATACTCAGCAAATATGAGGTATTTTCACAGGTGAAGGGGCAAAAATGCCAGCATTTACATCTTGCCTTTTTAAAGTAGTTCCCCTTAGGCTCTATACTTGTTCCAAAGATGTTGTCATTATGCCATGCTTTTGGGTGGATTCCCCTAAGTCACTGTCTTCAGAACCTTTAACAAATTCATTTCAGTGCCTTTCATTGAGGCAAATCTTTATTATTAGGGGCAGATTTGGCTTTTATGAAGTCTCAAAGGTCAGATCAATTAAGTGTGTGTGTGTGTGTGTGTGTGTGTGTGTGTGTGTGTGTGTTTGTTGATTGTTTCAGGTGTCAATTACCACAGTATTGATGCAAAAGAAACCAGAAAAGCCTCAGGGACATAAAACAGTATCATTATTTAGCTCACGAGTTTGCAGTGGTTTAGCTGATCTGGGCTGGACTTACATATCTGCTGTTGGCTGATCTTGGCTGAGCTTGCTGAGCTATCTAGGGTGGATGTGATGGAGCTGGATGATGCCATGCAAGGATGGGCTCATCTGGTATATCTGGGCTACTCAGCTCTCTTTGACTTGTCTTTCATCCTCCAGCAGGCTAGCTGGGGCATGTTCTTTTGGCAAGGCAGAGGCATAAAGAGAGGGAAACCTCAGTGTACAAGTTCATTTCAAGCCTGTGCATCATTTCTGCCAGCATCCCACTGGCCAAAACAAGTTACATGGCAAAGGATACAAGGAAGAGTGAAGAATGGTGACTTTCTGTTTTTTTTTTTTAAACAGTCTACCACAATGATTAAATTATGGGACATTTTTTTGTTCCAAAAAGGGTTGTGCCTTCAAAACTCTGACAGTGATCTTGTGGGTGATCAGTGAGTGAATTGCCCCAGACAGGCATTCCAGATAGTTGTCTAGAGGGGGCAATGATCTATGGACAATACCAGTGTCTTTAGAAGGAAGGGAATGACCTCTCAGGTGACTCCTGGGGAGGCCAGTGCCCTTTTGGATGAAGAGCTGAGAGTTCTATCTTGGGCTTGTTGGATTGAAATAAATTTGCATCAGAAATCTTACCTTGCAGTCCCCAAATGATAAACTGGCCTCTGAATGTACATTTTTTTTTTTTTTTTTTTGAGGGGAGTCTCACTCTGTCACCCAGGCTGGAGTGCAGTGGTGCCATCCTGGTTCACTGTGACCTCAGCCTCCAGGGCTCAAGCAATTCTCCTGCCTCAGCCCCCGAGTAGCTGGAATTATAGGTGTACATCATCATGCCCAGCTAATTTTTGTATTTTTACTGGAGACAGGGTTTCACTATGTTGGCCAGGCTGGTCATGAACTCCTGACCTTTTTTATTTCTTCTGCAACAGCCAGGCCTTCAAACAAGGGCTTGATCTCTTTCAATAACTCTCATTTCCTTGGCTGTGCCAGTTAAACCATACCGTTCTCCGCTTTGGCTGACTGATGAAATCTTCAAGGGTGGGATTAAATGGGGTGTATGACTAATTTGTCACCCCATCTCCTGCACCCAGCCACATTTGCTGAGTACCCTTCTGTGTTCCATGTTAGGTCCTGGGCACACAGAAATAAACAGGAGAAGGAGGGGAAGGAGGGGTGGGAATGGGGATAAAAGAGAGAGTGGCCTTCATGGGCCAGTGATGATGGAGTTCCATAAAACTGAGAAGGACATTTAACACAGCTGTCTGCACCTAAGGTCAAACATGCATGCACGTATGCATGCACACACACACACAAATGCCAAAGACAGATGAGAGATAGAGAGCGATAGGGAAGACACATACACATGCATTAAATGATTGCATTAGTGAGTGGCAAAGAACATGAGACAGGGCTAAGTATAGGATACTGAAAAAGGTCAAAGGATGGGCACCTACTCTTGCCTGGGAGAGCTGGGGTGGGGGCTTCTCCGCAGAGGTGACATTTGAACTGAGTTTTGAAGGATGACTAGGAATTCACAGGCAGGGAGTCGGGCAGCACTGTTGTCATCTGTGGAGTTGTGAGAAAACAAGTCTTAGGAGGGGCAGGACTAGTACAGAGAGGCAGCAAGTCTGAGATTTTGTTGGGAGGGAATGAAGGGGGTGATGAGATTGGAAGGGTGGGGAGGGCAGGTTGTGATGGTTACCCAGTGAGAGCTGGTGAGGACTCTCCCATGAAGAGGCAGTGGTAATGGAATGAGGAGGATGGGAGAGGAACTGGAGAGGTAGCTGGAAAGGACTCAATGGTGAGGAAGACTCAGGGTCAGAGTTGCCACCTGACTTTGGGTAACAGGGCAAAGTGAGAGGTATGTGTGGAGGAGGTCTTGGTGCACAAACAGGCAGTGGTGGTCAGTTATGTGTGATGTTTAAATGTAATTAGGGCAGTGTACTGGAAAGAGCAGAGGTTGGAATCAGAGGACCTAGTTTGAAATTCTGGTTTCAGTGCTGTGTGCCTTTAAGTAAGTCACTTAACCTCTCTAGACTTAATTTTCTTATCCGTAAAATGGAGCTAACACACAGAGGACTCTTTTTGGACACTAAATTATTTAAAATATAAACTTTGAGCACTAAATTAAATGGGCATGGTGTCTGGCCCAATTCAGGTGCTCGATTTAATTCAGATAGGCAGGTAAGCAATTTAAGGAGACAGGGGCTTACCACTGGGAATGATGGTGAGGTATGATCACCCATTAATGTGCTGAGCTACACCCCTGATTTGAGTGGAGCAGGTAGGCACGGATGGGGTATGTTGGAACTGGTTAGGTGATGAAGACAGGTCAGAGGAGTTTGAAGGCTCTATGTGTGTGTGTGTGTGTGTGTGTGTGTGTGGTCCCTGCAAGACAAACCATCGGAACAGGTAGACTCAAGGGTTGCTACAACTTTTGGTGCTTCCAATGCCCCCCCTTGAACTAGGTTCTTAACTCTATCTTCAAATCTCAGTCTGAAACCAGAGGGTTGCCTAGGAGTGGAATTTGGTCTTGCCAGTATACACTGAGGTCAGTGAAGACTGCAAGGAACAGTAAGTCCAGTCTTCTATCAGCATCTGTCAACTCAGCTAAGCACACTCATGAATAGTTATTGTTCCCCTTAGGACATCAGGCCCCAGGGAACAGAGCAGCTGCTCTGCTGGCTTCATCTTTGTGAATATGGATGGGACCTGGTACCTACAGAGGGCCAATGAGTCGTGTGGGGGAAGGGAGTGGGTGAAAGAGCGGGAGATGCCCCAAGACAGATAGATGAACAGATGAACAGGTATAATTCCAGAATTCAGAATCCAAGACCACTGTCATTTAAAAGGCATAGCTGAAATGGCAGATGCTGGCATCTCCTGACACAAGTTCCACTCCTGATCAGAGGAAGCACTGCAGGAATTCCTCTAGCTCTGCCCAGTGTACTTGACCCCTCACCTCTTCAATCAGGCACAGCCTGGATCTGCAGAGAAGCAGTCAGGCTGGGTGCTGGGCTGAAAGGCAGCCGGTGATGCAGATCAGGGTGTGAAGTATTTTCAAAAGCTGCAGTCATAACTGCTGTGCTCTAGGGAGCCCAAGAAAGTTTGCTGCAGGCAAGAGGTGTCCTTAAGCATCCATTCAAAGCCTTTCCTGAGCATCTACTGTGTGCCCTACTGTGTGTATGTGCTCAGCACTGTGGGGAAGACCCAAAGAAAGATCCAGCCTCAGTTTTCAGTTGAGCTGGTAGTCTGGCTGGGGGGAGGGGGTGTCGAAAACTGCATGGATAAGTAGGGAACAGACAATAATTAAGGAGCAATTAAACACCATTTGCTCATCCACTTATTCACCTACTCAGCAAATGTCTGGAGCCTCTTCTCTCTGCCAGGCCTGCAGTGGCGCTGCCTTGTTGGAGCTCATGGTCTGGTTTGGAGGTGGAGGTGGGTGCATGCTTGGTATGGGAGTAGACAGAAGCACAGGGTTCTTTGTGGGGAAGATGACACAGCCTCTGTCGTGATGACACGTGTTAAAACTTAAAGGTAGAGCAGGAGTTGGTCAGCCTGCTGGAGAGGGAGGTTGTTGGTGGGGAGAGCAGTGCCTGGATTTGGGGCCAGTGGTCCCCTCGTTGAGGCCAAGCACATCCATAATTACAAACTTTCTTTTGAGAATAGGGACAAGGGTGGGAGGAGAGTAGGGTGAAAGTCCAGAGTCCCAGAAAAACCCAGTTATTCCTGGGCAAGCTGGGATGAATGGCTACCCTAAAAGAGCGGTCTTGCCCTTACAGTCACTGGGATGCTCCTAAACCATCCTCCCAGGGCTTCGCTGAGCTACGCTTGAGCCAGGTAGGTGGCCACACAAGACCCAGCGGAGAGTGAAGGGAGAGGGCCTCAGCCCCTGGGAGCTCACACGCTGACCAGGTAGGTTTTCAGAGTGTGGTGCAGGGAGTCAGGAGTGAGGGGAAAATGCAGCTGAAAGTCATCTCACTTCTTGGAGCCTCAGTTTATCTCCACATGGGAACAATAATAGCACTCTCAAGGGATTGTTACAAAGGTTAAATGAGATCATGTGTGTGGGGTACGTGGCTTAGGGCCTGGTACAAGGTAGAAGCTCATTGTCTGGGGGAGCAGTAGAACCTCACATGCTGTATGAAGGGCAGGTCCTGTCACATTGCAGGAGATAGTGAAGGGAGCACCCAAACAGTGTTAGAGTCGTAGGCAATGGGAGGACGCCTGGAAGAGGGGCCCTTAGGCTGGATCTCCCATTCCCTAGTGCAAACTCTGCAGGGAGCTGTTAGTGGCAGGAGCTTCTGTTCACTCGTACGTGTGGAGACAGAAACTCACAGCGCTGTCTGTCGCCCCTACCTATATTGTGATTTGACTCAGAGAGCAGTGGGCCTTAGTATCTCCATTTGGGTGGCAGCTGCTTAGGGATCAGTTCCTGAAATCCCACCAATTTCTAAAACCAAGTGTGAAATTACTCTGTGGTTGGTGGGCCAAGGCCCCAGGTGCCAGGAGTCCACAGGCAGTGGGGCCTTTAGGTAGGTGGGTGAGGGAGGCTGAAAACTGGGATGAGGCCTGGAGCCACAGTAGCCCCTGCCATCACAAACTCATACTGACATTATTGTCGAGTACAATGGTGCTCCACCCAGATCTCCTCTTCAGGGCTGACATGCCATCCCCAGCTGCTGGAAATATTGCTGCTCACGGCTCACAGCTGCATCCCTCATTTAGTCTTACCCTCTACTAGAAAACGGTCTTATCTAAGGATATGTATCCTCCCAGGGTGGCCCATGGACCAATGACTGGCTGGTGTGGAAATAGCAAGGTCCAGCTGGCAGGATCAGCTGAGGCCTTCGTTGCAAATTGCACTGTGGTCAGCTTCTTTTCTGCCTTATTCTGCCTTCCTTACGTCCTTCCTGGCATCTCTCTTAAGAACACCCCCCAAGAGAACGTCTGCACACAACTCTGTCTCATAGTCTTTTTAGGAAATACAGTTTAAAACAGTTGGCTCCCAGAGTGGTCCTACGAATTTGACTCTAAAATGTGGTCCCTTGCCAGCTGGCTGGAAATGAGGACCCCATCACAGGTGGGCCCACAGATGGCCCCTGATATGCTGTAGAGGTGCAGTTGCTAAAACTTTCACATTGGTGAGCTGGGGTAGAATGTTGTTGCCAGGCAATCTGGGTTGATGTATTTCTGGCAGTTAAGAGGAATGAGGGAAAAGGTAACTATGAGGACTATAGAATTGGGTGGTTATTGCCATGTGCTGTTAGTTTGTTGGAGAGAGACAATGGCAGGCTTTGGGTAGCTCATCACAAATTTAAGGCAAAATGGGAAAGCAAGAGAGCCTTGTTAGCATCATTTAAGGAAACACTAATCTTATACAGCCAGAGAGCAGACAAAGCAGAAGACTAGGCTTAATTGTAAAAGTAGCAGAACTTCAGAAGTTGAATTCTCAATCCCAATGAGCCTTGCACACCAAGCCGCAGGTTCTTGAGATGGGGGAAATCTGACTGGATACAATTGAGAATCTTGAACTTCCAGATTCCCCTGAAGCTGCTAAGCAAAAGTGCTCCCTCTCTATTATTAGAAGGTAGTTATTCTTCCTCCTCTCCCACACCTTGTTTGAGGCTTATGTAGAAGCCTCCAATTAAATGAGGCAGATGTGTATAAAACAATACTTAATCCCCTTGTGATTCATTCCTACCTCTCCTCCTCCAACCAGACCAATAACAAGTGTGAATCCCAGAGGAGCCAGACTGGGGGAGGAGCTGGGCCTGCTAAGGGAGGAGAGGGACTGTAGGCTCGTGGCAGGATCTGGCTCATTTGTTCCATGAGTGGAAGGGGGTGGGAGAGTGTGTGTGAATTGGATCAAGGTGCTTTATTATGGGAGGCAGAATATAAAGCTAGATAGGGGAGAGTTTATTGATATGGCAGCACATATGGGATTTAATATACTGGCAAAGAACCCAGGAGATGATGCCAGTATGCTTCCAGGATGACTTTTGGAAACTTGGCAAAAGTGACAACCCACACTAACTGAAGTAGACATGGCAAACTACTGTGGCAGACAGTGTAGAAGGAATCAAAAGCCTTACAGAATAAAGTGGATGTACTATGTAAGGTTGTCAAAAGCCAACTATGTTCTGTGGGGGAGCCCAGAGGACATTCTATTTACCAGAGTGATAAGGAATGTGCTGAGAGGAACATTTGGCATCATTGAAAAGCTCAGTGGACCAGACCAGGGCTGATGTTAACAGATGCTATTACAGCACTGGACTCCCTTGTAGCCATGGGGAAGCACAGAATCCCAAATGCTAGAAGCCAAATGGCAGCACTTAACTATCAGAAACAAGATGGACCTAACTATGGCAATGAGCAGCAAAGCCTGAGTGGCACAGGAGGGCCCTACCTGAGTAATACTATGGAAATGGCTAAAGGACCATGGCCTTCCTTCCAAGACAGAGGGGCAGCCAACACAGGTATTCTTTAATGTATATACTGTATATCAATATAAATTAAGGGGTTGATTGGGAGGTGGAGCACAACTGGTCCAATAAAAAGTTTTGATTTTGCCCATTTTTCAGACCTGAGCTACTTCTCAGGGCCAAACTCCATTGATTGAAGGAAAAGGGGTTCCTGTGAGGAAGGACCCTGCAACTCCGAAGCAACTATACTCAGTAGTAATGATGCCAGATCTTTTTCAAAGAGGCTTATGGCCATTTACTGACATAACCATACACTGGGAAGAATACTTAGACTTCTCAAAAACCTGAAAACATTTTCAGCCTTTTCACAGGGTCTGAACTGACGGTGATACCCAGGGACCCAATGGACCATAATAACTTGTAGAATGGGGACCTGTGAGGTCCATGCATGAAGTCCATCTAATAAAGCAAGTCCTTGACTAGATCTAGCTCACAGTGGGCCCTCTGCATCCATGGATCCAGCTGATGGCCATTTCTTCAGGCCCTAAATGTATAATTAGAGTGGACTTTCTTGGTAGTTTGCAGAACCCTCATATCGGATTCTTGACCTGCTGAGTAACAACTCAACTAGTCAGAAAAGACAAGTAAAAGGCTCTGAAACTGCCCTTCTCCCTGGCCAAGATAATATATTTTAAAAAATACCTCATCTTGGGAGGTACTGACATTTGACCGAGATTGTGCTAAGATCAAGAACCTAAAAAATGTCATACCCTATTTTATTCACCAGCCCAGCACCTACTGTGGTACGGATTGTTGGATTCTGATGGACAATACTGCTACCACACACTTAACCAATGATAAAGTCTGACCAGGCCTAGACTGTTGAAACTGGTCAGACCTGAGGATGAGATAGTCCTGACTCAGGAATATCACAAAGCAGGGGGACGTCATGATCCCGACGGAGGGTCTTCAGGAACTCAGCAGTGCATATAGCAAACCACTTCTAATGCTTACACAACAGAAGAGCTCAACTATTGTCAACCAATCAACCTCACTCAGATTTTTTTTTCCTGGTACAGGACAGGAACAATTCTCAGTTGTTGGCCTTGACAGATCTTCCCTCTTTCTCTTCTCTCCTAGAACTCACCTAGAATTCATGCCAGATCAGGTTCCTTGTTTGGCAGTAAAACTCAGGCATCAAATTGTGGTCAGATAGTCTTTATTTTTATTTCAACACTAAGTATAGTTTCCATTGCAGCTGCGGAGCCAGATGTGCTGTCCTTGGTAGATAGGAAAGACAGTCTACAGCAGGTAATGTATGAACATCATTCTGGCAGTTGTGTTCTTTTCCATATCCATCATGAAGCAGGAGCAGAATCAGTTTGGATTCACATGGGACAGCCAACAGTATACATATATGGTCTTGCCTTAGGATGGTGCTATTTCTCTCACCTTATGGTACAATATAGTCCAAAGGGACGTAGACATTCTGAAGAACATCATGTATTGATAACAACATGGTAATTGAACTGGATGAGTGAGAAATGGCAAGTAGATTGGAGATGCTGGAATGACACATAGAGATTAATTCTATGAAGGTGCAGAGGCCTTCTACATCTGTGAATTTCTAGTGGTTTAGTGGTCAGAGGCATGCTGGAATATGCTTGCAAAGGACAATTGCCTCTTGCACTTCCTGGCAGAAATAGTACAATGCTTGGCAGGCTCCTGCTGGTTCTGGAGGTAGCATTTGGTGCACTGAGGAGTGTTAGTCTTGGGGATGAGAGAAGCCCACACCTTTTAGTGGGGCCCAGAGCATGAAAGGGGTTTGAAGCAGGTCCAGGCTGAGGTGCAAGCAGCCTACCAGTTGTATCATTTGACCTGGTAGATCCTGTGGAGCTAGCCATTGAGCAGCCAATGACAGAATGGACAAGAAATTCTGCTTGTGTTTCTTTGGTGGTACCCTGAGCCGAACACAGCTGTGAACTAGGGCATGTGGCTTGGTAGGCAGAGCTCAGGCCTGATCCTATATCTCACACCCCATCTTGTTCAGATACTCTGGGAAGTACACCACCTGCACGGTTGTATCCTTTGAAAACAAACTGTTACAGCCTTCTTGTAGTTGTTCATAGTACCTTTCGAAGGGATTCCAGCAGGAATATGTATTCCTGTTTGATAGACAAGAAAGTAGAGGCATAGCTGACTTGTAACAAAGAGATGTTAGAGGTCATCTGGTAAGTAATTAATTAATTCGCTCACCAATTACTTATTGAGCAGTTGTTCTGTAATGAACACTCTGGTACCAAGGTACCATGGCAAATTAGACATATTCCTATTCTCAAAGAACTCATGGTTTGGAGTGGATGTAGGAGGAAGGGAAAGTGGGAGAGTCAACAGGTAATTCCAACATTGTGGAATAAATATTAGCGGAGATATAAGTACAGAGTACTGGGTGATCTTGGAGGAGACTCATCTGACCCAGGGAGAAAGAGGGGAAGTGCGGGGGAGGGGAGAGAGAGAGACAGACAGACAGACAGACACAGGGCAGGCTAGGGGAACTTGGTGTGGTTCTGAGTGGCTGGAGCCAAGGTGGGGGATACAGAGCAGGTTGGGAGGACAGTCCTTCAGTTTCCAGCCTCCTTTCCTATCAGTAGCTCTTGTTCCCAGGGCAGCTGTCCCTAGAGGTACAATAGTGGGCGAGGTCCTGGGCCATTTCATTAGGGAGGTTTGTTTCCAGAATCATCTCTTAAGCCCTATTAAGTCTCTTACTTAGTGAGGAAGCAGCAAATCAAGATGACATTTCAAAAGCGGTGGCCCAGCCTGTTCCTGGAGGAACAGCTAGATCCTCACCCATATTAAATACCTTCTCCTCAACAGCAGCGACTGGGCCATTTAGGAAAATTAAAAGGAGAGAGGCGAATAGAGAGTGAGGAGATTAAAAACAAGTGTAATAGTGTTTCCAGTCCGTGGCAATTAAAAGCCCTCACATATGGCCTTTTCACTTTATCCTTCTCTTGGCTTATCTCTTTCACTTTATCCTTCTCTTGGCTTATCCTTCAGAGGGTTGGTCATTATGAAAGTGATTTTGCAAAGAGGTACTCAGATTTCCAGCTCTCCATCATTACACCAGCCAGGTACTTGGCTGATGGCCGGCCCAGGACTCCATGTCTCACAGCACGTATGCTCTGGGGACTTTGTACTGAGGAATACCACTCTGTAGAGAGACTTGTGTAAGGCAGCAGATTTCAGGGTTTGTCTTTACTCAAGTAAAGACAATGCATAGGAAAGAAACCGGCTATCAAACATGAGAAAGAAGGTTTACCTCTGCTGCTCATCAAACAGTGCTAAATTAAAAGAACAACATGATATTGCCATTTTTAACCCATTGCATTAACGTGGGTTTAGAAAAGAGAACACCTAAATGCTACTAAGGATGTAGTAGAAAGGGCATACTTATGCATTGCTGGCAGAAGTATAAAATGATGCCGACTTTTTGAAGGGCACTTAGGCCAAATGCATCAAGATTTTTTAATGTGTATTAAGAATTCACAAAGTGTTGCAATGGTTGGTGTAATACTTCTAAAAATAGGTCCTAAGGAAATATCAAAAATATGAACAAAGAATTAGCCAGGACTATGTTTATTGCAAGGTAATTTTTAGCATTGAAAAAGAGAACTTAAATACCTAACACCAAGGGATTAGTAAATCAATAATGGTATATGCATTAGAAGAAGAAATGGTAGCCAGGTGTTTCAAATGATGTTTATGAAAGATAAACTTATGTGAAAATATGAAGTTAAAAAGGGTATGAAATGTTTTATACAGCAAAAGTTCTTTCAACTTTCTCTCTCTCTCTCTTAACCCCAGGCCGGGCACCCCACGTACACACATCTGCATATGTTAACTCTGTTTTAATAGCACACTTTACTGACCAATCTGTTGAACTGAGTAGTTGGATTAACTGACACTCTATTTTTTCTGTTAACAAAGCATCTGATGCCCAGGGCATGGGAAGACTTAGGGCAAACAGACTCTTACATCTGCTTACACTCAGCTATCTGCTTACCAAGAATCCATTGTTTGTTTATTATTTGCTTAATACTCTGCCACATTTGATTTGATAATGTATTACAGAGGATTTCTGCTTCTATGTCCAAAAGTGTGGTTGGTCCATTTTTTTAGTGTATGTGTGTGGGGGCAGATTTGGTATACGGGTTAAACCTAACCTTGTAAAAGAGCTGGGAAACTTTCTTTTCTTTTTTAAAAATTTTTATTTTTATAGAAATGGGGTCTCACTATGTTGTCCAGGCTGGTTTCCAACTTCCATGCTCAAGCAATCTTCCTGCCTTGGCTCCCACAGTGCTGGGATTACAGTCAGGAGCCACTATGCCTGGCCAAAACTTTCTTTACTATACTCTAATTGGCTAGCCTGAGAATAATCTGCTTGCTGAAGTCTTGGGACAATTTACCTACGTATACTATCTTCTTGGCCATTTTTTTTTGGAGAGGGGGGATAGATCATTGACTATCTTTTCTGGAGCTTCTATGGATATTGATGTATTAATATCTTGTACATTTTTCTGAGCCAATGTTGTAGTTATATTTTTTCTAGGAAAACATAACTTTTTTGTTTCATTTAATTTTTATTTTATACTTATATTGTTTACATTCTCTAGTAGTAGCTTGTATTCATTCTCAGAAATGATTCTAGTAATAATGATAGCTACTTTTAATAAACACAAACTGTGTGTCTGGCACCAAGCTAAGTAGTTTAAATGCATGTTCTCATTTTACTTTTCACAACAGCACAATGGTGTAAGAACTATTGTAATTCCTACTTTCCAAGTGAGAAAACCGGGAATAGTAATTGTTCAGGACCATCCAATTTATAGGTGGTGGAGCTGGGATTTAGTTCTACATTTGTCTGATTCTAAGCCTGTGTTCTTATCCATGAGGTTATACTCTTGAAAAAAAAACAGGACAAGCAGACAATAAATAAACTCACATGCCACACTGTGATCACCCTTTAGTTTTAAGAGTTTTCTCTTCTTCAAGCCCATGCTCTGGATATTTTTGCACAGTCTTCCTTAGCCTGTTTTCTGAGTAGGAGCTGCTTGAGGAGACCTGTGCTGGCTGCAACATTATGTGGACATTTCATGCTTCCACTATTGTTAAGTAAAGATTTATTCTGCATAAGTGAGTATTTCCCAGAGAAATGCAGCTTACTCTTGAAAACACCAAAATATGTAGCAATTCTTGATGGAAGTAAAAAAAAATTAATTGGCAGAATAAAATTATATGTATGTATGGTGTGCAGTATTATATTTTGAAACATGTATACATTGCAGAATGGCAAACTGAACTAATTAACATATGTAGTAGGTCATGTACTTATTTTTTTGTGATAAGAATACTTAACATCTACTTCTTTAGTGATTTTCAAGTTTATAATATATTGTTATGAACTATAGTCAACATGTAGCACAATAGAGTTTTTGAACTTATATCTCCTATCTGATTGAGATTTTGTATTTTTTGTCCAGCATCTCCCCTCATCTCTGCTGTACTCCCAAGCCCCTGAAACCACCATTCTACTCTCTGCTTCTATGAGTTTGACTTTTTTGATGGAAAGTTTGGAAAATGTTTTATATAATTTGTTTTCTTTTTGAAGTTGAGAATATAATTTAACCTTTACTTTTTTTTTTTTTTTTTTTTTTGTGATGGAGTCTCATTCTGTCGCCCAGGCTGGATTGCAGTGGTGCCATCTCGGCTCACTGCAACCTCCACCTCTCATGTTCAAGTGATTCTCCTGCCTCAGCCTCCCAAGTTGCTGGGGCTACAGGTACCTGCCACCATGCCCAGCTAATTTTTTTATTTTTAGTAGAGATGGGGTTTCGTCAAGTTGGCCTGGCTGGTCTCAAACTCCTGATCTCAGGTGATCTGCCTGCCTCAGCCGCCCGAAGTGCCGGGATTACAGGTGTGAGCCACTGCACCTCACCTCCATTTTTTTAAGTTGAAATTTTATTGAGATTTACATGCAGTTGTAAGAATTAATAAGGGGAGATCTATTGCATACTTTGTCTAGTTTCCCCCAGTAGCAACATTTTGCAAAACTATAATATATCATCACAAGGATACTGACACTTATACAATCCATCAATATTATTAAGATTTCCCTAGTTTTATTTCTATTTGTGTGTGTGTGTGTGTGTGTGTGTCGCGTTTGTGTGTGTGTATATTAGGTACTATACCATTTTATCATCTAAGTAGGTTTGTATTTCCACCTGAACATTTTCAACATCATAAGAATCTTTCGTGTCATCTTTTGATAACCACGGTCACGTTTGTATGGCTCTCTCCATGTTTTGAAATTACATAGGCATATACATATAAAAGTCATCTGATTATGTAGTAAACCAATTAACTGGATTATGTATTATTCTAATTGTCAGACACCTGAAGTCTGAACCAGTGATAATGTTACTGCCATACATATGACAGTACATTGTATACACACAAACACGTATATACACATTCATATGTTATCTATAGGAAGCAACATGGCATCATAGAGCATGTCTCACATGGTTAAATCCTAATAGCAGTTATATAAAAGAAAACGGGCTCCTGTGTACAAAAGGGCTCCTGGGAAACTGTACTATGTTCGCTTTTTGGAGATCCACAAGGTATAATAGCATAGTAAGGTCTACAGAGTCCTACAGTGAAGACAATATACTGGTTTCTTGAAGCTACTTGACCACAGATCCTTTGGTTATGGAACTCTTGTTTCATCTCTAAAATGTTTCCCACCAAAGTCTTGGGAAAGGTAGAATAAGGGAAAAAGAACAGGAACATGATTTGGCACCAGAAGACCTGCATCTGACTCACATTTATTAGCTATTGTGGCCCACACAAGATACTTAAAGGCATATCTTTGAGCAATGGTGGAAGCAAGAGGCAATGGCAACTCCTGAAGGTTTCTCAGTAGTAAAATGAAGATATGAAAAAAGTCTTTTTGTAAAATACTGTGCTCAACATTTGCAGAATACACATTACTTTCAGGAACACATAAGAAATTTGTGAAAACTGCATACACTGGGGCTTAAAGCAATTTAAAAAGTACTGAAATCTCTCAAAGAATGTTTTCTACCACAGGGCAATTAAGCTAGAAATCAATAGCAAAATGGTAACTATGTTTACAAAACTAAGTATTATTATTCTAAATACTTTTTTTTAAATTGCATTTTAGGTTTTGGGGTACATGTGAAGAACATGCAAGATTGTTGCATAGGTACACACATGGCAGTGTGATTTGCTGCCTTCCTCCCCATCACCTATATCTGGCATTTCTCCCCCATGCTGTCTCTCCCCCAACTCCCTACCCCCTGCTGTCCCCCCCCCCCCCCGCTTTCCCTCGACAGACCCCAGTTTGTGATGCTCCCTTCCCTATGTCCATGTGTTCTCATTGTTCAACCCCTGCCTATGAGTGAGAACATGTGGTGTTTGATTTTCTGTTCTTGTGTCAGTTTGCTGAGAATGATGGTTTCCAGGTTCCTCCATGTCCCTACAAAGGACACAAACTCATTGTTTTTTAGGGCTGCATAGTATTCCATGGTGTATATGTGCCACATTTTCCCTGTCCAGTCTATCATTGATGGGCATTTGGGCTGGTTCCAGGTCTTTGCTATTGTAAACAGTGCTGCAATGAACATTCGTGTGCATGTGTCCTTACAGCAGAATGATTTATAATCCTTTGGATATATATACCCAGTAATGGGATTGCTGGGTCAAATGGAATTTCTATTTCTAGGTCCTTGAGGAATCGCCACACTGTCTTCCACAATGGGTGAACTAATTTACACTCCCACCAACAGTGTAAAGTGTTCCTATTTCTCCACATCCTCTCCAGCATCTGTTGTCACCAGGTTTTTTAATGATTGCCATTCTAACTGGCATGAGATGATATCTCAATGTAGTTTTGATTTGCATTTCTCTAATGACCAGTGATGATGAGCATTTTTTCATATGTTTGTTGGCCTCATGTATGTCTTCTTTTGTAAAGTGTCTGTTCATACCCTTCGCCCACTTTTGAATGGGCTTGTTTCTTTTTTTCTTGTAACTCTGTTTTAGTTCTTTGTAGATTCTGAATATCAGCCCTTTGTCAGATGGGTAGACTGCAAAAATTTTTTCCCATTCTGTTGGTTGCCGATTCCCTCTAATGACTGTTTCTTTTGCCATGCAGAAGCTGTGGAGTTTGATTAGGTCCCATTTGTCTATTTTAGCTTTTGTTGCCAATGCTTTTGGTGTTTTGGTCATGAAGTCCTTGCCTACGCCTATGTCCTGAATGGTTTTGCCTAGATTTTCTTCTAGGGTTTTTATGGTGTTAGGTCTTATGTTTAAGTCTTTAATCCATCTGGAGTTAATTTTAGTGTAAGATGTCAGGAAGGGGTCCAGTTTCTGCTTTCTGCACATGGCAAGCCAGTTTTCCCAACACCATTTATTAAACAGGGGAATCCTTTCCCCATTGCTTGTTTTTGTGAGGTTTGTCAAAGATCAGATGGTTGTAGATGTGTGGTGTTTCTTCTGGGGTCTCTATTCTATTCCATTGGTCTGTGTCTCTGTTTTGGTACCAGTACCATGCTGTTTTGATTACTGTAGCCTTGTAGTATAGTTTGAAGTCTGGTAGTGTGATGCCTCCAGCTTTGTTCTTTTTGCTTAGAATTGACTTGGCTATGCGGGCACTCTTTTGGTTCCATATGAAGTTTAAGGTGGTTTTTTTCCAGTTCTGTGATGAAGGTCATTGGTAGCTTGATGGGGATAGTGTTGAATCTGTAAATTACTTTGGGCAGTATGGCCATTTTCATAATATTGATTCTTCCTAACCGTGAGCATGGAATGTTTCTCCATCTGTTTGTGTCCTCTCTTATTTCGTTGAGCAGTGGTTTGTAGTTCTCCTTGAAGAGGTCCTTTATGTTCCTTGTTAGTTGTATTACTAGGTATTTTATTCTCTTTGTAGCAATTGTGAATGGCAATTTGTTCTTGATTTGGCTCTCTTTAAGTCTGTTTTGGTGTATAGGAATGCTTGTGATTTTTGCACATGTATTTTGTATCCTGAGACTTTGCTGAAGTTGCTTATCAGTTTCAGGAGATTTTGGGCTGAGACGATGGGGTCTTCTAAATATACAATCATGTCGTCTGCAAATTGAGATAATTTAACTTCCTCCTTTCCTATTTGAATACCCTTTATTTATTTCTTTTTCTTGCTGATTGCTCTGGCTAGAACTTCCAATATTATATTGAATAGGAGTGGTGAGAGAGGGCATGCTTGTCTACTGCCGGATTTCAAAGGGAATGCTTCCAGTATTTGCCCATTCAATATGATATTGGCTGTGGCATTTTTCATAAATAGCTTTTATTATTTTGAGATACGTTCCATCAATACCTAGTTTATTGAGGGTTTTTAGCATAAAGGGCTGTTGAATTTTGTCAAAGGCCTTCTCTTAATCAATTGAGATAATCATGTGGTTTTTGTCTTTGATTCTGTTTATGTGGTGAATTACGTTTATAGATTTGCATATGTTGAACCAGCCTTGCATCCCTGGGATGAAGCCTACTTGATCATGGTGGATAAGCTTTTTAATGTGCTGTTGCAATCGGTTTGCCAGTATTTTATTGAAGATTTTTGCATCTATGTTCATCATGGATATTGGCCTGAAGTTTTCTTTTCTTGCTGAGTCTCTGCCAGGTTTTGGTATCAGGATGATGTTGGTCTCATAAAATGATTTGGGGAAGGATTCCCTCTTTTGGATTGTTTGGAATAGTTTCAGAAGGAGTGGTACCAGCTCCTCTTTGTATGTCTGGTAGAATTCGGCTGTGAACCCATCTGGACCTGGGCTTTTTTTTTGGTTGGTAGGCTATTAATTGCTGCCTCAACTTCAGCCCTTGTTATTGGTCTATTCAGGGTTTCGACCTCTTCCTGGTTTAGGCTTGGGAGGATGCAAGTGTCCAGGAATTTATCCATTTCTTCCAGGTTTACTAGTTTATGTGCATAGAGTTGTTTGTAATAATCTCTGATGATGGTTTGTATTTCTGTGGAATCAGTGGTGATATCCCCTTTATCATTTTTTATTGCACCTATTTGATTCTTCTCTCTTTTCTTTTTTATTAATCTGGCTAGTGGTCTGTCTATTTTGTTGATCTTTTTGAAAAACCAGCTCCTGGATTTATTGATTTTTTGAAGGGTTTTTTTGTGTCTCTATCTCCTTCAGTTCTGCTCTGATCTTAATTATTTCTTGTCTTCTGCTAGCTTTTGAGTTTTTTGGTCTTGCTCCTCTAGCTCTTTCAATTTTGACGATAGGGTGTCGATTTTAGATCTTTCCTTGCTTCTCATGTGGGCATTTATTGCTATATATTTTCCTCTAGACACTGCTTTAAATGTGTCCCAGAGATTCTGGTATGTTGTGTCTTCATTCTCGTTGGTTTTGAAGAACATCTTTATTTCTGCCTTCATTTCATTGTTTATCCAGTCAACATTCAAGAGCCAGTTGTTCAGTTTCCATGAAGCTGTGAGGTTCTGAGTTAGTTTCTGAATTCTGAGTTCTAACTTGATTGCACTGTGGTCTGAGAGACTGTTTGTTATGATTTCCGTTCTTTTGCATTTGCTGAGGAGTGATTTACTTCCAATTATGTGGTCAGTTTTAGAGTAGGTGTGATGTGGTGCTGAGAAGAATATATATTCTGTGGATTTGGGGTGGAGAGTTGTGTAAATGTCTATTAGATTTGCTTGGTCCAGGTCTGAGTTCAAGTCCTGGATATCCTTGTTAATTTCTCTCCTCATTGATCTGTCTAATATTGACAACGGGGTGTTCAAGTCTCCCACTATTATTGTGTGGGTGTCTAAGTCTCTTTGTAAGTCATTAAGAACTTGCTTTATGTATCTGGATGCTCCTGTGCTGGGTGCGTATATATTTAGGATCGTTAGCTCTTCTTGTTGCATTGATCCTTTTACCATTATGTAATGTCCTTCTTTGTCTCTTTTGATCTTTGTTGGTTTAAAGTCTATTTTATCAGAGAGGAGAATTGCAACTCCAGCTTTTTTTTGCTCTCCATTTGCTTGGTAAATCTTTCCTCCATCCCTTTATTTTGAGCCTTTGTCTATCTTTGCATGTGAGATGGGTTTCCTGGATACAGCACACCAACGGGTTTTGGCTTTTTATCCAATTTGCCACTCGGTGTCTTTTGATAGGGGCGTTTAGCCCATTTACATTTAGGGTTAATATTGTTATGTGTGAGTTTGATCCTGCCATTTTGATGCTAGCTGGCTGTTTTGCCCATTAGTTGATGCAGTTTCTTCATTGTGTTGATGGTCTTTACCATTTGGTATGTTTTTGGAGTGGCTGGTACTGGTTGTTCCTTTCTATGTTTAGTGCTTCTTTCAGGAGCTCTTGTAAAGCAGGCTTGGTGGTGATGAAATCTCTGAGTACTTGCTTGTTCGTAAAGGATTTTATTTCTCCTTCACTTATGAAGCTTAGTTTGGCTGGATATGAAATTCTGCGTTGAAAGTTCTTTTCTTTAAGGATGTTGAATATTGGCCCCCACTCTTCTGGCTTGTAGGGTTTCTGCTGAGAGATTCGCTTTGAGTCTGATGGGCTTCCCTTTGTGGGTAACCCGATCTTTCTCTCTGGCTGCCCTTAGCATTTTCTCCTTCATTTCAACCCTGGTGAATCTGACGATTATGTGCCTTGTGGTTGCTCTTCTTGAGGAATATCTTTGTGGTGTTCTCTGTATTTCCTGGACTTGAATATTGGCCTGCCTTGCTAGGTTGGGGAAGTTTTCCTGGATAATATGCTGAAGAGTATTTTCCAGCTTGGATTCATTCTCTCCATCACATTCAGGTACACCTATCAAACGTAGATTAGGTCTTTTCACATAGTCCCATATTTCTTGGAGACTTTGTTCATTCCTTTTACCCTTTTTTCTCTAATCTTGCCTTCTTGTTTTATTTCATTGGGTTGATCTTCGACCTCTGATATCCTTTCTTCTGCTTGGTCAATTTGGCTGTTGAAACTTGTGTATGCTTTGTGAAGTTCTCCTGTTGTGTTTTTCAGCTCCATCAATTCACTTATATTCCTCTCTAAGTTGTTTATTCTCCTTAGCATTTCGTCAAGTCTTTTTTTTCAAAGTTCTTAGTTTCTTTGCATTGGGTTAGAACATGTTCTTTTAGCTCAGTGAAGTTTCTTATTACCCACCTTCTGAAGCCTGTTCTGTCAATTCATCACACTCATTGTCCATCCAGCCTTGTTCCCTTGCTGGTGAGGAGTTGTGATCCCTTGTAGGAGGAGAGGTGTTCTGGTTTCAGGTATTTTCATCCTTTTTGTGCTGGTTTCTTCCCATCTTTGTGGATTTATCCACCTGTCGTCTTTGTAGTTATTGGCTTTCAGATTGGGTCTCTGAGTGGACATCCAGTTTGTTGATGATGAAGTTATTTCTTTCTGTTTCTTAAGTTTTCCTTCTAACAGTCAGACCCCTCTGCTGTAGGACTGCTGAGGTCCACTCCAGGCCCTGCTTGCCTGGGGGATCACCTACAGCAGCTGCAGAACAGTAAGGGTTGCTGCCAGTTTCTTCTGCTATCTTTGTCGCAGAAGGATACCTGCCCGATGTCAGTCTGAGCTCTCCTTTGTGAGGTGACTCTGGATATACGGGGGTCAGGGAGCTGCTTGAGGAGACAGTCTGTCCTTTATAGGAGCTCAAGTGCTGCGCTGTGAGCTCCATTGTTCATTCAGAGCTGCTGGGCAGGTACGTTTAAGTCTGCTGCAGCAGAACTCATAAACTCCCCCCCCTTTTTTTCCCCCAGCTGCTCTGTCCCAGGGAGTTAGGGCTTTGTTTATAAGTTTCTGTCATGCTGCTGCCTTTTTTCAGGGCTGCCCTGCCCAGCGAGGAGGCAGCCTAGTCACTGTCTGCCTGCAGAGGCTTTGCTGAGCTGCTGTGGGCTCTGCCCAGCTGCCGTGTGAACTTTCCTGCAGTCCTGTTTATACGGGTATAGTTAGAACTGCCTCGGCAATGGCGGCCCACCTCTGTAGTGGCGGACTCTCTCTGTAATGGTGGGCTGCCTCAGCAATGGCGGGCTGCCTCAGCAATGGCGGACTACATCCATAGTGGTGGACTGCCCCGGTAATGGCGGACGCCCCTCCCCCCACAGAGCTGGACTGTCCCAGGTTCAGCTGTGCTTGCTGTGAAACTCTCAATCCAGAGTATTTCAGATTGCTGTTTTTTTGGGGGAGGGACCAGCCGAGCCTGATCACCTGGCTCCCTGCGTCAGACCCCCTTTTTTTTTCAGTTGAAAGGGTGACTCTGTCTCCCAGGTGTTCCAGTTGCCTATTGAAAAGGTGCCGGAATCTGTGTGATTTCCCGTGCGGTGACCCACTGCACCAGCTGAAACAGCGGCGCTGAGATTTGTGGCGCTTTTCTGTCTAGGAATCTCCTGGCCTGGCTCCCCTATTTCAGTCCCCTTTTTTATCAGTTGAATGGGCGACTCTGTCTCCCCAGGAGCTCCAATCACCAGCTAAAATGGTGCCTAGACCTGTGTATTTTGTGTAGAGACCCGCGGTGCTGGGGTGCTGGCCAAAACAGCTGTGCTGGCTGAAACAGCTGTGCTGGCGACCCGTGGGGCTCCTCTGCCTGGGAATCTCCTGTTCTGTGGGCAATAAAAATCTGTCTGTAAATGTGGCATCCACTCACCCTCCGTGCTTTCACTGGGAGCTGCAATCCTGAGCTGCTCCTAATCGGCCATCTTGGATCCTCTACCGATTCTAAATACTAAAGCAAAATCTGCAATGGATATTAAACAAAACATCTTTAACTGAATGATAAAAATGTATTCAAAACTTGTGGGAAGCAATTAAACCTCCATTTATAGAGAAATGTATATCCTTAGAAGGATATAAATATGAAAATTAATGAGCTTAGTATCCATCTCAAGAAATTAGGAAAACATCACCATTAAGAACAAAATAAACGCAGGAAAGTAGAAGGAAAAGCTTATAGCAAAGATAAGTGTAGAAATTAATGAAAAGAAAACCAAACATAAAATAGAAGGGATGAGCAAAGCCAAATTTGGCTTATTGAAAAGACTAGCAAAATGGATAATACAGTGGTTTTAAAGAAGATGTAAGTAAACAAAGTTAGGAATGAAAAAGAGGACATCAACATCAGAGCCAAAGACAGAGAAAAAAAAGAGGATAAGCACAACAATTTAATGATAGAATACTTGAAAGTTTAGATAGAATCAACAAATTCATATAAAAACCCAACTTTACAAAAATGAATGTAAGAGATAGAAATTCTAGTAGTCTTATAATTATTTAAAATACTGAATTCAAAAAAATGTTTCCACAAAGAAAACATCACAGGCATCTTCTATAAACATTTCAGCAAGAAATTACATTAACCTTACAAAAGCTATTCCAGAAAATAAAAAAGAGGGGAGTCCCCAACTCATTTTAATGAGGCTAGCATAACCTTGATACTAAAACCTAACATAGACACATGAAAAATGAAAATAACAGGCTGATTCCACTCGTGAACATAAATTTAAAGATATAAAACATAGTATTAGCAAACTGAATCCTGTAATATACATCATGCATAAAACATTTTGATGGAGTTGGCTTTATTCCAAGACAGCAAGATGACCTTTATATTTGAAAACAAGTCAATGTAATTCACCAGATTAACAGCAAGGAGAAAGATCATAAGATCATCTCAACAGATTTAGAAAGAATATTTGATAAAATTTCACTTATAATAAAAAATCTATCAGCAAACTAGGAATAGAAGGGAACTCACTCTGACGAGAGGAATCTACAAAAACTACAATCAACACTCTATTTAATGGGGAAATACTGAATCCTTTCATCTACTCTTTCCAAAGATTAGGAATGAGGCAAGAATGTCTACCCTCCCCACTTCTATTCAACATTGTTGTGGAAGTCCTAGCCAGAGCAGTAGGTTAAGAAAAATAAAGAGAATGCATGAAAGGAATAAACAAAAGTCTTAGTATTTAAAGAGGGTAGGATTATGTACATAAACTATCCAAAAGAATCTGCAGATAAAATATTAGACTTAATAAGAGTTTAGCTGGACACAAAGACTGTATAAAACTCAATCATGTTTCTATATATTGGCAACAGACCCCCACACAAAAAAACATTAAAGCATGCTACTGAAATGTATCTAGAAATATCAAACACCCAGAAATAAGTCTACTAAAACATCTACACAACTTCGAGAAAACTATTAAATATTATTGAAAGAAAGCAAAGAAGTTCTAAATAAATATAGGGACATACCATGTTCACAGCTTGAAGATTCAATATTACAAAGATATTGGTTCTCAAAGTGATCTATAGATTCAGTGTAATTCCAATTAAGTCCCAACTGGTTTGTTTTTATTTTTTAGAATTACAATGTGATTCTAAAATTTATATGGAAATGTAAAGGAGAAAAGAAAGTATATAGTGTCTCCTCAAGGCTTATTATGAAGCTACAGTTATTAAGACTGTGTAGTACTGGCACAAGGATAGAGACATATAGCAATGGAAGAGATGTGAGAATCCAGAAACAGACCATGCATGCGTGGATATTGATTTATGATAACAATGACATTGCAGAGCAGTGGAGAGAGGTCTCGTCAATAAATGGTATGGGAAAATTGGTTATCCATATTAAAAAAAATAAACTTGACCTTTACCGTACCTCATAACAAAAATCAAATCCAGATGTGCTGTGTATCCAAATAAGAAATGTAAAACAATGAAACTTTACAAAGATAAGCTAAGACAATAGCTTCATGACTTTGAGGGGTAGTGAGAGTTTTTTATATAGCCCACAAATCCTGCTAAACAAAAAGGAAAAGACTACATTAAAATATAGGACTTCATCAAAAGATACCATAAAGAGAGAGGGAAGGGTGAAGTGAAAAGATGGAAGAAGATCCTTAACACACATACACCAGACAAAGGGTCCAGATCCAAAGTCAATAAAGGACTTCTCCAAGTCAATATGAAAAAGGCAAGCAACTCATAGAAAGCTGAGCAAAGGTCTTGAACGAGCACCTCACAAATTATGACATCCAGATGTCTAATAAACATACTAAAACATATTAAAAGTTGATCAGTCTCATTAGTAATAGGAGAGATGAAATGTCAAATCACAGAAAGGTGTCATTAAATACCCATCAGAAAAGAATAGCTGAAGTTAAAAAATCTGACACTATCAAATATTGGTGAAGAAGTGGAACAATAAGAACTGCTCAACATTGCTGGTGGGAGTACGACATTGGTGCAACCACTATGGAAAATAGGAATCACGTAGTAGAGTTGAAGATACTCTTAGCTTATGATCCAGCAATTCATTTCTTAGATATATACCCCAAATAAATGTATAGCTGTACTCAAGGATAGATAAAAGAATGCTTACTAACAGCTTATAATAAATATGGTATATTCATATACTGGAATATTATGCAACAGTAGAAGTGAACATTTTAATTGTGTGTAATTACATTATACACAACAACCAGGATAAATTAAAATGAGTTTACTCTTAGCCTAGAAATTAATTTTACTTTGTGTATGTGTGTTTTTTTTTAGTACTTAGTATGTGTCACACTTTGTTCTAAGTGTTGAGGATACAATAGTGAACAAAACAAAGTCCCTGCTTGAGTAGAATTTAGATTTTAGTGACAGAATACAAACAGTGGATCAATAAATATGTAACATGTTTGATGATATAGAGGGAAATACAGGGTAAGAAAATAGAGATATTCTAGTGCAGCAGTTGGAGGATCTGTGGGGATTGATATTTTATATATAGGGGAATATTCTCTAATCAGTTCATTGACATTTAAGCAGAGACTTTAAGGAAGTGAGGGAGCGGGTCATGTAGCTATCTGTGGGAAGAGCATTCTGGGCTGAAGGAACATCAGATGCAAAGGTACTAAGGCCTGGTTTGTTGGAGAAAGAACAATAAGATTAGGGTTACTGGTGTGTTATAAGCAAGGGATGGAGTGGTTAGAGATGAGCTTGGAGTCATTGTGTAGGGCTTTGTAGACCATTGTAAAACAATTTGGCTTTAAAAAAAATTGAGAGGAGATGCTATTAGAAGTTTGTGAGCAGAAGAATTAACAGAGTCTGTCTAGTTATGTTCACACAAAACCCTGTACATGAATATTTATAACTACTTTATTTGCAATAGTCAAGAACTAGGATCATTCCAGATGTCTTTCAACAGGACATGTATAGTCTCAGCTGCTTAGGAGGCTGAGGCAGGAGGATTGCTTGAGCCAAGGAGTTCAAGACCAACCTAGGCAACATAGCAAGACAAAAACAAAGAAACCAAACAAAAAAAATTTGAATGGTTAAATTGTGGTACACATATGCCATACAATCCAATAAAAAGCAATGAATTACTTAAAAATTTTTTTGAGACAAGGTCTCATTTTGTTTCCTGGGCTAGAGTGCAATGGTGTGATCATGGCTCACTGCAGCCTTGGTCTCCCAGGTTCAGGTGATCCTCCCACCGCAGCCTCCAAAGTAGCTTTGACCACAGGCAAACCTGGCCACCTGATTTATTTTTATTTTTATTTTTATTTTTATTAGGGACAAGATCTTGCTATGCTACTCAGGCTGGTCTGAAACTCCTGAGCTCAAGCAATCCTACCTGCCTTGGCCTCCCAAAGTGCTGGGATTACAAGCATGAGCTTTTTTGCCCAGCCAAAGCAATGAATTATTGATACACACAGTAACTTGGATGAATCTCTAGGGATTAATGCTCGATAATAAAAGCCAAATCCAAAATTTTTGATTTGGGTGGAGACCACATAGACATTCATTTTATGGTATTTTATTAAATTATACACTGATCTTTAAGTATTTTTTGAATGAGTTATTTTTAACAATAAAATATGTTTTAAAGTTCTAGCATTTTAGAAATACAGATATGTGTTGCTTAATGATGGGGATATACTCTGAGAAATGCATTATTAGGTGACTTCATCATTGTATGAACACCATACAGTATACTTACACAAACCTAGATGCTACAGCTTGTTGCAACAGCCATCATAAGAAAGAACCAAACCAATCTGATAGACCTAAAAAACATACTACAAGAATTACATAATGCAATCACAAGTATTAACAGCAGAATAGACCAAGCTGAGGGAAGGAATCTCAGGCTTGATGACCGACTCTCTGAAATAGCTCAGTCAGACAAAAATAAAGAAAAAAAAAATGAACAAAACCTCAGAAAAATATGGGGTTATGGAAAGAGAGCAAATCTATGGCCCATTGGCATTCCTGAAAGAGATGGGAGAAAGCAAGCAACTTGGAAAACATATTTCAGGATATTTTTCATGAAAACATCCATCCCAAACCTTGCTAGAGAAGCCAACATTCAAATCCAAGAAATGCAGAGAACCCCTGCGAGATATTATATAATACAAGAAGACCATCCTTAAGACATATAATCATCAGAGTCTCCAAAGTGAAATGAAAGAAAAAATATTAAAGACAGCTAGAGAGAAGAGGCAAGTCACCTACAAAGGGAATCTAATCAGGCTAATAGTGGATTTTTCAGCAGAAATCCTACAACACAGGAAAGACTGAGGGGCTATATTCAGCATTCTTAAAGGAAAAAAATTTCAACCAATAATTTTATATCCAGCCAGACTAAGCTTCATAAGTGAAGGAGAAATAAGATCCTTTTCAGACAAGCAAATGCTGAAGGAATTTGTTATCACCAGACCTGCTTTACAAGGGATCCTGAAAGGAGCACTAAATATGAAAAAGAAAGACTGCTACCAACCACCAAAAAAACACAGTTAAGTACACAAACCAATGACAGACACTATAAAGCAATCACACAAATAATCCCAGCACTTTGGGATGCTGAGGGGGGCAGATCATGAGGTCAGGAGATCGAGACCATCCTGGCTAACACAGTGAAACCCTGTCTCCACTAAAAATACAAAAATTAGCTGGGTGTGGTGGTGGGCGTCTGTAGTCCCAGCTACTCTGGAGCCTGAGAAGGAGAATTGTTTGAACATGGGAGGCAGAGGTTGCGGTGAGCCAAGATCGCACCATTGTACTCCAGCCTGAGCAACAAGAGCAAAACTCCATCTCAAGAAAAACCCCCAAAAACAAAAAAACAAAAAACAATTTCTTTCTTCAATAGTAAATTATCCTTAGCTTACTGTAACATTTATTATCATTTTCAAGTATTAGGTGCTGTATATAATTATATGTGCTGTATTTTTATACAACTGGCAGCACAGTAGGTTTGTTTACACCAGCATCACCACAAAGACATGAGTAATGTGTTGCACTGTGACATTATGATGGCAGTGTCACTAGGTAATAAGAATTGTTATCATCTTATGGCGCCACCATTCTATATGCATTCCATCATTGACTGAAATGTCATTTGTTTGGCTGAGCCAGGTGGATTGTAGGAAATGAGAGGCTGAAGGGGCGCCAGGGGATTCTGCACACGATTGATTCCCACAACATCCCTACAAGTTGGACATTGGCATGCCTGTTTTATAGGTGAATTAACTGAGATTTCAAGATGTTGTCACTTATCTGAGTTTACACAGTTAGTTTGTGGCTGAGCCAGAATTAGAATCAAGATCTAGATCTGTCCTGCTAAATGATACACCCATCCTCCTGCTCCCCCAAGCCTTCATTCACAAATACTCTACTCTTTGCCAGTAGCACATTGATGATTGCCAGAAATGCTGTGGCTTCAATGGACTCATCTCTGGCTGGCAGGGTTTGACAGTGAGGTAGTTATCTGCAGTGTCTGGGCTCTGCAGAGGCTCTGCTAGCTCTCTTCTGCCCAGTCTGTGCTGGCTCCAGCTTCTGGTGTGTGGCAGAGAGATCTTTCCACCTCCTTTCTCCTATTCCACAGGCTCAAGAAAAGAAAGTGCTGCTGTCTGATGTTGAAGCATCTTCCAATCCCTGCAGAGCCCCCTGATTTCCAGTGTCTCTTGTTTTGGAGATTCAATCCAGGCCATGTGTTTATAAATAGCCTCATGGCAGGTGGCGCCCTGCTGGCTGGTGGAGTCTGCCTGGAGAGGATTATACCTGTACTTTCAACAATGGCCTCCTTGCCCAGCAAAGCCCTCCGCACAGACCCCTGCCCCTTGGCCCTTCTGTTTGTTTTGCTTTGCACTGACCTGAAATAGATACCTTCATGGGTCCCTGCAGCGGGGCAGACAGGGGTTGGGACATGTAGGGACAAATGGTTGTGCCCACCTGTAGGTCAAGGGTCAGGATCAGCAGGGCAGCCCTGTCAGTGCTTCAAAAGCAGAGACCTCAGTCCTCCTGGGCTTTGCCCATGGATCAGTGACCAGCTGCCCTGCAGGTGCGCCCAGCTATTGATGTCCTGTGACCAGGATGGGGGTAGTGCTGGGCTATGTGGGGATGGCTTACCTGGGGGATTACAGCACAGCCACAGGTGTCTACTCAATGCCAAGGAAGAGAGGCTGGGCTGGGGCCTCACATGCACAGAGTAGGGTGGGGGGAGCAGGCAGGGGCACCCAAGAAAGAACATCCACTCACTGGCTGTTCCTTGGCTGAATTTCATGGGACTACTTGCTAATTCTTGGCCATGTTTTGAGAAAAACTTCTGGGAAGATTACAGATTTGAATGTGTTCTTTTTTATATCCCAATATAAAATAATTCTATTAGATTATAGTTAAATAAGTCATTGCTTACCAAGTGGTTCTTTTAGAAAAAGTCAAAGGAGGGGCTTAGAAGAGCTGTGTGTGTGTGTGTGTGTGTGTGTGTGTGTGTGTGTGTGTGTGTTATTTGCATGTGCATTAGGTGGGGCTTGTGCTGAACAAAATCCAACATAGAAGGACAGTGGAAGGGCACCTTATCTGTGAATTCACACAAGAAACATTCACTGCACACCTACTACATGCCAGGATCACAGAGGGTACAGAGAGCTTGTTATTCATTCATTCATTTTGCCAGTGGATCAACCAACCAACCAACCAACGCTTCCAGAGTGACTATTGTGTCCCATATTCTGAACTGGGCACTAAGAATTAAAAAACAAACCAACCCAAACCAGACAACTGCAGCTTTCCCTTCAAAGTCTCTCAGTCCCGTGGTTGAGATAGAAATAGAAACATAATTGCAAGCGGCTATAAAGCAACTTTATTAAGCCATAACAGGGTGCCTGGGGAGGGATGCCATCAAGTAAACTGTAATTGAAGTAGGTCTTATGGGATGCAGAGGAGTTTTCTCGGGGCACAGAGGGAGAAGGGAGCTCTAGGCAGACATAAAGACCAAAGCATTTGGGGATCTGAAAGTTGATGGGCAAAGTGAGAAGGGTCTCAGGGCAATGATGCAGCTGGAGGGTGAGGTTGAGAACATGGTCTGGGGCTGACTGTGTAGGGTTTGGTAAGCAGCTGTGTTAAAGCATTTTAACTTTATCTGGAGGACAAGAGACAGCAGGGCTGAATTTTAAGCACAGAAGCCACCTGAGAAGATTTGAATGTGGAAGGCTCACATGGGCAGAGGCAGGGAGGAGGGTCTGGAGGGGACCTGACTGCAAGGGACTGAGAATCATTAGGTGCTTTCAATACCAGAGGATGGAAAGCAGAAGTTCCCTAGGAATGGCCTGTTTCTAGACCCCTGGCTGAGGAGAGGTGGCAACAGGATGGCCCATCAAGGTGTTGAGGGGCAGACTTCAAAGGCACAGGTTAAGGCTGTGTGGCTGTGTCCGGGGGTAGGCAGATCCTGATGAAGGTAAGTCTGCAGCTAAGAAAGTGTATGGAGGATGAGTGGGTGACCCTGGACCCTTGAGGGAGCCCCAGGTGAGCCTGCTTCCTAGCATCCAGGCAGGAAAGCAGGTCATTATCTGCCTTTGGGGTCTCCAGAGGCTTGAGAGATCCATGCCTCAAGAGGACCAGCCCATCCAGTCTGCCATTTGTTTCATTCAGTGAACATTAATTGAACACCTACTATATGCTAGGTCCTTTTCTAGACACTGGGATCATGGGACAAGCAAGATGAACAGGTTTTCTACCCTCATGTTTGGGCAGTCGAGGAAATTCAGGTGATTAAAGGAGTGGTAATGCTGATGCTAATGCTAACATTTGAGTGCTTACCACGTGCCAGGCACAGTTCTAAATACTTTTTAAGAATTAACTTACTTAATCCTCATAGTTTAACCCTTTGAGGGAAGTACTATTATTATACCCATTTTATAGATGAAATAACTAAGGTACAGGGTAATTCTTCCATGTTCAAACAGCTTGTAGGTGGCAAGAATTAAGATTTGAATGCAAACGTGTCCTGTGCCAGAGTTTCTGGTCTTAACTATCATATAACACTACCTTTCCTTGGGAATGGCTCCCGCATGAACCTCTCCAGGGTGCTCCAATAGCTTTAAACTAATTCAGATTCCTTAGCCTGCCTCCAGGTCCTCTGTGATCCAGAGTGAAGTCTCAGCCCCACTCTGTTCCTCCTCACTCTGCCCACCACCATTCTGTTCATGGCTCCCCTCGCCTGCCACGCTGGGCCGCACTGCCCTGCCTTTGTCCATACTTTTCACTTGGGAGAGAGTGAGAGGCAAGTGGGTTCGCTTTTCCAGGCCCAGCTCAAATGTTGCATCCCTTGAGGAAGCCCAGCTGACCTCTGCAGGCGAAGTGATTCCTTCCCTGAGCACCAGTGGTGTTGGTTCATCCCTTGGTTAAAGCCCATTCTAACAGACATTATATAGACTTGCCTGTGCTTCTGTCTTCTCCACTAAACTGTCAGTATTTTAAAGGTGAGGCAGAGTCCAAGTTATCCTTGTGTCCTCCACAGGTTTAAGTAAGGTGCCAAGCAGCACATAATACCAAATACTAACTGCAGAATTAAACAACCAGCATAATTTTGCTGAGTACTTACCATGTGCTCAGAAGGAATGACCACCCTATCCTCAAAGACTTTATGCATATTAAATTAATTAATTTCATTCTGCCACCTATTCCACTAAGGACCGTGGTGGATCGGATTCTTGGGGGAAGTATGTCTATCTTAGCGATAAGACAACTAAGGCAGAGAAAACTGAAGTAATTTTCTCATGTTCACACAGCTTATCTTCTTCACTTTGAAGCATGTCTTGCTCCAAGGTGGCTAGCAGGTATTTGGCATACAGTAGGTACAAACTAAAAAAAAAAAAAGTAGAGAGGATAAATGAATCTACTTGAAAAGATAATTTTAAATATATTTAGCAGCTACTTGGAAAAAATATCTTAATTGAGTTGGAAAATGAGTCAAAAAATTCCAAAGTAAGTTGGAAAACTCACTTTAGCAGAAGTCTGGAGGATAGAATGGATGGGGCCACAAAATACAAAGGGATTGGGAATTACTGGCTTATTTGAACTCCAAATGACAGAACAGCGAAGGTTTTCCTGGATAGAAGATAGGGCCATGGCTTTGGGAGGACTGAAGAGGTCACGGGGGCTTCCTGGGAAGTTCCTTAGGTGGGCTCTGATGTTAGATAGGTTGAGAAAGGCAGGAAGGGTGCTCAAAACCGTCCAGCTCTGGCAGGGCCATGCACCTGGATTTTCTTTCTCTGTTCCCTGAGGGTAGCAGACATATTTTGTGCCACACCCAAATCCCTTGGACCTTTTCATCTCAATGTACTCCAGCTGATTTTCAACTCCAGCTTAGGAGAGCAGCAGACGTGATCTAGGAAGAGCAATAAGACTGGCAGGAGAGAAAGTGGAAACAGATCATGTCCAGGCTAGCACGGGCCACATGCTGTGTAGATCAAGGGTAGGGCTTTGAGTTTTACTCTGAGATGGAAATACGGGAGGGAGAGTGAGCAGGGAGGCGTGGTTGATAGAATAATGTGCTGCTATGTGGATTCACACTGTAGCAGTCAATGGTGGAAGTGGAGACACCTGATGGGGGCCTTTGTAGTGATCCAGGTGAGAAGGCTTGGTGCTTGAGCCAGTGTGGAGTGATGGAGGTGATGAGAAAAGTGGTTACAGTATGGATGGATTTAGAAGAGAGCTCACAGGATTGAATAATTCTAAGGGTTTGGGCCTGAACAAGTGGAAGAATGAAGATACCATTAACTAAGGTGAAAAGACAATGGAAACCTCGGGTTTAGGGCTACTTTGGACATACTAAATTTGAGATGCTAGTCATCAAATCCTCACCGCTTCCTGCTAGGTGTTATTACCTACTTTCAACCAACGAGGAACCTGGAATTCATGGAAGAGAAGCTGCTTCCTTGAAGTCACACAGCTAGTGAGTGGTGGGCATGGGAGGTTTATAAGCCTGCTTCACACCAAAGCTCCTTCACAGCTACCGTGTTTTTCCTGTCTTGTGGGAAGCTGGCTTTCCTCGTGTTTGTCTTAAACTTCCCTCTCTCAAGCCACTTCTCCTACTCCCAGAGCCCCCACATTGTGGACAGTCCCCTTCTTACAGGACTACTTTTAGTCTCACCGACTCCTCAGTGGCTTTTCCCATCATCACTGAGTTTGAGACTCCACAGTGGAGTGTCATTTCTGTTATTTTATGTGCCTGTGGTTGTTCTGTCTGCTTCTCTCCAACTCATTATTGGTCATGGATTTCTTGTCTTTGGTTCCTGGTTTAGCTCAGGAACCCACCCTAAAGTTAATGTTGTTACTTGGGGAAATGCCATTCAATAGTCTGTTCCTAACCAGTTTCCAGGAATGCCCATGAACAAATGAAGGGCTTGGGGGGAGAGGTGTCAAGCTCGTATGCCCCTTTGCCACCTGTTGGCCTCTGCAGAGACTTGATTCTCCCACCATCTCTGTGTAAAAAGGCTCAGCTATTCTGTCTGGATCTAGAGGCTTTCAACTCCAAATGTCTCTGTGATGCGAAAGAGAAAAAAAGTGTTAAATGGCCTCACCTGCCAGTACTCAGTGATAGTTACAGAAATCCTCGTGTGTGGCTATTAGATGGATTGCTGAGTTAGTGAGAGGAGGAGCTCGGGGCCTGTGCCTCTGGGAGACCAGAATTTCTCAGAAGACTGGAAGAGAAGATCAGAAGGCAGCAAATCTCAGGGTAAACTTAAACGGTGTCTGAGACAGATCTCAATCAATTTAGAAAGTTTATTTTGCCAAGATTAAGGAGGTGCTGATGACACAGCTTCAGGAGGTCCTGACGACATGTGCCCAAGGTGGTCAGGGTACAGCTTGCTTTTATACATTTTAGGGAGACATGAGACATCAATCAATCTGTGTAAGATGTACCTTGATTCAGTCTGGTAAGACAAGACAACTTGAGGTGGGTGGGGAGGGACGGGTTCCAGGCCATAAGCAGATAAGAAACAAAAAGTTATATTCTTCTGAGGCCTTGATCAGCCTTCCACTGAAAACACAATTTAGTCTGGCTCAGTGAGTCTCGTTTTTACGTAAACAGTAGGGCAGAGGAAGCACTCCGATATGCATTTGTCTCAGGTGAGCCTCAGAGGGATGACTGAGTTCTCTTTGTCCTTTGTCCACAAGGAATTTCCTTGTGGGCAATTTGTGAGGGAGGTATGTAACTTCTTATCGTTGTAGCTATCTTATTTATGAATAAAATGGGAGGCAAGTTTGCCTGACATAGTTTTCAACTTGACTTTTCCTTTGGCTTACTGATATTGGGGTCCTGAGATTTATTTTCTTTTCATAGGTGCTAGAATGGAAGGTGAGAACTGAGGAGCTGGAAGGAGAGACGGCTGATGCTGAGTCCTCAGAGGTGGCTTCTGGAAGAAACAGACGAGCTGAGACGGTTCAAACAGGTAGGAGTGAAGGCATTCCAGGCTGGGAGCAGAGCATGAGCAAAGGCAGGGAGATTCCTGGCAATGACTATAAGCCCTGAAAATGCTGTGACAGTTTCCCCGATCAATGGCAGCAGCTCCAGAGTTTGCACACAGGAGGGATTAGGAGGCAATCTTGATGAAGGGGAGTGCGTTTTTATAGCATACACACAGTTTCTTCTTGGATTGTTCTGATTGGGAGTGGAAAATAGGGGAAGAGGGTAGAGAAATCTGCTGTGGGATGAGGGTGGAGGTGAGGGCCCATGGTTCACAGTGTTTCAATACAGTTGTTGCACATTTAAAAATTAATTGTAAAACTTTAACACACACACACACACACACACACACACACACACACAGTGTGTTTCAGTGCCACTACAGAGAGAACCAGATCCAAATAGGACCTGCATATTACGATTGGTGGATACATCTATTTCAAATCTGTAAATACCCACTTTCTTTCTCCTCTTCCCTTGCAATTTATTTTTTGAAGAAACTAGATCATTCATACTGTAGTGATTCAAGCACTCTGGGTTTTGCTGCTTGCACACTGGAGGTGGTGGTTGACGTGCTCTTTGTCCCCAGTATTTTCTGTAATTTGGTAGTTAGATCTAAAACCTTGATCAGATTCAGGTTCAGATTTTGGGGATCATTAATTATAAGAGGTGCTGCATAGTTCCAGTGTAATGGGTGTCTCTTCCTCTTTGTATTGCTGAAGCCATTGCTCATACACGAGATCTGTTATTTCGTTAGAGGCTGCAAAATGCTGATTTTCCAATTTTATTGTTCCCTCCACATTTATGAGCTGGAATACTTCTGTAAAAAGAAACTTCCCCTTACTAACTATTTGGCTACTCTGAGGTATAGTTTGCATAGGTAAGGCAAGATAAATGCTTGATTACCAATTTTCAGTATAGTGAGTTGGTTCCTAGCATCCTCCAAAGTTGACCAATGAATATTTTGTATATTTATGATCTCATATACTTTAATGTATTTGATGCTTTGTTATTTCACGGCTCATGTTGTTCTTATTTGGGAATTAGGAGTTTTGAGTTGGTGGCATAACCACACAGACGTGAGCCATTGCCAGCTATTCCCAAAACGTGGTAATTTGACTCTGTGTCCCTAGTAGAATATACCCTATAGACAAAAGGAACTAAAAAAGAGCTTATACTGTTTTCATTGGTTATATTATTGTTGGCATTATTAGTATTGCAAATTTCAAACTTTTGCATGTGCCAAAGTAGGATAAAGCAGATAAGTAGTTATACAGTATTGATGCTTTTGGGAACCATGAGTTTGAGCATGGGAGAAAGGAAATACATGGGCAAAAGGAAGAAAAAGTGAGCTTAACCTGTCTAGTTCTAAATTTGAATAGGAAGTACCAACGGGGGCTCAGAATTGATTTTGTCTTAAAAAGAAGAATTTCCTAGCTCTGTCCTCCAAAAAGGTTCAGAAACAATGATTAAACCACTATCACCAAGCATCACTCTCAAGCACCACGATTATGAGCTCTGAAAAGAATCGTCTAAAGAGAATTTTTAAAGTTGCAGTTAAAAAAAGCAAATCAGAGCAATGACATAGTCATATATGAGCTACATTGAAGCCCCTAAAATATTGTAGGGTTGGTAGGAGAAATCCTCTGGCAATACTAAGCAGATAGTGATCCATATAGGTCAAGAAACAAGGCAGGCCAGGCACACCTTGGCCTATAATCACAGCACTTTGGGAGGCTGAGGCAGGTAGATTGCTTGAGCCTAGGGGTTCAAGACCAGCCTGGGAAACATAGTGAGACCCTGTGTCTCCAGAACCACAAAAAATAGCCTGGTGTGGTGGTGTGCACCTACAGTCCCAGCTACTCAGGAGGTTGAGGCTGGAGGATTGCTTAAGCCTGGGAGGTCAATGCTGCAGTGAGCTATGATCATGCCACTGCACTCCAGCCGGCCAACAGACCAAGACTCAGTCTTGAGGAAAAAGACTCATACTGATATAACAGTGGATTCCAGGTCTGAGGCAGGAAATGCCTCAGATGATTCAGATCAGAAAAAAGGAAAGCATCAACGATGAATGGGGTTGTATCAAAAGTGTAAATAAACACCTTAAATTATTACCACCAGGAAAGACAAAAATTTCTATATTCTCCATTGGCTAATGGATAAAATGCAGGTGCAAAAAAATTCTAACAGTTGTGAAAACATCAGCTTATGGAAGATAACTGACACATGCAAATGAACCAAGAGCTTCAATTATGTATACTTAGTTCCCCTGATCAACTCTCTTCATCCAACTCCCTAACAGCATTTTTATGGCAGCAATCATGGCAGTAAAATCATTTCTCACTTTGCCTTGCAGTTGTTGATTAAGAGTATTGAGCCTTGACAAAAATATTCTAAACAAAACATCTCTGTGAGCCACTCGTGACATTTTGGTGAAAAATGACTTTATTCACCTTAATGAGTCTTCTGCTCTTAGTCATAGCACTGTTGATATTTTCCTCTATGTTTTGTGGAATACTGTGTTGGTGGAAAAAAAAGATATTTTCCTCTACATCAGTCTCAAGTTTGAAAACCTAGAGCAGCATCGTCTTATTAAGATAGAACACATCTGTGTGGTTGAGCAAGCTTTCAGAACAACTTCTCATATCGTTAGAAACTGGCCCTAAGTGACAAGTGTTCAAACTGCTAAGTTTTCTATACTAAATTTAAATTAAAAGTTTACCACTTAGAACTCAAGAGCAGATCTTTCACGGTGAGGTATGCTTCATGTGTGTGGCAGGTTGCCGGAATGTCACTGTGTGCGAATGGTGGTTCACGTTTTCTGCCATTTTTCCCATCAGAGATTTGGCTCACCTGTGCTGGGAGTCTGTGCCACTTCTTCCCAGTTGATGCTGATCTTTTCAGATTTAGGCATCTTGTGAAAATATCTTCACCTGTTGTTTTACCAACGATCACTTTATAAATTGACACGACTTCATAGACACTAGAGTTATCGTGAACAAAGACTGGTAGAAGGGCCAAATCATTAATATGTGTGTTTTCATAACCATGATCTCTCCTCAGTTCGTAAGTCTGTCTTTTTAACCCACTAAAGCACACTGGTAGGCAGTGCAGCTCACTGAGGGCACTTGTTCCAGTTCAGTGGTCTCTTTTGATGCAAGTAGAGATGTGGTCCTATCTACCGTGAAGCTCCTCACCCACTTCACTTTTTCTATTCAAGCTCCAACTTCTGAAACATTTCTGAAATAGACTCAAACCTTTAGGAGAACTTTTCTTTTCTTCTTCTTCTTCTTCTTTTTTTTTTGGAGACAGGGTCTCACCCTGCCACCTGGGCTGGAGTGCGGTGGTGGGATCTTGGCTCACTGCATCCTCTATCTCCCAGGCTCAAATGATTCTCCCACCTCAGCCTCCCAAATAGTCGGGACTACAGGTCAGCACCACTATGTATGGCTAATTCTTTTTTTTTTAGAGACAAGGTTTTGCTGTGTTGCCCAGGGTGATCTTGAACTCCTGGGCTCAAGTGATCTTCCTGCCTCGGCCTCCCAAAGTGCTGGGATTACAGGCATGAACCACCACACCCAGCCCAGGAAAAGTTTTCATTTGCTTTGATTTAGTTTTTCATTTTATTGCCCTTGATTGAGTCTTCTCTATTTTATGTTGTCAAAGTATTTTGTGATTTTTTTCTTTGAAATTGCATACTTTACTTTTTCAATGTCACTGTACTAGAGATGGTTTATACCATTATTTTGCATGCTCATCTGTATCTACACTAAAATAAAACCCACCTCAGCTCACTTTATGGTGTTTTAGAGGGGGCCGCTGACTACCAGTTTACTAGATATGGCTTGTACAGAGCTCTGGCTCTTGTAGCTGTTATGGTCACATGGTGGACCTCCAAGTCAAAAACACATCTGTCACAGTCCCCGTGACTCATTGCTCTTCTGAATTTGCCTCAATAGCTTCATATTTTCACTGGTTACAGACTTGCTCTTCAGACATCCTGTTCTTAACCACCGATCCATGTTCCGAGTTGAAAACATAATGTTAAAATTATTATGCTGTAAAAAAGGAAATTAAAAATAACTCAAAACCCCAGAACTTCTGGTTTCTTTGTGTTTGAGAACAGTTTGCTGTGGTGGAAAGTGGAAAAGTGCCCAGTGATTTGTAAACACAACATGTGATCAGGGGCAACAATGGCAGGCAGCTGAAGAGATCTGGGAGGCCCATGGGTTTTTATGTAGTAAAAGTGAAAATAAAACTGGTTTCTAAGTTGGCAAACTCCTTTTTCAGATCATTTCAGGGAATTGCTGAGAAAACATATGCCCTGCTCAGCCCAGCCCTAGCCTATGGCTGACACACTGGCCAAATTTGTTTTTGCTGCAGTTGCACGCTTGTTTGCTTTAGAAGGAGTCTGCTTTCTCCGTAACTGAGAGGACGGAATTGTTCCATGTGTAGATGCACATACCACTTTGTTGTCTAATCTTTGGAAAAAATGACATAGACCAACAGAGATCAGTGGGATTTTAGTGATTTTACTTGCATATATAACACGAATATATATATACACACACTTTATGTACATATACATATATAATATGAACTCTATTTTGGAATTTGCTTAAAACGCATGTTCAAAGTTATAAAGATAATAATGCTCACTGTTAAAGCTCAAAAAATACAAAACTCTATAAATGGAAAATTTAAAATGACTCTCTCTTCCTACACTCACTACCCTTACCTCTCCCATCACCCTCCCATTCCACTCCCTAGGATTAACAACTATTAACAACTTGCTATTGATTTTTCCAGATCTTTCTTTCTCTTTCAGTCTTTTTAATGGCACATACAAACACAACCAAATATATCATTTTTAACTTAAATATTGGATGATATGATTTTGCAGTTTGCTTTAACTCAGCAATATGTCTTGGACAATTCTTTTTATTGTCTCATTTATATCAATGTACCATAATTTAATTACTCCTTTATTCATTTACACTTATTTTCAACTTTCCACTATTACAAAAAAATTCCCTACTGAACATACTATGTATATATGTCCTTGTGTACTTTTGCGCATTGTTTTGTGGAGCAGAGTGAAACTGAAATTGCTGAGTCAATGGGCTTACACATTTAAAAAGTGAATGGATGCCACTGGATTGTCTTCTAAAATTGTGTTTATTTATGTCCCCGTGAGCAAAGAATGAGAACATCTGTCTACCCAAACTCTTGCCATCTGTAGTTACCATCCATTTTTAAAATCTTCTCAGTTTGTTAAAAGAAAATGACATTTTGTTATTTTAATTTGCCTGTTCATTCAGAAGGCTGAATATATTTTCATATGTTTCTTAGTAGTGGTTCTCAACGGGGGGATGATTTTATACCCAGGGGACATTAGACAATGCCTGGAGACTTTTTTTTGATTGTTACAACTGGCTAGAGGGGGCTGATGGTGGTGATGATGGAGGTGGTGCACAAACTCAGAAATCCTGGTTTAGTAGCTGTTTGTGTTTTTTTCTGTGAACTGCTAGCTGATTGTCTTTTTGGTGGGAACTCTTCATACTTTAGAGACGTTTTCCTTTGTTTATTGTGTATATTACCGACAATTTCCCCCATCTGATATTCTGTTTTTGATGTGCTAGAGAATTAAAAGATCTTAAAGTAGACATATATTCTTGTCTTTTTCTTTTACACTGATATTATTGCTTTATTCTAATTAAAAGAGCAATACATGGTTGTTACAAAAAATTTGGAAAATACAGAGAAGTATAAAGAATCATTAATATTTTTTCCTAGTTTTATTTGTTTCCCTTAGCTTTACTGAGGTATAATTCATGAATAAAATTTGTGTGTATTGAAGGTATACAACATGTTTAGATACACATGTACACTGTGAAATTATTATACAGTCACACCAATTACATATCCATCACCTCATGTAGTTACCTTTTCTTGTGTATGTGATAAGAACATTTAAGGTTTATTCTCTTAGCAAATTTCAGTAATATAATACAATATTATTAAATATAGTTACCATGCTGTCCGTTAGCTCTCCAGAACTTACTCATCCTGCATAGCTGAAACTTTGTACTCTTTGACCAACATCCCCATTTTCCCTTCCCCACTAGCTTCTGGTAATGCCATTCTGTTCTCTGCTTTGATGACTTTTTTTAGTCTCCACCTGTAAGTGAAATGAAGTATTTGTCTTTCTGCGTCTGGCTCATTTGAGTTATAATGTCCTCAAGATTCATCCATGTTGTTGCAAATGACAGAATATCCTTATATTTTAAGGTCGAGTAATAGCCCATTGATAATGTCATGGAATTAAAAGTTAAAAAAAAAAGCAGAAAATGTCCTATTGTGTATATTTGCCACATTTTCTTCATTCATTCATTCATCCATTGATGGACACCTAGGTTGCTTCCGTATCTTAGTTATTGTAAAGTGTTAAAATGAGTATGGGAATGTAGATGCCTGTTTAAGAAACTGATTTCATTTCCTTTGAATACATACCCAGACTGTTGGGTCTGGTGGGAATTTACATTCCTACCAACAGTTTGCAGGGTGTACCTTTTCACCACATCCTTGCCAACATTCGTTATCTTTCATCTTCTTGATAATAAACATTTTAACAGGTGTGAGGTAATATTTCATCGTGGTTTTAGTTTCCCCCCATGATTAGTGATGTTGAACATTTCTTCATATATCTGTTGGACATTTGTATGTATTCTTTAGAAAAATGTCTATTTGGGTTCTCTGCTTATTTTTTAATCGGATTATTATTTATTTTGTTTTGCTACTGAGTTGGAGTTTCTTATGTATTTTGCATATTAGCCCATTATCAGAGGTATGGTTTGCAAATATTTTCTCCCATTCTGTAGGTTGTCTCTTCATTCTATGTCTCAGGTATTATGTTTAACTATTTAACTCATTTTAAGTGGATTTTAAAAGATACCATGTGAGATAAGGGTCTACTTTCATTTTTCTTCATGTGGATATCCAGTTTTCCCAGCATCGTTTATTAAAAGAGTATTCTTTCCCTGTTGTGTACTTCTGACACCTTTGTCTAAGATCAATTGGCCATAAGTGTGTTGATTTATTTCTAGGTTCTCTATTCTGTTGCATTGGTTTATATGTCATTTTTAATCCCAGTATCATGCTGTTTTGATTACTATAACTTGTAGTATATTTTGAAATCAGGTAGAGTGATGCCTTCAGCTTTGTTCTTCTTGCTCAAGATTACTTTGGCTGTTTTGTGGTTCCATATGAATTTTAGAATTATATTTTCCATTTCTGTGAAAAATGCCATTGGATTTTTGTTTTGAGACAGGTTCTCACTTTGTCACCCAGGCTGGAGTGCAATCATAGTTCACTGAAGCCTTGACCTCTTGGGCTCAAGTCATCCTCCCACCTGAGCCTCCTGAGTGGCTGGGAGTATAGTATAGGTGCATGCCACCAAGCCTGGCTAATTTTTACTCTTTTTTTTTTTTTTTTTGTGATGTGTCTCATTGTATTTCCCAGGCTGGTCTTGAATTGCTGGCTTCAAGTGACCCTTCCATCTTGGCCTCCCAAAGTGCTGGGATTACAGGTGTAAGCTATCACACATGGTCTATCTTTGGAATTTTGGTAGAGATTGCATTGAATCTGTAGATTGCTTTGGGTAGTACTGACATGTAGTATTGACAGATTTACAATATTAATTCTTCCAATCTATGATCATGGGATAGCTTTCCATTTGTTTGTATAATCTTCAGTTTCCTTTTATAAATGTTTTATAGTTTTCAGTGTTAGATCTTTCACATCTTTGGTTAAATTTATTTGTTTTTTAAAACATAAATTTCAAGAAAGATATTAAGAAAACAATAGAATATTATAAATGGAATTATTCTCTTGGTTTCTTTTTTTGGATAGTTCATTGTTAGGTATAGAAATGCTACTGATTTTTGTTTTTGATTTTGTAAACTGAAGCTTTACTGAATTTGTTTCTTAGTTCTAACCATTTTTTATTGAAGTCTTTAGGTTTTTAAAAATATATAAGATCATATTATCAGCAAACAGAGATAACTTCACTCCTTTTATTTGGATACGATTTATTTATTTTTCTTGCTTAATTGTTCTGGCTAAGTCTTTCAGTACTTCATTGATTAGAAGTGGTGGGAGTAGGTATCCTTGTCTTGTTCTTAATTTTAGAGGAAAAGTTTCTAGTTTTTCACATTGAGTATATTAGCTGTGGGTGTGTCATATATGGCCTTTATTATGTTGAGGTACATTTCTTCTATACCTATTTTGTTGAGAGTTTTTATCCTGAATGGATGTTGAATTTTATCAGATGCTTTTTCTGCATCTAAGATGATTTTGTAATTTTTGTTCTTTATTTTGTTAATAAGGTGTATGACATTTATTGATTTATGTATGTTGAAGTACTTTTGCATCCCAGGGATAAATCCTGCTTGCTTATGTTGAATGATCCTTTTAATGTTCTGTTGAGTTTGGTTTCCTAGTATTTTGTTGAGGGTTTTTGCATCTATGTTCATCAGAAATATTGGCCTGTAATTTTCTCTTATTGTATCTTTGCCTGGTTTTGGTATCAGGGTAATGCTGACCTTGTAAATTGAGTTTGGAAATATTCCTCCTCTTTAATTTTTTTGTAAGAGTTTGAGAAGAACGGGTATTAGTTCTTTAAATATTTGGTAGAATCTAGCAGTGCAGCCATCAGGTGCTGGGCTTTTCTTTGATGGTAGACTTTTATTACTGATTCAATCTCATAATCTGTTATTTGTTCAGATTTTCTATTTCTTTCTGTATTAATTTTAGTAGGTTATATGTTTCTAGGAATTTTTCTGTTTCTTCTGGATTATTCGATTTTTGATATATAATTGTCCATATTAGTCTCTTACGATTATATTTCTGTGGTATTGATAATGAGTCTCATCTTTCATTTCTGATTTTGTTTATTTGACTCTTCTCTCTTTCTTTCTTTGTTAGTCTAGCTAAAGGTTTGTTCATTTTGTTTATCTTTTCAAAAAACTAACTTGTAATTTTGCTGTCTTTTTGTATTATTTTCTCATCCCTATTTTATTTATGCTCTGATCTTTGTTATTTCCTTTTTTTCTGCTAATTTGGGCTTACTTTGTTCTTTTCTTATTTCTCTGGGAATGCAACATTAGGTTGTTTATTTGAGATCTTTCTTTTTTTTGTGATATAGGCATTTATTGCTATAAAATTCTCTCTGAGGACTACCTTTGTTGCATCCCATAGGTTTTGGTACATCATGTTTCCATTTTTGTTTACTCAAGATATTTTTAATTTTTCCTTTTGATTTCTTTGACCCATTGGTTGTTTGGGAGCATGCTGTTTAATTTCTGCATGTTTGGGACTTTTCCAAGACTTCCTGTTACTGATTTCTAGGTTTATTCTATTGCTATCAGAAAAAATATTCAATATGATTTCAGTCTTCTTACATTTGTTAAGACTTGTTTGTAGCCTAATACATGATCCATTCTAGATAATATTTTGTGTACACTTGGAAAGAATGTGTATTGTGCTGCTGTTGAATCGAGTTTTTGTATATGTCTGTAAGGTCTATTTGGTCTGTTGTGTAGTTCAAGTTCAATGTTTTCTTTATTGACTTTTCTATCTGGATGATGTATTCATTGCAAAGAGTAGAACATTGATGTTCTCTATTATTGTGTATTGCTGTCTATTTCTCCCTTCAGTTCTGTTAATATTTGTTTTATATATTAGATGCTTCTATTTTGGGTGCATATATATTTATCATTGTTATATCCTTTTGCTCAATTGACCCTTTTATTATTATATGATTTCCTTCTTGTCTTTGTGACAGTTTTTGACTTAAATTCTATTTTATCTGATACATATATAGTCACTTTTGCTCTCTTTTGTTACCATTTGCATGGACTATCTTTTTCCCCTCTCTTTACTTTCGATCTATGTATGTTTTTAAAGTAAGTCTCTTTTAGGCAGCAAGCATATAGTTGTATCTTGTAGTGATGGTTAATACTGAGTGTCAACTTGATTGGATTCAATGATACAAAGTATTGATCCTGGGTGTGTTTGTGAGGGTGTTGCCAAAGGAGATTAACATTTGAATCAGTGGGCTGGGAAGGCAGGCCCACCCTTAGTCTGGGTGGGCTTCAATCTAATCAGCTGCCAGCATGGCTAGAATATAAGCAAGCAGAAAAATGTGAAAAGATAGCCTGGCTTAGCCTCCCAGTCTACATCTTTCTCCTGGGCTGGATGCTTCCTGCTCTTGAACATGGGACTCCATTTTTCAGTTTTGGAACTTGGACTGGCTCTTCCTGCTCCTCAGCCTGCAGATGGCCTATTGTGAGACCTTGTGATTGTATGAGTTAATACTTAATAAACTCATATATATGTAATAAACTCATATATATACACATATAGTTTATTATATATACGAGTTATATATATATATATATATATAATATATTCCATTAATTCTGTCCCTCTAGAGAACTCTGACTAATACATTTGTTTTCTATTGTTATCTATTCATCTACTCTATGTGTTTTGAGTGAGGAATTTAATCCATTTACGTTTAAAGTAATTATTGATAGGCAAAGACTTGCTATTGCCATCTTGTTAATTGTTTGGAATATTTTATAGTAACTTTATTCCTTTCTTCCTCTCTTCCTTTGTGATTTGATTTTTTATTGTAATGGCATACTTTGATTTCTTTTTCTTTATGTTTTCTGTATCTAATACAGGTTTTCTCTTTTTGTCGTTACCATTAGGCTTACATAAAACATCTTATTGTTATAAAAGTTTATTTTAAGCTGATAATAACTTAATTTCAACTATGTAAGAAACTCTACACTTTAACTTCTTCCCTCTTCACTTTTATGTTATTGATGTCATGATTCATATATTTTTATATTGTGTAGCCATTAACAAATTATTGTGCTATGATTGTTTTTTAATATTTTTGTCTTAATTTTAATGTCAGAATTAGAAGAGATTTGCCATCACAGTATTAGAGTATTTTGAATACGACTGTATTCTTATCTTTATAGTGAGTTTTATACTTTCATGTTTTTATGTTGTTACTTAATGTCTTTTCATTTTAACTTGAAGAACTCCCCTTAGTGTTACTTATAAAGCAGGTGTAGTGGTGGTGAAATTCCTTAGCTTGTCTGCCTGTCATGTGTAGTATTCTTGGATGGCAGGGTTTTTTTTTTTTCTTTCAGCACTTTGAATATATCATCCCACTGTCTCCTGGTGGTCAAGGTTTGGCCTTATGGGGGTTGCCTTGTATGGTGAGTTGTTTTTCTTTTGCTGCTTCAAAATTCTTTCTTTGTCAACTTGATTATAGTATGTCTCAGTGAAGATCTCTTTATGTTTAATCAATCTGGAGTTCTTTGAGCTTCATGGATCTGGATATTTTCTTCTCCAGATTTGGGGAAGTTTTCTGTTATTATTTTTTTAAATAAGCTTTCTTCCCTTTTTCTGGGACTCTCATAATATATATATTGATTTGCTTGATATCTCATAAGTCTTGCAGGCTTTCTTTACTCTTTTCCTCTGACTGGGTCATTTCAAATGACATGAATTCAAGCTTACTGGTTCTCGTGTTTGATTAAGTCTGCTGTTGAAGCTCTCTATTAAATTTTTCAGTTCAGCCATTATGTTCTTTAGCTCCAGAATTTCTGTTCCATTCTTTTTTATGGTTTCTCTTTGTTGAACTTTACATTTTGTTCATATGTTTTCCTGATTCCATTTAGTTGTCGGTCTATGTTCTCTTGTAGCTCATTGAGATTCTATAACACAATTATTTTGAGTTGTTTACCAGGCAGTTCATATATAGCCACTTCAAAAGGGTAAGTTACTGTTGTTTTATTTTATTCTTTTGGTAGTGTTATGTTTCTCTGATTATTTGTGATCCTCATGGTCTTGCATTGGTATCTGCATATTTGAAGATGTGGACATCTCTTCCAGCCTTTGTAGACTGGCTCCAGCAGGGAAAGCCCTTTACCAGTCAGCTTATCAGAGAATCTGGGCTGAGCCAGCTGTTGGGTCTGCAGGCAGGTTTGCTACTGGAGTCCTCAGGAAGTGTGGGTTGGTACCTGGGTTGGTAGAGGAGGGCCTGTGGCTTGGGTTGTGTGCATAGGCCTGGTGCATGGGTCTTCGGGGTGGGCCTGGAGTTCAAGTTCACAGGGGCTGGCCTGGCACTGTGGCAGGCCTGTAGCCTGAGTCTGTGGAGGATAGCTTGGTACTAGGAAGGACCTGCTACTTGAGTACACAGGGATAGGTCTGGTCCTGTATCTGTAGGAGCTGGGCTGGTATGGCATCAGGGCCCATTGGGGTAGGCCTACCACCTGTGTCTGTGTGCAGGCCTCGACTGGAATGATCCTGGAGCATGAGCCTATGGGCATTGGCCTGTATCCTGGGTCCACAATAGTGGGCCTGGATCTTAGGTCCATGGAGATGAGGGCGAATCCTGGGTCTATGTGGGCTGTGTGCCACTGGGGCAGGGCTAGAGCATGAGTCCATTGTTCTACTTGATTTTTATCTCTAGGGCACCTTAGTTTTTCTCATAAAGTCTTTCTCATGTCCTATATTTTACTCTAGTGTCTTCATAATTTTATTTATTTCCATGTTTAGATCTTTAACTGGAATTAATTTTTGTGTGGATATCACAAAATTTTAAGAATCTTTAATGAATAACCTTTCAATTTCAACTTTCAAATCTATAAGTAATATTGATGTTATAAAAAGATACATCAGGTTTATCCAGTGGTGCCCTCTGAGTATACTTTTGGGGGACAAGTGAGGAACCAAATGACACATTTAAACTTCCTAATAGTGCCTCAAAAGCTCTGCATAATCTGTCTCCAAACATTTTTCCAATTTCTTCCTAACCTGCCACTTCCTTCAGAAAGTCTTTTGGGATTTCTCAGCTTGCATGTATGTTTTTTAATCACTCAGAGCACTTTAATAAGTTATTCCTCCTGGCATCACACTACCAGACTTCAAACTATACTACAAGGCTACAATAATCAAAACAGCATGGTACTGTTACCAAAACAAAGATATAGACCAATGGAACAGAACAGAGGCCTTGGAGGCAACACAACACATCTACAACCATCTGATCTTTGACAAACCTGACAAAAACAAGCAATGGGGAAAGGATTCCCTGTTTAATAAATGGTGTTGGGAAAACCGGCTAGTCATGTGCAGAAAGCAGAAACTGGATCCCTTCCTGACATCTTACACCAAAATTAACTCCAGATGGCTTAAAGACTTAAACATAAGACCTAACACCATAAAAACCCTAGAAGAAAATCTAGGCAAAACCATTCAAGACATAGGTGTAGGCAAGGACTTCATGACTAAAACACCAAAAGCATTGGCAACAAAAGCCAAAATAGACAAATGGGACCTAATCAAACTCCACAACTTCTGCACAGCAAAAGAAACCGTCATTAGAGTGAATCGGCAACCAACAGAATGGGAAAAAATTTTTGCAGTCTACCCATCTGACAAAGGGCTGATAACCAGAATCTACAAAGAACTAAAACAGATTTACAAGAAAAAACAAACAAGCCCATTCAAAAGTGGGCAAAGGATATGAACAGACAGTTTACAAAAGAAGACATACATGAGGCCAACAAACATATGAAAAAATGCTCATCATTACTGGTCATTAGAGAAATGCAAATCAAAACTACATTGAAATACCATCTCATGCCAGTTAGAATGGCAATCATTAAAAAATCTGGAGACAACAGATGCTGGAGAGGATGTGGAGAAATAGGAACACTTTTACACTGTTGGTGGGAGTGTAAATTAGTTCAACCATTGTGGAAGACAGTGTGGTGATTCCTCAAGGACCTAGAAATAGAAATTCCATTTGACCCAGCAATCCCAATACTGGGTATATATCCAAAGGATTATAAATCATTCTACTATAAGGACACATGCACATGAATGTTAATTGCAGCACTGTTTACAATAGCAAAGACCTGGAACCAACCCAAATGCCCATCGATGATAGACTGGACAGGGAAAATGTGGCACATATACACCATGGAATATTACGCAGCCATCAAAAACGATGAGTTCGTGTCCTTTGCAGGGACATGGATGAACCTGGAAACCATCATCCTCAGCAAACTGACATAAGAACAGAAAATCAAACACCGCATGTTCTCACTCATAGGCGGGTGTTGAACAGTGAGAACACATGGACACAGGGAGGGGAGCATCACACACTGGGGTCTGTTGGGGGGAAATAGTGGAGGGATAGCGGGGGTTGGGAGTTGGGGAGAGATAGCATGGAGAGAAATGCCAGATATAGGTGATGGGGAGGAAGGCAGCAAATCACACTGCCATGTGTGTACCTATGCAACAATCTTGCATGTTCTTCACATGTACCCCAAAACCTAAAATAAAATTAAAAAAAAAAACACACACAAAATTTAGGATACACACACACACACACACACACACACACACACAAAGTAAGTTATGCCTCCTGGTGGTTTTGTTTATTATTATTATTATTATTATCAGTAGTAGTAATATATTTTAAGGAAGCTTTTTAATCTAATTGGTCAACTTCTTGGAGGCAGTTTTTGTGTGTCCCAATTCAGTGTTCCTGTACACAACAGGTATTTAAAAGCATTTCTCTAAAATGAATGGGAATATGCTGCCATTTTCAGAGTCTGGGTCATGAGAAGATGACAGAACATTGTGTGTGTGTGCATGTGCGTGTGCGTGTGTGTTGGGCAGGAATGGGGAACTGGGATCCCTTTGCTGATCCTTTGAGGGAAGGAGGGGCTGGCAAGAGGGCAGGGAAGGAGTTATGGCCAGTTTTGCCACTGACTCTCAGTATGGCTTTGGGAAGTTTCTTCCCTGTTGTAATTTCCTCCCCTGAAAAGGAGCTGGACTTTAGAGAGACAAATATAAGCTCCATGAAAACAGGAACTATCTCTTTTTGCTTCACATGGTCTTCCTAGCCCCTTGCATAGCATTTGATGCTAATCATTTGCAAGATAAATGAATGAATGAACAAATGAATGAATGAATGGATAGTCATGTCCTTTATCCCGGCATGTCCTGTCTCATGCTCCTGACAGCCGTTATGAATCAATTAGGACCTTTTTTCTCTAAATCTCAATGTAGCTTTGTCATAGGGTGGTTATAACAAACACTGGTAATCAATTGGTGTTGGTGCCAGGAACATCAATTAATTGCCTGGAAACTCATTTGCAGCTCTGTTAGGAGTCCTTGAGTTCCCTAGCGGGAGTCCTGCCGGAGCTTGTTTTGTGAGTTCTGGTCCCGAGCAAGCAGACTCATTGCCTGCTCTCCTGAAGGGCAGAGGTGTGGGTCAGGCATACATACTCCCAAGTGCTCCTACAGGTAGATGCTGTTCACTCTACGAGGGCTCTGCTTTTTTTCATGGCCTTGGATTTCTCATAAAATCAACTAGCTGTGAGGGGCCCCTGGGCCTGGGGTTTTTGTAAGGAAATGGGAACAATTAATGGGCTTATCTGATGCAAAGTAATGCTGCTAATGATTTATTAATTATCATGAAGCTTATCTTTCCACTTCTTATTAATCAAAGATGTCTTGGAATTCTGGGGCTCCACATGCGGGGAACAGACCTAGATGCAGCCTTGTGTGAGAGTATGTGATCTGGAGCCAGGTGCCTCTAGCTTCCCTTGAACCCGTTCCAGCCTACTCCATCCTGACGGGTATCCCCTTAGATTGTGTGTAAGGAGATGCAAAGGGCAAGAGAAAAGGAGCACTGTATTGGGTCGAACACCTACTATGTGCCAGGCATTGTGCAGGGTACTTTATATCTACCATCATTTTCTACCTACAAGGGAGGGATTATTGTTTTCATTTTTTTCGATGAGGAAATTAAGGCCTAGAGATGTTAAGGAGGTTGTTCAAGTCACACAATTAGAAATGGAGCTTGATTTTGCACCTGAGTATGTCTGACTCAAAAGTGGATGCCTTTCAACTGGGAAGACCTAAATTAGAACAAAATGAGTCTGGGGCAGCACCCCTGGGCAGAGCTGAGATGAGGGTCCAGCTCTACAGTATATGTTCTGGGACTACAAAAGGAAGGGGGGGTGGTCACAGTTCTTTTCTTGGGCCTTAAGGCTTTTGCTATCTCATGAGTGAGGCAAGATTCATACCCAGGAAACAGGTAGGGACCCCTGGGCTCAGGGTATACCTACATGGGTGCCCACTATTCCCAGGACTAAGCTTCTCCCAGGGTGTCTGTGTGTCTCAGTGCTGGTGGCAGTGCTTCATTAAGGTCAGGGACTTGTTGGGGTCTTATAGGTTCCATAGGGTGGGATAGATGGGACACTATGGGGAGGGCGTTTAGGCAAGGGAAATGGTGTGACTAGGGAGGGTCAGAAATGACCATGGTTTACTGAGTGGGGTAGCAAAAGACTGTGTGCTTTTGTGGGAGGGACTTCTGGGGAGGCACCCGTGGTAGGGCATAAGGAGGGGCCATTACAGAATTGGACCTAGGAGCTACTGGCTCCTTCCCTCATGACCACTCTCTTAGCAAAGTCACTGAGGTCATCTGGTGAATGGTCAAACAATAATAGTGAGAGAGAGAGAGAGAGAGAATGCATGAGTGAATATGAGTGAAAGTTGATGTGTGTAAATGTGTACACTTGGAGTGTGTGTTCAGATGTGAGATTCTGTATAAATGTATAAGCATTTGAATAACTGTGGGTGGGAATGTTCTATGTGTATGTGTGAGAGAGTGTGCAACCATTTGTGTGTTTGCATGAGTGTGCATTAGTGTGATTGTGTTTTTATGTGAAATAGGTGTGTGTATGTGATTGAAAGGGAGCTATGTGAGTGTGTGAGGGGATATATGTGGGTATGGTATTGTGTGTCTGTTGGTCTTTGCTCTTGTGTGAAGCTGTGTTTGTGTGTGTGCTGTGGGGCTTTGGACAACCTGAATTCTTGTCCAATGTGGTAGAAGGGGCAAAGGGAGCTATGGGAGGGCAGAGAGGAGGCTAAGAGGGCTCTGCTAGGGACCCTAGGGAGAGGAGCTGAGAGCCTTGCCCTTTCAGGTATAGCTGAGGTGCTTCTCAGACAGGGGGGCCTTCAGGTGAGCCCCTATTTTGCTCATGAAGTGGGAACCCCTGCAGCCTCACTTTTTGAATGACAGGTGGGCACCTTGGGGGGCCCCAGGGAAGGGAGAGAAACCAGACCAGGAGCTCAGAGCCATCATCTTTGGGCTGTGACCCAAACTAGCTCCTCACTCCCAGCCAGGCCCCGATGGCTCTGAGGCTGTTTCCCTCCTCACCTCCTGGGTGTGGTGCAAATAACCATGTGGCCATTGTGGCAGAGGAGAGCTTCGTGGTGTTGGTGTGACCAAGGATCCACAGGGACCCTGGGCAGGGAGGGCAGCCATGGAGCTACATGTTGGGTAATGTCCTCCACAGCCCACTTCATCCCACCTAGGCTGGCTGGGTAAATGTCCTTGGTTCCTGAGGTCACCTCTGTCAGCATGTCTCTGTTCCATAGGGAGGTCAGCTGGCCCAGAAACCCACATGGCTTTCTGTAACACTCAGCTATTCAAAACATTTCCCAGGACAATAATCCCTTTTTACTCAGCAGGGTGATTAAATTCTTCATGGAGGTTCATCTTGTGGACAAATAGAAGATGGGGTAGTAGAGGCATTGGGAGCAGTGATTCTGAGCAGGCTCTGCCTTAGGCTCCATTGAGGCTTGGGTCTTCTCCTAGCTCCTCCACTCAAGGGCCTTCTGAGTATTATGATCTTTCCTATCCCATTTGTCCTCCCCGCTGTCTGTGGGGCTGGTTCCCACACCTCCTGCACACTTATTGGCTTAGGATTTAGGTCTGCTAGCTTTGGGGGTCCCATGCCTACAGCCGTCCTGAGCCCAGGTCAGGTGCCTCCTCCACAGCTGCCTGAAAGCCCTGGAAGGGTGGGTTCTGCACACTGCTCTGCTCTTGGCCTAGAGGCAAGGGGTGGGGGGGTGGTGGTGAGAGTTGGAGTGGGGGGGGGGGTGAGAAGGATGAGGTAGGGTGGGGGGAGTTGGTGGGAAGGGCTGTTGCCCCGCCTGCATCCGGGTGGGCCTGGCTCCCTTCAAGCAGTTGGGCTCCAGCTGCAAACTCCCAAACACATACTTTGGGAGGTCAGCCTGGCCTGAGGCTAGGGCATTCCATTATTCTGGTGACATATCTTTGAACCTGCTGCAATTCCTGCACCCCCAGCTCAGGTCCCGGTCTTAGCTGCAGAACAACTGCCTGATTCACCTCCCCAGTTGCTTTCTTACTCTTCCTGGGGGAGTGCTCAGCCCTTGACTGGTTACTGGTTAGAAATGGGGAAATGATGCAGGGAGGCTGTGCCTGGAATCCCTCCATTATGGTCCCTTGGCCTAAGCACTACCCTAGCTCTTCTTTTTAAATGCAAATTCCTTTGGGGGGTGTAAAATGTGAGCTGCTTAATGCCTGAGCCTGGGAGATTTTTTCTGTATTTTCCTTCAATAGTGGGCTCATGAAGAAGATGAAAGAGCCCTGGAAAGGGAGAAGCTAGTGTTAGCTTGTTTCATAATTTTTTTTTTTCTTTTTATGGTCTAGCTCTGTCCCTACTTCTGATGTCAACAGCTCTATCTACAAAAAGTCCTTTCCAGATTCTGATGTATTGAAAATGCACCCAGACAATGTGGCCAGGAAAAAGGATCCTGGGTAGGCATAGATAGGTCTGCTTTTTAACCCCTGCTAGGCTATCATTTGCAGGGTGACAATCAACAAGTCTTTTAACCTCTCTGAGCCCTGGTTCCTCAAGCTACCAGATCACCAATACCAAGCCCCCTCCTGTCTGTGCCTCCGGGTCCTTGGATGTCATCTGCCTGCACTCAGGGTCACAGGGCACTTGTGCTTGTGGTTGGGAACCCTGCTGCCTGTAGGGCTGGAGGGGAAGGCCTGCTGCTTGATGTGTTTGCAGATGTAATATGTGGGAATGGTAGAATCGCCAGCCCAGGGGATGTGCAAAGCTGAGGCTGGTTGGAGGAGCCTTTGAGGGTTCTGCTGGATGGATGGTCTCTTCCCAGGGAGGTAGTTCCTTCCCCACCAAACTCACCATCTATTATATAATGAAAGAGTCAGAATTCTGGAAATGATTCACTCTAGTGGAGATCGTTGTTTTGTTCTTTTGAGCAAAGGGCACTCATTCATTAAACACTTGCTACCAATTGGTGCTTCACATGCTTATTTCATCCTCATGACAAAACAGGTATTTGTGCTTTCAAGAATTTCACAGGTCAGGAAACTGAGGCTCAGAGAGGTTAAACAGCTTGCCTGGCATTGTTCAAGAAGGAATTGGCTAGAATAGGGTTTGAACCAAGGTCTATCTGAGTTCATTTCTCATTGTTTCTTTGGGACTATCTGCTATTCAGTCAGGTACTCAGAGAAGTTGTCTCTTTTCTTGTGGCATCTTTGCCTTCTCCACTGGGGCTTTGTGAATACCCATTGCTGCACTTCCTATCCCCCAGAACATTAGATCTCAGGCTTTCCTGGGGTCCTGTGGTCTGGGAGAAAGGGGTTGGTCACTGTTTCCTATAGAGTTAGGGGTATAGGATGTCACTACTGCCCAGAAGAGTTGAATTTGTGAAGAAAAATCTGAAGAAGGCAATGCTTAATGTAGAATAAATTTACTTTCTTGGTAAATTTTCAGGCAGCAGAGAAGGTAGAAGAGATTGATTCACACCTACAGTCTTCCCAGACTCTCAGACGACACTGAAACATTCCACCTTTATGAAAAGCTAGCCTTTCCCTGAGCACAGGCTGGCCTCTGGCCTCCTTTGGCTGAGTTACAGGAAACTTCTTTCCACTGTTTTTTCCTCAAATAGAATTCTTATCCCCCATGCGAAAGTCGGAGTCAGTTTTAGAAAATAAAGAATAACACAGAGAAGTTACAAAAATGCAAAGTGATCGTTGGTGCAGAGAGCTGGGTCCTAGTCCTGGTTCTAGGCCTGGTTCCAGCTGGGATCCTGGTGGCCTTGGGCAGTGCTCGTTCCTTCTCTGGGTTTTAATATCTTCATGTATGAAATGTGTGGGTTGGACCAGTCAGGACTCTTATTGGCAGATGACAAAAAACAACCAAATTGGCCTAAGTAGAGAAGGGAATTATATTGGTTCATGTAAATGAGAAGCCCAGGGGTAGCTTTGGCTTCATGAATGGATGGATCCAGGGTCTTCTGCCCACATGTGATTAGAACTCAGTCTCTGTCTCCCTCTGCCTGTCTGTTTAGAAGATGGAACAGAGAAGAGACCATATTCTCTCTGTCACTGCAGTGGGTCTTGGGAGTAGCTCTGATTGGCCCTACTCTGCTCTATCTCTGAACCAATCAGGCTGGGGATGAAATGTGCTGATTGGCCAGGCCTCTAGGTCATGCGACCTCTATTAATAAGGTGGGAGGTATGGAGTCCTGTTCCATCCAAACCACATAGCCTGAGCTGGAGGCAGGGCTATTAGCAGAAAAGGGACGATTTCTTTTCCCCTGTTGGGCAGACCCCAACCACTGCTACCTATCATTACTAGGTAAGTAATTTTTAATATCAGGAAGAACTTTAGGGCTATCTATAGATAGTGAAGTATTTCCCAAAAATCAGTAAAGATTTAAATGGTTTGAAGAAACTGTTTATCACATTTAGCTGCTTTACTATTGGTATTTCACATGGTTTTCATTTGACAATTTTTTTTTAATTTTGTTGATCAAAAAAGCCCAGAAGTATTGGAATAGATGATGTGTAAGGTTTCCATTTAGAATGTTCTAGTAGATTATATGCCAAAGTGAGTAATTTTGTTCAGTTAAGGGCATATGTTAAGTAGTAAACCTTCAGCTCTGCTCTGTCTTGTCCTTCCTTCTGGCTTTATTAACGTCTTTGTGGAACTAGAGCCAAGTCTGCCCTCCCCCTTGCCCTCTATAACCCACTAGTTTCATGCTTTACAAGCTCTTACAGATGAAAAAGGTAACTCCTTTTAGTGCAAGCATGACCAGGTGCTGGTCCTTGCCTTCGTCAGCCCGATTACTGAGTTACTTAGAGACCAGAGGTACTTCCTAAATGCCATTTTCTGGTCTGAATAACATGAGGCCAAAAGAAAGGAGCTCTTAGGGACAGGCCAAACCTAAGATTTCGGGGCAAGAGGACAAATGGAGGTCTTCACATCACACGTTTATATATTTATCAGTTACAAGTCAAGCTAACAAAGTAAAATTTCTTTCATCCTACCTTTATAAATGTACCTCTGCAAAGACCTAAAGGACTTGATTTAAATTTAGAATTCTAGACCTCCCCTCATGAATTAGATGCCACATAATGGCATCTGGAATGGTGTGAATCCTTTCTAGAAAGTTTTCAATTTGCTTTTCCCATATGTATCAGAGGTATCACTATCTATGGCAGCTATAGCCCTACAAAATATATTTATCAAATAATAAGACTTGAAAGTTGAAATTGTGTTTTGATCCATGGACTTCAGAATGAATGTTGTGTTAGCAGGCATGAAAACATATTAATCTCTTTGTGTATCTTCATCAGAGCTATTGGGTAACCAGGTGCATTGTCAATGAGCAGTAATATTTTGAAAGGAATCTTTTTTTTTTCCCTGAACAGATTTCAACAGTGAGCTTCAAATATTCAGTGAAGCATGCTGTTAACAGATGTGCTGTCATCTAGGCTTTGTTGTCCCATTTATAGAGTGCAGAGAGTCGATTTGACACAATTCTTTAGGGCTCTAGTATTTTCTTAATGATACATGAGCATTGGCTTCAACTTAAAGTCATCAGTCGGATCACAAGGTCAGGAGTTCGAGACCAGCCTGGCCAACATAGTGAAATTCCATTTCTAGTAAAAACATACAAAAATTAGCTGGGCATGGTGGTATGCACCTATAGTCCCAGTTACTTGGTAGACTGAGGCAGGAGAATCATTTGAACCCGGGAGGTGGAGGCTGTGGTGAGCCAAGATCATGCCACTGCACTCCAGCCTGGGCAACAGAGCAAGACTGTGTCTCAAAAACAAAACAAAACAAAGCAAAGGTTATCACTGCATTAGCCCTTAACAAGAGAGTCAGCTTATTCTTTGAAGCTTTGAAGCCAATAATTGACTTCCATAGTTATAAAGGTTGTAAATGGAATCTTCTTCCAATGTAAGGCTGTTTGTCTGCATTGAAATTCTATTGCTTAGTGTAGCTACGTTCCTCAGTGACTTTAGCTAGGTCTTTGGATAACTTGCTGCAGCTTCCCCCTCAGCACTTGCTGCTTCACCTTGCACTTTTATGTTATAGAGATGGTTTCTTCCCTTAAACCTCACGAACCAACCTCTGCTAGCTTTCAACTTTTCTTCTGCAGCTTCCTTACTATAGAATTGAAGAGAGTTAGGTCCTTGCTCTGGCTTAGGCTTAGGCTTAAGGGAATGTTGTGGCTGGTTTGATCTTCTGTCCAGACCACAAAAACTTTCTCTATATCAGCAATAAGGCTGTTTAATCCTCTTGTCGTTCATATGTTCACTGCAGTAGCACTTTGAATTTCCTTCAATAACTTTTCCTTTGCAATCACAGCTTGGTTAACTGTTTGGTGCAAGAGGCCTAGCTTCGGCTGATCTCAGCTTTTGACATATCTTCCTCACTAAATCTTTCTAGCTTTTGATTTAAAGTGAGACATACTCTTCCTTTTACTTTGAATACTTAGAGGCCATTATAGGGTTATTAACTGGCCTAGTTTCAGTATTGTTGTGTTTCAGAGAATAGGGAGGCACAAGGAGAACAAGAGAGACAGGGGAATGGCCAGGTGGCAGAGCAGTCAGAACAATTCATTTATCAAGATTGTTTGTCTTCCTGTATGGGCATGATTCATGGTGCCCCCAAACAATTACAATGATCACATCAAAGACCACTGATCACCATAAAGGCATGATAATAAAAACTGGAAATATTGCAAGAATTATGAAGATGTGCACAGAGGCACTAAGTGAGCATATGATGTTGGAAAAGTGGTGCTTATAGCCTTGCTTGATGCTGGGTTGCTGCAAACTTTCAAGTTGTTAAAAAAAATGCACTACCTGCTAAGTCCAATAAAGTGAAACACAATAAAAGGGCAATTGTCCACAGTAGCTATGCCTTTAGCTAGTTGCTAACAGAGTAACAGGAAGGTATGCTGGAGGTTTCAGCTGAGCTGCTGAGGTACTATCAAATGGTGGTGAGACTGTGCAGGATGCGCATTTTTTTCCCCCAAAAATAAGGACTTTATTTTTTAGAGCATTTTAGGTTCACAGCAATATTAGCAAAAGGTACAGGAAGTTCTCGTATACTCCCTGCTCCCATGCAAGCACAGCCTCACCCATTATCCACATCCCCACCAGAGTGGTGCATTTGTTAACTGTTGCTGAACCTATCATTGTCACCTGGAGTCCAGGCTTTACATTAGGGTTCACTCTTGGTATCGTATTTTTAAAAGGGACTCTGAGAGCATTTGTTTCATGACTCTAAAAACCCCTCATCCTGGAGGGAGTTGGGGAAGAAATATTTTGGTGAAAGTTGCTGGAGCGGGGGAGGTAGGAGGTGTCTGCTCCCACCTCAGGCTGGTGGGAAGGGTTTCCAGGCTCACTCAGAGAACCCAGCAGGGTTATGTGGCCTGGGGCAGTGAGCAGGGAGTTGTGTTCTGCATTCTCAGGATTTGTGGGTGCTTCCCATGACCAGATTGGGCCATGTACACAAGAACTGGCTGAGAGCCATTTGTTCTGCTACCTAAGAGTTCTGCATGGAAGGGGCCACTGAAACCAGCTTCACTACATGTGGGATCCAGACCTCATCTCCTGGCCAGCCTTGGAAAATCATCTTTCTCTTTCAAACACCCCTTCCCTCTTCTCTGTCAGGACTCTGGGCATAATTCTCTCAATAAGCCTGGGGACAGAGCCTGCTAGTTGCCCCCAGGATCCATTCTGCCCTTATTCTGCAGCAATAAGATTTGTAGCTGGCCACATAGCTGTATAGCTGGAGACTATATTTCTTAGCTTCCCTTGCAGCTAAGGCATGACTTTGTCAGTAAGTTCTTATCAATGGATTCTGAGTAGAAGAGATGTGTGAGGGATGTGCAGGTAATTATTTAACAACCAGCTCTTCAGAGAAAATAAAGCCTTGACTGTAATGCTTGTGAGTTTCCATGGTGTTAGTATTCTAACCATGGCTGACTTCAAGCTACAAATGTGGATCGAGAGAGATGTGCACAATCATCTCTTGGAGCCAGTGAGATCCAGCACACCACTGGGGCGGCTTCTGGCTCATGCCCTTACGGGACCCAGGCTTGAGCCCATCATGTTCTTTACCTGCTTCCTTCGTGCTGGCTGTGATGCAGACATGGTAGAAAGCCATCTTGTGCCATGCTGAAGAGGGCAACACTCCAGGGATGGCAGATCAAGAGGAGAAAGGGAGCTTGGGCCCCAGTGGCTATGGGGGCAGAGAGGCTGTTTTGGTTCACAAATTTACATGAGGGGTAAAATAAACATCAATCTTACTTAAGTCATTTTGGTTTTAGGGTCTTCACCACAAACAGCTGAATCTATGAAGTTTAATTCACCCAGGAGTCCATAAAAATAGAAGGAGAAGTTGTCATTCAGCAGCTTCTGCTTCCTGCCTGGCAGTACCTGCCTTTCCTGAGGACCGGGGGAGGGGCACCAGGTTAAGGGCCTACTATGAGGGAGGGAGAGGAAAACACGGACTTTCTGTCTCGGTGAATCATGCTGTCCAAATTGTTGTAGTCCATCTTTCCACTTAGCTGTGGGTTTCTAGAGAGACCCTGATGGCCAGATAGCACATTTGGTCACACCTGGACATCAGATATGTATGACAGGTCCAGGTTTGGCTTCACTTTGGTTCATGGAGAGGCTTGACCTTTCCTTTGTGCTAGCAGCCCGGTTGCTGTCTCTCTTCCCACCTTCTGCCTGGTCTCTGTCTCAGTCTGCCTTTTCCTCAGGGTATGGCATCCCACACAGATTGCTGATGATCACCCAGCCACCATGTGAGGTTCAAAGCCTGAGGACTGTTCTTGCCATTCGACAGATGAGTGAACCAAAGCCCAGATAATCTGTCTTGCTTGTGTAATCTCTGAATAGTTTAACTTCCTTAACTGACTGTGGGCTCTAGGGAGGCAAGGATCATGTCTGGTCTGTTCGCTGTTGTATTCTCAGTGTTCACCTCAATGCCTGCTTTGGGACTGGCATTCAGTGAATGTTTGTCGATTCGCTTAATAAAAAGAACCCTCGTTAGAGAGGGGTTTTTGCAGAGCTCAAGCAGAATTTTGGTCCTCAGCCTGGTATACTTTCAAGTGCGAGAATTGTTGGAAGCACATTGGAGTTGTTAAAAGATTCAAAACAACCATGAATGAGCTGGCAGGGACCATGTCAATCACTATGGAGTGCCCTAGCATATCTGTGAGGCCCCCAGAGCAGACCACTCTTGACTTCTTATGTGCAGTGTTCCTTTCCAGGTGTGGTTACTGTCCCATGGGGTCCCTTACTTGGTCACAGGCACACTTGTGTGGGTGTTGGTGGAGGCCCCATCTTTCTTTGTTGCCAGCCCGACAGGCAGCCTTCTCACCATTTGTATCCCTTTCTACTTCTGGTCATACAACCTATGCAAATGTGAACTAAACCCAAATATTCTTGTTTTGGAATTGAGCTATTCTTTTTATTCTTTTTTTTTTGAGATTGTCTTACTCTGTCACCCAGGCTAGAGTATAGTGGTGTGATCTCAGCTCACTGCAGCCTCTGCCTTCTGGGTTCAGGTGATTCTCTTGCCTCAGCCTCCCAAGTAGCTGGGATTACAGATGTGCACCACCACGTTTTTTTTTATTTTTAATAGAGATGGGATCTCCCTGTATTGGTCAGGCTGGTCTTGAACTCCTGGCTTCATGTGATCCACTCACCTTGGCCTCCCAAAGTTCTGGGATTACAGGCATGAGCCACTGTGCCCAGCCCAAACTGAGTTATTTTTTTAAGCAGGTTATAGGTTAGACCTGTTGTTTTTATTTATTTATTTATTTTTTACATATATATTTTATTGCACTTTAGGTTCTGGAGTACATGTGAAGAACATGCAGGATTGTTGCATGGGTACATACATGGCAATGTGGTTTGCTGCCTCCATCCCTATCACCTATATCTGGCATTTCTCCCCGTGTTATCCCCTCCCCAACTCCCTACCCCTCACTGTCCCTCCCCTAGACTCCCCCTTCACAGACCCCAGTTTGTGATGCTCCCCCTCCCTGTGTCCATGTGTTATCATTGTTCAACACCTGCCTATGAGCGAGAACATGCAGTGTTTGATTTTCTGTTCTTGTGTCAGTTTGCTGAGAATGATGGTTTCCAGGTTCCTCCATGTCCCTACAAAGGACACAAACTCGTCTTTTTTATGGCTGCATAGTATTCCATGGTGTATATTATATGTGCTACATTTTCCCTGTCCAGTCTATCATCAATGGGCATTTGGGTTGGTTCCAGGTCTTTGCTATTGTAAACAGTGCCACAATGAACATAGGTGTGCATGTGTCTTTATAATAGAACAATTTATAATCCTTTGGATATATACCCAGTATTGGGATTGCTGGGTCAAATGGAATTTCTATTTCTAGGTCCTTGAGGAATCGCTACACTGTCTTCCACAATGGCTGAACTCATTTACACTCTCACCAATGGTGTAAAAGTTTTCCTATTTCTCCACATCCTCTCCAGCATCTGTTGTCTCCAGATTTTTTTTTATAATTTATTTATTTTACTTTAGGTGCTTACTATATCTGGCATTTCTCCCCATGTTATCCCTCCCCCACCCTCCCCTGCCTCTCCACCCACTATTGTCTCTCCCCTACCCCCCCCCAACTGTACCCTGTGTGTGATGCTCCTCTCCCCTGAGTCCACGTGTTCTTGTTGTTCAATACCCACCTATGAGTGAGAACATACGGTGCTTGGCTTTCTGTTCTTGGGTCAATTTGCTGAGAATGATGGTTTCCAGATTCATCCAAGTCCCTACAAAGGACACAAACTAATCATTTTTTATGGCTGCGTAGTATTCCATGGTGTATATGTACCACATTTTCTTTGTCCAGTCTATCATTGATGGGCATTTGGGTTGGTTCCAGGTCTTTGCTATTGTACACAGGGCTGCAATGAATATACGTGTGCATTTGTCTTTATAGTAGAATGATTTATAGTTCTTTGGGTATATACCCAATAGTAGGATTGCTGGGTCAAATGGAATTTCTATTTCTAGATCCTTGAGAAATCGCCACACTGTCTTCCACAGTGGTTGAACCAATTTACACTCCCACCAACTGTGTAAGAGTGTTCCTATTTTTCCACATCCTCTCCAGCATCTGTTGTCTCTAGATTTTTTAATGATCGCCATTCTAACTGGCGTGAGATGGTATCTCAATGTAGTTTTGATTTGCATTTCTCTAATGACCAGTGATGATGAGCATTTTTTCATATGTTTGTTGGCCTCATGTATGTCTTCTTTTGTAAAGTGTCTGTTCATACCCTTCGACCACTTTTGAATGGGCTTGTTTCTTTTTTTCTTGTAACTCTGTTTTAGTTCTTTGTAGATTCTGAAATCAGCCCTTTGTCAGATGGGTAGACTGCAAAAAATTTTTCCCATTCTGTTGGTTGCCGATTCACTCTAATGACTGTTTCTTTTGCCATGCAGAAGCTGTGGAGTTTGATTAGGTCCCATTTGTCTATTTTAGCTTTTGTTGCCACTGCTTTTGGTGTTTTGGTCATGAAGTCCTTGCCTACGCCTATGTCCTGAATGGTTTTGCCTAGATTTTCTTCTAGGGTTTTTATGGTGTTAGGTCTTATGTTTAAGTCTTTAATCCATCTGGAGTCAATTTTAGTGTAAGGTGACAGGTAGGGGTCCAGTTTCTGCTTTCTGCACATGGCTAGCCGGTTTTCCCAACACCATTTATTAAACAGGGAATCCTTTCCCCATTGCTTGTTTTTGTGAGGTTTGTCAAAGATCAGATGGTTGTAGATGTGTGGTGTTTCTTCTGGGGTCTCTCTTCTATTCCATTGGTCTGTGTCTCTGTTTTGGTACCAGTACCATGCTGTTTTGATTACTGTAGCCTTGTAGTATAGTTTGAAGTCTGGCAGTGTGATGCCCCCAGCTTTGTTCTTTTTGCTTAGGATTGTCTTGGCTATGCGGGCTCTCTTGTGATTCCATATGAAGTTTAAAGTGGTTTTTTCCAGTTCTGTGGAGAAGGTCATTGGTAGCTTGATGGGGGATAGCATTGAATCTATAGATTACTTTGGGCAGTATGGCCATTTTCACGATACTGATTCTTCCTAACCATGAGCATGGAATGTTTCTTCATCTGTTTGTGTCCTCTCTTATTTTGCTGAGCAGTGGTTTGTAGTTCTCCTTGAAGAGGTCCTTTACATCCTTTGTTAGTTGTATTCCTAGGTATTTTATTCTCTTTGTAGCAATTGTGAATGGGTGTTCACTCTTGATTTGGCTCTCTGTTTGTCTGTTATTGGTACATAGGAATGCTTGTGATTTTTGGACATTGATTTTGTATCCTGAGACTGCTGAAGTTGCTTATCAGTTTGAGAAGATTTTGGGCTGAGATGATGGGGTCTTCTAAATATACAATCATGTCATCTGCAAATAGAGACAGTTTGACTTCCTCCTTTCCTAATTGAATACCCTTTATTTCTTTTTCTTGCCTGATTGCTCTGGATAGAACTTCCAATACTATGTTGAATAGGAGTGGTGAGAGAGGGCATCCTTGTCTAGTGCCAGATTTCAAAGGGAATTCTTCCAGCTTTTGCCCGTTCAATATGATATTGGCTGTAGGTTTGTCATATATAGCTTTTATCATTTTATGATATGCTCCATCAATACCTACTTCATTGAGAGTTTTTAGCATGAAGGACTGTTGAATTTTATTGAAGGCCTTCTCTGTATCTATTGAGATACTCATGCGGTTTTTGTCTTTGGTTCCGTTTATGTGATGGATTACGTTTATAGACTTGCATATGTTGAACCAGCCTTGCATCCCCGGGATGAAGCCTATTTGGTCGTGCTGGATAAGCTTCTTGATGTGCTGTTGCAATCTGTTTGCCAGTATTTTATTGAAGATTTTTGCATTGATGTTCATCACGGATATTGGCATGAAGTTTTTAGTTGAGTCTCTGCCGGGTTTTGGTATCAGGATGATGTTGGTCTCATAAAATGAGTTAGGGAGGATTCCCTCCTTTTGTATTGTTTGATACAGTTTCAGAAGGAATGGAACCAGCTCCTCTTTGTACATCTGGTAGAATTTGGCTGTGAACCCATCTGGACCTGGACTTTTTTTGGTTGGTAGGCTATTGATTGCTGCCTCTACTTCAGCCCTTGTTATTGGTCTATTCAGGGTTTTGGCTTCCTCCTGGTTTAGTTTTGGTAGAGTACAAGTGTCTAGGAATTTATCCATTTCTTCCTGGTTTACTGGTTTATGTGAATAGAGCTGTTTCTAGTAATCTCTGATGGTAGTTTGTATTTCTGTGAGATCAGTGGTGTTATCCCCTTTATCATTTTTTATTGCATCTATTTGATTCTTCTCCCTTTTCTTTTTTATTAATCTGGCTAGTGGTCTATTTTGTTGATCTTTTGAAAAAACTAGCTCCTGGATTTATTGATTTTTTGAAGGGTTTTTTTGTGTCTCTATCTCCCTCAGTTCTGCTCTGATCTTAGTTCTCTCTTGTCTTCTGCTAGCCTTTGAGATTTTTTGATCTTGCTCCTCTAGTTCTTTCAATTTTGATGTTAGGGTGTTGATTTTAGATCTTTCCTCTCTTCTCTGATGAGCATTTATTGCTATAAATTTCCCTCTCAATACTGCTTTAAAGGTGTCCCAGAGATTCTGGTAAGTTGTGTCTTCATTCTGGTTGGTTTCAAAGAACATCTTTATTTCTGCCTTCATTTCATTGTTTATCCAGTCAACATTCAGAAGCAAGTTGTTCAGTTTCCAAGTGGTTGTGCGGGTTTGAGTGTGTTTTTGATCCTGAGTTCTAGTCTGATTGTGCTGTGGTCTAATAGACGGTTTGTTATGATTTCTGTTCTTTTGCATTTGCTGAGGAGTGATTTGCTTCCAATGATGTGGTCAATTTTAGAGTAAGTGCAATGTGGTGCTGAGAAAAATGTATATTCTGTGGATTTGGGATGGAGCGCTCTGTATATGTCTATTAGATCTGCTTGGTCCGGCTCTGCATTCAAGTCCTGGATATCCTTGTTAATTTTCTGTCTCGTTGATCTGTCTAATATTGACAGTGGAGTATTGAAGTCTCCCACTATTATTGTGTGGGAGTCTAAATCTCATTTTAGGTCGTTAAGAACTTGCTTTATGTATCTGTGTGCTCCTGTGTTGGGGGCATATATATTTAGGATAGTTAGCTCTTCCTGTTGGATTGATCCTTTTACCATTCTGTAATGTCCTTCTTTGTCTCTTTTGGTCTTTGTTGGTTTGAAGTCCATTTTATCACAGACTAGGATTGCAACCCCTGCTTTTTTTGTTCTCCATTTGCTTGGTAAATCTTCCATCCCTTTATTTTGAGTCTATGTGTGTCTTTGTATGTGAGATGAGTTTCTTGAATACAGCACACTGATGGGTTCTGACTTTTTATCCAGTTTGCCAGTCTGTGTCTTTTGATTGGGGCGTTTAGGCCATTTACATTCAATGTTAATATTGTTATGTGTGAATTTGATCCTGCCATTTTGTTACTGGCTGGTTTTCTTTCTCATTAAAAAAGAATTAATTTTCTTCATTGCATTTTTGGTCTTTGCCAATTGGTTTGCTTTTGCAGTGACTGGTACTTGTTCCTTTTCCATGCTTAGTGTTTTTTTCAGGAGCTCTTGTAGGGCAGGTCTGGTGGTGACAAAATCTCTCAATAATTGCTTGTCCGTAAAGGATTTTATTTCTCCTTCACTTATGAAGCTTAGTTTGGCTAGATATGAGATTCTGGGTTGAAAGTTCTTTTCTTTAAGGATGTTGAGTATTGGCCCCCACTCTCTTCTGGCTTGTAGGGTTTCTGTCAAGAGATCTGCTGTGAGTCTGATTGGCTTCCCTCTATGGGTGACCTGACCTTTCTCTCTGGCTGCCCTTAGCATTTTTCCCTTCATTTTGACCCTGGCGAATCTGACGGTTATGTGCCTTGGGGTTGCTTTTCTTGAGGAATATCTTTGTGGAGTTCTCTGTATTTCTTGAATTTGAAATTTGGACTGCCTTGCTAGGCTTGGGGAAGTTCTCCTTGATAATATCCTGGAGCGTGTTTTCCAGCTTGGATTCATTCTCCCCGTCATATTCAGGTACACCGATCAAGTGTAGATTAGGTTTTTTCACATAATCCCATATTTCTTGGAGGCTTTGTTTATTTCTTTTCACTCTTTTTTCTCTTGTATTGCCTTCTCTTTTTATTTCATTGAGTTGATCTTCAATCTCTGATATCCTTTCTTCTGCTTGATCGATTCGGCTATTAAAACTTGTGTTTGCTTCACGTAGTTCTCGTGCTGTGTTCAACTCCATCAAGTCATTTATGTTCTTCTCTAAGCTGGTTATTCTAGTTAGCATTTCGTCTAACCTTTTTTCAAGGTTTTTGGTTTCTTTGCATTGAGTTAGAATGTGTTCCTTTAGCTCTGAGAAGTTTGTTATTATCCACCTCCTGAATCCTGTTTCTGTCAATTCTTCACACTCCTTCTCGGTCAAGTTGTGATCCTGTGTTGTTGAGGAGTTGTGGTCCCTTGAAGGAGAAGAGGTGTTCTGGTCTTTGATGGTTTCACCTTTTTTGCGCTGTTTTTCCCCCATCTTTGTGGATTTACCTGGCTGTGGTGTCAGAGAGCTGCTTGATGAGGTCGCTTGTCTGCCTGTGGGGGCGCTACTGGGTTTCTAGGGACTCCTTCAGGTTACTAGGGAAGCTTCCTGTGTCTTTTTTGTTTATGCTGGGAGATTAGGCCCGCCTCTTCTGCTGGCCTGTAGGCACTGCTGGGTTGTCAGTAACGCCATCCCATTGCTATGTAGGCTTCCTGTGTTTTTTGTTAAAACATGTAGCCCAGTCCCACCCCTCTAGTGGTAGGTTGTGCCCTTCCTCGACTAGGCTGGATCATTCAGGGTTCATCTCAGACTGTGGCACTGGCTACGCAACCCACTAGGGTCAGAGCTTCAGCCCTCTGGGGTTTGTGGGGGAGGTTAGGGACCTGCCCAGTCACACCCGACAGTCTTCACCTTTCAGCTTTCTCTTTCTCCGGTCATGGGGTAGGGGCCGCCCAACTGCTCCCACTTACAGCTCCCCTCTCTTTCCAGGCGGGGGAAGGGGCGATAGCTCAGTCTGCAGACTCTTATTCAACTCCACACTTGTAATTCCCCGTGCTTGACTGGCAAAGATCCCCTGTTCTGTGTATTGCTGAGGCTTTGGGGGAAGCACTGTATCTGGACCAGAGCGCCAGAAGTGGAGCCTCCGACTCACCAGTCAGATGCACTTTCTGGTGATGCAGCACCCCTCCCCACCTCGGTCTATCCTGAGTGGGCTTTGCTCACCCTCGGTCCAGACCCATTGAAATGCATCTGGTACATCAGTTGGAGCTAGGAGATCTCTGGGTTTCTGCGTCTCTTTTGCTGGGTGTTGTGCGTTGGAGTTGTGTCTAATCCGCCATCTTGGATCCTCCCCCTCTTTATCTGTTGTCTCCAGATTTTTTAGTGATTGCCATTCTAAGTGGTGTGAGATGGTATCTCAATGTAGTTTTGATTTGCATTTCTCTAATGACCAGTGATGATGAGCATTTTTTCATATGTTTGTTAGCCTCATATATGTCTTCTTTTGAAAAGTGTCTGTTCATATCCCTTGCCCACTTTTGAATGGGTTTGTTTGTTTTCTTCTTGTAAATCTGTTTCAGTTCTTTGTAGATTCTGGATATTAGCCCTTTGTCAGATGGGTAGATTGCAAAAATTTTTTCCCATTCTGTTGGTTGCTGGTTCATTCTAATGATTGTTTCTTTTGCTGTGCAGAAGCTCTGGAGTTTAATTAGGTCCCATTTGTCTATTTTAGCCTTTGTTGCCAATGCTTTTGGTGTTTCAGTCATGAAGTCCTTGCCTATGCCTACGTCCTGAATGGTTTTGCCTAGGTTTTCTTCTAGGGTTTTTATGGTGATAGGTCTTATGTTTAAGTCTTTAATCCATCTGGAGTTAATTTTAGTGTAAGGTGTCAGGAAGGGGTCCAGTTTCTGCTTTCTGCACATGGCTATCCAGTTTTCCCAACACCTTTTATTAAACAGGGGAATCCTTTCCCCTTTGCTTGTTTTTGTCAGGTTTGTCAAAGATCAGATGGTTGTAGATGTGTGGCAGTGCCTCCAAGGCTTCTGTTCTGTTCCATTGGTCTATATCTCTGTTTTGCTACCAGTCATGCTGTTTTGATTACTGTAGCCTTGTAGTATAGTTTGAGGTCAGGTAGCATAATGCCTCCAGCTTTGTTCTTTTTCATTAGAATTGACTTGGCTATGTGGGCTTTCTTTTGGTTCCATATGAAGTTTAAGGTAGTTTTATTCCAGTTCTGTGAAGAGGGTCATTGGTAGCTTGATGAGGATGGCACTGAATCTATAAATTACTTTGGGCAGTATGGCCATTTTCACAATATTGATTCTTCCTAACCATGAGCATGGAATGTTTCTCCATCTGTTTGTGTCCTCTCTTATCTCGTTGAGCAGTGGTTTGTAGTTCTCCTTGAAGAGGTCCTTTACATCCTTTGTTAGTTGTATTCCTAGGTATTTTATTATCTTTGTAGCAATCGTGAATGGCAGTTCATTACTGATTTGGCTCTCTGTTAGTCTGTTATTGGTGTATAGGAATGCTTGTGATTTCTGCGCGTTGATTTCGTATCCTGAGATTTTGCTGAAGTTGCTTATCAGTTTCAGGAGATTTTGGGCTGAGATGATGGAGTCTCCTAAATATACAATCATGTCGTCTGCAAATAGAGACAATTTAACTTCCTCCTATCCTAATTGAATAGTCTTTATTTCTTTTTCTTGCCTGATTCCTCTGGCTAGAACTTCCAATACTATATTGAATAGGAGTGGTGAGAGAGGGCATGCTTGTCTACGGCCGGATTTCAAAGGGAATGCTTCCAGTTTTTGCCCATTCAGTATGATGTTGGCTGTGCGTTTGTCGTAAATAGCTTTTATTATTTTGAGATACGTTCCATCGATACCTAGTTTATTGAGAGTTTTTAGCATAAAGGGCTGTTGAATTTTGTCAAAGGCCTTCTCTTAATCAATTGAGATAATCATGTGGTTTTTGTCTTTGGTTCTTTTTATGTGGTGAATTACGTTTATAGACTTGTGTATGGTGAACCAGCCTTGCATCCCCTGGATGAAGCCTACTTGATCATGGTGGATAAGCTATTTAATGTGCTGTTGCAATCAGTTTGCCAGTGTTTTATTGAAGATTTTTGCGTCTACGTTCATCGTAGATATTGGCCTGAAGTTTTCTTTTTTTTTGTTGAGTCTCTGCCAGGTTTTGGTATCAGGATGATGTTGGTCTCATAAAATGATTTGGGAAGGATTCCCTCTTTTGGATTGTTCGGAATAGTTTCAGGATTGGTACTAGCTCGTCTTTGCATGTCTGGTAGAATTCGGCTGTCAACCCATCTGGAACTGGGCTTTTTTTGGTTGGTAGGCTATTAATTGCTGCCTCAACTTCAGCCCTTGTTATTGGTCTACTCAGGGTTTCGACTTCTTCCTGGTTTGGGCTTGGGAGAGCGCAAGTCTTCGGGAATTTATCCATTTCTTCCAGGTTTACTGGTTTATGTGCATAGAGTTGTTTGTAGTAATCTCTGATGGTAGTTTGTATTTCTGTGGAATTGGTGGCGATATCCCATTTATCATTTTTTTATTGCATCTATTTAATTCTTCTCTGTTTTCTTTTTTATTCTGGCTAGTAGTCTGTCTATTTTGTTGATCTTTTTAAAAAAAAACAGCTCCTGGATTTATTGATTTTTTTGAAGGATTTTTTTGTGTCTCTATCTCCTTCAGTTCTGATCTGATCTTAGTTATTTCTTGTATTCTGCTAGCTTTTGAGTTTTTTTGATCTTGTTCCTCTAGCTCTTTCAATTTTGATGATAGGGTGTCAATTTTAGATCTTTCCTTGCTTCTCATGTGGGCATTTAATGCTGTAAATTTTCCTCTAGACACTGCTTTAAATGTGTCCCAGAGATTCTGGTACATTGTGTCTTCGTTCTTATTGGTTTCGAAGAACATCTTTATTTCTGCCTTCATTTCATTGTTTATCCAGTCAACATTCAAGAGCCAGTTGTTTATTTTCCATGAAGTTGTGCAGTTCTGAGTTAGTTTTTTAATCCTGAGTTCTGATTTGATTGCACTGTGGTCTGAGAGACTGTTATGATTTCTGTTCTTTTGCATTTGCTGAGGAGTGATTTACTTCCAATTACGTGGTCAATTTTAGAGTAGGTGCTGAGAAGAATGTATATTCTGTGGATTTGGGGTGGAGAGTTCTATAAATGTCTATTAGGTTTGCTTGGTCCAGATCTGAGTTCAAGTCCTGGATATCCTTGTTAATTTTCTGTCTTGTTGATGTGTCTAATATTGACAGTGGAGTGTTAAAGTCTCCCACTATTATTGTGTGGGAGTCTAAGTCTCTTTGTAGGTCGTTAAGAACTTGCTTTATGTATCTGGCTGCTCCTGAATTGGGTACGTATATATTTAGGATCGTTAGCTCTTCTTGTTGCATTGATCCTTTTACCATTATGTGTTGCCCTTCTTTCTCTCTTTTGATCTTTGTTGGTTTAAAGTCCATTTTATCAGAGACTAGGATTGCAACTCCAGCTTTTTATTGCTTTCTATTTGTTTGGTAAATCTTCCTCCATCCCTTTATTTTGAGTCTATGTGTGTCCTTGCATATGAGATGGATTTCCTGGATCCAGCACACTGATGGGCTTTGACTTTTTATCCAATTTGCCAGTCTGTGTCTTTTGATTGGGGCATTTAGCCCATTTATATTTAAGGTTAATATTGTTATGTGTGAATTTGATCCTGCTATTTTGATGCTAGCTGGTTGTTTTGCCCATTAGTTGGTGCAGTTTCTTCATTGTGTCGATGCTCTTTACCAGTTGGTAAGTGGTGGACTATCTCTGTAATGGCGGACTGCCTCGGTAATGGTGGACTGCATTCGTAATGATGGACTGTCTCAGTAATGGCAGACTGCCCTCGGTAATGGCAGACTGCCTCGGTAATGGCGGACACCCTTCCCCCACAGAGCTGGACCACCCCAGGTCCAGCTGTGCTTGCTGTAAAACTCTCAATCCAGAGTGTTTCTGATTTCTGGCCTTTGTGGGGGGTGGGACCCATGGAGCCAGATCACCTGGCTCCCTGTTTCAGCCCCCTTTTTTTCAGTTGAATGGGTGACTCTGTCTCCCAGGTGTTCTAGGCACCAGTTGAAACAGCACCCAGATTTGTGTGTTTCTGTGTGGAGGCCCGATGCGCTGGCTAAAACAGCTATGCTGGAGACTCATGGTGCTTTTCTGCCCAGGAATCTCCTGATCTGTGGGCAGTAAAATTTCATTTGGAAATGCAGTGATCACTCACCCTCTGCATTCTCGCTGGGAACTGCACTCTAGATCTGTTCCTATTCGGCCATCTTGGATTGTCTCTGGTTGGACCAGTTGTTCTAACCTGTAATCTGACTCATGCCCTTAAGGAGTCTACACTGATTTTCCCCCCCCTCCTCCTCCGGGGAACATGGGGCAATGTTTACAGATGCTTTCAATTGTCACAACTGGGAAACAGGTGCTACTGGCATCTAGTAGTTAGAGGCCAAGAATGCTGCTAAACATCCTATAATGTACAGGATAGCCCCCTACAACGAAGGGGACTATCCTGTACATTATAGGATGTTGATCAATCCCAAACATCAGTGGCATAGAGGTTGAGAAACCCTGGTATTAATAGAATTTACAACCTCTGGAGATGGAGCCTACTGAAAAAGTTGCAGTAGCAGAGGTAGCTGCAGGCTTTTCTGTGGCCAGAACCAGCCATTTTCCCTCCTCAGGGGGATTTCTGCAAAGCTCAGATCACAAACAGGCCTTGCTGGGGCAGTCTGCCTTCATGGGCTGTGGTTGACAGCTCCTGCTTCACGAAGTGGGCTGTACGTCCTCCCCACTAACTTAAAGCTAATAGAAACATTGTTGGCATAACATGCCTGCATGGCTGTGTGAAAAATGCATTAAGAGGTAAAAAACAAAACAACCCCACCCCCCTGAAAACTACCTTCTCTTTAGCTTAATAATTTATTTTCCAGGAATAAAGCCAAAGTAAATAATTGGAGAAATACGTAGTGATTTATCTTGGGGATATTCAGGGCAATGTTGTTTATAGTAGCAGTAAGTCAGTAGGGAATGCTACATTGTGATACATTCACATAATGTGCATTCAGGGTTGCATTTAGCTGCAGGGAACCAAGAATGTGACCAAAGGGGCTTTAACAGATGGATTAATTTATTGCAATAAGAAGTCCAGAAACAGATCATTTCAGGCCGATGCAGCAGCCCAAGAATGTCATTAAGAACCCAGGCTCCATCTGATTTTGTGCTTTTATTCTTAAGGCTACAAGATGGCTTCCCCCTCAAGGTATGACTTTAACATGACGGAGGGGAAGAAAGAGGAAAAGGGCAAAAAGGCATGAGTCTATCCATTTGTGTGGACTTTACCTGAAGACACACCCAGTGATATCTGCTTTCAGTCATTGGCCACAACTGTGGGGTTACTCCTAGCTGCAAAGGAGTCTGGGAAAGTAAGACTTTTTGGCTTTCTAGATTCCTTAATAAGAAAGTTAAGGGAGTAGGAGGTCATAAAACCAAATGCTGTCAAGTAGCCAATTTGCCATATCTGCCACAATAAAGCAGACTTTAGAAATTGTTTGGTAACATAGAAATTTTCAGTCAATATAAAGTTTGGTTAAAAAAAAATTTCAAAAGCATAGCCACAATAGTATTTTAATTTTTAAAACAAAATGATATCTTTATATTTGTTACAGAAAAAAATTGGGAGAAATACTTGTGAGGGTGACTATGGGATTTTTAAGTTCTTTCTCTCTCTCTCTCTACTTTTTAACATGACCTTTTAAAATAAGTTTTGTTTTTCAAACCCCAAACTGGCTAATCTTTATGAAAATACTGAAGGGCAGGCTCCTTCCTAGATTCAGGGCTTCCTAGATGCTGGTGGCCCTGGGCACCATAATTCCCAGGAACTAGGGCTGGTCTGGGGGTATAGCAGTTCCCCACCACCTTCTTCCTCAGACTGCTCCTGGGAGCCATCTCATGGAACTTCACTCCTGTGCCTCCGTCAGCAGGACCGATGTGCTCCTACCGAGGGATCTCACACTAAGCTTGTTATCAGTCACTCTACCGAGAGGGAGTGAGATTCCTGCGTCTGAGAGGTAGAAACCTTTGACCCTGGAAAGAGGGAGTAAGCTGAGGCAGAATCTCCAAGGCAGGATGAAGAAATTTAATGACTGGAAATGAGGAAAGCAGGCAGGTGATGGGTTGTCCTTCTGGCCTTGTCTGGGGTTGTCTTGACCTGAATGATTGGAGGGAGTGGCAGGGAGGGGTGGTGGGTGGGCACTGTCTCCTGGGTTGGGAGACCTGGGTCTGTCACCTTACCTCTCCGATCCTTAGTGTAACAGAAGATAAATCATTCACCTTCATTGAGCACATCTACATGTTATGTTAGGTTCTCACCACTCATTGAATGCTCCCACCCTGCCTGAAGATGGTGCTCTTATGATTACAATGTCACAGATAGACTTCATGAGGCAGCAGAAAATGGCTGTGTGCCCTGAGGTTTGCTACCATGGTTCAGGCTCTTCCCTCATGAGCAGTATGACTTGGAAAGTTATCTAAGTGCTCTGTGCCTCAGTTTCCTCTCTTAAATGGAGGTAATAATAGTCTACATTATGGGATCATCATGAGGAATAGGTGAATTAATGCATGGAAAGAGCCCAGCACTGGGTCTGTCAAGTCAAGTCAATAAAATATCAAGTTCTATGAATATTAGAATCTTGTACAGATCAAAAGAAATAAAGTACATCAAATGACAGATACATAGAATGTGTACAATAAATGGGTCTACCTCATATGCCTCGCACCTGCTTCCTTCACTCCTGTGTTAGATGGATGAGGAACTAAGGCCTGGAGAATGAAAAGGGAATTCCCCACGATCACACAGTGAGAGTGGGGCAAATCTAGTTTCTAAACACAAGTTTCCTGCCTTCTAGCAAAGAGCAGGATACACACAGCAAACTTCCCTGGGAAACTTAAAACAGGGAAAAATGGAAGTTGGCAGAGCACCTGGGGACAGGTGTTCTGTGCCACCCTAGGGTAGGAAATGAGCCTAGGAAAGACTGAGAAGTCACCTGACACCACGCCACATGGACCTCCCGTTTCTGTCCCCAGGGAAGGGGCCACATGAGGCCTCCCCCTCCATACCCCCTCAGCCTTAGGTAGCCCTTCCTTGGGGTCAGACCGGGTGTTCCTGAGTCATCTCAGACCTGGTCTCTCCTGGAATGAAAGGAATGCTCCTTGCTGTACTTGGGTTCTGTGAATAGTCACGGACTTTTGTTCTCCACATCTTGCTTTCTGAGGCTCAGGGCAGGCTGGCTGTCATGTGTCAGCTTGGATGACAGACAGCTCCAGAGCCCCACCACTTGGCCTTTCTCAGTGGCCTGGCCAGGAAACCAGATGTAAGGTGAAATTCAGCAGCCACTGACATCAAAGGCACTAAACTGATGTCACAGCTCATGGGCCACTGGGGATCATTTGTTGACAGGGAGACTTTGTAGAGAGACAACCTTGGGAAAGCCTGGTCTTCCCCCCGGCCCTCCCCAGCTCTGCCATGCTGTGCATCCACAATCCAAGGATTGGGAACCTGAAGGTAGTTCTTGTAAAAGGAAAATGTAGGGTCTTCTCACTGGCAGAGATGCACTGTAGTTTAGAATACAAATCCAAGCCCTTCCTGCTCTGCAAGGGCTGTCTGGTGTACCTTACATCCTTCTATGGGACTGCATTTTATCTGGAAACCTTATAGGGAGGGGAATGAGAGGGCAGGGAGTAGAAAAGAGAGAGTGGGCGAGAGTAGCTGTCAGCAGAGCAGGAAGGGCTTGGACTTGTGTTGATGCTGTTTGCCAGTCTGGAGAGCACACCCTAGATGTGCTGGCTGTATCACTATGGGCCAATGACTAGAGCCTCAATACTTGAGAAAATATTAATATCTGACTAAGGAATGGGCTTTTTCTTCTCCCACTCCTAAGCTGTGCTTCTGCCCCAGAACTCTGCCTATGGGCCTCAGGCAGGGCACTGAGGTGTGTCCCAGCCTTCTCTACAGCCCTAGCCGTAGCCGATGGGAGCTGACAAGCAACCTAAAAACACACAGCAGCCTGACGCCCCTCTAATCTCCGCATCATCTGTGGGTGAATGTTTCCAACAGAGGTGGAGGAGATGATAAAAGGAGCAGTGTTTCTGCATGCAGCACTTCTACTGAAGCGTGTTTGCATGGTGATTTGCATCAGCACATTTTTAATATCCATAAACCCATGCCGGCAAGGATGGGAGCAGCCTTGTGCCAAAACTTCTGATTTTGCAAATGTCTGGATTTAGGAGAGAGCGGCCAGTGAGCAGGCAGGAGGCTGTCGTATTGGCTGGATTCCTCCGGCATGCAGTGTCCACACCACATGCCCTTGTGGGGTTTCCTGAAGCCTCTGGCCTAGCTCCTCAGAGTTGCCACATCCAGGCAAAGCCCTATCCAAATAGCTACTCTTGCAATTTGGTATCAGAAAGCATGTTTCCTTAGGGCAAAATTGTTCATCACTCAGAGTTGAACAAACAACTTTCACTCCCTGATTGACTGAATGATGGGGCCTGCAGTAAAAGGACACTGCTTTCTAATGATGGCAGGTATCCAAGGTGCTGTCCCACAGGATGTCACAGTCATAGTGAGAGGGCCAGGAATGACCCAGAAGGCAGCATTTAGTCCCCCCAACCTTCTAGAAATGTTGAAGGAGCAGAAGTTGCTACCAAGAATGATAAAACTTGGTCCCTGATCTCAAAAGTCAGTTGGGGAAAATAAAGGTCTCAAGGAGCCAGTTAGGAAAATAAAGGACAAAATGGATAGAAAGGACAGTTATAGGACAGTGAGTGGTATGTGAAGAGAAAAGCAACTACTTCCCTGAATTGAGGAATGGGTTGTCACTCCCACTGACGTTATCAGAGAAAGCTTTGTGGGAACAGGGTTGTTTGAAGGATGGGCTGCTTTCCAATATCAAGGTGAAAAGCCTGGAGTCCTGTTGCTGAGGATGGGCAGTGACAAGTTGGGACCCTTGACCCAGTATGGGTAGGGAGTTTGAATCTGGAAGAAGGAATGGTGATAATGAGAGAGGAGAATTCCCAACTAAAGGCTCTGAGTGCAGAAATGTAGAAAACACCCAAGGAAACTGTTAGCTCCAAGAGAATCTCCACCTGCTTGTCTGATTTGGTTCTGTCTGGACACCAGAATCTTTCCTCTAACACCCAGGTAGTATCCACTTGGTACAGGTATTTTATTTTTCCATGTCTAGAGGGAGAGGTTAGTTAATTCCTGACTTTACAAAGACCACAAATGGCATAGTTGGGAGTGACTGAACATAACCACAATGTGCTATGGAGTTAATTATCAATGTCTCACCCAGACCTCCCTCACTGAGGAGCTGGTGGTGGCTTTTAGCTAGCAAGGCCTAGAAAAGAACTCAGCTCTGGCGTGGGCAGAAGGCCTTGACCTCCAAATTCTGTTAACCTTTTTGGGTCTGTCCTGTGACAATTTGTGTCTAGATTGCAACATCTAAAGGTGTTGAAGTGTTTATGAGTTTTTGTAGATAAATCTCAAGGCTGCTAATGAAATTATTTGAAGTTTCCCCAGAAATGGAATGATTCTAAGGAAAAAAGTGTTTAGCTTTCTGGGACTGGGCTTAGATATGTGGTGGGCTTTCCTGGGCCTCCAGATCACTCAGCAACACTCCCTTCCCATTCCACTCTTACTGCTGTCCTACATGGTGATGCCCATCTCCCGTCACCCGCCCTGGGTTTGGAGGAAGGGGAGAGAGTAGGTGTATGCGGCTTGCAGAGTCCAATTTGAATACTGAAATGGCACCTGAAGGTCCCAGGGAATTTCGGGGAGAAAGGCAGAGGAAAGGGAGGTCCTTTCCTGACTCTCCTCCAGGTACAGTTCAACCACCTGCCTCTGGGGAGGTTGGTGATGGGGAAGATCTAGGCTCCTAGAGAAGTTATCGCTTCTCCCCCACAAGAGCAAGGAGAAGAAAGAAACAGCCCTGAATCGTAATTCTTGGGGAGAACCAACATTAGCCAAAATGGATAAACAAATACCAACACCAAGATAATAATATATTAAAATTGGACTGAAGAAAGGATACTCCCTCCTAGTCTCTGTAGACAAAGACCTTCCAGTAATAGTCTTTCACTGACTCTTCACCAACTTTGTCATATAGTTTTTCCATTTCGTGAAAGATGTTTCAAGAGGGTGATTATAATAATCCCCAGCATCTTTCATTTTAAGGCCCTCCAAAGAGTTTATCATGGGGTGAATCGTGGTACTATTTACACTCAGTAACTCAGTTGATATAGTAAAAGCCCTTGATAAATTTTAGCATCTATTCATGATGAAAACACTCAGCAAACTAAGACTAGAAAGGAACTTCCTTAATCTTATAAAGGGTATTCACAGGAAAAACCTGATAGCTATAGTAAAAAAATCCTATAACTGGTATCATACTCAGTGGTGAAATATTGGACACTTTCCTCCTGATGTTGGACGTAAGACAAGTATGTCCACTATCACCTCTTCTTTTACCATTGTACTGAAAGGCCTACCTAATGAAATAAGATACAGTCATCCCATGATATCCACTCGGGATTGGTTCCAGGATTCCCTGTGAATTCCAAAATCTATGGATGTTCAAGTCCCTTATATAAAATGATGTAATATTTGCATAAAACCTATGCACATTCTCCCATATACTTTGAATCATCCCTAGATTACTTATTATACCTAATACAATGTAAGTGCTATGTAAATAGTTGTTATTCTGTATTGTTTAGGGAATAATGACTAGGGGAAAAAGTCAGTATACGTTCAGTACAGATGGCAATCCTTTTTTTTCTCCAAACATTTTTGATCTTTAGTTGGTTGAATCTACACATGTGGGACCCAGGGATAGGAAGGGCTGACTGTATAAGGATTGGAAAGCCAGAAGTAAACATGGTTTTATTTGCAGATGAAATATGGTATATATATAAAATATAAATGAATCTCTAAACTATTGGTAATTATTCATATAAATAAGTACATTTAGTAAGATCACTGAATCCAAAGGCAATATATAAAGTATTATTTCTATTTGTATCACTAGCAACAAGCAACTAGAAAGTAAAATTTAAAAAGCGATACTATATAATTGAATCAAAAGTTGATTCCCTAGAATAAACCAACTAAAGATGTACAAGACTGAAAACGATAAAATGATGTTGAGAGAACTTAAAGAAGATCTAAGGAAATGGAGAGATGTTTTATGTCTATGGATTGGAAAATTCAATGTTGTTAACATATCAGTTCTTTCCAAATTCATATATAGATTCAACTCAACCCTAATCAGCATCCCAGCAGATTTTTTTGGTAAATATTGACAAATTGATTTGAAACTTTATATGGAAAAGCAAAAGATCTACAGGCATCATGTAATCTTGAAGAATAAGAACAAATCTGAAAGATTTTCACTACCAGATTTCAAGGCTTACTATAAAGCTGAAGTAATTAATTAGAACAGTGTAGTGTCAGCATAAGGACTGAAAAATTAATGAAACGGAATAGGAAGACTCACCATATAGCCTCTTGATTTACAACAAAGAATCTACTGCAACTCAGTGGGGAAAAGATGGTGTTTGCAATAAAGGAATTATGCTAAAAAATAAGATAAATGTATATAAAAAAATAAACAATTATCCCTACCTCACACCCTGTAAAAATTTATTCAAGATGGAGCATAGATGTTAATGTGAAGGGTTAAGCAATAAAGCTTCTAGAAGAGAACAGAGGAGAAAATTTTCATGACCTTGGGAAAGGAAAAGATTTCTTAAAAAGAACACAAAAAGCACAAAAAAGCATATCTGTAAAAAATTTTAAAAGCAAGTGACAAGCCACAGATTGAGAGAAGATATTCACAATATAAATATCTTAACAAAGGACTTGTATCTAGAATATATAAAGAATTCTTAAAAACCAATAAAAAAGATAATCTATTAAAAAAGAGAAACACTTGAATGGATATTTTTCAAAAGAAGATCTCTAAATAGATCGCTGAAAAATTTTCAACATCATTACTCATGAGCGATGTGTAAATTAAAATCAAAATGAGAAAAGCTTACATCTTCATATGGCTGATAAACTAACAATACTGATAACCTGATAATACCAAGTGTGAGCAAGGTTGTGGAGCAATTGGAATTCTCCCACACTGCTTATTAATTGGTTCAACCATTTTGGAAAACTATTTGGCATTATTCATAACAGTTAAAGATGTGCCTACCTTATAGGCAGAATTTTACTCTGAGTTATATACCTAAGTAAATGGAGAGATGTTTCATGTCAAGATAAAGACAGGTATAAGAAATGTTCATAACACCTTTATTTATAATAGTTAAAAACTCAAAACAACCTAAATATTCATTTACAAGAGAATGGACAAATCAGAATATAATCATACAATGGAATACCACATATCAGTAAAAGAGAATGAACTTCTGATACAACAACATGAATGAATCTCATAGACATTATCTTGAGCAAAAGAAGCCAGACATAAAGGAGTAAATGCAGTATGATTGATATGAAAGCTTAGGAACAGGAAAAACTGCTCTATGGTGATAGAAGTCAAAAGTTAAACAGTGTTTAGCTCTGGTGGGGTGGGGGTTGCTGACTGGGACAGGGTATGACATAACTTCTGGGTTGCTGGTTATGTTATATATCTTGAGCTGGATGACAGTTCCAATGTGTAGGCAAAAGCAAAAATTCATTGAACTGTACACTTAAGATTTGTATACTCAACTATATGCTATACCTCAATAAAGTGAAGTATAGCAATACCTCCACAGAAAATATTTTTTAAAAGGAAAAAGAAAATGTTCAATTGACCAAAATATATAAATACGGGCTTTAGAGTTCTAGGTTTGAATGTTACTCAACCTCTTTGAACCTCATTTTCTTCATCTGAATATGGAGATAATAATATCTACCTAATAGGTTCATTCTGAGGAGTAAATTAAATAAGCACTTAGCTCAATGCTTATCACATCGTTGTTAAGCAAAAAGAAAGACAAAAAGCCAGTTGATGAGCAAGATGTGCTTATTGTCCGTTTATATATCTTTTTTGGAGAAATGTTCATTCAAGGTTTTTTTTTTTCATTTTGAATCAGGCTGTTTGATTTTTTTGTTGTTAAGTTTTAGGAGTTCTCTATATACTCTGGGTATTCATCTCTTCTTAGATAAATGATTTGCTAGTATTTCCCCCTCATTCGGTGGGTTGCCTTCTTATTCCATTGATACTGTCTTTCATGCACAAAATTTTAAAAATTTCATGAAGTCCATTTTTGATGATTGTTTTGTTGCCTCTGCCTTTGTCTGTCATATCCAATAAATTGCTGCCAAATCCAGTGTCATGAAGCTTTTGCCCTATGTTTCTTGTAAGAGTTTTATAGTCTTAGCTGTTACATTTAGGTCTTTGGTCCATTTTGAGTTACTTTTTTGTGAATGGTATTAGGAAAAGATTCAGCTTACTACTTTTGGGTGTGAACATTCAGTTTCCTGAAGCATTTGTTGAAAAGACTATCCATTTTTTGAAAAGACAGTCATTTGTTGAAAAGACTTTCAACATCATTTGTTGAAAAGACTGTCCTTTCCCCATTAAATGGTCCTGGCAACCTTGTGAAAAAACCTTTTACCCTATATTTCAGGATTTATTTCTGGATTCTCTATTCCACTGGTCTCTATATCTGTCATTATACCAGTATCACACTATTTTCATTACTGTAGCTTTGTAGTAAGTTTTGAAATCAGGAAGTATGAGTCCTCCAGCTTTGTTCTTCCTTTTAAAGATTGTTTGGGCTATTTTGGGTCTTTTGAGATTCTGTATGAATTTTAGGATAGATTTTTCTATTTCTATCAAAAACATAATTGAGATTTTAATAGGGATTCTATTAAATCCGTAGATCACTTTGGGTAGTATTGATATCTTGACAATATTACTTCTGCCAATACATGAACATGTGATATCATTCAATTTATTTGTGTCTTTAATTTTTTAATCGATATTTTGTAGTTTTTGGTATACAAGTATTTTACCTCCTTAGTTAAGTTTATTCCTATTTTATTCTTTTTGCTGCTATTATAAATGGAATTGTTTTTCTAATTTTCTTTTTCAGATAGTTCATTTTTGGCATATAAAAACACAACTGATTTTTGCATGTTGATTTTGTATCCTGCAAGTTTACTAAATTCATTTACTAGTTCTACAGTTTTTTAATGGAGATTTTAGGTCTTTCTATATGTAAGATTATGTCATCTGTGAACAACAACAGTTTTACTTCTTCCTTTCTGATTTAGATGACCTTTATTTATTTTTCTTACGTAATTGTTTCGACTAGGACTTCCAGTACATATGGTAAGAAGTGGGCATCCTTGCCTTATTCTGATCTCAGAGGAAAAGGTTTCAGTTTTTCACAACTGAGGTGATGTTAGCTGCGGCCTTTTCATATATAGCCTTTATTATGCTAAGGTATTTTCAAAATATATTACAAAGAAATAGTAATCAAAACAGTATAGTACTGGCATAAAGACAGACCTGTAGACAGTGGAACAGATGGAGAGCCCATCAGTAAATCCATGCATATACAGTCAACTGATCTTTGACAAGGGTGCCAAGAATACAGAATAGGGAAAGATAATCTCTTCAACAAGAGGTTTTGAGAAAACTGGATACTCACATGCAAAAGAATGAAATTGGACCCTTTATCTTATACACTAAAAATCAACTAAAATAGATTAAAGCCTTAAAATGTAAGATGTGAAACTGTAAAACTTGTAGAAGAAAATGAAAAATTTCATGACATGAGTCTTAGCATTATTTCACGTATATGATACCAAAAACACAAGCAAATAAAAAAATAGAGAAGTAAGACTATATTAAACTAAAATCTCTGTACAGCAAGAGAAACAACTAATAGAGCTAAATATTTTCTAGGAGAAAATATTTGTAAACCGTATATAATAAGGGATTAATTTGCAAACTATGTAAGGAACACCTGTTAATAGCCAAAAAAAAAAAAAAAAAAACCTAATAACTTGATTTAAAAACGGGCTAAAGACATCAAACACCACATGTTCTCACTCATAGGCGGGTGTTGAACAATGAGAACACATGGACACAAGGAGAGGAGCATCACAAACTGGGGTCTGTCGGGGGAAATAGGAGAGGGACAGTGGGGCGTGGGTAGTTGGGGGAGAGATAGCATGGGGAGAAATGCCAGATATAGGTGATGGGGGAGGAAGGCAGCAAATCACACTGCCATGTGTGTACCTATACAACAATCTTGCATGTTCTTCACGTGTACCCCAAAACCTAAATGCAATAAAAAAAAGAAAACACGAGCTAAAGACTTGAATAGACATTTCTTCAAAGAAGTCACACAAATGGCAAATAGATAAATAAAAAGATGTTCAGCATCACTAATCGTTATGGAAATACAAATAAAAAACAAAATGAGATACCACCTCACATCTATCAGGATGGTTATCAAAAAAAAAAGGTATATATATATATAGTATATTATATATATACCTTTTGTGTGTATGTGTGTGTGTGTGTGTGTGTGTGTGTGTGTGTGTGTGTTTATATATATATATATATATATATATGGTATATTATTCTGCCTTAAAAAGGAAGGAAATTCTTACAGTGTTAAAACATGGATAAAACTTTAGGATATTATGCTAAGTAAAATAAGCTAGTCACACAAAATGAATATTGTATTCATTTTGAGATGCTTAGACTAGTCACAATCTTAGAGCCAGAAAGCAGGATCATGGTTTCCAGGGGATGGTAGGCAAGGAGAATGGAGAGTTAATTAATTAATTAATTAATCAGTGGGCAAGAAGTTTCAGCTAAGCAAGATGAAGAAGTTCTAGAGATCTGTTTGACAATACAGTGCATATAGTTAATTATATCACATTGTATACTTAAAAATTTGGTAAGAGGTTAGATCTCATATTAAGTGTTCAAACCACAATAAAATAAAATTTAAGAAAATAATTGTTTTAAAGGAAACTCCAGGGGGAAAATGGCATTAGGTAGCCCCTACTCCCCTTGTCTGAGGCCTCCAGGAGTTGGGAATGTGGAGACCCTGGGCTGATGACATCTAATTGGGAGTGTCCAGTTGGGTGGGGGGAAAGGGTGATGGCTCCCTGCTACCATCCCCACAGTCCTCCCACCTACAAAGGGAAAAATAAGAACCAGAGGCCCTAGGCACTCCAGGGAGGTCCTGTCCTGACAGCTTCCTCCTGGAACAATGAGCTGACACTGGATAGTCTGCAATCACCCGCCAGTTACTCTTCCTGTCCCAACTCAATCAGCTTGTCAGGGATCGGGAATGAGGTGGGATCTCTGTATGTGCAGGTTCCGGTTGGACAACCTCAAAGCCTTTAAATGCATTCCAGTTCTCTGGCTTCTGAGCTGACTGCTTTGCTTGCCTATTTTTAGAGGGATGCTAAATAAAAAAGATTGCCAACCAAACTAGTTGGTTTCAATTTCCTTTGCTAAAGATGTCATGGATTGTGTTTATGCTGGTGGTCTCTAATGCTGGAGCAGCTACTTCCCCAAGCAGCTGCTGCAGTCACATGCTTGTTGGGGGGAAAAGGGTAACTGTCAGAGAATGTCTGCCTTGCAGTTCAGTCTTCTCTTTCCAAGGCTGATTTAAATTTTTACATCATGCTTTCCAAGTCTCTGTCTGCTCCATGTTGGCTTCTGGAGGCAGAGGAGGAAAGGTATACAGTCCCTATCCTCTAAGAACTCACAGTTGATGAAGATGAGCATGCCTATATCAGAAGAGATAGTTAGGGTGTGGGATAATAGAATGGACTTGAAGGAAGGAAGCTGACTCCCTGATTAGTGGGATAGGACTTTGGATGGCAAACAGGACTCCTGGATTGTAGACTTACATCTGCTACTTATTGTACATGACTGTGCAAATAGAAACCCATCCCTTAATCTCCAAGGCTTCACTTTTGACTTGTGTAAAGTGGGAGAGAAAACTGTCTATCTTAGCATTCACACAGAACCATTATGAGGGGCAGAAATCAGCTGTGAAGATGCCTGGGGAGGGTACAAAAGTAATTTGGGTGCCAGTGTTTATCAATGCCCCGTCTGCTGCTGTCAGTGAACAAAGTGCTATTACTTTGGTGTTGCAATACAGAAATCGTATTTTGAATTTTTTGTTTCTCTGGGTGTACCCAGAGCCCTCTTGAGAACTCCCAAGAGCATTCTCAGGCTGCTGTTTAAGATGCACTTCAAGATGAAGGTGAGGTTGGATAATGCTGTCTGGTGGACCAACTGTCCAGACAGAATCCTCCAGAGAGCTGTGGGGTGCAACTGTCCATAGGTTTGGACATAATGGAAGGAAGCTGGGAGCTAGGAGAGAAAGGGACCTTGCAGTTATACAGAATAAGTCCTAGCCTACAACTACCCTAATTTGTAGTAGAGTTTGGGTTTGTTTTCCTGTTTCTCACCCTGGGCCTTTGATGAGTATTACAGTGTTTCTGCCTGGATGCAGCAGTATCAGAGGAAGCTGGAGTTGGAGGGTCACAGGATGAGCAGTGCTTCTGAAGGTAGTGCAGGGTGACAGGAGGAAGACTGAGGCACCCTGAGGAGGCCTGACTGTCAGGTCACAGGGGTCAGTAGTCACAGGTGCCTTCCTAAGACTCTGTTCTCCATCCATTAGAACCCCTCCATCCATTAGAACTCACTTATCTGTCTCCCCTCTCCACTTTCTCTTCTCCTCGCCCTTCCTCTTTCCTTTCCTTTCCTTTTTCTCTCTCTTCCCCCTCTCCTTTCTTCTCCCTCTCTCCTCAAACCAACTCTGCACAAGTACCCCAACTTCTCCAGGTACGCTCTGTCTAGAAACAGCAGCACAAGCATCTCTTTCCATCTTGATTCATTACAAGTATATTTTTGTTACCTCTTTGCTTGTAGTTACAATAACTGCTTTAAAATTCTGGTCTGCTAACTCCAACAACTGGGTCTTTATTGGCTTGTCTTTTCTTTTGGGAATTAGTCAAGCTTTCTTTTCTTTATATTGTAATTTTTTCATATCCTGGACATTGTGAATGTCATATTTTGGATGCCCTGGAGTCTGTTCTGTTCTTATGGATACTGTTGATTTTTTTTTTTTTTTTAGCTGGTAATTTGCTTGCTTGGATTCAAACTGCAAACTCTGTCTCTGGGGCAGCAATACAAATCTCAGCTGAATGCTTTTGTTATTAGCTGGGCAGGTTTGAGCCTATTCCATGAAGGCAAGGTTCAGCAATTAGCCAGAGTTTAGCCAGAGTTTTTACATAGAATTCAGGGCTCTTTGTCTTTAGCTCTCTACTTTTTTAGGATTACTCCTTTACTTTTTAGCAGCTGAGGTTTCTCTGAGCTTTGTTCTCTGGTTCTGTAAGCCAGAGAAACTACAAGTTTTCAGTAAGTACTCACTGTTCAGTGTGTGTTCGAGATGATTTTGAACTATCTACAACCTAAAAGCCATAGAAATGGGAAATACCCTGTGCCCCATCCCTTCTTCCAGATGTCAGCTCCCCTCCAACATCTGCCTGCTTTTATTCACTTTCTAGTTCCTCTGGATAGTTGCATTTTTTATTTTGTCTAGAGTTAATAGTTATAGTTGCTGGGAAGTTTGGTCCAATGGGTCTATTGATCATATCATAAGTAGAACTCCTCCTTCCATTTTTTAAATTTTACCAGTTTTAGAAGGTGGCCTCATTTTCAAGACAGTCTCATGGTCGCAATATGGCTACTACAGCTTCAGCCATTATGCTAGCATTCCAGGATGGAAGAAGAATGAAGGAGGAAGGGTAAGATGTGTTTTTCAGCTACATCAGCCATCCTTTAGAAGGTTTTCTCATTATCCTCACCTAACAACTTTTATCTATATTCCACTGATCAGAATTTAATTGTCAGGTTAGAAATAAAATGTAATTATTAACCAGGACACATTCCTATTCCCAATAGAATCAGAATTAAGTTATTATAGTAAGAAATAAGGGAAAATTACTCTCAGGAAGGCAATTAGAAGCTCTCTCATTTCATAGGGATAGTGTGAAAATTAAAAATGTTAACACATATTAAATGCTTAGGATCATTCATGGAACTTCATAAATGTTGCTTTTCCTATTGATAGAAATTTCATAATAGACACAATAAGCCTAGACCATGATGAAAATCCCAAAGAGAGACACATATCCCAACTTGGAGTACAGGGGTGTCAGGGAAGACTTCCTGGAGGCAGTGACTGAGCCAATTCTAAAAGACAAATGATCATTAATCAGATAAGAGAGGAAAGGAGTCCCAGGCAGGAAGAACAGCATTGAGTAAAGGCTCAGAAGTAAGAAACAGCCTATCGAGTGTAGGGATATACTAATAATCTGCATAAAGTATAGAATGGTGAATGAAGAGGTGGCAGAGGTAGTCAAGGACTAAGGCACAGAGAGGGGCTGATTCATCTCCAGTGTCTTAGAATGTGTTCAGAATATAATGGGTGAGTCTTCTGTGTGGTCAGGTAGCAGTTGAGTGGGAGAAGTGCATGCACACACACAGCTGAGTTCACCTGACCCCACAGGACTCCTGTGGGAGAGAAGCCAGTAGGGAGGGAGCCCTGTGGCCCAAATACTGGAGACGTTTTCCTCCCTGGGAGTTCAGGGCAGAGGTGAAGCTGTGGTCCGGGTGGTCAATGTGGCCTCCTGAGAGATCTGGACCTCACATACCCCATAACTCTTCTCAAGGATAGGAACTTTCAAAACACGCTTGACAAGTTTGGTCAAACAGGAAGACAAGAGCTGATAGTGTGAGAAGGAGGCAAGGGTGGCGGCTCACTGGCTGGGCCCTTTCCAACTTCCTCTTCCACCGTCACCCTAGACCAGATTTGGTCCTGAACTCCCAGAGCCCCTAAAGTGTGGGCTTGGGAGGGGGGGGGCATGCACCTCTGTACCAGATGTGCCTGGGAGGGGTCTGTGGGCTGCACCTCTGCCTCTGCCCCAGTATCCTCACAGTGTCAGCCAGGGACTCTCTTCTAGCTTACTCTGTTTCTTCTGAAAGCTCCTCCTGGCTCGCAAGTTCTAGATCTCTGTGTCTCTCCTGACCCCACTCTGCCATAATGTGTACCATTCAGTTCAGTTCACATTCATTGCACACTTAAGAGGTTCCAGGGCCCTGTCCTGGACCTGGAAGTCTCTTCCTGTGATGTGCGTGTGTTTATGTGTAGGATGAGTTATTAGATATTAGAACATAGCAGATCTACCTTGTCCTCCTTTATGCCATGGAGAAATATTTGTGGTTTTGGCCATTCCTTCATTAGTGGGCAGGTAGGCTGTTTCTGGGTCTCTGATACTCCCATAACGCTGTAGTAACATGCCTGTGTGTGCCTCCTGTGCACAGTCCTGCACAGGGGTGAATGGCTCAGCGAGGCCCAGCAGTGAGAGGGGGAATGGTGGGGAAGCTAATGGCAGGCTGTCTGCTGGAGCAGCTGTACCAATTCCCATTCACGTGTGTCGTGATTATCAACCCCCTCCCCCACATTCTTTCAATATTTGACCTTATGCATTTAAAATGTTGTCAATAGAATTATGTCCTTATTTGCCTGCCTTCTGTACCAGACTCTGAGATCCTCAAGGTCAGGGACTATTCATGCCTTGCTTAACTTGAAGATTTTTTAAAAATTCCATTTTCCTCCTCTATTGATTTAGGAAGTTTAAACTCTCATTTCATTGGTTACTCTTAAAGTTTTAACATGTGTCTTAGACAAGGTGGCAAAAAAAAAGAGTTTTAACATGTGCCTTTAACACTTAAAGGCAATTATCCTCTTGCCATCTGCCATAACTTGCTTGTTATCAATGTCCACTAATTTCGTTTCAAATCATTTCTTATCCCAATATGAACCATTATTGTTACTGTTAATAGAACTGATACTTGTTGAACTTTGCCCAATTCTTTACCATTTTCCTTGTTCTCAAGTCCCTTGTGTGTATGAGATCTTTCTGGAATCATTTTCCTTCTTCCTTTGGTGCTTTAGCGAGGCCATATAGTAGTCAACTCAGTTCTTTGTCTGAAATAGCTCTTGTTCTCTTATTCATGAGTGTGCGTTAAGTTGGGTTCAGAATTCCAGGTAGATAGTTATTTTCCCTTAGCCCGTTGAAGATGTTACTTCACTGCCTTCCTGCTCCCATTGTTGTGGTTGAAAACATTGCTGCTGGTCTGCTTGTTCTTGTACAAGTGATCTGTAGTCTGTGTCCTGTGGTATTTTTCAAGATTCTGTTTCCATAGTTTCCCTGTGATGTGTCTACATGTGAATTCCTTTTTACTCATCTTGCCTGGATTACTTGCAGTTCCTGAACCTCATTATTCATGTCTTTCATCAATGTTTGAAAATTCTTAGTCATTATTTCTTCATTATATCAGAAGCAATTCTAAATGTCTTCTTCAGGAACTCCAGTTGGACTAGCTTAGATCTTCTCATTGTGTCCTCCATGCCTCAGTCCGTCTTGCAGTTTTCATCTCTCGGTGGTGCGCTGTACGTCATATTTTTACATCTGCCTCCCAACTCACAAATTCTCAATTGTTTAACCAGTTTCACTGGGCCTGAAACTTCAATCATTTGAGTTTCTATTTCAAGAGGTTTTATTTATTTATTTTCCAAATAGGCCTGGCCATTTTTAATAATCTCTGTTCCTTGTTGAGTTTTTTCTTCCCTGTTTTACTTCATTAAACATTTTTAAAACGTACTTATTTCATATATTGTATCTAATCATTCCAGTGTCTCAGGTCCTCTGGGTACGATTCTACATTTGGCTGCTTGTGATGACTCTCACTTACTGTTCCTCATGTGTCTTATACCTTCTTTTTTTTTTTTTTTAATTGTGAGTTCAATTTGACTGTTCTACACCTGCAGGGAACCTAAGGCACCTGGGTTGCCGGCATGCTCTTCCAGAGAGAAGTTGCTTTTGCCTCTTCCAGTTGTCCCAGAGAACCACCAGCCTGGAGATGCTTGAATTTCTTGACTTGGGGTTTCCTGAACTGGGCAGGTAGTATAAATTTGAATCCTAGACTTGCAGGGTGAGGCTATGGTTTTGAATTGGCAGTGGAGTCTTTATTCTTTTATTTTCCTTTCCCTACTTGGCTCTGAGCCTAAGATAGCCGAGTTGTTTCCCTTTGCTGCGGGCAGATTTCTTTTCTAGTCTATCCTTTTACTTAGGGTGTAGCCCTTCAAGAACCCCAGCTTCTGTTGTGGGAGTGGGGTGGGGTAGGGGAGCCAATCACGCATATCCCTAAGACCTTGTATCCTCTGTTGCCTGTAAACCCTGTCTCAGCAAATGCCTGACAGCTGTGCTGGGGCAGTGCTGGCTCCACAGGCTGGAGTCCTGTCTCCCCTCCACCTCTGACATTTGGAGAGTTCTTATTTTACTACAAGTTCAGCTCTGCATTTAAAAAGATGTTTGATGTATTTCACCTAGTTTTCTTTTCATGTTAGGAGGTTTGTTTGTATAGTCCCCGCCCCCCAGAATATCTAATCCACAATATCGCTAGGAGCAGAAGTCCTTATGAGCATTTTGAAGTATGAGTAGGATTCCAGTGCTCCCCCAGGTTTCTGTGCTGGACACCTCTGTGGCACAGTCTAGTGGCCAAACCTTTGTATCTTTAATTGTTTCATATTGCTGATGCTTTACTCAGATTTTTTAGCTTTTTGCAAATTCCTCAGGCTTGGTTGTGGTTCTAGGCCAAGTGCTTTCCTGCCACAGAGCATTTGTGTGGCTCAGCCTGGTCTCATGCTGACCACTTCTGCCTCTAGTCCAGTATTCGCCCACAAGGGATAGCAAGCAGCCCAGACCCTTCTGCAAGGCGTAAGTATGTGACTTCTTAGCACAGGGATGTGTCTGTACAGCTCCTGCCCTGTCTCTGCCTCCTCAGTCTCTCTCAGATGCCGACCTTGTCCTTAGGACTCTGCTTCCCTGCTGGAAAGCCTGCCCTCCCTGTTTCCTCTCCTGGATCCAGGCTAGGACCTGCTGTAGCACTTGAGATGTCATAGTTAGAGATCTGTCTCCTGGGGTTTTCCCTTCTTGGAACCCATCTAGAAAGAGATCTGTTCATTTTCTATTCATTATTAAGATCTTAGTGTGAATGAGCTTATCTGATACTATAATAATGATAATGGTAATAACCAGTATTTATCAAGTTCTGATAGTGCACTAAGTGATGTTTACTGAGACCCCATACTGACAGCAGGGATAGGAAAAGATTATAGATCAATAGATTAAGTCAGGGGCTGGCCAAGGGACCACTAAGATGGGTTCCAGGTGTGGTGGGGTTCATGAGGTCCCTAGGGGGCTCAGAAAGGGTGGTCACCACTGGCAAGGGAGGGGATAGGCAGATCTTTGTCAGTCATTCAGTCAACAAACACTCCCTGAGAGCCTCTGAGGGCCAGGCATTATGCAGGCTGCCGGGGAATGCTGACAGGAGTAAAGTCTGGCCTCTGCCCTCAGGAAGCTTGGAAGAGCCTGGCATGGCAAATTGCAGCATGTCACCCAAGATCATCTATCCTAGTCCCTCACTGTACAGATGAAGTAACTGAAGCACAGAGAGGGGAGGGAACTGGCCCAGGGTTGCACAGCAAGTACTTTCTTCACAGATAGTGAGGCTGGCCATGAGGGAGGAGGAAGGTGCCCTGCATCTCCCCCATCCCCTAGATAGCCAGCCCACCAGGTGACCTGGGCTGCAGTACAAAAGCCTGGGTGAGCTGTAACTCTGCTCCCCCAGGGTCCTGCAGTGATACTTCTATGGGTCTCAGAGGCTGTTGGGGCTGTGGTGCAGTGGGGGGTCCCTCCACTTTCCCTCCATCCCCAGGCAGGGCAGATTGCTAACTGAAAAGTCTCTGCTGCAGCCTAAGCCCAGGGGAGAGGCCTTTCTCTCCTATCCAAATGATACCCATGGTACAGAGCTGTCTTTATCATGTCCCAGCTGGGACTGCCTTGGACTTGCTGGGAGGTGCTGGGGCTGGGAGCAAACCTCAGGACAGGCTGACACAGCAGAGAGGAGATAATTTCAATCTGCAGCCTCCAGATTGAGGGAGAATTGTAAACACAGGCTGCTGAGCCAGCTGGGCACCCTGCTGACTGGTCCTCTGTAGAGCCCACTGTGTGGGGAGCAGGGTTTGGTTTTCTGTGACCTGGTTTTTCTCAGGTCACATGTGAGGGGTGGCTGTTTTGGCTGCTGAGATCCCTCAGGCCAGCCTCATCCTTAGTGAACCTGAGAACTACAGTTGGCCTGACCAGCAGGCAGGGAGGTGAGAGTCCCAGCCCAACACCAGACAGAGCTCCATCCGATCCTAGCTCCTTTCCGCACTTAGCTGTGGGGCATCCTTCAGCAAGTCACTTGATTTCTCTACATCTCAGTTTCCTCATCTGTAAAATGGGGGTTGTTTTAGACCTACCTTCATAGCAGTGTTTGATCTTTATTCATTCTACAAATACTTACTGGGTACCACTTAAGTTCTAGGCAGCATTCTAGGCATTGAGAATATAGCATGAACGAAATACAAAGCAGAGGCTGTCTCTCTACTCAGAACTGAGAGTGAGGCTTCAGTGAGATACTATGGCTAAAATGCTTGACACTGGCCCTGGTATGGAGAAAATGCTCAATAAATTGTAGTTACTGGTTGTTATAATTAATTAACTTGAGCCAGTGCAGCCTGAGTCCATCTCCCCTCCTCTTCACTCCTTCACTTGGCTAACTTATACTCAGCTTTTAGCAGGTAGATGTTCTCTCCTTCAAGAAGCCTTCCCTGATTTCCTTTGCTGAATTATTTCCCTTTCTTTCCACTTTATTATGACACTTATCACAGACCATTGTCTGTGTACCAGCAGTGCACTCCTCAAGGCTGGGCTAGATCTTGCTTCATCTCTGGCACACTGCAGGTATTCATTAAATGTGTGTTGAGGCTGGGCACACTTTGGGAGGCCGAGACAGGTGGATCACCTGAGGTCAGAAGTTTGAGACCAGCCTGACCAAGTGAAACCCTGTCTCTACTAAAAATACAAAATTAGCTGGGCATGGTGGTGGGCGCCTGTAATCCCAGCTACTAGGGAGGCTGTGGCAGAAGAATCACTTGAACCCGGGAGACGGAGGTTGCAGTGAGCTGAGATTGCGCCATTTTACTCCAGCCTGGGCAACAAAAGTGACTCTGTCTCAAAAAAAAATTTTGTTAAATGAATGAATGAAAGATTGTGAGTCCTAACCATAATCCCTACTCTCAGGGCACTTTTTAAGAGAGTCAAGGAACAGAATTTTCTTGCTTATGATTGAGAATCATTTATGGGGAAATCATAGGCTAGTAGTGTGAACTTCTGCATGTGTGAATACATGATCATGATTGCTGACATTTATTTATAGTGTGTATGATAGCTGGACATGGTTAGGAGTACTTTAGGTTGATTTAATCTTATCCCACTCCTATGAGGTAAGAATGATAATTTCCCCCCATTTTGCAGATGAGGAAATGGAGGCCGAGAATGGTTAAATTTTTGCTCAAGGCCATCCAGATAGTAAATGTGGATGGAGTCAGTACTTGAACCCAAGTGGAACAGCTCTAGAACTGGTGCTCTCAATTCCCTACCCTGTGATTTCCCATGCTGCCTGTGTGTGTGCGCATGTGCCTGTGCATACAGATGTATGGGCAGATGGGTGAGCCCATGTGTGTCTTGTGGCAAATGTATCCTGGGAAGCTCCTATTATGCTGTGCAGTCTCTGGCCCTGACCCTCGACAGGCTCTAGAGCTTGGGGTGGCAGAAGAAACAGGCTATCGCTTTAGGTCCAAGTGACAGAAAAAGGTAATCTAGAAGCATGTGCTTTCATAAAAACCATAAATAAAAACCACTGTGTTTTGAGAAACCATTTGCTTGCCTCTGGGTGGACCTGATGATGTGTGGGCTGGTGGGGTGGTGACAGCTGCAGGTCTGAGAGGTTGTGGACACCACACTCATCATGGCATTTTTATTTACTGGCTAGTTTTAACATTTTTCATTACGTATCTCTCCAGGGACCCAATGACCTACAGAGAGGCACAGGGTCTTCTGAAATTCTTCAAGCTCTTGATTCTCTTTGTTTTTTTCCCCAGCCGTGGGCACAATGATCTTAGGAAACTGATGAAAAGAGCCCACGTGTTTTGTGGGTGCATCTGTTAGGTGAGAACTATATCACGCTCAGGTACTCTTCCCTGTGTGCCTGGCTCTACATGCTCCTTACTCGGAAAGAAGAAGCTTCCTTGATGCAGATTGTCAGTTTTGATTCAGCCAACACTCCCCCAAGATCCTACTCCGTGCCAAGCCTAGGCATTAGGAATAAAATGGAGAATGAGACCTAGGCCTGGAGGAACTAACAGTCTAGTGGGAGAGTCAGATCAGGAAGCAATGACAGCCCAGGATGGGGAGGGCCCTACCTGTGGAGCATGCAGAGAGCACATCATGGAGCAATTCCTAATGTGGCCTGGGGCAGGTGCAAGCAGGGAAAGCTGCTTGGAGGTGATAAGTGGGCTGAGTTTTGCAGGGTGAACTTAAGATAACCAGGGAAACAAAGTGAAGGGATGCCTTCATGAGTTGTAGATAGTATAAAAGCCTGACCTAAAGAGAGAGGGTCCAGGGTGCTCAGAAAATACTGTTGTTTGCTTTGGATGGGGAGGCATGTGTTTGTGCTTGTTTGTGTCAGTGTGTGTGTGTGTGCGCGTTTGTATATCGGGGGAGGTAGTAACTGAAGAGTTGCATTGGCTATTTCTATTTACATATTTTCTATGAAACACTTCCATGACATGCAGTGCATAAGGAACATTTAGTCATTCACATTTTAGTGTGAATAATTTGACTTTTTTTCCTTGAAGAACACTGAACCTTTGAATGAGAATAGATGCTGAAAGATGGGACAGGCTACCCTGTTCAAAATTAGTCATATTCCCTACTCTGTCACACTCCATGCCACTCTCAAAACCCTCCTGGAACCTGTGGCTATTTTCAGCCTGTATCCCCCTCTGAAGCATGACAATCTTGTTGTCTACCCTGCATTGCAGAAAGCTGAGGAAACTGACATTTGTCCCACGCTCACCTCTGGTTAACCCTGTTGGGAGGAGCGACCCTCCTTATACAGAGGCATGGCTTGGGCAGGTGCCACGGGTCTGGGGCCTGGCTCTGATAGAGTGAGGAGAGGCCTGGGTAGGCTGCCGGCCAGACCACCCGGCCCAGCCCCTGCTTGCTGTCCCTGTGCCCAGATCTTGCCCTGCTCCCAGCTATGGTACCTTCTCTTTGACAGATGAAAGCAATAGACTACCCCCTTCAGAGGGGACTCCAGTAACTTAAACCATGTGGGCTCCATGGGGTAGGATGGGATGCAAAACACACTTTTGCATGGAGGAAGTACGGCACAAGGAAGAGCCGTCATCTCAGTTTTGTGTGTCCTGCCTGCAGAGGGCCTCAGGGTGGATGTTTGGTAGGCTTGCCAGCTGGGTGATGGAGCCCCAGGGCCCCGACTCACTGGTCACTTGACTGGCTACGTGCCTGGTAGACTTAGTTTCTGGACCATCGTGGTGGATGGGCTTCAGGCACATCTCCAGAATGGAAACTTGGGGGTGTACAGTCCCTTGGAAGTAGCTGAAATAAAGTGGTGCAAAGTGGTGCAGTCTGTCAGGACCTGATTGTTTGAACTCCTGGGATGGTGGACTTCTCTTTCAGAGCTGAGCTGACTTCCGAGGGGTCTGGGGCTAAGGCCAGGTCCTGAGCTGCTGAGGGCAGGGCCCTAAGGATAAGAACTGGGGGACAGACAGCATATTCTAAGCCAGGCTGGATGGCCAGTTGCTGGGACACAGTGAAGGATTCACTGTCAGGTAGGACTGCTGCAACAGATATGTAAAGAAACTATATTTGGGTTCCTATACCTTATGAGATAGCTGCACATCCATTGTCCCTTTGACCCTACAGCAAGTGTAGGTCCTATTTTGGGTATTAAGTTATTACAAAAGGAAACTTGCTTAGGGTCACAATGAGGAACTGATAAAGGCAGGTTTTGAATCAACGCCTAAGCCCACTTTCACTATACATACATCTTTGCTTCTAAGGGTCATCTACAGGTTGCTGGAGTTCAAAGCCTGACTGAGCCGCTTTTATGTGGGGTGAACTTGGGGCAGGTTACTTAACTTCTCTGTGCCTCAGTTTTCTCATCTGTCATTGTTAATGATAGAACTTCCTGTTAGGATTTTAGGGAGGATCTAATGAAGTAATTCAATGTGAGACCCTGAGCATGGACCAGGCACATTGCAATTGCTCACCAAATGACAGCTGCCAAGGCCATCAGTAGAATTGCTGGGGTTGTGCTGGATTGCAGATGAGCACGTTGTTGTAGATATGATCTCGGTTCCCCAAACCCTGGACTAAAGGGTGTGATGAACCTGGGCTCTTTGGCCTCCTGAGGGTCTCCTTCTCTTCAAACCCCAAAAGATGATTTAGACACTGGGCTCCATAAGCCACTTTTCCACAGTCACTCTCCCATGGGGAGAAAACACTGCATAATCCATGCATGTCTGGGAGCTGGCCGTGGCTGTTCAGGGTCCTGTCAAACCATGTGTGCCTGGAGAGGTCAAGTCATCAGGGAAGGTTATTGTGAAGAGGTGACTTAGTAAAGTTCATGCAAATGGAATGTTTTCTGAAATGAGGAACTATGTTCTGAGACCTACAGTTGTCTAGAGAGTAGCTGGCCATACGTCTGAGGTGCCAGGCCAGTCCTGGTTATGTGTGCTGTTCCAAAGTAATTAGTAATTATTGGCAGTGCCCCTTTCATTATTAAACATGCCTTGGTTCAGATGATAAATTATACACTAACCCTAATCTGAGTTGCAAGCAAGGCTTTACCCACGGAGCTGGCTACCTCCCTGAGTGTACAGGTGTGCTGGGAAAGCCCCTTTCTTCCCTGGTAAGGCCTGCCACTACAGGGCTACCAAGATCCAGGCTGGGTGGGGCTGTATGGGAGACATCCAGGAATGGCCACAGCCCTTGGAACCCAGGCAGCAAAATTGACTCCACAGAATGGGGGTGCGTGTGGGTGGAGGAGTGGGGAGGACAGCCTTGAGTGCAGTCCAGCTGGCAGCATGGAGGCCTGGGCTCACGGCCAGAGACCCACACTGCTTTGTCACCTGGGTAGGAGTTGGGGAGATTTTAGCTCAAAGAGATATGAGATATTGTTCTGGCTTAACATAAGGCCCAACAAAGTGCCAGGTGTGTGTGTGTGTGTGTGTGTGTGTGTGTGTGTGTGTGTGTGTGTGGTGTATTATGCACAAATATGTATATATATAATTTAGTTGAATTTAATGGAGCCCAACTAAGTGCCAGGTATGCGTGTGTGTGTGTATTATGCACATATATGTATATACATTTATGTGTAATATTTATATATTATATATAATCCACATATTGTATATATATATACACACTATAGATAAAGTGTATGTTCTCGGAGCCAGTGTCCTTTGCTGTTCCCCCCCAGCATTCTCTGTGCATCAGGATCCAGCATGCCACTTGCACAACCCCCGCAGCCCAGACTGGGCTTGGAAGATAAAGAGGCAGGAGAGCATGGGCTTGCTAGGGACCTTTCTGTCCCTGTTTGTCCCTTGCCCTCCCCCTGGGCCAAGTCTGCCAGGGAGAGGCCACGCTCGAGGCCACATGAGGAGTTGCTGAGCTGTCTTTCATCCGGTCCCGCAGTTATTTGTTCAGCATGCAGTGCAAATTTCCCTGTCTCGAGACATGGAATCTGGTAAAGCTTTGCCTGGATCAATGTCCAACCCCTTTCAAGTTCTGGAGAAAGTTACTCCTCTCCAAAGTTCAGACCTGCCAGACTCAATAACTCCACAAAAATGCTTGGATGAAAATTGCTCCAAGCAATCCCAGCGGAAAGCCAGCACCTCACCCCTCGTTTAAAGTTATGATCCTTATCATAATTAATTCAATAAAGAAGTAATGTGCTTCAACCTAGGCAGAGAGAATAATTTTCTGTCCTGACTGGTATAAACTTTCAACTTGGGACATTTAAACTCTGGGTCTGAGCTCTTGCAGCAAGTAATAAATTGCAGACCCCGGCAGGGCCGCAGAACCCTGGTTTAAACTGCGGTAAAGAGGCCGCTATTGAAGAGAGGAAGATTTGGATTCGGGTGGGCAGCTCCAATAAATAGCAGAGCATTGTTTATAAACCCTGCAGTCCCGGCTGGCCTCCGCCTTGAGACAGGCAGTAGCATTTGCTGTTGAAAGCACCAGAGCGTTTGATCCTCACACTCAGAGGACCCACCTTGAGTCTTGAATTTAAAATCTGTTTCCTTCTGTAATTGAAAGGTAGGATTAGCCTGGCTTCTAAACAGACTAACACATTCTCAGGTGGAGATATTGACTTGGACCAAACCAGCCCAGCTGAGTTGCCTTTCCTACTCTTTCCCCAGAGGCTGCAGTGATAAAAGTTCATTCTGGATTTGTTTCGAACATGTTCAGATTAACGAAGCTCCTATATTGTCCCAGAAGTCCATCAGGTTTGCAGAAATTATAAGTCTAGCAATCAAAGTCTTTGGAAACAAGTTATAATAGAAGGAAAGTCAGTTTCAATCAAAACAACTTTCAGATTGCATATTATAGGAAGAGATAAATTCAACATCCATTGTTTTGTGAAAATAATTCAATGATGAGGGAGGCAGTGTTCTTTAAAGTGATTAAATTTGGGAACATCAAGGCGGTTGTCAGACTCGTATTTTTTCATTCCTGGCTTAAGATTTTGGATACCTCCTTTGTGAACTGACAGCAAGAATGAATTCCAAAACTCAAGAGGGCCTTTCTCTTCAATTTTACGGGGTTGAAAACAATTGTGTTATCGTCCCACATTCTGCTCTGTGGCCTCAAGCTCGTGCAGAGATGCGCTGTGACAAGGCTTGCTGCAGTGTTAGCTATTCCAAACCACGCCGGTCTTGCGGAGCACTGTGTCCAAGACAAATAGCTGGCTCTGGAGAAGTGATTGAGAATATTCATGGATGTTATTCATCAAAACACACAACGTACACACACTAGGCAGCCTAGACCCTTTGGTATCAGAAAAAATGTGAAGTGCTGCCCCAAGGGAGGGAGGAGAAGCAGTCCTTTGAAACTTAGATGGGGAGGAGAATCTAAGAGAGAGGGTAGGGCAGCTAATCAACTATGTCAGGTCTGGGTACACCCCTGACATCCTTTTTGGAGCATAGAGAAATATACATAAATATGTGGATAAATAAAATAATAATTGTGTGCCACATATATCAATTATTTTCTGTGCATTTGAAAAGAAAATATCAAATACTCTGTGCCTTGCCTATATTTATGTCACCCACTCAAGGCACTGAGTACAAAACGGAAAATGGAAGCTGATGTTACTTTAGCTCTTGACATGGCCAAAAATTTCCACTGATGATGACCCTGGGTCTTTTCTTTCTAGTCATTTTTTTAAGTGAAAAAAAAATCCACTTTGTAATTTATAATGCTGGATAACCAATTTTAAAAAAGAAAGAAAAACTCAACAAAAAATACATCTCAAGGCTGTTGTTTGTCACTGGGTTTTGTTTCTAAGCAACCCACTTAGACTGCTCCTGACCCTTTCTTGGTACAGTCCGACCAGGGTGAGAGGCAGAAGGGCCGGTTTCCCTGGGTCCCTAAATGGGTCAGATGTCAGTGGTGTCTGTGGGGTCTGCTTCCTTGACATTGTCTCCCAAATGAGAAGTGACCGTTAAGACTTCCAGGGGCTTAATCTTTCAAACCTACATCAGCCCTTCTGAGCAATTTCAAACAAACCCAATAATGCAGCTGAAACTGGCACAAGATAGGATACTCTGGGATGAAAGTGCGTGTTAGAGCAGCAACTGAAATCCAGAAAGTTAGAGCTGTGTAGCTTTCATGACACAAGCATTTGAGCCAGCACGTTTGACCAACGCTCACAACCCCTGCCTGCGCCCCCTCCACCCCCCAATCCCTCTTGGATTGATTAAATTGGCTCAAGATGACACCAATAATTGGCTCAAGATGGGGCTTCGACAGGCCCAATGATCCATATCTTCGCATTCCCTAAAATCAGTCCTTTCAGCTCTGTGTTGGATTTAGGATGGTTTACATTGGCTCCGTCACAAACATTTTAATAAAGTCCCAGAGAAACCGCAAACGGGTGACATCATTGGATGGTGTTAAAAAAAAAAAAAGAGTCCCATTTTGTAAGAGAGAGGCTGGGCCTCCAGAGTGTGATCAGGGTCTGCCCTCCCCGTTTGGTCATTCAGTAATCATCCTCTGTAATTGGGACCATAATATTTAAGATGGGGTTCGGCAGGGGGTTGCCGGCAAAGGACATTAGCTATTAAGTAAAAAACAAATATGAATATTTTGACATAAAGTAGCCAAGAAGATGAAGGACTATAGGGTGGGTTTTCGGCCCCAGGGCTGAGGGGCTCGTTGCCTGGGCTTGGGCGGAGGCATGTGGAGCATTAATGTTAGGACAGCCCCCTTGTCCCCTGTCCCAGGACACAAAGACAGGACAGTGGGGCTTTGGAGCTGAGGACCCAAGCTGGAGAGGGGGAGCCGCTCAGAGCCTGGGGATTCCCATTAAGAGGGTTTCTTACTGAGGGGGTAGGCTAGAGGGAATTTTCATTTTCTTCTCCATACTGTTCTGTTCACTTACCCTGAACTTTTTCTAAGTGTTTATATTCGTTTTACAATCAGGAAAAAAAAAAAACCACAAGTAAGCTTTTTTAAAAATTAGTGTAGCAATTTTGATTATGTCCAATGATTGTAATTATATATTAGACTGAAAATATCTGGAAAAATGCACTATTAATCTTAATGGTGGTTCTCACTGGGTGGTAGGACTGGGAAAGATTTTCGTCTTCTATTCTTCTATGAATTATTTTTGTAATAGATAAAAAATTTCAAAGGAAAGGGAAACATTAAAACCTCCAGAAAACAAATTGAGCTCATTTAGACATAGATCAACCTATGTATATAGTGTCTTCCCTCTCCCTGCAAAAAATGAGAGTTGCTGTTTTATTTTTAGTATTACATTGTATTTTTAAAATGCATTTTAGGCAGAGGTGGGAGGATTGCTCGAGCCCAGAAGTTTGAGACTAGCCTGGGCAACATAGCAAGACCCTGTTTCAAAAAAAAGAAATGCATTTTACTCGAATTATTATGAAGTTACAAGAAGCAAGATGTTTTCAAATGGCAGAATCCAGTTTCCCAGTTGAGGAAGGGACAGATGCTGCGTTTCCTGTGAGTTGAGCCTCGCTGTCTGAGGTGAGTTTGTGTGCTGGTGGGTCCCCCCACTGTTGTTGCTCCCTCAGAAGGGGCTGGGGCATTTGTCATGTATCCCCTTGTCAAGCAGCAGGGCTGAAGTCATGTCGAAGATTTCCCAGAATAATTGATCCATATGGCCATTGACTTTTCTGTGACTGAGGGTCAATCTGATGCCAAAATGTACCTTGATCACTTTTTCCTGGTGAGAGATTTCAGGACTGTTTTGTTTTATTTCTTTTATAAACGTATCTCTGTGTTTTATGGTTCACACTGAAAGAGGAACCTGGGGGACCTTACAGAGCATGTAAAAAAAGGGAAGGTTAAAACATAGACTATGTGGGCTAGTGGGGTGTGTGTGTGTGTGTGTGTGTGTGTGTGTGTGTGTGTGTTGGGTTTTGTGTGTGTGTGTGTGTTTGGGTGTTTGGGTTTGTGTGTGTGTGTGTGTGTGTGTGTTTGTGTGTGTAGCGATGCATCTTTTAAAGACTGGATCTGGCTATGACTAAAGGCTTATTGCTAATGCTACACCTTATTTCACTGACTGGAGATCCGGCACATGCAAAATACCTGTTAGTTCAAGTAAATATACCTAATTTGAAAATTGGACTCTGTTCCTTGTGCTAAACGAATGCATTAACAAATTTGCATAATGTAAACTCATTCCTTTAATGCCTTTCTGGCCCCCAAATATTGCTGGGGTTATTCTTTCCTCTTCTCCTCTCAGCCTAATTTTTTCTGATAGAGAAAGTGGGAAGGAGAATAGACTCTGGAATGAGACGGATGTAGATCAAATCTCTTTTTTGTTTCTTGCTGTGTGACCATGGGCAGGCTGCCTAACCTCTGCAAGACCACAGCTTCTTTTGTGTGTTAAATGGAAATTGTATCCCTTTCTAAGGGTAATTTAAGAATTGTATGATATGATGGACATAAAGCACTCAGCCCGGACTCTGTTTTGGCCACGCTGACAGAGGAAGGTGAAATTTTGAGGCGTAAGAGAAGAGCCCTGGAATGAAGAGATAGGAGAATATGGCTTTAGTCACAGCTGACTCGCTTTGGGAGAGTCATGGCTCCTCTGTGGAACTCAGCTTCTCACATAGAACATGGGGAAGGTGGAAGTGTGTGGAGTGTGTAGAGTGGTCAAGAGCCTGGATCAGGGGTTCAAATCCTGGCTGCCTTACCTTGGGCCACTTCACCGTGCTGTGAATTTCCTTCTCTGTCAAATAGAGGCCTTGTGAGAATTGTTTGAAAACCTTTGCAGCAATGCTTCAAGTGTGGTAAGTGTTGTTTCAGTGTCAGCTTTTGCCATTATTCTTATAACGATGTTCTCTTAGGTCCCTTCTGACTCTTTATTATTATTATTTTTTTCTACTTCCACTGCCCTCACATTTTCAAGGACAGGCCGATTTTTATTTTATTCTTCAACATTAAGGTAACTGCAAACATATTGTTGAAATAAAATAAAAGGTACTTCTCAGGTTTTCGTCTGCAATAACTTAAAGAAAAGGACCCAGAAAAAAAAAAAAAAAAAAAAAAACCAACCCAAGGACCCAGCACTGTCTTGATTCTGTACAAATGTTCGCCTCCTTCAAAGAGGCAAGAAGGCAAGTCCTGCCAAGATCTGATTGTGCAGACCCGAAGGATCTGATCGCCCGTCACTAAGGCTACTAATCAAATTTCCATCCAATATGCTCACGCAGGATTTCCTGATCAAACACTTAAGCCTGCCCCTCTACACCCCCATTAGCTAACATGTTTTATATGCAGAGAGGTCATCAAAAGTGTAATTGCCTTAAAGAAACTTAATCCTGCATTCTTGTCAATTCGAAGATAGCTAATGATACTTGCTAGCTGATATTTTTCCAACATGAAGAGCGCACCAGAAATTAGGATCTTGTTCTTAATCTTCCTCACAGCAGATGTTGAAACCTAGGTGTACTGATATATCTCATGGGCCAGGTAAAAAGATGAATTTTCTCTAAAATTAGCTGGCTTTTCTGGGAAAATATGCTGTAGCCACGCAGTGCTAGAAGACTGCAATAGGCCATGGAGATCCAAGCCCAGTGGTTTTTCCTAGTCAATATAACGTGATTTTGACTCCCAAGTTCAAACTTTACCTGTGAATGCTTCTGAGGATATGGCATCCATTTTACATTCAGATACATTTAATCAGCTAAAATTATGGAGTGTCTGCAAAAGAGATTTGCTAGATGCCCGAAAGAAAATACGTTGCAAAGTGAAAGTACAGCACAAGAGGGATTATGTGTGTTGATTTTAATGTTAGTTATTGTATTTAATAAAGGCAATTAAAAACATTACGTCCTTGATGTTAGTATATTATGTAAATATATTATAAACATAGCATGTGCCTAACATTTCAGTATTTTGCCATGCTTTACAGCTTTTAATATGGCCATTTGGTCAGTTTATCAGGGATTTTTTTTTTTTCCAAAAATTGAGATTTTTTTTTTAAGCTCTTATTTCTAAAGGTGTTTCTCGTATTTGAAGTATGTTTTCTGTTTCCATTTTCAAATAATCACTATGTGATTATTTTATAGTCATGTAGTATTCCCTTTTAGGGGGAAAATATCCCTTAAAAATTTGCGTACATGTACATGTGCCTGCCTGCACACGCGAGCTCGCACAGATGCATCAACAATGCCTCACCGGGACTTGTGGTTTGAATGAGAAATGGCCCCAGTCAGGCTGGGACAAGGAGGTCAGGGAATTTAACCTGACTCTCCCAGCCCCAGTCATCATTGGCAGGGTCTGAAAAGGCCAGATTTGTCAGGACTCAAGGATCCTTGGTGTCTGAGTGGCAAAACCGATTTGAGGTCCTGTCTGTCCCGTCTGAACATTTGCCCTGTACTCCTGCAAGCGGCACTAACTCTCCTGGGCTTTTGTGCACAGTGCCTTTACATGTGTGATTACCCGTGACTCCACTCCCCCTGGATAAGGTCAGGGGTCATCTGCACGGACTTGTTCCACTACTTCGGAGGACAAAGAAAATGTGTTCCTTGTGTTTATAGGGGGAGAACAGAGCCTGCCACAAGGGCCTGCAGAGGCCAGTGTAAAACAGGCCCATACAACAAAAAGGTAAATGAATGGTATAAGCTGCAGCCATTCATGGCAGTCTAGGTACATGCCTGTGAGGGAAGTAGAATGCTCCCTTCTTTACAGATGAGAGATTAAGTGGCCTGTCAATGTCATAAGGTTCTTCAGTGCCACTGCCCCCACCCGGGATTAAACACCAAGCCCAGTCCATCTCCAAAGCCCATGTTCTGTCCACTGTCCCCTCCATCCTGCCCCCCTAGGGAAACACCATACGCTAGAACCCTTGTGCAAGAAGCCCATGTGTGCCCAGTCACTCATGGCACACGCTGCTTCCTACGGCTGCAATGACTGCCTGGTCTGAAGCTGTGCAAACAGGAAAGGGAAGCACCTATGAGAAAGAAACACATTCCTCCTTTCTCCTGTATACATCTGGATGGGACACTCTGTGAGGAAGTCCTCAGACATCATGGCATCAATTGCCCTGGGTGGCATGGTGGGGGTGGCTCAGGAAGAAACTGTCTACATTCCCATCAGCATCTGCCTCCCAAACTACCCTAGGTACAGTCTAAGTAAGTAAACAAATTAAACAATAAATAGACAATTACAGTCTCAATAAATTCAGTGTCCTTGCTCAGCAACCGTGGCTCCAAGACAAATCTCCTAGCTACCTCCCTGTCTTTGTAATAGATTTCTCCCCCGATCCTCCTCTATATAAATGTTTGAAGCAGTGTCTAGTAGTCTATTTCAACGATCTGGTGTATTCAATACAGTTACTCTGTATTTTGTCAGGCCCTGATGTAGGAGCTGGACACACAGAGGTGAACAAGACATGGTCCTAGACCCTAAAGGCTTTCAAGGGAGGTCAAGCTGATTAGGCCTGCCTTCAAATTGAAAGGTGGTCAAGATGCTCCCTGCATCTCGAATTTTCAGCAAAGACCTGGGTGTGCACTGACCTGCCATGAGAAAGCAACTCTTAGCTTATTTTCATTATAGAAGGGTATCTCTTTATTTATTCCTTGACATAATCAGGGCTTTGAATTGGCTCATCTCAGGCTGGGTGGGACAGAGGCAGAGAAGCAGTTCATTTCAGGTCAGTTTGGGCTGCTTGTAGAAAATGGGTTGTTACTTGATTGCACTGGATGATCCATGTCTGATTTGAGAAATTACTCAGCAATCTGATATTTTGCTAGTTTGAAAAAAATGTTCCCTACCAGCTGAATGCAAAACCCATTTTATATGTTAATGAGTCATAAACTCAGAGAATATCCATGCTTGAAGAGTCCCTAAAGGTTAAGGAGGCCAGCCTCCCCATCTGACAGATAGGGATACTGAGACTCACAGCGTAAAGGACTTGTCCAGAATTGAACTGAAGATCACCAGGCAGCAGATTGTGAGTGTTTCTGTTACTGGGGCATTTTCCAATGAGTTTATTGCCACAAACAGAATGGTCTCAGTTACCCTAGGCAGCCAAAGAACTTGACACAACTCAGGAAGTAGTTCTAATGTCAAGAGTTCCACATATTTTCCAACTTTGTTTTACCAAAACGCATCTGCTGTTCAGAAACATCCCCCCAACTTCTAGGAGAAACATTTCAAAAGGACAATGGGAATATTTTCTATTTTTATAATGATGTCTGATCTTTTACCTTTGGGAGATTTGTATTAAACCAACCCAGCTTGCCAACTTCCCTTAAAGAAAAAGTCATTAAATTTCTAATCGGAAATTTGAGCATAAAATGAGAGATTTCAAATGAAAACAGCAAGGATTTTGCAAAGGCATCTGATCCTGCATCATACTCCCAAATCTTCTTTAAATTACTTCTATGTCAAAAGGCTACATGGAAAGACCTTTTCTTTTGTCTGGTAAGGGAGAAATTGGAACAATATCACTTCACTGTAGGATCCAGGCGATCATTTGGTTTCATTCCAAGGAGAGGTTTTTTTTTTTTTTTTTTAACTTTGGTCTGTAACTGCACATGTGTATGACTTTAATCAGTTTCTCTCATAACTTTATTGCCATTTAAGCTATTCTCTACTTACTGACCTTCTTTCAAATTAGATGGATGGATCTTGTCTATGATAAGACATTTAGCTCCACTGGAAGAGAAATATCTTAGCTGAATGTATACAACATTGCTTTGCTAGAAGAAAATAAAAGTTCTTGTAAAAAGGCAGCTGGAGAGCAAGATGAGTTCACTGCCCCAGTGCCTCCTGGGGCTGTTCCTTATCAAAGCATGTGATTCCATATCAAAAAAACGTGACCATGGAGAAACACTTAAAGACCCAAGACTCCATTCGAATCTACTCCAGTTTCACCCATTGCTTCCTTCTGAGATCTCAGGGACCAAGATAGTTCTTTACCAAGCCTTAGAGTCTGAATGTATTCTCAAAGGAAGCCCCCTCCCGCTGCAGTCACTCTGGCCCTCCTAGACTCATGCCATCTCTCATCCAAGATCAGCTTGACCCCTGGTCCAGTGATGTGTGTCTCTCTTCAAGTCAGAGAGGGCAAAGTTCTTAGTGTCACAGACTTCCTGGGAACCAAGACAGTCCAGGTTGCAGCCAAATTCTCCGGGCCATGTCAGAAACTTACTTCCTGATTCTGGGCTTCATTCCTTTCTCTATTTGTTCCATCAACAAACATTTACAGGCACCTACTCCGTGCCAGATCCACATGAGACACCAAGCCATGGGCTCTCATGATTTGTTGGCAAACTCAAATATGGAGGATATACTCACAGAAATGAGGGAATAGGCTATCTTCTTTAATTCCAGAAATTGCCCATGTCCTTTCTGGGGGAGAAAGCCTTGTTCTTCCCATCACATCTGCCTCCGAATCTCAGAACATGGTTTTTGGGATTTCCGAACTAGTCAAAAAGTAATGAGAGACTATTTCAGACACTAAGGACCCCAAATTGTTAGCTAATTATAGGTACATTTTCTCAGAAAATTCTCCCTAACAAAAAGAGACAGTGGGAAGTGGGATGGGGGTGGGGCCCAATCCAGACCTTTATATTTTTTTCCTGTCAGGGCATCCATAAATCTACTTCTTTTTCCCTCCCTCCCTCTCCTTTCCTTCCTACCTTTCTTTCCTTTCTCCTTTCTCTCTCTCCCCTTCCCCTCTTTTTTCTTCCTTTCGTTTTCTTTCTTTTTCTTTTCTTCTCTCTGTTGTGCTTCAGGAACAGAACAGTCACCTCTGGAAGAGATACACATACACTGTTTTTCCAGAATAACTTTAAGCTTTCTTTCCAAATGGTTTCAACCCGGGGGAGACCGTGGCACCTTGGATCTGGCTCCCAGCATCCTCCCTAGTCCTTTCGGGACTCTCCCCCTCTGCCCACATCGCCCTTCTTCCTCCTCTTCCTCCAGCCTGCTCTGTGGCAGCTCCCGTCCTCTCCTCCCCCTCTACCAGCTCCCTTCTGTCTGTAACTCACTCCCTTGGAAAACCTAACTTTCGTCAAGAGTTTGGGAACTTTTCTGCCTTCCTCCCAGAGGCATTTGGATTTTAAATAAAAACCAAGGAGGCAGTGTTCAGGCAAGCTCCTGGTATTTATTTTGGAGCTCTATGTGGGAATGAAACAGAATCTCTAGATTGCCTCTCCGCCTTCAGTTCCAGGAATGAGGGAACTATTTTCTTGGTACCTTACGCTATGTGGGGCATTGCCTTCCTTCCTAAATTCTAGACAGTGGACTCCCGGAGGGCAATGACTGGGGTGTTCCTAGTTGTGTCCCAGCACCGAGCGCTGAGTATGTGCTCTGAGAGGGCTCACTGGGAGGAAGAACGGATTGTACGCAGCCTCAGCCTCCTCTCCCGGACTCACAGGCACGCACAGGAGGTTATGCCACAGCTGTTACCTACTCTTCTCTCCCACTTTCTGTTTTTCTTCGCTTTGCTTTTCCAGTAACTACTAGTAATCCAGTGAATGAGATCCTTATGATTTTTAATTTTGGGAATTCTGAAAAATTTTTCTGTAGCGTAATTGATTTTCCAATATGGTTCGTGTATGTTTGGGAAAAATGGGTATTGTTAAGTTTGCTAAGTTCTATTTATAGCTATTAGAGCATGATTGTTAATCAAGTATACCCGTTCTTATTTTTTTCTGCTTGATTGGTTGATTTCCGATTGAGAGATGTTAACATCTCCCATTTTGATCATAGCTTTGTTGATTTCTCCTTTTGGTTTCTGTTTTTGCTTTGCGTATTTTTAAAGCTGTTTTTAGGTATATGAAGATTAATGATGTATTATCGTCTAGATGTTCATTTATCAGTAGTAAACATACAGGTTTGTCTCTCAAATTTTTTTTCCTTCTTGGTCAAGCCTTCTCTGTGTTCTGACATTAATACTTTTGTACCTCTTTTCATCATTTGTGTCACTTGCTTTATTTGTATTTTTCCCTTGAGAGTTTTTTTTAATAGAGTGCACAGATGTAATAAGCACACATATTCACACAACTGAGGACTGATTACTGTTGATCTTTTTCTCCCTCTTTCTCTTTTTATAAGAAATAAACGATCACAGATAGAGCTGTAGTTCTCTTAACCAACACTCCTGTCTCCCCCAGACTTTCTTGAAGCATCCGCTCTCATGAGTTTGGTGGGTGCCCTTCCTATCTATTACTCATGCTTTTACACACATGCATGCTGTTTCTAAATAGTACACATTAGAATTTTTGTGGTTTAAATTTACATAGATGATATTATACTTTATGTAGCATTCTGCATTTTAAACTTACTCTATTTAAAAAAAAAAAATCCAACCCTGTTGGTGTATGTAGATCTTGTTTTTTTAACTGCTATGCAGAATTCTATCATAAAATTACACAGTACATTTTATGTGTGTATTTAGTTACTGATGGACATTTATGTAGTCTCTCATTTCCACTCTTACAAACAATGCTGCAGAATACATTCTTGTATAAGTCTAAGTATTACTAGATGTTTCTCCAGACTGGCTGTACTGTTCCACATGTCTAATAGCACGTGGGAGCATTTCTCTCTGGTGTATATTAGTAAGTGGAATCTCTGAATTGTGGAATATGGATATATGCAGTTTTAGTGGATTCTGTCTAGTGTGGGGTACCCTTACATCCCACTCTTTAGCAACATGACAGTATCCCTCTTTCTATTTCCTTGCCTTGAGATCATCAATACTTTAAAATATTTGCCCACTCAACTGGCGAAAAACAAAATTTATTGTGTGTTGTCTTGATTTGCATTTCCATGGAACTGAGAGTGTTTATTGGCCTTGAAACTTTCCTCCTTTGGAGCAGGGTATGTTTATGCGGGGAGAGTATCATTTTTCTATTAGTTGGATGCCTTTTATTTTTTTAACTTAATCTGAGACTCCTTGGCTTTTGTAAGATTTTAATTTATTTTAGTTTCTGAAATATTTAAACCCATTCCCGCCACCTTATTTTAAGCTTTTATTTATATTTTTTTCTTATTGTCATTTTTGTGTTTTCCTTTCTTACTTTTTGTTATATTGATAAAATTTACTCATTTCCATTTATAGTCTGCGGTTGCCTATAAATCTTCATTGTCAGTATCAAAGATGCTAGTCCATTCATGTTTATGATTAGCAACATCTTTCTTTTGGATTAATTGGTCCATTCTCAGTCCATTATTTATAAGTTTGTAGATGGAAAGACTTCTGAATTCTCAAATGTCTGAAAATGGTGTTAGTCTGCTTTCACATATAAATGAATGTTTGGCTGGGTATAGAACTTTATATTCAAAACCTACTGTCTGAATTATTTTTAACCTTCAATAAATAACAACCTTGAAAAACAATCCTTAATAAATAACATTGACATTATTTCCTCATTTTTTTTGCATTTAATGTTGCTTGTAAGAAGTCTCCTGTTAATATCATTCTTATTCCTCTATATTTAACTATTTTTTTCTCCTCTTCGAGAGCATCTAAGATTAACGAGAATCTTCTTAAGACTATGAAATGTAAATAATTTACAGTTTATTTTTATTATTGTGTTCATTGATACTCATTTTCAGTTAACTTTGTACTTGGTTTGGAAAACTTTAGGTTCTTAAACTTTGAGAAATTGTCTTCTTCTATTTCTTTGAACTTGTGCAGAGTTGAGTTTATCATTCACCTCAGTTCAACGCCTACTCACCATTGGTCTGTGTGTAACTTTTCTCATTTGATGTTACCAGTTTTTGCCTCTCATATCATTAATCTGCACTTCCATCCCTCCTCCCTCCTCCCCCACCCTGCAGTAGTACCCTTGCTAGCACCTTTGGTATATATCGTTGCTCTATACAGTATTTTTGTTTATGTACCTGTTTTTCTTTTTCCCTTTTAGACTTCAGATGCAGGGCATTGAGTTTACCAAGTTCCCCAGTTCATGATCATTGTCCTTATTTGTCTATTCAGGGCCCTTCTCTTGTTTTATTTATTCTGTTTTGTTTTCTCAGCTCCTCCAATGCCTTTACTTCCCATCCCTAAACATTTCTATATGTTCTTATAAAAGGTATAGGGTTGTTTATCTGTGAAGGTATTTTCCATTTGCACACATGGCATTTTGCTGCAGAGCTTGTTTCTAAGCTTTTCACCAAGCACTGGTTTTCGAAGACCCACTCATGTTGCTCTGAACACACAGTCCTTGGGTATGGTACCAACAGCCCATGTGTTATTTGCTGCATAGCACTCCATCCCCTGGTGAAGGGACCTCGGTTGCCTCTGTTCCTTGCTACCTCAAACAACACGATGATGAACATCTCACACATGTCCCCTTGTGGACCTATGTGGGATTTTTCTGTAAATATATATCCAGGAGGGCAACTTCTGAATTGTGGGTATAGATTTTCTTTATTTAATTAAATACTGCCAGACTTATCCCCCCAAAAGACATTGTATTCAAGCTTTCATCAACATTACCATTGTCTAATTTTCTAATTTACTCCAATCTAGTAAGAATATAGAAATTTCTCTTATTTTAATTTGCATTTCTTTGCAATTGAAACACTGTAGCTGTTTCAATTTTCTCTTTGTGATTACCTGTTCTTAACATTTTCCTATTCTTTTTTTCTGTTGTTTTGTCTTTATCTTTTCTGTAGTATCATTGATTTTTTAGAAGTTCCTTGTAGAAATTAGACTCTTGTCAATTTGATGTATTGCAAATATTTTCTTCCAACCATCTGCCTATAATTTTGTCTATGACTTCTGTGAGTGAATAAAAATACTTAAATTTTATTTAATCAAGTCATCTTTTAAAATTAATTAACTGACTGCTTATGATGTATCATTTGGGAATTTTTTTTAAGGAGTCTTCCATCTCTCAGATACAGAAATTTATTATCTACTATCAGTTTTATAGTTTTACATCTTACTCTTAAGCCTTTAATCTATCCAAATTCTGTCTTTATGCATTATATTAGATAATGATCCAGTTTAAAGTTTTTTTCTGAAGTAAACCATTTTTCCCAAGACAATTTTCTAAACAGGTTGTCTTTTCCACACTAATTTGCAATGCCACTATATCTGTATCAGATTCTCAAATATACAAGAGCAGGTCTCTGAGCTCTATCTTCTGTACCATTGTGCATTTGTGTGTCCTTGTGCCAGTAATAGACTGTTTTCATTGTTACGGCTTTGTAGTATGTCTTAATAGCTATTTGAGCCATTTCAAAATAGTTTATTTATGGTTCTTTGTTTTTTTTATATAAATATGCTCATATAAATTTATTAAACTCTTTAAAAACCCCTCTTGGACTTGTGATTACAGGGCATTTTAGATTATTTGGGGGAGCATCAACATCCTTATACTATTAGATGTTCCCACATCTAATATGTGGGATGTCTGCTTATTCAAATCTTCTTTTGTGCCCTTCATGGAGGTATTAGGTATTCTTTGTCAAGATAATTCTTAGATGACAATTTTTTTTTTTTTTTTGCAATCTTGAATGGCATCTTTTTTGTGTTACATTTTCTAATTATTTCTGGTTTGTATAATGCTGTTGAGTTTTATAACTTGATACTATATGTCTTAGTTAGGACTACTACAACAAAATACTCTAGACTAGGTGGCTCTTAAACAACATTTACTTCTCACAGTTCTGGAGGGTGGGAGGTCTAAGATCAGGGGTGCCCATAGATTCAGTGGCTGGTGAGTGCCCGTGTCCTAGTTCAAAGGTGACACCTTCTTGCTGTGTCTTCACATGGCAGAAGGTGTGAGGGATCTCTTTTATAAGAGTGTTACTCCCATTCATAAAGGTTGTACCCTGATGACCTGATTATCTCCCAAAGGTCCTCCACTTTGCTTGTCAAAATTTCAACATAAGAATTTTGGGGGGGGACACAAACATTTAGACCATAACATTATTTCTGACAACTTGCTAAACTTTCTTTTCATTTTAATATTTATTGATTCAGTTGGAAGGATAGGTCTTTGAAATATTTAGCAGTTGTATGTTTGTGTGTATGGGTTTTAGATTTACGTAAATGATATGGTGTAAACCTCTTTCTGTTCTATTCTTTTTTGTTGTTAAATACAGTGTTTCTAAACAATATCCATGTTACCACATGGATCTCAACATATGATTCCTTTTGCTGTCTGCAGCATATGCCACTATGTTTTGTTTATCCATTTTCTTAGTGATTAAATCCTAGGTTGCCTCCACTCCCTGCTATGAGAATTATTGCTGTGATAGGCACCCCTATATATGTTCCTTTATGGAGGCATGCACCGATTTTTCCAGAACAGTATCAGGAATGGAGTTGATGGGTCACAGGATATATGCATGCTGAATTGTATTATACTAATTGCTTCCAGATTATTTTTCAGAATTACTATTCTACACACCCACTGATGTTGAAACAGGGTTTCTTTCCCTGCATACACCATCACCATCATTTGTTATTGTTGAACCTTATAATTTTTACTACTCTAATGGCTGCAAAATTGTATCTTGTTAGGTTTTGTTTTTCTAATTATTAACTAGAAAAATCAGTATTCTAATGACAAATTATTATTCTAATTAGAAAAACATTCTAGTTACCGAGATGAAGAGTCTCTCTGTAAACTTGTTAGTCATTCAGGTTTCCGCTACTTGAACTATCCTCCTTGATTTGCAAGAGTTCCTTTAGAATTCCGACATTAATTATTTCAATATCTCCTCCTAAAGTGCCACTGGCCTATTCATTTTGTCCCAGGCATTATTTTTTTAAAATATATATTTTATTGCATTTTAGGTTTTGGGGTACATGTGAAGAACATGCAAGATTGTTGCATAGGTACGTACATGGCAATGTGTTTTGCTGCCTTCCTCCCCCATGACCTATAATCTAGGCAAGACCATTCAGGACATAGGCATAGGCAAGGATTTTATGACTAAAACACCAAAAGTCTTGGCAACAAAAGCCAAAATAGACAAATGGGACCTAATTAAACTCCAGAGCTTCTGCACAGCAAAAGAAACAGTCATTAGAGTGAATTGGCAACCAGGTATTCTTTATTGTGCATGACTGGGATAACTCCTAGGCATTTTATTTTTCTGCTGCTTCCATGAATGGCATCTTGTTTGGGTGGTAGCGCTACAGAGAATAGTATTGACTTTTGGAAATGATTCTTGTTTCTGACAGCTTTGCTAAATGTTCTTATTATTTCTATTGTTTATCCAGTTTTGTTGCATTTTTCTATGTAGGTAATCTATCCGCAAATATGAGGATTTTGATTCTTCCCGTTCTATCTTTTACCTCTTAATTTTCTTGTTCTATTCTATAGGGTAGAGCTGCCAGTACTACATTGAAAGTAGTTAAAATAGTAACAGTGGACATCTTTGATTGGTTGTTGATATTACAGAGAACATGTCTAAAGATTTTCTATAGAGTGTGATGTTTACTCCATGTTTTAATCTATAGCCACGTTAACATAAAGAAGTTCTATCTCTTAGTTTTCTGAGAACTTTTATTGCAAATAATCAAATTTTTTTATCATAAATAATTAGGCTATGTTTTTTTTGTTTTTTTTTTTTTGCACATAATGACACAATAATGTAATTTTCTCCCTTGGTCCATCAATTTGTAGAATACATTAACTTCTTAAAATTTTATTGCAGTATTCTTTTAATACACTTTTGGATTCAGATAACTATTTTTAAGGTCTTATTTTCTTTTCTTATAAGATCCTTATCTGTCTTTGGAATCTCAGATACATAAGCTTCATAAAATGAGTTGGACAGACTTTACTCTGTTTTCCAGAACATCTTGTGTAACAAAGAGTTTAAACAGTTTCTTAAGACTGTGTTGGCCTCTCTGTAAAGCCATCTAAGCTTGAGGTTTTTCATGGTGTTTGAAGTGGGCAGTGGGAACAAGGTAGTCTTTAATTACATAATCTCTATTTCTTAATGATTATTTTATTTCTAGCTCATCTTTTACCACATTTGGCACTATATACTCTTTCTAAAACTTTGTCCTTTGTTATCACATTAATTGTTCATAATTCTTTTTCATTCTGCATTTTGATGATAATTTTTTCCTTTTCTCCTTTGTCGGTCTTAATGGATTTGTCAATTTTATTAGTGTTTTTAAAGAGCCAGTTTAATATTTTCTTTGTTTTATATGAGTTTATTTTATTGATTTCTGCTTTTATAATTTTTTTCATCTCTCTTATTTTTCTTTTGGGGGATGTTTTTGTTATTCTTTCAGCTTCTTAATTTGAATGCTTTATTTATGGTCTGATAAATGTATTTAAAAGCTATAAACTTTCTCTAAGTACTGCTTTAGCTATACACTATGGGTTTTGACGTATGGTACAATTCAGATATAAATATCTCATAATTTTTAACCATGAATGTTACTTTTTATTTTAGTTTTTGAGACAGGGACATACTCTGTCACCCAGGCTGGAGTGCAGTGATGCAGTCACAGCTCACTGCAGCCTCAACCTTCCAGGCTGAAGCCATTCTCCCAGCTCAGCCTCCCAAGTAGCTGGGACTACAGGCACACACCAAAACACCTGACTAATTTTTGTATTTTTGGAGAGACAGAGTTTCTCTATGTTGCCCAGACTGGTCTCAAACTCCAGGGCTCAAGCAATCCATCCACCCCAGCCTCCCAAAGTGCTGGTATGACAGACATGAGCTGCTGTGCCTGGCTTACCATAAATTTTAAACTGTTAGTTGCGCTAATATTTTTCTGATTGATATGTTAATCTCTGAAAAGGATGTGCCAAAATCTCCAACCAAAATTACATCTATTTTTTTCCATAGTATATAACAAGAATAAATTGTTAATTTATATATTTTGAAGCTACATCTTTAGTTTTATGTGAGTATGTAATCTTTGTGTCTTAAAGATGTATTATTTATTTTACCAGGACATAATTCTTTTTCTCTTTATGAGGTTTTCTTTTTTGCCTTAAAATCTATTATATCTTATATTAAAATTACCACTCTCATTTTACATTTACCTGTAATAGCTTCTTTAATTTCCTTATTTTCTGACATTCTATATCCTTCTGTTTGAGGTATTTTCTTCTGGGCAATACATACATTGATTTTTTTAAAGATTTATTCTGAGAGGCTGGGTGCAGTGGTTTATGCCTGTAATCCCAGCATTCTGGGAGGCTGAGGTGGGAGGATTGCTTGAACTCAGGAGTTCAGGACTAGCCTGGGCAATGTGGCAAAACCCCATCTCTATTAAAAAAAAAAAACAAAATCGATTCTTAAACTCTGTCTTTTGATTGGTGAAGCTTACCATAATTACTATTATGTTGGTACTTATCTCAACAATTTCAGTTCCTGTTCTCTATTTCCTATCCTTTTGCATTGTTTCCATTTTCTCTTTTTCTAACTTCTATTGGACAGATTCATTTCTTTCTGCTGATATGAAACTCATTCATCCTTTATTTATTCTTCTGTAGTGCCTCTAACTTCACAACTTATGCTTATTATCACCTTCTAATCTTCCTGCTGAATATGACAGTTCCTTGAGCCATCTCTTACCTCCTGCTGGTTTTCTCCCTCCACCTGTCACCATATATTTCATCTAGAATTTTCATTCTGGAGCTTCAAGGATGTCACTTTTCTTTTATTAGGGTTTTATTTATTTAGACTATAATTAATTTTATTAATTTATTCACCTATACTTCTAATCCATATCTAGAATTGCCAGATGAATTACAGGAGGCCAAGATGAATTTGAGTATTGTACAGGACGTACATATTCTAAAACAATTACTCATCATTTTTCCGAAATTCAAATGTAACCCGGTGTCCTGTTGTTGTTGCTCCTAAGTCTGGCAGTCCCACTGATATTTCATAGAATCCTCTGTATTCCACAGACTCCTCCACAGAGTTGTTTCTGTTTCTCTTTTTTTTCCTTTTGTGTGTTTCTTTTTGTTTTCTTGTTTCTGTTTCTCTGTTTCTGAGTATGTCTGTCAAGGGTTTTTTCACTGAGAGTTTGTGTGTGGTAAAACACATAAGATCTTCTATTACTGAAAGTGTCATTTTACTCTCACATTTCAATGATAGTTTTCCTGGACATACTACGCTGGTTTCAAATTCTTTTACTTCAACCCTTTGAAAATAACATTTTTTTTTTTGTCTTTTTGTATCCAGTGTTGCTGTTGAGAAGGTTGATGCCAACTGATTTTTATTTTATTTTATTTTTTTTGAGACAGAGTCTCTCTCTGTCACTCAGGCTGGAGTGCAAGGGGCTTCTGCCCCTCCTCCTAATGTATTAAGGACAAGTTGGAAATGAGGCAAATATACCTTAAGGTGAGGGGCCCGTGGAATTATTTCCATGCTGACAGTGCTGATTTTTCAAGACGTGACTTCCTCAACTACAGCCAGCTTGCCAAGGGACTGTAGAAAGTAAAGTGGAGAGCAGAGAATCCAGGACTCCGGCAGTATTTCCTCATCTGCTGTGAACTATTCCACGTTTCAGTGGGACTTGAAAGCCGTCTTGATGTCTGGCCGCTGTCTTTCTGCCTCATAGGAGTCAAGGGAAAGCATGTTGTTCCCAGAGCAATAGGAAGGAGAGAAGAACGCAGTCCAGGCTCCCTCCTAACCTGTCTCCTGTCCTTGGTGTTTGGTCTTCTTATGCTCTAAGCTGCCATTTCCCATCCTCCTCTTTGCAACATGTGCATCACAATGAAAGCACCTTCTGTCGTCTCGCAGTGGTGAAGTCATTTTGGAGTTTATATGTTGGTTAACAGGCTTACTAACCTCCCTTTGACTTCTGGGATGTCTCCAGGGCTGTGTTCCGGAGAGTGAGCCTCCACCTGGGTTGGCTGGGCAGAGGAGGTTTGCCCTTGTTTGGTGAAGTTCAGGGCCTGAGGCTGTTGACCCACCTGATGCCTGAAAATCTAACCTGAGATACTCAGTCCTTTGGAGTAGGGCCTGCCCTCTTAGATATAACCATCCTGAGAGGGGGCTGAGGAATCTGTAAGCCCCCTTAAGGGATAGAATATTATAGTTCTGAGATTTCCACCAAACCAGGGCACTGATGGGGTCTGCAGAAGGGAGATGAGCCAGGTTATGGCTCTGCATTTCAGAGACCTGAGGTGGTCAGACTTTTGAGTCAGCAGTGAAGCCCTGACTGTTCATCTCCACAAGTAACTGCCTTATGATCTTGGCTCTAGCGGTCTGTTCTGTGGCCACCTCTGCTGAGAAGCAAACCTCAGGGTTCCTTCTGACCCCAGGTCCTTGAACCTGTCTCAGCATAGACCATACTGTTGGTCCTTCCAGCTCACTCCACACACAGAGACTTCTCAGGGGATTCAGGGGTGGTGGCTTTATTTACCGTTTTTGTGCCCCCCAAGCCTGATGCAGGCTCTGGTCCCCAGTAGGTCAACAGGTGTTGGGGGCTGAAGGAGCCCAGCTGTGCACTCAGCCCCATGCCATGGGAAACACAAAGTAGAAGCCCAAAGTATGGTCCCTGGAATTGGGACAAGTGCCAGAGGGGGTGCCTTTTCACAGGTGTGGCCCTTTCAGAATGTCTGGCCTCCTTCCACCAAAAGGCCAACCCAGCCCTTCTCCTGGGGACAACCGGCAGGGTCCATGGGAATGTGAGGCTCCCGGCTGTTGTTTGCCTCAGCTAATCTCAAGAATGCACTTGTTTTCCCTTTTGGTTTGGGAAGTCCTCTGCAGCTCCTCTTCACGTTGATAGTGCTGGGGGTAGAGGCCGTGGGGAGCCAGAGGGCAATGATCCCGGCTTGCTCTGTTGCAGGCTTGCTTTCTTTCCAACTGTTTCCGTTACCTCTGGCCTCCATTTCAGCTTCTCCTTGAAGTTTCCAGCAACCTTGGAAAGAAATGTTCTGAATTTGAACACTTCAGCCAATCTCTTCATAGTAGGGAGTATTTGGGCAGGTGTGATCATCTCTATTTTACAATTGAACCTGGGGCTCAGAGAGGCTAAGTTAGTGCTCATGGACACACAGCAAGTGAGAGCAGAGCTGGAGTAGAACCCAGCACCTCCTGCCTCCCACTCTGGCCCTCTACTCCAAGCACCAACTCCAGGGCACTGATCTCACTGGGCAGCTGTCTGCTACTTGCCGTCTCCTTCACTGTATTTCCTAGAGAGGAGTGCTGCAATATTCATCTTTGTACTCCCAGGCGTGGCCCCGTGTCCAGAAACATAGAAGACACTCAGTGGATGTTTGTTCAAAGAATGAATGGCCCCTACTATGTGCCAGGAATTCTACTGGGTTTCTACACCTGTAATCCTTGATCTTCACAACAACTCTGAGGGGTAGCTGTTGTCCCCATTTCATGAGTGGAACCTCTAGGGTTCAGAGAAGTTAGATAAGTTGGCAAAGATCATGGAGCTTGTAAAAGGTTGAGATGAGATTCAGATCCAAGTGCTTGGACTCCAGGACCCAACACAGATGAGATAAAGGATCTGAGAAGAAAGGACTGTGGGCAGAAGAACTGCAGGGCCTTCCTTCTTGCTGGTTTTGCAGTGATCTCTGACTGATGGAGGTTGCAAAGGTGACCTGAGCTCCCTAAGCAGGGAGACAATTCTTAGCCCCTCGCTGCACTCCCTCCAATCTCAAACTCACAAACACGTATTTATTGAATGACTGAATGACCACCCCTGAAGTTGGCCATCCAGGCTCTTCACTCTCAGAGCTGGTCTTTCTGGATGCTCTTTCTTCACCAGCTTTGGAGCCTGTCATTCTCTGCCCAGCCTTGAATGCTAGGATTCCTAGGGGGTGTTTCCTAAACCTTGTCCTCATTACTACACCTCCTCTGGGTGATCTCATTTCTGTTGGTGGTGTCAGTTACCCTCTGTGTGTAGGTAGCTTCCAAAACCATATTTCGAGCTCAAACCTTCCCTGTGAGCTCTAGAACTTCATAGGTCTCCACCCGAATGTCCAGTAGTCATCTCACTTCAACACTTCAGAAAACACTTGTGTCATTTTTCCCCACCCCAGATATTGACTGGGACAATCATTACTCAGCTGCCCAAGCCCCCAACTCACACTCATCCTCGACACTCCCTCATCCTCACTTTCCCACATTTAACTTCTCCTTGGCTAATCATCACATTCTGGTGCTCTACAGATTGGGGTCACCCTGGTTTATCCTTTGGATTACTCAGCAACTTCCCAAGAGATTCCATACACTCCAGTCTCTTCCCCAATTCCACTCCATCCATTCTACACGAAACAACCAGAAAAACCTTTTAAATCACATATCTGACCATATCACACCCTTGCTTAGAGATCTATATTCAAGGAGAATATCCAAAATGCTCACCATGACACCCAAGTCCCTCAGGATCTAGTCCCACTAGTCTCTTCAGTCTCAGCATTCTTCCTGCTCACAAAATGATCGCCTCCCCGTCGCTGAGCATTTGCTGCTTCTGAAGTGGTCATGGGCCTCTGGACATGTCATCCCCTGGGTTAGAGTTTTATTCCTTCACCTCTGCACCTGCCTAATTGTCATTAAACCATCGGGACCCAGCCTGGATGTTGTACCTTCCTAGAAGTGATCCCTGATCTTGCAGACTGAGCAAGGGTCCCATTCTCTGGGCTCCTGTAGCCCCCTTGAATTCCTGTTTTAGAATAGCCTCTAGATGTATTTTGTGAGGATAGGGATGGCATCCAATGCATCTTTGTCTCCATTGCTTAGCCCAGGGCCGGGTGCAGGGAAGCTCCATGAATGTCCAAAAATTAGACATGAATCCTGAGTCATTGGAAGGAAAACATGGCCTCTTCCCTTTATATCTTGGCTTTAGTCATCTGCGTTTGCTATCCTCCCAGCCCAAGTTCCCTGTTTCAGCTTGTGCTGGAACAGGACCCACCCCCCACCAGCCCCCATTCTCAGAAGCATCACCTCCAGCCCGCTAGCCCACTGTGGTCACCTCTAGGCCCTCCAGGACTATGTCAGCATGCAGAGAGGAGCAGGACCCACATGGCTCCCAGGGCCTCATTTCAAGGCCTGGGAGGACCCTCCACACAGTTATTCCCCAGCCACTCCTGAAGCCTCAAATCCATTTCTCGGGGCATAAGACATTTCACTGAAAAGTTAAAGATGAATATTAGATATCAAATCCCTTGAAGAGAAAAAAACATTACTTTACACTAAGGTACGAATGACCAGCATAGTATACTTACCCGGGAGCAAATGTGGACAGATGAAACAAGGTCCAAGAACAGGAATTCTCTGGTTGCATAAAAGAGGGTAAAAACCCGTGAAAAAAGGTGGGGGACACCACCAGGCTGCCTGGCCTACATGATAGAGTGGAGCACTCGGTTCTCACGTGTAGGACCCAGTGGGGGGGGTATGTGTATGTTTCCTTGAGTACAACTCCTAGAAGCAGAAAAATTCTCTATGGGCCCCATAACCTCAGCAAGGAGCTGGACACACAGTAGGCCCCCAATAAGTGCTTGCAGCTGGCTTGTTGCCCCAGAGCCTGGCCTATCAGCTGCTCCTGCTGGGTGCACCCATCAGCCACCTTCCCAGGGGATGTGGGAAGTGTTTGCAGTGAGAGTGAGGGGTCCTTCCTGGATTCCCTTTTGGCTCTGATGAGTTCCTTTCCCATGAACTCCCTGCCCTTCTGGCCACCGACCTAACATAATCTAATAGAGCTGCTCCCCAGGCGGCCGGGAGTAGCTGAGAGGTGGGAGAGCCTAGAAGCGCCTCTAGGGTTTCAGCTGCTTTCTAGGATCAGAGACCCTCTTGGGAACTGTGGATTCCCTAGAGATTGCCTAAAGCATCTTTTCCCAGTCCCACTCACCCTTTGGTGTCTTACGTTCATTCAACAAACATTTATATATGTCCGTGCCAAGCACTGGTCTGGGTGGTGGCAATGTGGTAGAAATCAGATGAAAATCTCTGTCCTTAGTGAGCGTATATTCTAGTATCTCTTTTGGTGGTATGAGGTATTAAAATATAATCATGTGTGAGATAGTGGTAAGTACTAAGGAAAAATGAAGGAAGGAAAGGAGATGTGAAATATCTAGTGGAGGAAATGTTGAAATTTTAGAATATCCCGGGAAGGCCTCATTGAGAAGGAAATTTTTAAAGTGTATTTATTTTTATTGTGGTAAAATATACATAACAAGAAATGTACATTTTAGCCACTTCTAAGTGTATAGTTTAATGGTAGATACAATCACATTGTTGTGCATTCATCACCTTCTCTCTCCAGCACTTTAAAGTCATCCTATACTGAACTTCTGTGTGTGTTAAGCAATAACTCCCCATTTCCCTCTTACTTCAGCCCCTGATAACCCTTGTTCTACCTTCTGTCTCTAAGAATCTGACTACTCTGTGCCTCTGTTCTTTCTTTCTTTTTTTTAGACAGAGTCTCATTCTGTCACTCAGGCTGGAGTGCAGTGGCATGATCTCAGCTCACTGTAACCTCTACCTCCTGAGTTCAAGCAATTCTCCTGCCTCAGCCTCCCAAGCAGCAGGGATTACAGGTGTGCACCACCATGCCTTGCTAATGTTTGTATTTTTGGTAGAAACGTTTCTCCATCTTGGCCAGTCTGGTCTTGAACTCCTGATCTCAGGTGATCTGCCCACCTTGGCCTCCCAAAGTGCTGGGATTACAGGCATGAGCCACCACACCCGGCCACTCTGTGCCTCTTGTATGTGTAATGATATACCACATATATGCCTTATATAAAAACTACTCCTATGCTCCTCATACTACCTTATATAAGTGGAATCATACAAGATTTGTCCTTTTGTGTCTGGCTTATTTCACATAACATAATGTTTTCCAGATTCATCCTAATGTAGTATGTGTCAGAATTTCATTCCTTTTGAAGGCTGAATAATAGTCCATTATATGTATATATTTTTGTTTTTCCATTCATCTGATGAGGGATATCTGAGTTGTTTCCACCTTTTGGTGGCTGTGGATAATATTACTGTGAGCATTGCTGTATAAATAAATAACTTTTTAGTCCCTGCCTTCAATTCTTTTGTGTACATACCCAGAAGTAGAATTGCTGGATCACATAGTAATTCACTGTCTACTTATTGGAAACTGCCATACTGTTTTCCACAGCAGCTGTACCACTTTACATTCCCAGCAAAAATGTACAATGGTTCCAACTTCTTTCACATCCTTGCCAACACTTGTTGTTTTCTGCTTTAAAAAAAATAGTGCTCATCCTAATGGATGTGAAGTCGTATCTCACAGTGGTTTTGATTTGCATTTCTCTAATGATTAGTGATGTTGTCTTTCCATATTCTTATTTCATATGCATATGCTATTTGTATATTATTTTGGATAAATAGCTAATTAAGTACTTTGCCCATTTTTTATTTGGATTATTTGCTTTTTTGTTGTTGATTTTTAGGAGTTCTTTATATATTCTAGTATTGATCCCTTATCAGGTATGTGATTTACAAAAAATTTTTTTTTCAATCAGTTGCCTTTTCACTGTGTTGATAGCGTACTTTGATGCACAACAGTTTTACATTTTGATGATGCCAATCTGTCTATTTTGGTGGTGTTGCCTGTGCTTTTGGTATTATATCCAATAGCTCAATGTCATGAAGTTTTTCTCCTATGTTTTAAGAGTTTTTTAGGTTTACATCTTACATTTTGAGTTAATTTTTATATGTGATGTTAGGTAAGGTTCCAACTTTATTCTCTTGCATGTGTATATTTTTCTTTCCCCATATCATTTGTTGGTAAGACTGTCCTTTCCCCAGTTAATAGTTTTGTCACCCTTGTTGAAAATCATACGAGGGAGAAGGTAATTTTTGAGTAGAGACCTGGAGGTGCTCTGGGGGGCACATTAAGAGGGTGGGTTTGGCTTGAGGGGATTGAATAAGGGGCAGAGAGGTAGGAAATGAGGTAAGAGAAGTGAGGGACGTCAAGGAGGGCAAATCATGGAGGATGCTGTGGGTCACAGAGAGGACTTTGCTTTTACCCTGAGCAAAACTGGAAGCCACTGGGGGGGCAGGGACATGTGGGCAGAGGGCTCACATGTCCATAAAATAGGACAGGATCCTATTTATGTGTCCACTGTGGCTTATATGTTGGGAATAGTCTTAGATCACAGGACGAAAGCAAGAGACCAGTGAGGGGGACACCCAGGTGGAAGCAGACGGGAAACTGAGCCAGGTGGAATGTGGTGAAAGTCTGGACAATAGGATTAGATAACAGACCAAATGTTGGATGTGAGGAGGGAGGGGGAGAGAGAGAAAGGGAAGAAGGAGAAAGGGAGAAAGATAAAGGAAGGCTGTGGTAAGCACAGGTTTGGGGGCAAAACAGGACATCAGTTTTGGATGTGCTGAGTTTGAGGCACCCATCAGCCATCTAACTGGAGGTGTCAAGTGGGAAATTGGAGCTGGGTCTGAAGTTCAGGAGAGAGGTCTTGGCTGGAGTCGTGGAGGAGGCAAGGAGTTTCTTATGTTGCTCTGTGACCTCAGGTCAATCCCTTTCCCTCTCTGGGCCTCAGTTTTTCTGTGGGCATAATAAGGTAGCTGGATGACATGCTCTCTAAGCAGTGCCTTCAAGCTCTGCTGTTCCCTGGTTCTAACTGAAGAGGAATAGCAGCAGCAGCTCTACGATGCCCCAGTTTCCACAGACCCTCTCCTCTTTCTAGATGATTTTCTCTTAAGATCACCTCCCCCAACACATTGCCCAGCTTCCAAGACCCAGGGTTCAGATCTTGGAGAACATCTTAGGTAGGGAGAGCAGGTGCCCTCAACTGTAGCCAGCCTCTCTCTGCCACCGGGGGCTCCTTCAGAAAGATATTGTGGGAGCCACACAATGAGGGCTTCTGGGTGAGGAGAGGCTGGCTGTGTAGTGGAGTGATGTGGAGTGTGGGCTAAACCCCATCTTAAATCGTAACCACCCTTAGCTTCCAGTCTTTGCTTGTGACCAAAAGAACATAAAAGGGGAATTCCTTCCAAACTAGTATCTCTACGTGTATTTAATTTTATTTATTCATCCCCATAATAAAAGTGAATAACCACTAATGATTATGAGTGGTAACTGTTCTAGTCTGGCCCACATTGGCTTAATTTATTCCCATAGAATGTTGTGAGGTGTGTGTTCCTCTTCTTACTTTAGCATCCAGGAAGCTGAGGCTTAGAGAGGTTACTTAGCTTTGCTTAGGTCACACATTAGGGAAGTGTTAAATTTGAGGGTGTTATAGAAATATATACTGTCCAAAATAATTTAATAAAAACACATGAGGAAGTTGAGTCTAAGGTGAAAATCAAGACAGGAACAGAAAATAAGGCTCTGTAACATAAGGTCCTGTGTAGTTGCTGAGGGTAAGATGAAGTCCAGAGTTTCCTAGCAACCAAGGCAAAGAGGGATATATGATCAGATATAGAAATCACAATATCCACAATATTTAAGACTAGCCAGGTTAGAAGAAACTTGAGTGTTCCTGGTGTTGGGACTGTGAGGACTATTAGAAGGGGCCATTGTCATGAGGATGAGATGTGACGTGATGGGTGATGCCCTCAGGAGCAGGGGCATCCTCCCCTCAATAGTGACAACAGGGCCTTTTATGAGGAGGCATGTCACCATGCTGCATAAATACATGTGGAAGGAAGGATGGCAGGAAGGCAGGAAGGAAAGAAGGGAGGGAGGGAGAGAACCATTAGAAGAAACTTCATATTTTGTCTTGCCCTCTGGACCTTTCTCTCTGAAGTTGGGCTTCTAACCTTCCTCCTTCTGCCCACAGTTCAGAACAGGTGTACAGTCTTTGGGAAGGTAGGCCAGGGCCTTGAGAAGTGGAGTCTGTCCTCTAGCTTTGAGACAAAGTAGCCACACCTGTGAGGCTGTTTGGGTGTAGGGTGAAGGGTAGGAGGAGTAGATCTATGGAGTCAGTAGGTCTAACATTGGATCTCATTCCATGTATTGGCTGAGAAGCTGTGGATGTAAGATGCTACTTCTCTGGGCCTTTCTCTTAGATAAAGTGGAGATAGCACTACCTATGTCATGAGGGGATGTCGTGGGGATTAAATGAGGCACAGCAGAGGCTCAATATAAGATTGTCCTTTTTAGGGGAAAATAATCTCAAATTCTGGCTCAGCCATTATAGGCTGTGTGACCTTGAGATGTTAGTTTACCTCTCTGAGCCTCAGTTTTCTCACTTGCAAAATGGGAATAATAATATTTACCTTGCAGGACTTTTAGGAGGACTGAAAAAAAAACAGCATATACCGCCTCTACCATAGTGCCTGGTACATAATACGTGCTCAGTAAGAGGTGGTTGTAGTCATTGTTATTACCAGAGACTAAAGAGTGTTCTGTGGAGTACAGAGTCCAGAGAAGAGACAGACAGTTGAGGGCCAAGGCAATCATGAAGCACTTCCTGGAGCAGGTGGCTCTGGTGCTCAGCCAGATCAGGTTGGGGTTCTGTGTGTCTCAAGGGAGAGAGCTGTCCTACCAGGGCAAAGCTAAGGTGAGCCAGGGTGGGAGGCAGAAGCATGTAAGACAGCAAGGGCCTGACCTGAAAGGGAAGGGAGCATTTTTGGGGAGCATCAGAGTGAAAGTCTTTTTCTGGCAGCTGTGGAAGATCATAGAAGGCCCAGAAAGGCCGGCAGAGGAGAATAGGGGGCATTTGGGTGTGAGACAGGCCTTAATCCCTTTCTATAGATGTTACAACCCAGACTCAGGGAGGGTAAGTGGAATAACTAGCTCAAAATGAATGAAGATCTTGATACCGCGGTGCAGATCTCCTGAGAGCTGGTGTACAGAGTGTACACTTTCCTGAGTCTTTAGCACAAAGACAGTGGCAGGGATGGTGCTTAGCTGGCTAGTGAAAGTCTTTGAAATAGGGAGAAATATAAGGAAGTGGTGCAGAGCTCAGCTCGGGCTGTTTGGAAAATAACACAGACGAGGCTGAGTCTGTCTTGGGTTGTTACAGACATTAATAGCCACAGACAAGGGCCCTAACACATCACTAGGGAGAATATTTCAAAGACCCTTAAAAAATCATTGGGAAACATTTAAAAAGGAAATTGCTCGCAAAGCAGCCAGCGACACACCAAATGTGCTGGCGTATAGCTCACCAGGCGATGCTTGTAATCTAATTGCCCATGAGCAAGAGTTTAAAACAATATTTACGATGTGGAAAAATAGCCCATGATTTGATTTGTACAGAAGAAACATGCCTAATGAGTAAATTAGATTTTGATCTTGCTGGCTTGGGTCCTGTGGGTGGAGCCTGGCCCTTTGGATGGGCGAGGCTCTCCTGCCCCTTAAGTCCCTCTCCCCCAGTACCCCCCAGTGTGGTCTTGGGGACAGCCCTGTGCCCTGGTATGATGTCCAAAGGCAAACCTCATCTCTCTCATGTCTGCACATAGCCTGGAAACACAGCCGCCCTTTACTTGGGTCAGCCAGTCCTTTAAGCCCCACCTCCCCCTCCAGGAAGCCTTCCAAACGGCTCCAGCCCTCTCTTTTCATCTCCAGCAGCCCTGAGAGTCTATGACACACAGTTCGGCTTCCACGAGACAGAGTTGTCTCTCAATTAGGCAGTCACTCGGATTATTTTTGCTTGGTGCCGTCTCCTGAAGGCACCTTGCAATCTGGTGAATATTGATTGCGTTTGCCTGCCCATTCCCCTTCTTTTGGAAAGAGCACCCTGATTTTCCTTAGGGAAACTATGCTGGCCCCCAAGTCCATGTCCTCTGGGCAGGGCTGACCATACACAGCCCTCGGCTCCCTGGGCTCCAACCCTGACCTAGCCAATCAGAGCACTGCTCCCCTCAGCCCACAGCGATTGGTTCAGGGATTAGCATGTGCCCCACACTGGGCCAATCAGAGGCCTCTTTGGGCAGTGGAAGGAAGATGCCTTCCGGTCTCTGGAGCTACTGAAGTGGGAGAATCACAACCTGGAGCTTCAGGTAGCCATCCGGTCTCTTGGTGTGGGGGAGCTTGCCTGAAAGTCAGTACCTGGGAAATGGAGCTGAGAAACAGACATAGAGGCCATGGTCCAGCACTCAGTCCAGCCGTGAAAGTCCATGCACACTTCATTCCAGTACCTTCTCTCCTTTTGTTTGTTTCAGCTGGGTTTTGATCTTATACACTGGGACCTGTAGTTCTGACTTAGGCACAGGACTGGTGCTCAGGAGTGGGGAGCAAATACTTCTAGAATTTAATGAAATTTACAGATGATCAAAATTAAAACAAAAAACAAAAAACTGTGGACCTAATTTGGACATCTGGGACTGAAGTCAGTTTACTAGACTTTTCCTGAATGCCTACTCTGGGTTGGTTCCTCCTCTAGGTGCTGGGGACCTAGAGAAGAACCACAGCAGACCCAGCCCAGAGGAGCCTACAGTCTGGTAGGTAGATAGAGGAGAAGCAGGCTGACTGCAGCCAGGGACTGAGAGGAAGCAACTGTGTCATGTGCTGTGGAGCATTGCTGGGACTACCAGGCCCTGAAAGCCCCATATGGAGGGGCAGGCAGAGATCAGGAGGGTGGGCAGGGCTTCAGAGGGGAGATGAGAAAGCCCCCCAGGGAAGAGTGACAGGGTGAATGGTGAAGTTTGCCGCAGTGCCAGGACTATTGGGATAGCACTGAGACCCCCAACTCCACTTCTTGGGGAAACAGGCCCAAAGCTGCTGTTCAGCACCTGATAGAGGTCACTCGGCTGTTTATTTTCCTGCCCAACCCACAGCAGCCCCCTCACCTGGGAGATTAAACCAGAATAGTGCAGTGATTGTCTGAGGGCTTGCGTGGCATTAGGGCCAGCTGGAAGGGGTGGGGCTTTTCAGCCACACAGGCAGGAATTGTGGGTGTGGATACCCGTCTGCAAGAGCCAGTTACAAACACCACAGTGTTATTATTTAGGGCCTTCATGGCATCAACAATTTAATGACATTTGCTAGGTATATCCTTGTGGCAGGCACTGTGCTGGGGTTTTACACTCAATCTTTTATGTACTCACTTCTTGACAGCGACTAACCTGCCTTGGATCTCACTTTTCAGAGAGTGCTTAGGAGAGCTTCAAGCCCTAAATCAAGCATAGGTTTATCTCGTCCAGGTGTGGGTCTGCTGGGCAACTGTGGTGATGGCTTACTATAAAGTTAATTGAGCTGAACTCAGCTGGCAGTCACCAACTGCCTACAATTTCCTGATCTGCCTCCCTCTCCACTTGCCTGGCAAAGAGAGAATAAGAAGCAGGCCCTTGGTGGAAATACAGACACATCCACATCATTTCAATAGTATAGGATGCATGCAATGATGTACGAATGCATCCATCAACAACAAGGTACAGAACAATGCCCAGAAAAGATTAAGATTAATCCTGTCTCTGTAGTCAAGAGATGCATACAGAGACCCACAGCCAAGCAGGGATTGGAGCAGGGAATAAGTAGCCTTCAAACAGCAAGCTTGTTGCACAGTGAGATCTTCACAGTATCAGGGCTGACATTGAAGATGACTCCCATATGTCATCCCCAGAGAGGTAGATACCATCACCCCATTGTATAAAGGAGGCAGTTGAGGCTCAATATGTTTGTAACTTACTCAGGCAGGAGCAGCTGGATGAGGATTCAAACCCAGGCTAAGTAATGCCAAAGTTTGGGCTGTTTTCTCTATGCCTCACTGCCTTTTGGGTGTCTGTGACTTTTGTCACTCCATCAGTGAGTCTGCAGAATGGAGCCTCTGGCATGGTGTGCTGGGCTGACCTTCCAATCCTCAGTAGAGGCCAAGTGTCACAGGGCTGAGAGGGATGGCAGACGTTCATGCTCCTCACCCTCAACTTTGCAGGTAGGGAGGCTGAGTGGGGACAGAGCCGTTTCTGCCTCTCTGGCCTGACTCTCCACGCTGTCCCACTTTTCTGATTGTGGGGATGGATGTCAGACTTCAAAGGCAGTAGCACACTGTCTCTCCAATCCCAAGCTCATGAGAAAGTGCCTAAATCCTAGAACAAAGGCTGTTCCAGACTCACATCACCTGCTCAGCACTTAGCTCGGGGCTTAATGAAAGGAAACAGAGCTTGGAGTGAGAGCGAGGAGTGAGTGAGAAAGTCGATAACTCTAAAGACGCCGCCATTAATAAAGCCAGACTCACTGCTAATATCCCACTTGAATTCAAAACAGGACAAATAATTGGAAACCTGAGCAGGGTGAGTGGTGGGGCCAGTGGGATGGATGACAGAGGTCTGGCAGCTGTGAGAGACCTTCTGTATGGGGCGACATGGCTGGCACAAAGCTCCCGGAGTGAGTAACTCAGTCCTGGGGGCCAGAGTCCTCTGGGCTGAGAGCCGCAGGCTGAGGCCTGAATAGTTGCACTAGCTGATGCTGAATAACAGCACTGGAAATCTGTCAGGCACTGTTCTTGGTGTTCTTGGTTCTTTACAGATATTATTCCATTTAGTCCTTAAAAATATATATTTATATAATTTCTATGTAAATATCTCTCCCTCTGGCTGGGCGCAGTGGCTCATACCTGCAATCCCAGCACTTTGGGAGGCCGAGGCAGGCAGACCACTTGAGGTCAGGAGCTCGAGACCAGCCTGGCCAACATGGTAAAACACTATCTCTACTTAAAAATACAAAAATTAGGCAGACGGGGTGGTATGCTCCTGTAGTCCCAGCTACTCAGGAGGCTGAGGTAGGAGAATCACCTAAACCCAGGAGTTGGAGGTTGCAGTGAGCCAAGATCACGCGACTGTACTCCAGCCTGGGTGATAGAGTGAGACTCCATCTCAAAAAAAACTCTCTCTCACTTTCATTAGTTAGGTAATGTTACTCTTTGCATATTACAGGTGAGCAAATGGAAACACAGAGGGGTAATTTGCTGAGGATCCTTAGTTTGCCAATGGCTGTACTGGGATTATGAATCTGTGTGCTATGTTCTCAAAGTATGTGTGCCTAACCATTAGACTACACTGCCTGCCTTGAGTGAGCTGGCCTCTCATCTCCATTTTACAGGGAGGAAAACTGAACCCCAGAGAGGCAAGGTGACTTCTCTTTGGTCCTGTGGCTAGTTAGCAGTGGAGCCGGGATTTGAATGTACAACTTGTGGCTCAAAGTGCAATCCCTAAATCACTGTTGATTGTGCTTATTCTCAGAGGGTCCTCATAGAGCCTGGGCAGGTGTGCTCACAGGCAGTTGTTATGACACTGGCTGATAGCTGATGAATGCTACACACATCCCCCACATGAGCATCCCCAAAGATTAGCGGGAACCCCGTATGACCACTGAGTACCATTCAGTTGTCCTCATGGCCATAACCCTGGCACACTGCCATATTCCTGCTCAACTCCTTCTCTTCCCTGTCTTTATCCTGCCTCATCTCTCACCTGTTCATCCCCCACAGCGCTAAGGCTGGAGGTGGCTGCACTGGGGAGCTGCTGTCTGCCGTCCTGGACCCTATAGGTTGAGTTGGGAATGCATTCTGCTTAAGGACTTGGCTTCATGCCTGCAGGAGGCAGAATCCCTACTTATTCAAGAGGCAGCATAGCAGAATGGAAAGGACACAGATGTTGGGGTCACACAGGCCTCAGTGTGACTCCTGATTTCTGAGCCTCAGTTTCCCTGTCAGTGCAATGGGCCTACAGATCCAGAGAAAAGGTGGAAAAGCCTGGTTCTGTGGGGCCTATTAAAACCTGAGGCAGCCTCTCTCTGGAGAGGGAAGGAAGAGCAGGAGGGCCTGCAGAGTGCAGAGCACTAACTCCTCCCCACAGTCTATCATGTGGAATGAGGGATCCTTAGAGCTGGGGGGTGAGCATATTTAGGGTAAATGAGAGGTGGTGTGAGCACTGAGAAGGAGCACTGCTCTGAGAGTGCTGAAGGCTGGAGATGTCAGCTGATCCAGCAGACACAGGACCAACAGGTCATGAGATGGTCAGGGCACGGCTTTATCTTTAGGGTCACTAACCTAGAGGACTCCAAAGCCAACCATTTCCCCCATGAAAGAAGCTTGGAGTGCCACCCTCCCCTGTGATCCTGTCTCCTGGCTCCATTAGACCTGGAAAAAAGACCCCATGCTCCCATTCAGTCCCTGGTCTGAAATGTTCTCATTTCACCTGCTCAGAGATGCTGGCAGCAATGCTTTGGCTTCTTTTGGTGGGTGAGGCGCAGAGAAGGTAAGAAAGTGAAGGGGCATAGTGAGGAGAGTGGACAGGGCACACTGGAAGGCTCTGAGGTCACTGCCCTAGAGACATCTCCCCTGTTTCGACACCAACTCTAAGGACTTTGATCTCTGAATAGTCCAGTCCGGCTGTGATGGCCAATGACAGGGACTTTGTGCCAAGGACTAGAACTGGCACTATGCTGTAGCCATAAGTAGAAGTGGATTCAGTGGCATGCTGGCAAATGTTTAACAACCAGCTTTCCAGAATGGAGGAAGACCAAATTTGTAGCATTTACCACTTTCTGTAGTGTAACTAAATACTCTCTCCATGGCTGATCTGTGTCACTGAATGTGCCAATGGGAAAAAGTGCTCGTGGTTGCTTCTTATGAACCTGTACTGGCTTCAGCACAACACAGGGCAGATTCACCATGAGGCTAAGGAGGCTTGAACTTCATGGCGCCTCCTGTGCAGGGATCCTCCCCAAAGCTCATGCATCATCCCACATGGTCATATATTTTTATACAGTTGGCAAAAGTCAGATACAATAACTACGATTGGTTAAGATTCCTACCTCGTTCCCTTCTAACATCCGCTCCCTCTCACTTCCCCTTGTATCAAATGGTTTGGAGTAGCCATGGGCATGTCATAATTTCTTTCCTCATTCTAAATAAATGTTCATGTTTGTACCTATTTTTGATGTTTAATTTTAATTTAATCTAATTTTCTTAAAAACGGCCTCAAAACTGATGTACTTTCAGCTGCAAAACTTGGATCCACCCTGCGAGTAAATTAGATTGCAGTTTATCCTCCAGAAAATTGTGTGGATTGTTACTCTGTATCTTGGAGTCGCATTGGTGTGTGTAAATGGATCACTGGATAATTTGGTCCAGTTTAGCTTCCTAAAGCATCGCATTTATTATATCAAAGCTCTGCTTAACACTCTCATGGCTCCCTCTTGATCCCTTAAACTGGTACATTTAAGGCTCTCTGTAGATTGACGCCCATCTCCTTTCCGAAAATACTTCTTTATTCCCTGTGCATTCTCTAAATACAAGTCTTTTCCCCTTGTGCCTTTGTCTAGGTTGCTTCCCCTGTCTGGAGTGCCTTTCCCCTCTCCTCCCTTTTGGACTTTGCCAAATGCCTTTTCTGTGTCTACAGAGATGATCATGTGGTTTTTGTCCTTTACTCTATTAATAGAGCATATTACATGAATTGATTTTTCAGATGTTAAACCAATCTTGCCTTCCTGGGTTAAATCCCACTTGATTATGGTGTATAATCCTTTTTATATGTTGCTGGATTTAGTTTGCTAGTATTTTGTTGAGAATTTTTGCATTTATATTCATAAGAGATATTGATCTGTAGTTTTCTTTTCGGTGATGTTTTTTGTCTGGTTTTGGTATCAGGGTAATTTTGGCCTCACAGAATGAGTTGGGAATTCTCCCCCTTCTATTTTTAGAAGAGTCTGTGAAGTATTGGCATTATTATTTAAATGTTTGGTAGAATTCATGAGCAAATCCATCTGGACCTGGGCATTTCCTTGTGGGAAGTTTTAAAGTTATGAATTCTCTTTTCTTGTTATGGGTCTATTTAAATTTTCTATTTCTTCTGGAGTTGGTTTTGGTAGTTTATGTTTTTCTAGGAATTTGTCCATTTCATCTAATTATCTAATTTGTAGGCATATAGTTGTTCATAGTATTCCCTTATAGTCCTTTTTATTTCTGATGTTAGTTTTTGAGTCTTCCGTCTCCTTTATATATTTGTCACTTGCGCTAAAAGTTTGTCAATTTTATTGATCTTTTCAAAGATGGCATTTGGTTTTGTTGACTGTCTGTTTTTCTGTTCTTTATTTCATTTTACTTTGGTCTTTATTTCCTTTCTTCTGCTTGCTTTGTGTTTAGTTTTATCTTCTTTTTTTCTGGGAGAAAGTACTGGGAAAAACCCTGAAAGTTATGCAACACAGTATTAATGTTTCTGGAGATTGAAGCCTCGAAGCTGAAAATACATTGTAAGATGCCAGCCATATCCCTGCAGATTACCAAAAGGTAGCAGAAGTGGTCCAGTGACTACCCATCCCCCATCCCCCCACCTCCAGCCTACATAAAAGAAAGTAGATATTTGGAAGGAATTCAAGAGTCTTTGTGTCCTTCCATCTCCTCTACCCCGTGGTGGGTGGTGCTCCACCCAAACATGTTAAGGGGACTTCAAAAGCACTTGCAGAATTCGGGAGTGGACTGTCTGAGGGAAGGATATTTGCTGAGCTTCAGAAACCCATGGGCCATCTTGCTACTCTAAGGGAAGTGTGGTGAGAGTGGTCATGGCTGTGAACATGGAGACTGCTGCCTGCTTCTTTCTGGGGACTTGCGGGGCTTGCAGGAGTGGCCCATGGATAGCAGGGGGAGGGACAAGGGCAGTGGCAGTGGAGCAACCTCACATGAGAGTTTCCTGTGGGTCATGTGGACACTATGGAAAGTGCTGGGGCTCAAGCTGTCATGGCAGGACCTGCCTGCTGGGGAAAGGTAACCTGAGCAGCAAGAAGCCATGAAGAGTGCCACTTGTGGTGGTAGTGCTGAGGAAGGGTTGCAAGGGTCAGCTAGAGAACTGTACAGTGTGGTGAGCAGGTCCCCAGAAGAGTCTGCAGATGCATGCCCAGTGGATGGGTGGGGTGGTCAGCGCTTGGATGCCTGAAGTTGTAGAGGGCAAACAGCTAGCCGGGGATGTCCTAGAGAGTACTACAAGTAGGGCTTTGCCTCTCCTTTCTCTAGTCTCCTTCCTATCCCAAAACCCCAACCCAGCTGTGGAATGCCTGGAACTGGGGAGAGGAAGAGTGAAAGCGATCATGCCTTTTATCCCACTTACAGGTTCCTGAGTGAGGTGTCACAGGTGAACGTTGGGAGAGGGAAAGGAGTATTGAATTGTGAGAGAAACTGAAGTTTTAAATGGAATGTGATATGGTTTGACTCTGTGTCCTCACCCAAATCTCATCTCCAATTGTAATACCCACATGTTGAAGGAAGTACCTGGTGGGAGGTGATTGGATTATGGGGGTGGCTTCCCCCATGCTGTTCTTATGGTGAGTGTGTTCTCAGGACATCTGATTGTTTAAAAGTGTAGCACTTCCCCTTTGCTCACTCTTTGTCTCTCTCCTGCTGCCTTGTGAAGAAGGTACCTGCAGCCTTTCCCCTTCCACCAGGATTGTAAGTCTCCTGAGGCCCCCCCAGCCATGTGGAACTATGAGTCAATTAAACCTCTTTCCTTTATAAATTACCCTATCCCAGGTAGTATCTTCATAGCAGTGTGAAAATGGACTAATACAGGATGAGACTGGCCTTCTTAATACCTGAAAATGGGATTTAATTCCTGGCTATGGGGTCCACTGAAACCTTGTGAAGGCAGACAGGTTTGAGAGGATTTTTGAGGATGCCAGGTAGGGAAAAGCTGTGCCCTGTGGGTGCCCCTTTGAGCATACAGATAGGTTATATAACATAATCGGCAAGGACTCCTGTGAGCTCTGTGTGACAAAGAACAGCACACACGTGGAGGAGACTGGTTCCTGTCACACCCCATTTGCTGTGCTCTACTCCACTGACTTGGAGATCCTTAGGACCAGCCTCCCCATTTTGCAGATGGGGAAGCCAAGGCCGAGAGAGGACAAAGGGTTTGCCCAAGATTGTATGATGAGCCTGTATGAAAGGCTTCTGACCCTCTAAGTGCTTGGAAATTAGGAACCAGTGACACTTTCTTGTTCATTCAACACAAAAAGGTGCAATCATAAAAGAATTCAACTTAGTGGGGGAAATCAGGGAGAGGATGAAATGTAGACACTCATTTTCATCATCAAATGTTTCTTGGGGAAAATGACAGTTCCAGCCCAGAAAGGGAAGTAGAAATGGCCTATGCTAATGTCTGGAAGTTGCAGAAACTACTTTAATTCTGTTCTCCCAGAAGTCAGACCCATCCATTTGAAACTGCCAGTCAACTTTCCAGCAAAGGAAAAACACACACACACACCTCTGCACAAATGGCTTTGATTAGGCTTAGCTGTAGGTTTAAGAAAATTTAATCATCTTAACCTGTTTAGTCTTTTTCCTGATGAAAATCATCAGTCAGATTCCAGCATGAGCCTGTGAGAGCTGAGCTGCTGTCAGCACTGTTGTTTATGTTAATACGTTATAGGCATGAAATGGAGGAAAGCAGAATTATGAGTAAAAATCCTGAGTGAATTAGAAGAGTAGGGGTCTGTGGCAGGCCCCTGAGGCTGCCAGCAGGGGCTCTGAAAGGACTGTTTATTTATGAGTCTCAAGATAGAAGCTCCTTCTACCTGTTAGAAGGGATGTTGAAAAACCTTATGTTTCTTTCTGTGATCAGAACTTGTCTTCTGCAGAGCTGATGGTCTAGATCCCTATAGATGCCATTTGCTAGCTGCATGACCTCGGACAAGTTAGTTAACCTGTCCAAATGTCAGTTTCCTCATCTGAGAAATGGGACTAACAGCTGTGTGGATCAACTGGCATGTTGGGTGAAGGGACCGGCCCAGTGCCTGGTGCATGGCGAGAGCTCAGTCAAATGCCCATGGCGTCAGTGTTACCCACTCCTACCTGATGCCATTCAGCTTCTTCATGGTGCTCTCTTGTTGTACCCTGGGCCTTGGGTGCTGACCCATGGATGACTGCCTCTGAATGTGAGGTGGTCTGCTGCTGACAGATTAAAAGGCTGTAAATCTGGAGCCTTGACCCACCTCCATTAGGAGGACCTGGATGACTTTGGTGACATCATTACTTCTCTGGATCTTAGTTTCTGCCAAATAAGACCACTAGTTGTCCCCAATATCCACTCTTGCTTTCCTCCTGGGAAAAAAATCCCAACTGCTATTCATTTGGAATAGCATCAGCAGACCAGATAGGCTGACGAGGAAGTAGGCAGGTTGCCTTAAGGCTGGAACTGGAGCTGCCACCTCTTCTGAGTGCTCAGTGCTCATGCCAATCACAGGTCGTGTCAGCATATTCCTGTGTGCAAGCTAAGGTGTGGAAAGGGATGAGTTATGAGTACACATGGAATGTGTGGCAACAGCGATGGGGTATACTGCTTCCCAGACCTCTGAATTGCAGAGTAGGGACACTTTGTTAGCTAAAGTCAGGTGCAGAGAGGAAGCTCTTGGTATTGCTCTAACCACACACAAAAACACACATGCACAAATACATACGTCTACTCACATGCACATCCAGAGACCCACACATACTTCCAGCATCCATACACATGGATATCCACACCAAGGTACATATTACACTGATTGTCTATGCAGCCCTCAAATGCTTCTCACTCTTTCTTGCCTCTGAATCTTCACATGGGCTGCTCCCTCTACTGGGACTGTACTTGCTTCCTTCCCTTCATCTGCACACACATCATCTGCAAGTTTCTACTTAAACATCTCTTTTCCAGAGAGACTGTCACACCCGCCTGCTAGAGACCTCCCAGCCCCATGCAGCAACTCCCTCAGCCCTCATCACACACTTTTGTAATAACAGGTTTGGTGTTTGTCTTCTCTGACAAACTGTGAGCTCCATGAAGACAGGGCCTGTCCAGTATGGCCACCCTGTACCCCAGCACCCAGCATAGCACTCAATAGGTGCTCAAACAATGCATATTAAATAGATGAATAAATATGCACATGTATCCATCTGTGTCTGCTTCCCCCCCACGTGATTGGGAGCTTCTTGAGAGTGGGACTTTGTCTCAAATGTCCCTCAGGGGATTCTTAAAATTAAAAGTGCTTGTTGAATGAATGGATAAATGACTGCCCACCCCCAACACCTCTCTCTCTCTCTCTCTCTTTGAATGAAACAAACATTCCTATTCATTCAGACCTATGCATAGTAAACTAAAGATGGCCGCATCTTTCTAAGTGTTCCAGTTGAGAGATGTCTAGTCCTCTGTCCCTTGAGTATGAGTTGGCAATAGTGACTTAGAATGCAGCAGAAATGGTGTCTTGGGCTTCCAAGCCTAAGTCATGAGAAGGCTTGCTGCCTCTACCTTGACATCTTGGAACATTCACTCTTGGAACCCAACCATCATGCTGTGAAGAAGCCCCCAGCCAACAGCCTGAGATAAATTCCCAGCTGGCAGGTGACACCCACTTTCCAGCCATGTAAGTTTCTTGGAAGTGGATCTTCCAATTCCAACTGAGTTGCCTTAGCTCATGAGCAAAGATGAGCTGCCCTTACCAAGCTCTATTTATTTTGCATATTCATAAATGAAAGTAATATTGATTATTGTTTTAAGCCACTAAGTTTTGGGTAGCTTGTTATGCAGCACCATATAACTAGAACACCATCCAGTCACATGTATGAGTGGGCCAGGGTTATCTGACAGGCCGAGCCCAGAGAGGCCCAGGTTTGTTCCTCACCTTCCCACCACCTCTGTCTACTCCTTCTAGCCCCTGGTATCCCCTAACCCAACTAACAGGGAGAAATGGACCCTAAACTAGACAGTGGGTCTCAGAGAGCTTTTATGCACATGTTACCTGAGGTCTCGCAAGCTATCATTGAGAGGCTGCCCAGATTACATCCCTGAACCCCCTCTCAAAGGGGAAGGAGCAGATAAGGCAGCTATCCAGGCCTCCTGAGTATACCTGATATAGGTAGGTGACCAGGATGAAAGAGAGAGCAACACTCTACAAGGGTGGGCAGGGGATATCTGGGGGCACCGATTCTGTCTGGGACAGAGGCTATGTGAGGGCTTTGTGTGCTCTCCCAGGATCTCACACAGAAATGTGCCTTAAGTATTTATCAGAGGCTGGGCTTAAAGTTCTCTGTCCCGAAAACACTAGAATCCATTTTTCTTTCTAAATCTATCAGTGACTCTATTTCCTCTGAAGCAGGAGGGAGGATGAGAAGTACCTAGTAAGAACCAGCAGAGAATAATAAACTGTGTGGGCTTCTAAAGAGCCATCTGGTATGAGCTCAGCGTCTATCCCACTGGCAGGTTTGGCCAGATCTAGTGTGCTAATGTGTGCACAGCTCCTGGTGGGTCTGTGCTGAGATGCCCCTGGAACTCTGAGGGTGTGGCTGGGCAGCTCACAACCAGGCTAACAAACTCCTTGACCATCCTTACACATTGTGGACTCTAGGGACCACAGGAATGGCCCTTAAGCAGTTTGGTCTGGGGACAATTTGGAGAAAGCTCTTTCCTGGCAGAAAGGGCATCCTAGAATTTAAAATCAGAGAGTCATTCCATTCAATCAAACCGTTAACCCCAGGATCCTTTCAAAATGTAAATCTTGAAGGAAAAGAAAATTTTAAACATTTCCTGCTACACAGCATACTAAGGAATAGAGGTAAGTTGGCTTTGGTAATTAACACTTTATTAGGAATTATTCATTTTTTTTTCTAGTGAGGGAAAAGGAAAAGCAACAGTGAGAAACAAATACATTTAAGGATGGGGGGGAATTACTGAGAGGAAGATAGAAAGTGGTATCTTAGAAAATATTTACCATCAGTCTAAATTTGCTTGCATTTAGCTTTGAGGCAGGAAATACTTTATATTTTTGTCCAAAATCTCTGTGTGGGGGACTTCCATTTCTGGAGCAGTGGGGCCTTAAATACCCTGAACAACTTTCCAAATGAAAACAATAATGTATTAGACAAAATATTTTAAAAATCATAATACATGACTGAGTTGACAAAGCATGGGGTCACAGAGACTGATACTGCATGCAGAGTGCAGACACAGGGTGATGAAGCACAATGCTGGTTTTGTTCCAGGATCTGCTGTCCCCTGGTAACTTTAAGCCTACATGTTGATGCTGAGCTGGAATGAGAAAAAGCAGGTAAATACTGGGGCCCTCGGGCCTGCTCAAATGGGTTGTCTAATAAAAGACCCCTGCATAATGCTGGGGCCTCAATAGTGACACTTTCAATACAAAAGTAACTAAGAAATCAGTCTGCTGCATAGAAGAGAGCAAAGACGATTTGGTCCCATGTAGAAAAAAATTAATTCTCCTGAGAATAGTTAACCAGAAGTTGATTCTCACATGGAAACATGATCCAAATTCATACATAGTCTGAAATCCTTAAGCAGAAAATTTAATTCAGCAGAGACCCAAGTTGGTGCTTCCCACAAGTGACTGGTAGAAACAAAAACAAATTATCTTTGCAGGATGGCACGTTCAGCCCAGGCCTCAAAGATTTCTCATAGATGTAAAATTCCAAGGAGGATTTCAGTTCCAGTCAGGAATCATAAAATCACACCAGAAAATAAGGCACGGTGAGTGAGAACCAACAGAAACAATAGACTATAGAATGAGACCTATAAAAACTTCAGCTATTAAAATAATCAGCCATGAAAAATAAGTATGTGTTTTAAGAAATAAATGTTTAAAAATATGAAGATAGTACAGGACACTTTTTAAAAATGCAGATTTGTAAAATAACTAGAACTACTAAGAAAATGTATAACAATTAAAAAATTCAGTGAATTTATAACAGATTAGACACAGTGGAAGAGAAAATGAATAAACTGATAATTCTTAAGAAATTGTCCAGTGTGCAGGTCAGAGAGATAAAGATAAGGACAAGAAGAAAGTACAGTTATGACATGAAGTGTGTGGAGGTCCTTGGAATTCCAGAAGGAGATATTTATAGAAGGAATGGGGAAGAGGCAGTGTTCAAATAAATAATGGCTGACATTTTCCCAGAATTGTTAAAAGACACCAAAACTTGGATGTTAGAAGCATAACAAATCATAAACAAGAAAAATAGGAATTCACAACCACATATATTTTGGTGAAACTGCATCAAAGACACATTACTTTCAAGTATATATAAATTTTATTATTCCTGGTATTATATACTTAAAGTATATAATATCCGGAATAATACTAAAAGCATATAATACAAGGAATAATACCCTTTTATAAGTATGATATATTTCACAATAAATTTTTGTTACTGGCTATGGGTTCCTGAAGAAACGTGGTTAAAGTGAGGTGGCTGGAAGCTATGTCTCAATTCAGCTTTGGAGCTCTGGGAGCAGTGGGGTGTATGGGAAGAACTTAAATTTGAAATTAGGAAGACCTAATTTTAAAGCCCATTCTATTGCTTCTGAACTGTGACACTTAGCAAGTTATTTTACCTCTCTTAATATATTTCCTTATTGATAAAATGAGAATAATATTTACCTTTTGGAGTTGTTGGGACATGGGATAAATTTTAAAGACTTCTTCGGCAGGGGAAACCCTAGCGATGCCTAACCAAAGTCTCTTTCTCAAAGAGGAGTGTAAGCCCTGCCACCCCTGCCCCATAGGAGGGCCTACGTTCCCTGGTTTTCTTCTCTACCAGGCTAAATTGGACCTTCCCTGGAACTGATAAAGATTATGATCAGGTACTTAGCACCTGCTGGGGGCCAGGCACAGTGCTGAACATTGTATGTATATTTCCTCTCTTTTCCTTGCACGAGTCTTGCAAAAAAGAGCTTTAACTGGAGACACTGAAGGCCAGAGAGGTTAAGCTTCCCCCAAATCGTGCATCTACACATTGCACAAATCACTGATGTCTCTGAGCTTCAAACTTTTCAACTGATTACAGGGCTCAGAGGTCCCTGCACACCCCCAGAATGAATGTAAGATCATGTGAGCTGGTATGGAAATTCCAGCTCCTGACTAGATGGACCTTCACTCTGTGTTGCCTGCTTTTGAGTTTCTCTTTCCCATGTTTCACAGCTCCAAGTGGCTTAGGTAACAATCCAGCCCCTTCTTTCTTCTTATTCTGGGCCAGGCCATGGCTTGGGAGATGCTGGGCTCCCCAGAGATGGCTCAGCTGTGAGCCCACCATAAGTAGCAGCCTGGGTGGGGTACATGTCCCACTGCCTCCTTACTACCTGGCTCTGCCTTTTGCCACCCTGGAGGCCAATGACCACAGGTCCTGAGGCTCCAGGAAGCTGCCTCTGACCGATGTGAAAATCTACCCCTAGAAAGCTCCTGCTGTGGCAGCCTGGGAACAGGCACTCCTGGACTCACACCTACACTGGAGCTGGCCCTGATGTCAGAAGCCTGGGGCTTCTATTTCTGCATGGCACCTTGGTCTCTTGAGCCTGTCCTTACATAGATGCCCAAAATGCTCCTTGGGGGCTTCTCTTGTGGCTTTCTCCCTTGTTTATAGCTGTTTTCTAGGCTGGACTGGAAAGATGTATTTCTGGGTGGACATGAAATGGGCTACTTTAAGACAGTGGATTTATCTTTGCAAGAGATAGGATTTGGGGAGGTGAAAAAGAGTTGGGAACTGATGAGGGCTGTGTAGGCAGAAGAAGGCATGGGAGATGGAAGGGAATGTGGGGTCGCAGGGGACCGACAGAGAAAGTCCTCTCCATAGTGGCTCCAGTGGTGAACCGTGGTGGTGTGCGGGGATCTGACTTATCCCAGGAGCCTGAGATCCTTCCATTACCTGAAACTGGGGGCTACCTCTCATCACAATGGTGCCCACTGCCATGGGTGGCCCTGCTGATGAAGAGCGCCCAGCAGCTTGGCTGTGGTGAGCATGAGAAGGCATGTGCTCCTGGGAATGAGTCCATCCAACTCAGCTCTGTCAGTGGGACAAAGATGGTAACAATAATAGTGACAGCAGTGCTCGCCCTCCTCTGAGCAGTTACGCCAGGCAGAGTGCTATGCTGAGATCACCACAGTCCTGGGAGGGAGATATGGTTGTTATTCCCACCTAGAGTTGAGGACACTGAAGTTAAAGAGGGAAAAAAACCCATCCAAGGTCAACATAAGGAGCTGAGTCAGAATTTGAGCTAAGAGCCCACACTTTTCATCATACTTCAACCCTACCTTATTGGTAAGGGGGCTCGAGGACTGCTCTTCATCCAAGACTGCTTTAAGAAAAATCAGAAAGACATTCTTTAAAATTTGGAAACAAAGAGTGATCTGTATTGATTGTATAAAGCTTAGAGAATACCAGAGAGTAGGAAGGTAATAGAAAAAACCCTGGCGCACCACAGGGGAGCACCGCATGGCATAGCACAGGCTGGACTGGAGGCTGAGCCCCAGCCAGACTGGAGGAGAGGACTGTGGCTGCTCTCAGGACGTCCCAATGGGGACCCGGCTCCACCAGTGTGAGCCGTGAGAAAACACACAGGCACTCGGATGTAGCGTCGGAGCTGGGGCCCGTTGAGGGTGCTGCAGAGGAAGGCCATGGGTTGGAGTAAACTGGTGGTCAGTTGACACTTCCTGGAGAGAGATGTGGTGGGGGGGTGGTTGTCAGGCTAGTGAGAAAGAAAGGGAAGAAATGTCTGGCAGGGACATTAAGAACCTCCTGGAACAGTGTAGGGGAGTGTCTGTGAATTTGCTGGGCCCCACTGGGAGAGGACATAGCTGAGAGAAGGGCAGGCAGATCTGGAGACATCCTGCATCAGGACAAGAGGGACACCAAGTGACCACATGGAATTGGTGAGCAGAGAACTGGAAATGTGCAGATGTGGCAACAGGAGTCACAGTGTGGCCAGGGACCAGTGACCAAATACCAGGCAAGGGCATCCAGGCTGACCACGGTCCCGGGCAGAGGCAGCTGGAGGAAAAGGGGTTCCTCCCTCTAATGCCTGGAACTTCCATCTTGTAGGGGACAAAGAAGGGGGAGAGAGGGAAGGAGTGCTAGATTGACCTAGGTTGACCAAGAATTGATTGAGAAAGAAAGGAAGAAGCTGGATCTACAAAGTGAACCCAAGGGCTTCTAGCCATCAGTGGACCCAGATTTAAGTGCGAAGCTATGCTGGGAAATAAAGGCACGCCTTTGTCTACTGAGGTCTTAGTATGAAAATCCATACCATCTTCTGCAGTGTGTTTAGTTCCTCTTCTCCAAGGGGAGGTCTCCTCCCCCTTTATCCTGGAGAGTTAAAGCACAGCAGAGTGAAGTGGCTCATCCAAGGCCACAACAAATGGCTGGGCTGGCATTTGAGCTCACACCTCTCTGACTCCAAAATCCAGATCCCCTTGGTCTCACTGTCTGAAACTTACTGCCCGGGGATTCTGGACAGCATTCCGCTGCATTCCCTGCAAACAGACCCATGAGCCCAGAGGAGCACCCCAGCCATGCCTGAGATTTGGTTCCCAGTCACTCAGCACCACCCGCTGTGGACAGAGCTGGAAAACTGGGCTGCAGGAAGCAAGGCTGCATGGCTCTCTCCTCTCCTTCCAGTGCAGCATTGAGCACCGATTAAAAAGATCATCTGGAGGCTGCTCTAGGCCCAGGCACCAGGCACAAAACACAAGAATGATTTGTCATTTGAAAAGCTGAAAACATGGTGGAGAAATCTTGATGAGTCGATCATGGAAGATTATGCAAATCCCCCTGCCTTTGGTGCAGACATTTCCAGCTGAAAGATACCACCTCCAGATGTGATACCCTCTAAAAATAGCCGGTGGAGTCACCTCCCTTGGCTAATTGTTCTAAGTGGTCCCTCAGTGCCATCTGGAAGTGGGTCTCCTCAGTGTACCAGGACATCACCCCAATTATCTACGCAATGGCTCTTCAATGCTGGCCCCACAACAGAGGCGGCCGCTGTCTCTGCTTATCACACCTTCCTCACCCCCTGCCATGCCCAGCACTGACTCTGCCTCTCCGCTGAGGATGCACACTGCACAGGCACTGCCAAATGCCAAAGGAAGCCATTTTTCTGGAAGAAGATCCTGAAAGCCTCCTGGAGGCAAAGTTCTGGCAGAATGAGGCAATTTCCCTCCCTGCAGGCAAGAGGAAGGCAATTAGAGTGGGTAAGGATGGGGATGATTTCTCTTTTCTTCACTGCTGGGGAAATACGGGCCAGGTCACGTCACTGGCAGATGCTGCTGCTTGTGAGTGTGCAGCATCCACTCCTGATTGCTTTCTTGACAGCACCTCTGGCAACCAGGACAGGAGAGGTGCATGTGCCTGTTCTTCCCTTGGGCGGTGGGTGCCACAGGGCAATGCTTGCTGCAAGCAGGTCTGGGACAGCTCTCAGCTGTGTGCCTGGACCTAGCTGGCTGAGATCTTGGCCAGGGCTTCTGACCACCTTGACCTCTGAAGCAATTAACTGGTCTCCCTGCTCTGTCCACTGGTCAGTTCTGAGCAGCATGAGATGGCAGAATTCTCAGAGGTCACCTGGCTCATGAGGAAGTGCTAGGAGGGCATGTGAGTGCTTGGAAGGGGCCTCCCCAGAGGGAGAAGAACCAGGTCAAAGACTTTGTGCGGCATGGAGAAGAAGGAAGGCAAGAGAGGAAGTACTGCCTGATGTGTGGTCCCTTAACCTTGTGCCCACCCAGCCCTGCCTTGAGGAGATGATGGGGAGAGGGGCAGAAAGTCTTCCAGGGAAGCAGCGGGTGCGGACTGCTAAGAGATGCACAGGTCTCTCAGTGCACCAGGTTGTCCCAATCATGTTTGTAGAGATCTTTCATGAGAAATAACTTTATTGCAATTTCAGGGACTAGGGGCTCAGAGAGGGAAAAGGATGCAGACACTGCCACCCAGCAAGTGAGAGGAAGGGCTGAACATAGACAGAAGGGCTTGAGACATTGAGGCCTGGCTGCTTTCACCGGTCCCCTCAGTTGCTGCTCCTCTTCTAAAGGCCTGAGTCTCCAACTGGAGCCAAGCAGAGGCACCCTGGCCCAGAGATGTGGCCTGCGGCGCCCCTGAGAAGAGCTGTCCTAGGCACACAAAAGAGGCAACATTTGGCTGTGGAAAATGCCTCTGGGGCTGTCAGAGCATTGGGAAGTCTTATCCCATTCTTTTCAGGAACGTTCCCTCAGCAACAGCAGAGCAGCAGGGAACTCCTTGGTTCAGCATAGCTCAGCAAGTATTCCTGAGCAGCCTGCCTGAGCCTGGCAGGGGAGACTGTCACAGCCAGAGTGGGCAGTGCTGTGGCAGGAGGCTCCCTATGCAGTTCCACTTTGTGACTTCACACAGGTTGTTTCCTTGCCTAGAATGTCCTCCCCCAACCTTCTCTTCCTGGAAAACTTCTATTCAGCAAAACTCAGGTGAAATTTCACCTCCTCCAAGAAGCCTTTTTCAACTCTCTGTCTGCTGTGTTCTCAGAGCCCCTCCTCCACACAAAACAGACACACACACATGAGGCTTTCCTGTACCAGGACACTACCTGCTTCTTGGCTAGATTGCAAACTCTTTGAAGTGAGTGATCATCTAATCAGCATGATGTTTATCACATAGTAGATACTTGGTCAATGTTTGGGAGCCAAGGAGGGCATCCACAGTGAACAGCCACACTACTTTCCCCTCTGTGATCAGCACAGTCTTGAACTGTGGCATAAGGGCTTCTCTGTGATCCGAGGAGGTGTTTCCTGCTGGTGAAGGACAAGTTGGGCCTGGGTCTGCAGCCACCTGGGTGAGAAACCACTGGGAACCTGCCCTGTGCCAGGCCCTGCCTGGGCTTTGGGGGTGGGAGTGAGTAAGACATGTCCTGAGGACATGCAGTCTGGTGGAGTGGACAGGAACAGGGCCCACCAGGCAGAGGGTGCTGATTGTCATAGATGGCTCGGATGTCAGGGAACCCTGAGTGGGGGAGAGTGGTGGTGGCTATTGGGACCATTCTCCAGAGGATGGGGTGCAGGTAGAGTTTCAACAGATTGATGAAAGGGAAGGGGATACCAAGGAGAGGGAGGAGCAAGAACAAAGACAGAGAGGCAGGAGCCTGCAGAGCAGTCGAGGGTCAGAGAAGTTGGATGGGAGCTCAGCTATGCCATCTTGGAGCTAGATGGAGAGCAAGATGAAAGGGTGAGCCTGGAGCCTACAGCTGCCAGGGCTGAAGGCCCCTTGCATCAAAGCCCTTCCCTGTGGAGGAGAATGGGGGACTTGAGACTAGGATGCCTGCCAGGAGACTGCGCCAGACTGGGGGGCTTTGAGTGTACTGATCCAGAGTGCTTAAGCCTGACCCAGTGAGTAGCAGACATATTCACACAAGGTAGGAGTGCAGGGTGGACCAGCATGAAGGCAGGAGCTGTGGGGCTCTGCAGTACCACGTGAAGTTTAGCAGGCCTCTGCACCCTGCCTGTCTCTGCACCTCTCCTGCCATCATGCCTTGATTCAGACCTTGCTCCTTTGAGTAAAGACACTGCCTTCTCTTAGGATGCCCAGAAAGGGTGGCACATTAGGCCTCAACTGCCCCAGCATGGGCCAGTGAAGCTGGACTGGAGAGACTCAAGCCAGCACAAGGGTACTTGGAGCCTGGAAAATGGGGGGGTGGGGGGTGGGGCCAGGCAGGGGGACACCAGTGCCAGCATCACCCCTAGGGATATCTGGGCCTCACAGCCTTGCCTGAGATGTGGGGCAGTCTGACAGGCAGCTGAGTCCGTTGCTATTCCCTCAGCCCACAGATGGATGGGACCTGGCCATAGCCCAGCATTGGCCTCTGTGAGTAATCTGACCACATGACTTTTATTCCTGGATAGCCTCTGTTGCCGAAAAGGAATATGATGTGGGCTTTATATACTGATGTGGGATCTTTCCATGAAGTAGTAAATAATAAAAAAGCAAGTCACAGCACAACATACGTAGTAGTGAACATTTCTTTAAAAATGAAAATCTGTCCAGGCACTTTGACTCATGCCTGTAATCCCAGCACTGTGGGAGGCCAAGGTGGAAGAATTGCTTGAAGTCAGGAGTTCAAGACCAGCCTGGGCAACAATGTGAGACTCCTGTCTCGACAAAAATTAATAATAAAAAAAGTTAGCTAGATGCGGTGGCATGCACCTATAGTCTCAGCTACTCAGGAGGCTGAGGTGGGAGGATTGCTTGAGCCCAGGAGCCCAGAAGCTCAAGGCTGCAGTGAGCTATGATCTCACCATTGCACTCCAGCCCTGGCAACAGAGTGAGACCCTTCCTCTAAAAACAAAACAAAACAAAAATCTAGTCTTGAAGTGCTTGTAGATGTTTGTGAGTGCATAGAAAAGTTCTAGATGGAGTCTTGGCCATTTTACAATAGTGGTTACCTTGGGGGAGGGGACTATTGTCGAGGGGGACATGCATGTCTTATAATGTATGCTTCTGCACTATGAAGTTGACATTAATTTAAAATGTTGATTAACACTGAGGACTAAAACATGTTCACCACACCCTCCTCGGGACCCCTGCTCTCATATCTCAGCACATCTAGCCCAGGGTGCCTGTCCACCTGAGCTGGGCCTCCAGTCCAGCTTCCTCACTCACCCATTGGGGCACACCTGGGCAGGGCCCATCCCTGAACTCCACCTTTTCCACCTGAAAATGGGAGCAATGGTGATAACAACCTCTCCTCACCTTGGACGTAGAGGGCATGTACGGGCTTGGTGGATGACCAAAGATCCGAGTGCTTCTGTGTGGCTGCCAAGGACAGTGCAGGCACGACAGTCCTCCCCACAATGAGGACTCGGGCAGAGCAGGTGGCCCCTCAGGAGGAATCACAGCTGCTGCCCACAGGGGCTGCTCTGTTGCTTCTCCACCCTGGCAGAGGCTAATGGGGGGACCTGAGGCATTGGGCTCAACCTGACTTTAATCCCTGCATGGCTGCTTTCTAACTATGACAGGTTGGGCCCCACACAGTCTCTCTCTTCTTTGTAAAAGGGAGAAATGAACACCTACCTTGAAAAGGACTCTAAGGGTTATACAAGGCACTACACGTGCACATGTGGCACACACAGTGGCATGGATACATGGTGTGCCCACCTTCCTCCCCACTGATACCTGGGGGACAGCCCATTCCTCATGGTATCTCCAACAGGCTCAGCATCCAAGGCAGCCTCCCCAGTATGTCCACCAGCCATCATCGCCTACGCTGGGTTCTGGTGGTTCACCCTAGCATATTGTTCTCCCACACTCCCCTCTGTCCCACTGCTCTGGTGTAGAATGGAACTAACAGACCTTCACCCCACTCCTGTACTCCTGAGGGGCACACCTGTGGCATAAGTGGGAGGAGTGCCCGGGGTACAGATGTGGCCACAGCAGTGCAGGGAACTGTGGCTCTCAGGAAGGCATACGCAGACCTCACCCGAAGCTGCCCAGCAGGGCAGGGAGTGGCACAGGCAGCTCCATGCAGTGTAGACGGCAGCACCTGTACTAGACACCTGGGTCCCCCCGGCTCCTGCTCTACTCCACCCAGCTGTGTTACCTCCACGAAGGTGCTTGTCAGTAACGTCAAGTGTCTGTCCCAGCTCTGACTACACATTGCTTTTGAGAGGAAATGCAAGGCATCAGGACAGAACAGATGCAGTTCAAACTTGTGCGGTGGGTGGGGGTGGGGTGCGGTGGGGCCAGGCCCCTTCTCAGGTTGCCTAACCAGCGGGTGCCTAGGTGGGGCCTCATTGCAGGAGGGCTCCTCGTCTTCCTGTCTGTAGAGACAAGCTTCAGTTGCCTTTCCTTCCTGGAGCTCTGAACAGCTGAACCCTACTCCCCCTGCTGCCCTCCCTTTCCCCTGTCCCCCCTCCACCAACCATTCCCCCTCGCCGCCCATTTTCTGGCCGAATTGTTCCTTGGTTTATCTTTGACCTCCACTGCAAACCAGGCTCACTCTGACAAGGCTTTGAAGTCAAGTGCCTGTGTCTCCCACTCCAGGGCTGGGTCCGGCCCAGCTGGACTCAGGCTGGATGCAGGGCTGAGGTGGGGCCCCCCAGCATGCTGGCTGTGCGGGTGGGGGAGAGCTGGTGCAGGCAGAATGGAGGCAGTCGTGGTGACCAAGAGGGAGTCAGACGGGGACAGGGTGTGGACGCCAGGGTCTGGGACTCAGGGCCTCCCCTCAGAGCTTGGTGGAGATTTCTAGGCAGCAACCATAAAAGGCTCACACAGGTAGGTGTTGGGTTCTAGTGCCTAAGTGCCACGTCCTGACCTTTCCCGGTGGTTCTCAAGCTGGAGCATGCGTCAGAATCTTCGGCAGGGCCTGTTCAAACATACAATACTGGGCCTTGCCCAGGAGTTTCTGATGCACTAAGTAGGTCCGAGGTGGGGTCTAGAATCTGCATTTGTAACCAGTTTCTAGGTGCTGCTGCTGCTGCTGAGCAGGGACCACACTGTGGAAAGCCTTAAGTGCTTTGCCTTCCACTCCCTGCTGAACAGAAAGAGCAGGCCGAATACACTAAAGGGAATGAGGTGTCTCGATATTCATTTTAGCAGGATTAACCATAGGAGTTGTAACATTGCTTGAGCTTTTATTGGGTCTTAGTAAGATAATAGCACATTATCTTATTGAATCCTTACGAGGGCCTTGTAAAATGGGAACATCACACCCATTTTAGAGAAGGATAAACTGAGACTCACAGAGTCCAGGCACCCCAAGTCACCCACTGGGCAGTAGCAGAATTAGGATTTGAACCTAAGTAGCCTGGCCCCAGAGCCCATGTGCTAGGCTACATTACCGGTCCCTCTGGACAGACAGATAAACAATGGTTGACTGTGGGGATCAGTTCAGAGCCTGGAACAATCCCTGTGCGTGAAAGGCTCAGTGAGGGCCTGGGTGTGCCCTGGGCGGGGCTGCCTCTGTTCTGGTGCTTCAAGCCCAGGCCAGGGCTCCTCTCTGTCTCCCACTGCGGGGCCCTGCCAGGCAGAGGGCTGGATGTGCCCCAAGAGGAGAACAAAACCCTGCGGAAAAGGACTGAGCCCCCATGTTAGTTCAGTCCAATCTGATAGCATCAGGAGCGCTAAGATGTTGGCTTAGCTCCTTCTGCTTTTTTTTCTTCTAAAGCTGTTTCAGAATTTCCTTTGCCTGTATTTTATTTTTCATTTGAAAGAACTCCTCCCTGCTCCTCCAATCCACCTGGCTATATAATTCCTGGACTGAACATATTCTTACTGATGTGAGCATATGTGTGTGAATCTGAGTGTTCACTGGGGCCTGTGGACATGTGAGGGTGCCTCTGTGTCTCTGCAGGCATCTGTGGTGTGCAGTGTGCACACGTGTGCCTGGGTGTGTGCAGACACTGGTACATACACTTGGGGGTCTGAGTGGATGCTACCTCACTCCTGGATGGGCACTGACCTCTGACTGTGAACAGATGTGCTTCACAGGACCAGGCAGGGATTGCAGCTGCTTGGCTGCCAGAGGCGGCCAGTTCTGGGGCTCAGAAAGGAGCCTGGAGCACCTTGACCCAGCAGAGGAGCACCTTACCCTTGGTATTGCTGTGGGCCAGCCAGCCAGGAGGACTGCGTCTCCCAGTCTGTAATGCTGTGCTGTGGGGTGTGGGGGAGACAAGGTTGCCAAGCTCTTTATCAAGCCCTTTGAAATGTTCTGGGGCTGCTGGCCAGGCCAGCAGAGGAAGCAGTGGTTTATGGGCCTGACTCTGTGGTGACCTCACCACTTGGTCCTCCCTGCTCCTCTCCTGTGCCTCTCTGGTCTTCCACTGTCCCCTCCCCATGATGGACTTATCTAAAGAGGAGATGCCCTATTCCCCATTCACTCACCTTATGGGGGAAGGAATAGCCCCTGGAGGGAGCAGGGAGGAGACGGGTGGGAGGGCCTCTGCGTCCCTAGGCAGGTGTGGGCTGGAGTAGGAAGGAGGGAGGGAAAGGATGTTCTGTCGAAGGCCTGGCTTTGCTCCCCCTCTGTGGTGACAGATCTCCCTCCTAGCCTAGGAAAGACCCCCAGTGGAAGACAGAAATGACAGAAAGCAAGAGACATGGCTAGGACATCCCCTATGTTGGCCCATCCATTTAGGCCCAGGGCCTAGCACAGCCTGTGGCACGTGGCAGGCACTAAAATCTATTTGATCAATATTGTTGAATGAAGAAAGAAAGAGCTAGAAGCTTAGGGGTGGAGGTTGCTGGAGAATAAGAAGATGAAGAAGACGAAGGCAGAGAAATGGCCAGAGGGAGAAGCCAGCTGCCCAGCATTTGCGGGCCCTGAGGTGCTACCCAAGAAAGCCAGTGACAGGGAGGTGGAGAGGGGGGAGAGGGGGAGAAAAGATAAAGGAACAGTGGGCAGTGAGCAAGAAAACAGATTTGCTCTCAGGTATGGAGGTCTGGATTCTTTGGTGGGGAGTGGCCTGTGTGCTCAAAGGAGAAAACCAGGTTCCTCCCATGTAGCTTCAGGGAAGTGTATCAGATCCAGTGAGGTTAGGGTGTGGTATTGGGACAGGGCAGCCATCTGGACATGAAGGCCAGGGCTGCTCTGAGAAGAGAAGGGCTGTGTAGAGCAGACACCTCATCATTATGTCACCCCATCATTGCCATCACATGTCTGCCATGGGGGGTCCTGCCTGTCCATTCTTGTAGCTAGAGAAACAAGTTGAGGCTTGCAAGGGGGTTAGGGGGATAAGGGGAGGACACAGAGATGGGAAGGGACCCAGATGTGCCTGATGTCAGAGACCAGGGTTTAGAAAGGGCAGGAAGGCTTCTTGGAAGAGGTGGAATTTGATCAGCTGAGATTTTAATGACAGTCAATTGCATTATCTGGAAGCACCAGTTAGAGAGAATGAAGCCCCCTGTCTTTTCTTAAGAGAGACGTCCTATCTTGGGCTGCTACGGCTGCCAGCCTGCATTAAGCTGCCCTTGGGCCCCCTGTGTGGAACAGGGAAAATTAGAGCCAATCAATGCGATTTCAAGGCAGCAGCTCCTTCCCAGCAGCCTGTGGCCATGCCTGTTAACCAGCCCGCAGCCCCAATGGCCTGATACCACAAGCAAATGGCCCCTAATGGGGACCAGACCTCCTTTTGCCCTCCCACCTGCCTGCCTGTGTGTCTTTGTGCCTATGTGCTGAGCTGAGATCATTGCTCCTGGGGCCCCTGTCCTGCCTAAGGGCCCAGGACCTACTGGGCTAGGCTAGGGGGTGGGGAGGGGGTAGAGAGGGGTGGGGGGTGGTGGGTGGTAACAGCCCCGAAAATGGCCCCGATCTAGCAGGGAACAGGACAGCTCCAGCTTGTAGACTGGGCATGGCAGGGCTCAGCTTGGCCCCAGGCAGCTGCAACCAGGTCGTCTGACTGCTTTAACCCCTACACCTCATTCTGCCCAATGGAAGGTCTGAGTATTCTCTACCCACCCCTTGCCAAAGACAGCCTAGGGAAGCTGGATGCTGGGCCTGCTTGAATCTGCAATGTGCATTGCGCCTGACCAGGCCTTCCTCCTGAACTCTATTTTCCTGGCCTTACCTTGGGCCCTCATCGGCTCTCACCTGGGATTCTGCTTTTAAGCCCTCTGCCTCCTGCCCGCCTCCACCCTGCTGCTGCCAGGAGGCTTTCTCAAATGCATCTGCTGGGCTTACTTCCCTGCTCCCCCATCCCCGGTGGCTCCCAGCTGCCTTCAGCTGAAAGGGTCACCACCCCTGGGCCCTGGCCTGGCCGCTTCTTAGGCCTCTTCTCTTGAATGAGCCAGGATGAGGGTGACGTGAATGAGGCGCCAACCCACCTCGGGTGCAGAATTTAAGGGGGAACCAAAAACGAAGCAGTCAAAATAAATAATGTTTTAGTGCCATTTTTTAAAAACCAAAATTAATGAAAAACATCCACGATGAATATCAAATGTCAAATGAATATCAAAATGAGTAACAGAATATCAAAATGTCAGTGAAGACGTGGACTGACGAGACAGGATTAGAGAGAGGGAAGTAAGGTGAATCGCGTCGGTGTGGGGCAGATCTTGTCTGTATTTAGCCCCGCCAGCCTCACCCTACTGCTGCCTCTGCACCTGGATGTGCCAGTCATTCTCCACCTTTCAGAGGGGCCCCAGGAAGTGCTTAGAATCCCCCCCCAGCACCCAGGCCTTTGTATGTGCCATCCTCTCTGCCTGGAATTCTTTCCCATCTTCCTTCCTCTGTTCTTCACCTGGATCCTTTAAAGTCTCCTCCAAAACTCGGGTCTGGCAGCCCCTCCCTCACTCCCTAGGCCAGGTTAGGAGCTCTTCTCTGTCTCTCCCCTGACTTCTACCCTTCAACCCTAGCATAGCCCCACAGCACTGAGTTCCAGGCCTCCGACTACTAGCCTCTGAAGCCACATGGTAAAATCCTGCAGAGCAGAATGGTGAGGCATTCATTTCTGTATCCTGACACAGATTGTCTTCAATTACCTTTGATTGATCAGATGAATACATGAATGGACAAATGAAAGAATAACATGGCTGTGGGTCACATACCATTTCAATGAATACTTCAAGGATCAAAATTAAATAAAACCCTTGAGGTTCCTCAGATCCAGATGGATCCACAGGCTACCAGCACCATAGAATAAATGCTGCAACATTTTGGTCCAACAAAAAGATTCTAGCAGTCTCTAAAAATCATGGCCATAGGATTTGGTCTATACTTTCAAAAATTACTCTTTTTTCATGATAAAGCCCTTCAACTTGCTGTAAAAGACAACATAGGAAGGGAGAGACGATGCAGGCCAGTCCTCTCCAAATAAGGCAAAACCCAAATTTATTTTTAGCTGTGACTTTCCCAACTGCAACAGGGCACAAGTCCATGAATCAGCCTTACAGAAACCCACCAACTTCCAAAAAAGTTTCAACAACTCATAAAGATTCACATGTGCATGTAGACACAAAGACCTCTTTTAGGGAAGAGGCCCCAAGACATAGATTGAAGCCCCAGCTGGGGCCCCTTCTCCATGACAACTCTTCAGCCAGCCTGGACAATACAACCCCTGAGCAACTCCAGTTTTGCTTAACTGGGACGACCCACCTTTTCTCATCCTCCTGGAGAAATGCAGTTTTGTATTTTCCTGATGTTTGATGGGCCCGACATCAGAGCATCCTCAAAAGTCACATTCCCTGGGAAATCTGACCTAATCCTAAGAACAAAAAGGCTATTGGCTAACTTCATGGAGACCACAGGGAGCTCAGTCCTCAGCAGAGGAGCTGGAGGGAAGGAGACATTGGAATACTTCAACGTGATTGTCCGCGCTGTCACTATCTTCATCTCTACAAACTGTGCCTGGTTCATTTTAACCCTGCGCAGGAGCTGGAGTCCTGTGAAAGAGGATGGCTGGAGTCAGATGCTTGGGCACTCTTCTGGTCGAGTCGGGAGCTCTCAGTACCTGCTGACTCATCTGTAAAATGGGGGATAACGTCAGGATGAGCTAATAACGTGGAAGCCAGAATGGCTGATGCCATCTCTCTGTTTCCAGTATGATTTTTATGGCCTCCATGTTGCTGTTCTTGTACCCTTTCTCTGCAACAGGCTCGTTTTTCTCCTCAAATTCCTCTGTGTTTGGCTAAGAACAATCTGTTTTTCGACATTTGTCAAGTTGCTCGAAATTCCTAATGCCCATTCATGTTCTTTCCAAGCATTAGCAGAGCACTCCTTGCTCGTCTTTCATCACACTCCCTCCGCACGTGGGGTAAAAGTTACATTTGAGTGGAACCCTGACTATCGATGCCTGTAAAATGGAGACTTTGGCGAGACTCACTTGCCTGGGTCAGAGCGGGAAAGAGGCCGAAAAGCAGGCCTGAGCATCTTTAATGATGTGCAGAAAGAGAGGGGCCTCTGCCCCCCACGGGCAGATGTACACAGCTGCTAACAGAGAAGCCCCTCATCCTGTGCGACCAGTGCAGAGAAACGATCCCCTCGAATGCTTCCTAGTGGAGTTAAGAAATTTTTTGTTGATCGTGCCTTTGAACTAAGGTCATTTAAGTATACAACAGATGTTCATCTGAGGGAAACAGACTTATAAAGTCAGGAACACAGAAGGGACCTAATGGTTTACTGGGGGTGGCGCATTAAGTTCATAGCAATTTAACTCCTTTCAATGTTAAACAAAACAATGACGCAATTTTATGCGCAATAAAAACCTGTCAAAACAATCATCCTGGGCAGTGGAGGTCCTTTCAGTCATTCTTCTTCTAAAGATAAACCAGGGGCACAAGTGACAGACGTTTCTGGCTTCTCTGTGGGGTTGGAGCGGTCAGTGTGGCGGCCTCAGCTGCTCTAGGCTGGATCGTCTAGGCTGGATCGTCTAGGATGGTTGAAGCCTGAAGCCTGCGGGTAGAGGGAGGGGGCAGCTGTGAAATAAAAGGGCAGAAAATTCATGATCCGAGTGGCTTTCTGACTGTGCTAGCTTTCCGTGGGCAGAATTAGTGGTTACCTGGGAAGTAGGATTGCGGGTGGCTGGGCAGGTCCCACTGCTTAGTAAGTCCCTGCACAGCCTGCTTCACAGACTCCACGGCGAGGGCTTTGTGAGTCAAACGACAGATATGTATTGAGCATCTCCTATGTATCAGGCACATCCATGGGGTTCAGTATTGCCTTCCCCAGGGTCCTCTGTGTAACTATCACTTTCCTTGAGAGGGCTTCAGCAACAAGGCAAAAGATTGGATTTGAATTCAGGGAAATCAGAGTCTAAATTCCAGCCCAGGCATTTATTAGCTGTGTGACCTTCTACAAGTCACTTAACCTCTCTGAGCTTTGATTTTCTCCATTTATAAAATGGAGGTGGTTGTACTCACAACATGGGGTTGTTATCAGGTTGAGTAAAAGAATGGATGAAAATTCCTAGCATAGTTCCTGACACAGAGTAGATGTTTCCTTTCCCTTCCAAGGGAACGAACAAGGCAGCATCCCCTGCCTTCAGGGGAGCTTATAGTCTAGATGGGCAGACAAGCTCTGTGTGCATAAAAGGCAAGGGATGGCTGGGTGCAGTGGCTCATGCCTGTAATCCCAGCACTTTGGGAGGCTGAGGTGGGTGGATCACAAGGTTAAGAGATTATCCTGGCCAACATGGTGAAACCTCGTCTCTAGTAAAAATGCAAAAATCAGCTGAGCGTCATGGTGTGTCCGTTGTAGTCCCAGCTACTCTGGAGGCTGAGGCAGGAGAATCGCTTGAACCCGGGAGGCAGAGGTTGCAGTGAGCCGAGATCATGCCACTGCACTCCATCCTGGTGACAGAGCGAGACTCCATCTCAAAAATAAAAAATAAAAACGGCAAACGTTTCTTTCAGGCCATGGAAAAGCACAAACACTTAGGTGCTGTAGAAGCTGAGTAGAAGGTGGCTGCTGGGCTGGGTGACCAAGGATGGGTTCCTGGAAGAGGAGACTTAGTTGGGTCTAAGAGTCTTTGAGAAGGGGGAAAGAGGGCATTCTTGTCAGGTAGAACGCGGTGAGTACAGGTACACTGGCAATACTGAAGGTATGTTTGAGGCCGGCCGCGAGGCCACCAGTGTCCTGAAGCGCAGTGTTCGGTGGGTAACGGGTGGGAGCTGAAACTGGCCAGGCAAGTGGGGTGCAGATTGGGAGGAGCCTCAGGTACCAAGCTTAGCTTTTTCTGGAGGCAGCAGGGGACCACTGCAGCTCTTTGAACAAAGGAACACTAATAACATTTGTTTTCCAAGAAGATTTGTCCAGTCCATGAATGGGAAAAATCTGGCACATTCCCTACTCCTGTGCTCATGGCAGACATGGTTAATCAGTCTCAGCCTGGAGGCTAGGAGACAGTTTGGAAGCTGTTATAATATTCTGTGTGTCGGGTGAGGAGGCGTACCCTGGATGAGTTTGTTCACTGTTAGTTGAGAGTGTGTCTCTCCACTTTGGATTTTAAGACAAACGAGGAGACAGGCCTCGCTGTGAATGTGCAATGGTCTTTGGTCTTTGCTGCCTCTAGGACCAGTGTTTCTAGGACTCAAGCCTCATCAGCAGTTCTCCGGCTTCCCTGTGTTTACTGTCCCCAGTAGTCTCTGGTGACCCCTGTAGGATACTGGATCAGAGTGTGACAGCTGCAGCTGCCCCGAGAGTCTGGCACTGAGCCCTGGCCCACAGGGAGAGGGGTTGGGACCTGGCAGGCCTGGCCACGTGGCCCCTGGGTCTGAGGGTCAGCAGCAAGCAGTGAATTGTGGCTTCCCCCTCTGTGCTTGCTTTGGCAATGATACACATTTAAAATGTCTGACTGTTTGGGCAGGAGCTTGGCAAGCTGGGCATCACCCTGGAAGAGGAGTGGAATTTTCCTGAAATGGTAAACCATTTAAATTGGGCAGAACCTTCTAAAGTTACTGAGGTGCCAGAAATAGAAGGCAAGTATGCTTGCATTGTTGTAATTTCCTTCTTGATTTGCATTTAGAGGCAATTTTAATCCATGGGGATGGCAGCTTCATGTGACTACTAAATCTGGGCCAAGTTCTACCTCTGCAGGACGGGGAGAAGTGTGGGGGACCACTGCAAAGCAGAGGCCGCCCTTTCCATGCCCAGGGCTCCTGGCCTCTGTGACAGCCTGTCTCCTCATCTGGTCCTTCCAGAAGGGCAGGACAGCTCCATTCTACCTGCCTGGAGAAGCCTCTGGAGCAGTCTCGGAAGAAGGAATGTTACTTCTCACTCCTCCCTGATAGGTGCTTGCACCGTGCTCCAGCAACACTGACCACCTTATCCCACCTCATCCATGACCCTGAACCTTGCCACGTCCTGCAGCCTTGTCTCCAAATAAGCCTGGAGTCGAACCATTCCCTCCACCTCAGCGGTCACCATCATCTCTCACCTGGAGCCTCCTGCCTGGTCTCCTACTCTCCCTTCCACCTTTCCATACAGCAGCCAAGATGATCTGTTTAAAGAACAATCCTGGCTGAGCACAGTAGCTCACACCTGTGATCCCAGCATTTTGGAAGGCTAAGGTGGATGGATCACTTGAGGTCAGGAGTTTGAGACCAGGATGGTCAACATGGTGAAACCCAGTCTCTACTAAAAATAGAAGAGTTAGCCAGGGATGGTGGTGTGCACCTATAATCCCAGCTACTTGGATGGCCGAGGCAGAAGAATCACTTAAACCTGGGGGGGTGGAGATTGCAGTGGGCTGAGATTGCACCACTGCACTCTAGCCTGGGGGAGAAGAGTGAGACTCCGTCTCAAAAAAAAAAAAAAAAAAAGACAACAAAAAATTCGCCAGAACAAAGAAGAGCAATCCTATTAAAGCGGAAAGCAGAGACTGACTGATCTGGGGTTTTTTAGGTGCTTTGCACACAGCAACCTTGCAGGGAGCACTTCCATCATGCCCTTCACATAGATAAGGAAACTGAGTTGCAGAATGCTTAATAGCTCCCTTGAGGCTACCCAGATGTCAGCAGCAGAGGCTGGACTGGAACCTAGCTTGTCAAGGTCTAGAGTCCATACAGCTTAACCACCGTGCCATGCTGCTACGTCAATGTCCTGTCCTCGTGTGCCAACTCTGCTCTCACTCATCTCTGGTTTCCCATTGCACTGATAACATCCAGCCCTTGCCAGACCCTGCAGGATCTGCCCTGGCCCCACCTCTGATCTCTCTCAGGCCATTTCCCTCTTGCTCACTCTGCTCCTGTCAGAATGGACTGGGGTTGCAGAATAAAACACAGGATGCACAGTTAGATTTGAACTTCAGATAAGCAATGGGACTTTTTTGGTATAAATATATCCTGTACAATATTTGGGACATACTTATACTAAGGAAATATTCATTATTTATCTGAAATCCACATTTAACTTTTGTTTGTGTGTATATGTGTGTGTGCATATGTGCACGTGTGCCACTGAATCTGACAGCTCTGGCCTGGACTTATTCTGTTCCTCCAGCTGCTGAGTGCATGCCCACCTCACAGCCCTCACTGCACAGTGCTCTTCTCCCGCCATGCCTGGCTGGCTTCTAGCTTAGGTGTCCCCCTCCTCAGGGAGGCCTTCCCTGACCACTGATCTAAAGTCAGCTCCCTGGGTGTGGTGGCTCATGCCTGTAATCCCAGCACTTTGGGAGGCCAAGGTGGGCTAATCACCTGAGGTCAGGAGTTCGAGACCAGCCTGGGCAACATGGTAAAACTCTGTCTCTACTAAAAAGACAAAAATCAGCTGGGCGTGGTGGCACACGCCTGTGGTCCCAGCTACTCGGGAGGCTGAGGCAGGAGAATCACTTGAACCTGGGAGGCGGAGGTTACAGTGAGCCGAGATCGCACCACTGCACTCTAGCCTGGGCAACAGAGCGGACTCCATCTAAAAAAACAAACATAAAGTAGGCCCCCTGCTATTCTGCCCCATAACATCCCCTTCTTCCCCACGATTTGTGCTTACATGGTTCGCCTCCATCAAGCCTGCTTCCTCCAGAAGGCTCAATGAGCTGTGCACTCCCTTAGGGAAGGAGCCACATGTGCTTTGTTCATCACTGATGTGCAGTGCCAGCAAGGCCCAGGCCCACAGTACTTGTTATGTCAGTCTACATTTCTGCATTCACCTGTGCTGATCTCTCTCTCTGGAAGCCTTCCATCCCCCCTCACCTCATTGTCCACCTTCTCTTTTAGGCCTTTCATTTTGGTTAATTGTGGTTGATGAACCTAGGTATGCCTGGGGCTCGGCTAGGAGAATTCTCAGGAGCCCTCAAGAAGCTTGTGGTGAGGAATACATGTTAGAGCAGTGAGCTCTGGTGCAGTGTGCCTAGAAAGTCTAGGAAGATGGCACAGGTGCCATGTCGTGGGGGACAGTGCCCTTCTAAAAGACTCCTGGATGGACTGCCCTCAACTTCACCCTAGGAAAGGCCAACTCTCCTGCCCCATCCTAGGAGAGCTTTGCGTAGACCTTAGCCATAAGGAGTTCGTATGGCTCCTCCGTCTCATTTCTCCCGAGGACAGGGTCTCTGCTGCTCCTTTCCACATCCCCAGCTCCTCCTAACACAGCTTCAATCACAGTAGATTTGTTTATCCCTTAGAATGCTGTGGGCTGCAAGTAACAGAATTCATGACTCAAACTACCGTGTTAATAAGGAAATGTCTTATCTCATGTTACAGGAAGCTTAGAGGCAGGGTGGGCAGATCCAGCAGCTCAGCAATGGCATGAGGGTCCTGGGTCTCCTCTGTTGTCTTCAGCCTGGATGCCATGCTAAGGGCGGCTCCCCTGTGATCACTGGTGATCACACACAGTGAACACTCACAGTTGGGTCTGCGTTCCTGTCTGTTCTTGGCCAGCATAAATGAGAGAATACATTTCCCTAACCCTGGCACAGGTGTCCTTATCCTCAGTCTGATAGGGACAAGGACCCACTCTGGACCATGGACGTGCCAGCGAAACACCATGTTCTGATTAGCTTAGGGCAGAGGTTTCTAAACCTTCTTGGTTATGGTACCCTTAGTGCCTCAGTATTTTTTCACAGCATCCTAGGCCAGAAGAAATACCCAGTAGTTCCGTTTATTAAGTCATTAGGTATAAACAATTTAATAAGTATGTCCTAACAATTTAGCAGCCATTTGAAGAACTAATTCATGTAAACTGAAAGAAAAGTAATATTTTATATCATTCTTAATTGCCCACAATTATTTGCTAATGGGATGTGTGTGCCTGTCGGGCACTGCACAACTTATCAAACCTGGGAAGCAGACTGAACCCACTATTCTTTTTTCTTATTTACATAGATATTTGTGCAGTACTTATTTTTTATGACAGCAACTACTGAAAACTTGGTTTCACAAAGCTATGACATCATGAATGTTAATATTGTGAAGTGGCTTGAACTAATCTCATGAGTCCAGTGGATGTCACTATGTTTCTTGAAAGTTGAAAATATCACTTGGTGCTACTGTGAGTTCACTGCACAGGGGGCGCCTTGGTGCAGCATCTGGGAGGCATGGGTTTAGGATAATTATTGTGCCTCTAAGGAGCTAGGCATGAGGGGAGACCAATTCCTGCATGAAATCAGGGTTCTGTCTGGAAAGAGAAAAGAAGAGTGGAGGCCAGGTAGGTAACAGGATGCACCAAAGTGGGTGTTAATGGTTGTTGACTGAATACTGAATTTCAAGGCCATCAAGAAAGGAAAAATGCCTTTTAGCACTTGCTTTGTTATGCTTCCTGTTAAGAAGCAGTGAGAGAGTTCACTGCAGAAATTTAATTCCTGTTACATATAGTCATTTCACCTCATTTCTGGAGGATGTCTTTGTTCAACACATCGGTAACTAGTTCAGAGGGTCTTAACCTCTTTGTCCCAGACCTCTGAGCCCCTCTCAGAGAAACAGGCTGTAGGAGACTTACGTTCACATGCTGGCTTGGCCCCTAATTCACTTGATTGTTTTAGACACATTTTCTGACTGCTCTCAACCTCAGTTTCTGGTCGAGATGGTAAAATGCCAGTCACCACTCCCACCCAATCTCCCCCATGAGGATCTCCTATCCTGGAATTAGGGGTTTGCTGGTGAGCAAAACTGCCTGCAGCACTAAGGGCAGAGCCATGGGCAGGCCTTGTGGACCAGAGCCATGACCTCTTCCTCCCGAGGGCCTGTGCAGCCCCTTACTAACCCTGTACTCGTCCTTGGAGATCCTGGCTTGGCTCAGATGCTGGCTGCCAGGTATGGGGCTGGCTCCTAACAAGGAGGCACATTTGTGACCATGGCTCTTTCTTTTCATCCTCATCTCAGAGAGAGGATTCTGTCCCCATCTTCCCCAGCCCTCTACCACCTACAGTGTGTGTCTGGCTTCTGGCTCACCATCGCCCCCAGGAAATGTCTACAGGATTCGTCATCAAGGCCCTCCTGAACCTCCAGGTCCAATTCCTCCTTGGCTACTGCTGGGGCTTATCAGAGTCAGTGTCCTTGTTCCCCAGCAAGCTGAGTTCAGACAATCTCTTTCTGGAGATTATGTTCCCAAGCCTTTGTGGCGGCCAGGCCTTTGATAACCACCTGGTGAAGCGGCCTTCAACTCTCCTCCCGCGGAAGCATCGAGTTTCAGAGCCGCCCTGTCTGAGGGGTGCTGCACAGCCAGACCTCTGGTCAGATGCAAAGCAAGTGCCAGGAACTGCCTGGGCCAGAGAGGGGGCAAGGCCACTGCCAGATAGCATGGGCCACTGTGGGCTGCGAGCATTTTCTCTCTTCCCTGACTTTGTTTACACCAACCTTAGAGACCCCTTCAGCTGCGTTGATGTTTGTAATCGAAAGCAAGCACACGCCTTGGCATCAAGCCCTTTGTGGAGTATTTACTCTGTGCCAGGCACTGTTTTAAAAATTGTTAATTTTTAATTACATTCAGTCTTCACCATCACTTGATTTCCTTCATTCCCATTTTACATATTGTAAGACTGAGGCTTAGGCCAGTCAGGTAACTTGCTCATGATCATGATGCTGGCAAGTGGCAGAGCTGGGGCTTGAACCAATTCGGCTTGACACCACAGCCTGGACCCTAACTCCTATACTGCCAGACTGGGTCACAAGCTGGGGGGCATTAGGGACTGTCCATTTCAAGCCTTCTGCTTGACCATTGAAGACTGTCATCGGCTCACTGGTGACAAATGTTCTGGAACCTGGTCTGCCTAGCCCCTGGTCCCAGAAAATCTTTCCAAGAATATTCAAAGTCTTTGATTTTGTGGGGAAGGTGGCTTTTGGGGGTGGGGAGAAAGGAGACTGTTTGGTGCTTGCAAATCCCTGAATTGATACCGGTGGCAAGATAACTGGATTCAGGGCAGCGAGGTTTGTGGTTGAGGGATCCTCTATCACAGACAGTAAGCACCGTGTATTGAATTCTCTAGCAAGTGTAGAAGGGTTCAGTCTTCCCAAAGGCGATTGGGCAACAGAGACCAAGAGCCCCAAAAATGTTCCTATACTTTACCCAATAATACCACTTCTAGGACTCTATCCCAAAGAAATATTTTGAAATCCAAGCAAAGTTTTTCATATCATTACTTTTGCAATACCACAAAACAAACAAATAAACAAATAAAGCCTACACTAGGGGAATGCTTAGATTAACCCTGCCTTAGCCCAGTGAAGGAAGACTGCAGCCTTTAAAAATGGGGTTTGCAGCACTCCAGCCTGGGCAACAGAGCAAGACTGTCTAAAAAAATGAGGTTTACAAACAGAATTTAATGACATGAGAAAAACCTTACTGATAATGTCAAGCCATAGGTGGGATAGGAGGAGCTGAACGGAACCATAGAGCGATAAATACTTTAGGATCTCAATTATGTAAAGAAAGTAAACCAGGTTGGAGAGGGGGAGACTGAAAGAAAAAAATCATACTTTTAGTTGACTCTCTGTGCAATTTTTGGTGTTTGTAAGATTGTCCACAGATTTTGCTCTACTTGTGTAGTTGGAGAAGACAACCATCCAACCAGCCATAACAGCAAATAGAGGGAAATATTCCTGGATGGTGTCTCTCTAGACTGTGAAGGCAGGGACCGCTCTCACAGGGCACCAGGGCGGGGAGGGCTCGGGGAATGTCAGGGACACTCATGCGCTGAACTGACCTAGAAAACTCCCTGCCTCAGAGCGCTGGCATGAGGGCAGCTTTCCAGCTTTCCTGTACTCCAGGGAGCTGTTTTGCACATGGAGTTGCTGTGGGCAACTTTTCTGGCTGGGATACTTCTCCACACAGCCCCCTGAGCCAGTTCGCCTGTTGTTCTGGGAGAGCCTGGTCTCTCAAAGCGTCATTGTTGACCCTTGGAGGAAGAAGCAAGCTCACTGATAGAGTGATCCAGCTGGCCAAGAATTGATACTTACCCCAGCTTCCCTTCATTCCCTCTGCAAAGCACAACCAAGACTGGTGCCTTGGGAAGGAGCTGATGCTTTGAGTGCACAGGAAAAAGCAGAGCCTCCCTGCCAGAAGAGATCTGAGTTCAGGTCCAGATTTGAGGTCCAGAGGGGTGACTGGAGCGTCAGGAGAAACACTGACATCCAGGATGCTTTGCAGAGTTCAGAGTGCCCACCAAGTCCAGGCCACACCTCTCTTGGACACCCACCTATGTGGAACTGAGCATCCAAATGGCTTGCATCCCAGGCAGGTCTCACTGGCTCCTGGAGTAAGTGGACAGAGCCTGCACGCAGGATGTTGTGGCCCCAGCTCCAGCAGCACTAGCAGTACCTCCTACTTCTGAGTGCCTGTCCTGTGTGGTGGGCCCTGCCCCAGAGCTACTCAGAGCCACACAGAAGTCAGTAGGATGAACAGCCAGAGCAGCCTGGGACCTGCCCAGCCCTGGGTCTGCAGGCTTGCGGAATCGACAGTGAAGGCACTGTGATTCAGGGTTGGGGATAGCCATAGAGTGTTGAGGAAGATTCCTGTTTAAGCAGGCAAAGCAACTACTTCCACAGGACGTGGTTGACAATGAGGCTCCACCATGTGGAAGCCTGAGCTCACCATAGCCTTCCTCTGTTCCTTTGATTGCCTGTGCTCTGGTTCACCCCTAAAGCCCCTCAGACTCAGGCTGTGTTGTGTCTCCAGCCCCAGAGCTGTGCACATTGCATGCGTACGGCCATCACCCTAGATGCCAATTCTTGGCCATAGCTGGCAACACACAGCACCTCTGCTCATCCTGGCAGTCCCGGTCTCTACTCTGGAATCTGACTCACCCCACAGGAGTGTTCTCAGGCTCTCTTTGCTGGATATCATCAGGATATATCGCTCTCTGTCTGGTGGCTGGACTGGCTCAGCTGAGCTATGCTTGGCATCTGCGTGTGGTCACAGGGAACAGTTATGAGGTTACTGTTGCTGGTTGTTTTGGTTTTGTGTTTTGTTTGTTACTGTTTCTTAATAATGCTTAGATCAGATAGAGATGTGGTTATGTAAAAAAAGAAGGAACTTTGGCTGTGAATGGCAAGAAACGTCACAGTGCAGCCTTTCAGTCTTTCCACCTATTTTGAGCTACTATTTGCTGAGCGCTTGCTCTGCATTCTGCTCCTTTCTCATTACATTTCCGTGAATCCTCAAAATAACCCTATGAATTAGGTACTGTTTGATCATTCATGCATTCCGCAGCTCTTTACTGAGCTGTTCCTAAATGCCAGGCATTATGATCACCCCCGTTCTAAGTTGCAGTGACTGAGGCCCAGGGAGCTTAAGTAACTTGCCCAGGGATTCAAAGCAGGAAGTGGTGAGGGTGGCCTGGTGGAGCTGGGTCTAGATCTGGGGAGGGAATAAGTGTATCAAGCCAAGGAGTTTGGGAATTTCTGCTGAGAATGAGACCCTCCAGAACATGATGTAGGACAGGTGGGGTGTGTGCATGTGTGTATTGTGATTTGTTGAGAAAGGACCTGAGGCAGACAGAGGGCTCAGGTCTTCTGGAAATGAGCCTGGTTTGTTTTAAGGCCCCCCCCATACCTTCACTCAACAGAACAAACACAAAAGGAAGAGCTGAGAGCACAGGAACCATTGAGGCTCTGAATTTGGAATCATCAGATTTGTTTTATTGGATTTGACTTTCTGAAAAAAACTCCCTACAAAACTCAGTGTCTTAGTCATTTGGACTGCTATCGCAAAGTTCCAAGGACTGGGTGGCTTACAAAAAACGGGGTTTATTTCTCACAGCTCTGGACGCTGAAAGCTCAAGATCAGGGTGCCAGCATGGTCAGGTTCTGGCGAGGGCCCTCTTGCAGTTTGCAGAATGCTGAGCTCTCATTGTGTCCACGCATGGGAGAAGAGAGGGAGCCAGCTCTCTGGCCTCTTACAAAAGGCACTAATCCAATTCATGAGGGCTCTACCCTCATGGTTTCATCATCTCCCAAGGTCCTACCTCCAAATACTATCACAGTGGGATTAGTCTTCAATACAGGAATTTGTGGGGACACAAATATTAAGTCCATAATACTAAGATTACTTTTTCTCCCCCGTAGAGCAGTCCAAAATGTTCTAAGTGGACACTTACCATGTGCTTGGGCCTGGGCTAGCTGCTCCAGGGAGGAGAGAAACAAGGAGGAAGGGGGCAGAGGGGGCGGAGAGAGAGAGAGAGAGAGAGAGGAGGGAGAGAGAGAGAGAAGGAACAGGTGTGTTCTTTGCATATGGGTATGCATACAGGTAGTTATGGTTCAGGTGACGTGATGAGAGCCACACCCATTTCCACGCACTGTGGCTGGGGTGCTCACAGGTGCTCCTCCATGGAGGAGGTGGCATCTGAGTTGGAACTTAAAAGAAGGGTAAGAGCTGGATTGGTGGTGAGGTGGAGGAAAGGACGTCACAGATAGAAGGCCCAGCATGGCTAATGGAGGGGACAGTAGTAAGTATGATTGTCATGGGGCAAGTCCTAGCTCCAACCAAGTGGAGGAGGGAATGTGTTCTTGAAAGCTCTAACAAATCAGCTGTTGCTGCTCAGGAGGAGAAACAGAGTAGAAGGCTTCATGTGGAGAGTGAAAACCACCTGTCTTGGATTTCTTGCCCTCCCCACTCTCACCTGGGGAATAATTCCTGAAATCCTTTTCTGGTAAAATGCCCGTGCTCCTCTCTTCCAATTATCTACAGAGTTTAAGACAAGAGGTGAGAGGTGGTGTGACATAGTGGGTGAGAGATTCATCTCCAGATCGGAGACACCTGGGCTGTAGTTCTGGCCACTTGTCGGCACGGTGGTCTTGTGCATATTCTTAGACTCTCTGAATCTTATTTCTTTTCCAGCTACAGGAAATAATGGGAGTTTCTCTTTCATCACACTGTTAAAAGAATCAAGTGAGATGTAACCCTTATAACTTCCAGTGTCCCAGTAGCTCAGACTTAGTATAGAATCTCATTCAAAGAAGTTCAGTCCAAGCCGCAGAAATAACTTAAAAAGTACTTCATTCTTGGTTTCTTCTCTTGAATGACATTACAGGAGACCTGTTACATAACCACCACCGTGATTCTGAAAGGTGCTCTCCTCTTCACCTCAGTTCTCCCATATCCTTTACCTACTCCAAAAATCCCCACTCACTGAAGGAGTTTTCTGTTCTCTCCCAACTGATGAGCTGATTTGCATTTGAATATGGCAAGTGGAGGAAGCCTCTGAATTCTCATACATTAGTAGTTTTTGACCTGTTACAGAAACAGCGCCTCTAAAAGCACTTAGCATAGAGTCTGGCTGTTTGTAAAGTCTTAATGCATTCTGTTATTATTTAGGAAAACTGTGAAAGCATATAGTAGTTACTCAAAAATCAGAGCTCAAAAAATATCATCAGATAGTCCAAGTAGTTCTTTTTCTCCTAAAAATATTAAATAGCTGAAGACATTTAAATCTTGAAAACCTTTTAAAAGATGCTTTCTCCTACTCTGGTGGCCTCTCTAATTCTCGACATCATTGCCCTGCTTCTGAAAACCACAGTGACCACCCTGAAACTGGGGACAATTCTGACAACTCTGGGGCTAGGAGGGAGTTCACGGCCCCTTGGCTTCCAAAACAGAAAGAGGAGCTGTGACCTGCCACTCGGGGTTGTCAGAGTTAGTTGGATTCTGAACTTAGAAGAACTGTCTGAAGACAGAGGAGAGATGGATAGTGCAGAAAAAGGAGCATTCATTCATTCATTCATTCACTTTACAGCCCTTCATTGAGCATCTGTTGGTAACAGAAATCTGTGGCAGATCGTATTTTCCAAAGATAGCCATGCCCTGTATTTATTTTACCCCATATGTCTTTATTGCAGTGTGACAGATGCTCCTTCCACTTAGGGGGACTGCATTTACTCCCCTTGAATTTGGATGGGTGTATATGACTGCTTTGGCCAATATAATATGGTTGAAGTGCTGTTATATGACTTCTGATTTTAGGTCATAAAAAGGATACAGATTCTACTTGTTTCTCTTTCTCTTTCTTTCTCCCCCGCAACTCCACACTCTCTTTTGGGATGCTTGCTCTTGGAACCCAGACGCCATGTTGGGAGGAAGCTCAGGCTACATGGAGACGCCCATGTAGTCCCGCAGTCAATAGGGAGCATCAACCACCACACATTAGGAATGTCCTTCAGATGGTTCCAGACCCTAGCTCAGGCCCAGACATTGTGGACAGAGTGTCCCAGCTGTGCTGAATTCCTGACCTCTGGAAACCTTACTGGTAAAAAATAACTATTGTTGATTTGAATCACTAGGTTCTGGGATAACGTGTTAGGCAGCGATAAATAGCTGGTGCGTAGGCTCTGTAGGGAGGCTGGGCCACAGGAAGAGCTCTTGGGATCTCTGGGGGAGATCTCTAAGTAAACAGACAGTGACTATGTTGCTTGTTAAGGGCCATAGAGGGGGAGCACAGAGAAAGTGTGTCTAACTCCCCTGGGGCAGTGGGGGATGGGTGCTCACAAGGTCTTCTTGGGAGAGGTGACACATCAGCTTGGTCTGGAAGGGCCAGAGTTAGCCAGCTGAAAGGAAGGATGAAAAATGGGGAAGAGTGAAGAGAGGGGCAACTCCAGGGGAAAACCTGGGCCAGGGGCCACGTCCCTGGGAAATGGCTGCTTGGAGTTATCTGGCTTTTCTAGGCATGTAGCAACAAATCTCTCTAAGAACTGACCATTGTATAGGGTGTCACAACTGGCCAAGCCCCTGCATCTACTCAGGACAAATGAAATCAAGACTGTGGCCTCAGAAATCCTGTTGCAGGCCAGGGCCTGGGTACTGGCAGGGTATGAGGCCCACAGACAGCAGTGGGGAGTTATCCCCAGAGCACATCTTTCTCTCGCACTGCAGCAGCCTCTGAAAGGACTGGAAACCAGCATGGGAGGGAGCCAGGGGGCAAGATGGGGGTCAGCAGCATGGCCAATGCATTTAGCCAGCATGGGAGAAAATCCTGAAACAGCTGCCTACTCCAGGGGTGAGGTGTTTTTAATACAAATTACAGCAGTGTTGTTACCTGTGAGTTGGTGCTGACTTGCTAGGACAGCAAGTCTGGGATTTGACTCCTTCAGACGCTCCCCGTGTCCAGGTCCCACTATATGAACTGCCCTTCTCTGAACATAGCTTCTCCCTGGTGGCCTTGAGTTTTTGCCTGATCCCCTTCTCACACCTGGAGTGCCCATCCTACTGTTTTTATCTAGTCCCTCACCTCCTCCAGGAAGTCCTCCAAGAACGCTCAGGTTCCTCAGGACTCCACAGCCCCCTCTGTAACAGCCCTGGATTATGGAGGTGCCATGGCTTGTTTACCTGTGTGCCTCCCCAACTGAATGGGGGCTTCCAGAAGGTGCAGGCAGGTTCTTTCAGGGACCAGGCCAGAGGAGGCCTTCTTTAAAACCTTGGTTTTGCATGACAACAAGGATGGATGTTCTTTTATCTCTGTCATGAGATCTGTGAGCACAGGCCCTGGGACCGATGCCTCCTCATGTGCCCTCCGCTGCCCTCTGCAGGGCCTTCGACACTGGAGCATTTGCTAAGCACTGACTGAATGAATTGTGTGTCTCTGTGATCCTCAGTCCTAGGCCATGAATATTTCTGGGTCTGATCATTGAGTACTTGCACATAGCACTCCGTAAGTGATTGTTGGATCGAGTTGAATCAGATTCCAGGCTAAGGACAGTGGGATATTAGTGTTGGTGAGCTTGGTGTGTCTGGGGGTATGTATGTGTCTCTCAGTACCTCTTTGTTTGGGTTGTAGCTAGAGGTGTGTGTTTGTGTGTGTCTGTGACTGAGTGCTCATGTGCATCTCATCTTGGATGAGTCCATATGTGTCTTTTGTGATTGTGCATGACTCTGTGTGTTGCGTATCTGTAAGGGGAATGCTCCCTCTGAACTAAAAGCAGGCGATAGAGACAGCCACCACCCAGTCAGGAGCCAGCCAGCTGTATCTCCATGTAGTCTCTTGCCTGCCAGGTCCCAGGACAGCCAGCCTAGCCCGGCAAGACTCTGAGGCCTTTTTTGCAAGTTCTGAGCAGTGGCATAGACACAGCCCACAGCACTGCTGTCTGCCAGCCCCGCTGCCTAGGTAGTATGCGCGCAGAGGGGCCAGCATCTCCCGGCCTCTTTGCTGCTCAGTAAGGAATGGATTATAATTCCTGGGCGGGCTGCATCTGCAACCAACTTGAGGGAAATAATTGTTGAGTGAGTTGAAAGAAAAAAATTGTAGTAAGGAACTTCAATCCAGCCAGTCATCCGTGTCATTAAATTAGGTTAATCTAAATCCTCAGAGTCTAATTTAGCAGCCTCTAAAGCAAAACCTATATGGAGTTCCCATTGCAAAGTTCCCAGTAGAAGTGTTCTTTAAGAGACACAGTAGGCAGTATCCTTGCAGCCTGAGGACACACACAGCTTGTGACAGATACCAGCTGCTCCTCAGGGACCTGGCTCTGCAGGAAGAAAAGCATGAGCTGAGAGGCAGACCCCAACCTTGTGCTGCCCCTTCTCTTGCCCAGCTCACAGGGCCTATTACAGAGGGCAAGTGGGTCACAAGGTAAGGAAGAGGGTCCCTTGGATGGGAGAAGCTGGGGTGGAGGTGAAGCCTGAATTCCTGCAAAGTGGCCTTAGTGTTGCTCCTCCAAGAGGGGTCTTTTTAACACCAACCAATGGCTGAATTGAGGAAAGAATGACAGATGAGTCTGTGCAGAAATGCCCACTTTTGTAAGGACTGCTATAAATCATTAATTTATGACTGCTTTCAGACATTTATTGACTCACTAATCAATCATTTCCCCCCTCCTTTATCCATTCTTTTCTTAGATCCCTCAGTCCCTCATTCTCTCTTTGTTTTAATCATCCAGTGGCCTCCCTCCCTCCTACCATCCTTCCCTTCCTTTCCTTTCCTTCTCTTCCCCTTCCCCTTGCCCTTCCCCTTTCCTTCCTTCTCTTTTATTCCATGCTTCAGGGGAATTGCCTGGTATATGTTCATCCCAGTAGCTGTCCAGAATGAAAAGCGATTCAAGTACCCTGCCCCAAGGACCAGTGCCCCGGGCTGTGCCCCCTCAGCTTGCTTCTCTCCCTCTCTCCTTGTGTCTTGCTCCCCCACTGTCCCCTTACTGGAACACCATTTCCTCTCTGCTCCAGTCCCATAGGGAGCACATGAGCTGATCACGGGCTGGTGAGGAGGCCTTTGTCAGGGCACTTGGGAGGAAAGGTGCTGAACCCATCTGATAAATGAACCAGCAGGGATGTGTGGCCTGGTTCCCCCTCCCCCTTTGATCAAAAGCACCTGAACCCCTGATGACATCCCATGGCGTATTCCTCTATTAATCAGAAAAGCCTTGACAGATGTAAGCAATTTGTCTTTGGAGAGGACTGGAGCGGGGGTGAAGCGAGGAAGCCCAGCTCAGCCCATCAGGGTGGGGAAGATATTGAGGGTGAGTCTTGAAATGGGGCTGGATACATGCATACTAAGAAGGCAGGGATCATGGTGGAGCCAGTCAGATCAGAAAGGGAAGTGCTTTCATTTCAAAGCATATTTCCTCCTTGACTGAATAACCCCTCCCAACACCACCACCAAACCACGATGCAGGAATGAGGCTGGGATCCAGGGTTAATCCCACCCAGACTCCTTCAGGGCTCAGATGCTTAAAGTAACAGGGGCCTGATGGGTACGGTTCAGGTGTGGCTCTCATAACACCACATGGCTGCTTCAGCTCTTGTCTGCCAATGACAGTGATGCTCAGCTTAAAAACAACACCAAACACCTAATGAATGTGCCATTCAACAGATGGGGGAGCTGGGCATGGGAGATACAGAGGGAAGAAACAATGTCAGTTCTCCAAAACTCCTAGTCTAGACTACCTGGCAGATAACTTAACCAGGAAATGGGTTTTGATGTGAGGGGCATGGGAGGGAGCATACAATATACATTGTAGAGTGGCCAGCCCAGCGAGAGGAGTCCTTTCCCAGAGGAGAAGATACAAGCTGCATTTTGAAGAATGAGTAGATGTGCTCATATGAGAAAGGCCCCTCTTTATTTGTCCATTTGGAGAACTTCTGCTCCTCTGTCAAGATTCAGCTTGAGTCTCCTCTTGTTAGCCTCTCTTCCTCACTAATTCTGGAGGTCAGGGACTGTGATTCATCTCTTTGTCTCCAGCGCCCAACACAGAGTAGCCACAAATGTTTCCTAAAGCAAGTAAAATGGAGTTGCAGGCAGTGGGAGCCGCATGTGCAGAGGCATGGAGGCATGAGCAGCCTGGGGCTTTGCAGAGAACTACAGTCTGTGTGTGTCCGTGGTGCTGTGTCTAAATGATGTTTTGTATCAATAGGAAAACTGAAAACTGCATTAAATGTCTTCATTTTCATGGAGATATCTGGCCCCATGCAAAGGCAGCTCACAGATCTGATTGCCACTGAGGAATATTATACAATCTTATTCTTATTATGCTTTTTTTTTTTTAAAAAAAAGAATGCTCCATGAATCTGATTAGATGCTTCAAACATAAATTTTAAAACTTGCTCTTGCAAGTTTCAGAGACTAAAGCCACGGCCAATGTTTTGATCATATGCCTCCTTCCCTTTCCAATAAACACCTAGCACACTTTGCCAAGTTTTCTGTGGTCAGGATTTACAAATCTGTGACTCACCCAAGTGAGCCAGGGAACATGAAAAGATGTCGCTGGGGAGAAATATGCAGGGAAGGATGGGAGAGGTCAGCGCCTCCACCAAGCAGGACAGACTCCCACAGCTTTTCCTAATAAACAAGTTTCCATGGCCCTTTGAATTCTTCCAGAGAGAAGAGGAACATTAACATTCACGTTGAGGGGGAGGAACATCAGGGACAGTGACCACGTGGGCCCAGGTCCTCAGAAAGAGGAATTAAAAGCTCAGGCAGGAAACAGAACTGGGAGGTGGACTGGCACTGGAATTATGGTTGCTGACAATTGTCATCAGGGAGTACCTGCTGTTTGCCAGGCACTGTGCTAGCCCCGTCTCATAAAGCGGGCTCAGAGAGGTGAATTGCTTTGTCTGAGGTCACATAGCCAGTAGTGGGAAGCAGGGTTCAAAGCTGGCTTTGTTGGTTCCAAGCTCCTGTTCTTCTAGATTCCACTGTGATTTGGGGCCATGCTGGGTCCTTCATCAGGGCTCTGATCTGGGGTCTGGGCCTGAGCCTCCTTCCCGACTGATGCTTATTGTAACATACCCAAGAGGCTCACAGATGCTGAGGACCTCCAGTCAGTATGAGTTTGGGGTAGGAGGATTTTTAATAGGATTGACTCTAGACTTAGCATTTCCTCTGAATGCCTTCCTGGCTGCAGGATAAAACCTCTGCCAGTCTGGGCCATGCAGGTGCCGATTCTGTTTCCCAGGCCCACATGGTTTTCCACTAACTCCCTGACCCCTCTATGAAGCTGGTTCAATGTCTACCCCTCCACACAGCTCCCCTTGGGTCTTCTGACCTTCATTTACTTCCCAGTCCCTGAGTGCCTGATGGTGATGATAAAAAGCTGCTCTGCTTATTGAATGCCTGCCACGTGCTCAGCATTTTATATGCATTATCTGGACTAACTCTTACAACCCCACTCCAAGGTGGGTCCTATTGTCTTCATTTTTCAGAGGAGACATGGAGACTCAGGGAGGTTAAGTAACTTGCCAGAGGTCACATAGCTGGGAAATGGCAGAGCAGTGAGTTGAGCCCCTTGGCTATCGACCAGAGAGCTGCTGTTCCCCCGTCACTGCGCTCCTCTATCTGTAAGCTGCATCACGGAGGTTAACCTCTCACTCTCCTGTCTTTACATGATCTCTGTTCCACTTAATTAATCCCAACTCCAGGTGTGAGGGGACTGGCACCCTCATCCTCTAGTGCCATTTAAACCTGCTCTTTCACTGTGCATTTAAGGCATTTTGGTATGGTCAGAACTTAGTACGTGATTTCTAGAAGGCACATGAGTGAGCCTGTGGTTATATCTGTGTACATGTCTGAGAACATGCATGAGTGTGATTGTGTTCATGTGTGTACATGTGTGTGTGAGTGTGTTGGGGGGGAAAGAGGTCAGGAACGAAGTAGGGAGATGTGTTGGAAGAATTTAATGTGTTGACAGAACCGGGAGATGAAGGAGGCCAGGTGTTCCCAGGACTCTCTGCTGTCCCCAAGGGACAAGAGAGGAGTCCTTGGGGGACTACAGAGAGACCAGAGGCCCTGGCAGGGATGAGGCCTCTGGGAGTAGGCACACTCCGCTGTGATGTACTTGGTAATGGCTGCCAGGAAGCCTGGCACAAACTTACACGGATGAATAGGGAATAAGACAAGCCTCTTGGTGCAGTAGGCCCCACTTTACCAGATGAGGTGAAGAGAGATAGTGACTGACACTGAATACATATTGTGTGCTGAGTGCATTACATGCATGAAAGTATGGGATGTCAGACCTCTAAGGGACACCCTGTGATCCTTATATCATGAATGAGGAAACTGGTCCAGAGAGGCTAAGAGGCTTGCCAAGGTCACACAGCAAATGGATGAATATGGAAACATGGATGAGGACAAGAATGGGCCTGCCTTCCAGTGACTAAAGCTGAGAGTTCTCCTGGGGGAACAAAATCAATCAATCTGAAGTCCAGGGGATGAATTTCCAAGAGCCACAAATGGGTCCTCCTTACTCAAGACCAAAGGAGAGGCCTGGACTCTTGGACCTTATGGAAACTGCAGAATGGAGCAGGGGGCTGCCACGGTCCAGGACGGTGGGAGTTCCCTGTGCCTCTGATCACGGAGGGCCTATGTCTTTTCACCACTGGCACAGAGTATGAGTCAGCAGTGTCAACAGAACTTTGGAGCTGGGTCTGGAAGGTCAAGTAAGGGTTCACGAGGGAAGTTTCAGGCAAGTCCATATTCTTACCAGTTCATTCCTGCCTCTGAGTCATTGAGCAAGACAGCCCCTTTCTCTCCCCCAGTCTGCTTCTTATCTACCCTTCAGGGCTGAGTCCTTAGGCACACCTCCTCCAGGAATCTTTTCTTGTCTAGCCTAGCCATGTTGATCACAAGCTCGGAGTGGCCCTGCCCTGGCCCATGTGCAGGACAATTGTGACCCAAGCTGGGCTGCTCTGCAGTGGCGAAAGCACCGCAGCCTGGAGGTCCAGCCAGAACGCAGAGCTGGCTGAAATGGAGGGGAGAGGGAGGAAGGGAGGGAGAGAGCATTGTCATCTTCCGGACAAGCCCAGCAAGAGGGAGCTAAGCATGGCTTCTCATTCAGAAAGAAATTCCAGTCAAAGAACTGGAAGACTGCTGAGAAACAGCAGGCTTCGCCTTAGCAGAAACTCAGTAGGTCCCAGGAGAGTGTGCAGATGTGAATATACCATGGATACTATGTTTAAATGCCTCTCAACCTATATTGCAGTATGGGTAATGTGGCTTTTTCTCTGAAATCCCACCTACCCACTGAGGCAGAGCCATGGGATTAGTGCTTCAGAGGAGAAAAGAACAGGCATAGCCTAGAAGGTGGATGTCCCTAGGGCAGGGGAGGGGGAAGTGCCTAGAGGAATCCCTTCAAGCTGCAAGGGGAAGGAAACTTCTTTCAGTCTTGGGCGAAAGAGAGAGGAGGAAGGCAGGGGAAGTGGTTGGACTGTGTCATCCCATTTTCCTACAGTCCATCCCAAAGAGAAACCCAGGAGAGATGTGTTGTAAGAAGAGACAGTTAAGTCTGAGGCTGTGTCTGATTTCAGGGCTTACGTATGAATTCCAGGGAGCTAGACTGAGGAAACTTTGCTCGCTCTTAGATAGCATCACATCCAACATGATGCCACTGCCCAAAAGACAGAGTCTGCCATGGCTGGACAGGGAGACCACCACATAGCAGAAAGTCTCCTTTGGCTCCTCTGGAGGAATCTGGAGTTGTCCTCAAGCTGTCACCAAAAGCTATGAGAAGTAGGAGGTGGAGCTGCCATGGGGCTGCCTTTATGAGGATCATGGTGACCCCAGAGGAAAGACCAGACGGGGAGACTGGGCCAAGGCCAGGTGGTGCGTGTGGCTGAGAAACAGGGTGTGCACCGTTACTAAGGATGGAGCCTGGCCCAAGTCAGCTCAGTAGGGGAGACCAATGGGCAGTGACCATGCTGAAAGAAAGACCACAAGTTCTCAGCCCTGAGCTCTGTCAGGGGAGGCCAGCAGGGGTCAAGAGAACAACTCCAGCTGGGTGCGGTGGCTCACGCATGTAATCCCAGCACTTTGGGAGGCCGAGGTGGGTGGATGACAAGGTCAAGAGATCGAGACCATCCTGGCCAACATGGTGAAACCCCTAAAAATACAAAAATTAGCCAGGCGTGGTGGTGCGTGCCTATAGTCCCAGCTACTCTGGAGGCTGAGGCAGGGGAATCGCTTGAACCCGGGAGGCAGAGGTTGTAGTGAGCTGAGATTGCGCCACTGCACTCCAGCCTGGGCGATAGAGTGAGACTCTGTCTCAAAAAGAAAAAAAAAAAAAAAAAGAACAACTCCAAGGCTTCTCTCTCACTTTCCTAAGACCCTTCCCTCCATCAAAAGAGGATACATAATCTTCCCACTACTCCTAGAAGCTGTCCTGGGAAGAAACTGGGGAAGGAGAGAAAGGCTCTGCAAGGCTTGCTTTACCTGCAAGACACTAGAATTCTGTCAGTTAAACTCAGTGGCTTCCTGCTTCCCTCCACCATTCTGATAGGAGATATATATAGAAAGTAAAAGAAAGCCTCATTTGGGGGCATAGTCCAGTGTGTAATGTGTTAAATGATTGATGAAGCAAGATTAATCTCAGTTTCAGCCACAAATCTGTACTGAGGGCACAGTACCTCACATGTGAATGTGTTTTATCTCTTCTCTCTCAGATCATCAGTTTAGATACTCAGAAGCAGGATGTCTTCGAAGACATTTGTGTCCCACTCCTTCCTCCCTTCAAATGGGAGGGTTCTTGCTGTGCTCCCATGTTCTTCCATCCCAATTCCTGTCCACCCTCTGGGGTACCTCGGCATGTGTTCTTTCTTCTGTGGGAGATAGTGAAAGAGGGGCAAGGGTGGGTTCTTCAGCAGGCACTGTTTAGCTGGTATCCCATAGGGTGGGTACATGGCTGGCTGCAGTACAGATTGTATTACAAAGTGCCAGGTCAGAACTTTGTAGATGGTTTGAAAGCATGTTTGCTGTCTTAGCTTTTGGTTGCAAGTAACTACTTAATTAAGAGTAACAGAAAGTGTAGATTCTTAACAGTAAGGCTCAAGAAACGTGGATCCCAAGTCAGTTCAGTGGCTCAAGGTCATCATCAAGGACCAGAGCTCTTTCTAGCTGTTTATTTCCTATCCTCAGCGTGTCCGCATTTCTGTCCCTGTGCATATTGCCTCATGGTCACAACATGGCTGTCACAACTCCAAACATCACATTTTTTTTGAGACAGGGTCTTGCTCTGTTGCCCAGGCTGGAGTGCAGTGGCACAATCTTGGCTCACTGCAGCCTTGACCTCCCAGGCTCAAGCGATCCTCCCACCCCATGAATAAGGAAACTTGTCTAGAGAGGTTAAGAGGCTTGCCAAGGCTCCTGAGTAGCTGGGACTACAGATGTGGGCCACCATGCCTGGCTAATTTATGTATTTTTTAATAGAGACAAGGTTTTGCCATGTTGCCCAGGCTGGTCTTGAACACCTAAGCTCAAGCTATCTGCCCATCTTGGCCTCCCAAAATGCTGAGATTATAAGCATGAGCCCCTGTGCCTGGCCAAACATCGCATTCTTACACATCTGCAGTCAAATCAGGCTCATGTATCTCTCTTCTGGAAGGGAAATTTCTCCTATAAGCTTAATGATGGCTGGTTCTTGTGCCCAGTTCCCAGACCACCCTCTGGGCCCACCTTCCCTGAAATGAAGACATCTATAATCATATAAGCAGGTTTCTATTAGCAGGGAGAAAGGTTGGGGTGACATTGGTCTGGAGACCAACAATGCCAATGGCTCAAGTGAGCCCAAGCAAGGAAAGGGAGCCAGGGCAGGAAGTGCCACATGACAAAAGCCAAGGAGACAGCAAGGAATGTTCAGAGGGGGCCATTGCTGAGCTGCAGTGCCGAGGATGATGGTGGTGATAGTGGTGGGGATGATGCTTGTGTGGTGAGGGTAGTGGGGATGAAGCCACACATTCTGAAGCACTTACTGTGTCTCACCCTTGATCATTACCCGGCATCCCACACTTAATCCTCCCAACAATTCTATTATTTTACCTGCAAGGGAACTAAGGCTTGGTCCCCTACACTGGCAGGTGCTGGGGCTGCAGTCATTATTGCAACCCTGGCTGTTGGTGTGGGCTGCTGGGAACATTTCAAAGCAGCTGCTGTGCATAGATTCTTTCTTTTATTTTTTATCATGTATTTAACAAATATTCCACACGTCTCCTCTGTTAAGCTATCCTACATCCTAGCATTCTAGGATACCATGGAGGAGGAGATAGACAAGGTCCCCTGCTCCCATGGAGCTAAATTCTAATGGGAAGCATGGGAGATAATCAAGGAAGCAATTAATCAATGAATCAATAAATAGGAAAAACATCAGCTCATGGTGAGGGTGAAGAAGGACACTGTGACAAGTTGGTGCCATCAGGAGTACTTACAGAAAGAGCCTCATTTATACTGAATGGTCCAGGAAGGGATCTCTGAAAAGGTGTCATTTGAGCTGCAGCTTCTATGGTGAGATGGAGCAGCCATGTGAAGATCTGGGGAGAGAGAGAATTCCAGACCCATGAACAGCAAGGAAACAACCTCTGGGGTGGTGGAGAGCATTTGAAGAACAACCACCAAAAAAACTCCCCCTGAGTGGAGCCTTATTGGGCAGGGACTAAAGTATGTTGGTAAGGAGTCTGGAATTTTTTTCTCAAGTAGTACAAGACACAGTAGAGCAGCTTCAGCAGGGAATGCACAATCTGAACTGTGCTTTTTAGAAGTGTATCCTGGTGCAGGGAACTGCCCCTCTTCATGGTGTTCACTGGCACACCTTGTTCCACAGGCATTGATCCTGCCTCCCCAGGAGAACTGCAAGTTCTTGGAGGTGAGAACTGAACTTAGCTTGGAGATGCCAAGTGTCACAAGTAAATATTGAAAGTTTACACTTACCCGAGGGTCTTAAGAATAACCATCTCGGGTAGATGGTGGGGCATAGAGGCATCTGCTTCTCTGAGGTGCCTGGGGTCCACCATTTCACATAGCAAAGCACACTCAGAAGAAGATATCTTTTTCCCTTGGAGATGTTTCTCCAAGTTTGTGGGTGGGGGTTCCTCTCCATCCCAGCCTCCCACACAAGCTTGGGAGCAGCCCTGGGTCTCATTAGGAGGAGGCTGTCAGATGAGCTCAGCGTCCGGCGGGTCATTCCTCCAATGAGATCTGATAGGTAGCAGACGTGTGTGCTGGGGGGTGACCTGGTGAGCAGCCACCCTTCTGCCCCTGCCTGCCAGCCAGGGGGCTCCCCCGCCCCTGCAAGGTGCTCCGCAGAACTTGGCTCTGAATATATGAAACACGAGGCCATCCGCCATAATCAGAGCTGACTTATGGGAAAATTAAACACAGAAGGACATGCCGGCTCCAGGGAAGCTTCCTTCTCTGACTTCCTGGAGGCGTAGTCTGGCTGTAAGCATCTTCAGGGAGAATGGCTGACCCTGCTGTCAGCCGGAGAGCTGCGACCCCAGGGTGGCAGTTGCATCTCGATGATATGTTTGTATCAATTGGAACAGGGGGACTCATAACAAAAGAAGAAAAAAAAGAGTGGAGTCTTTCTGTTTAGAATGTTCCATCTACTCTGTAAGTCGTTGTGTCTGGATATCATTTATTTTTCAGAAGTACTGAGTTGAAATCTCATTAAGTTTTTCCAGGTGAGTCAGTTATAAATTATCTAACTCCTTCTGAAGCCATTAGGAAGAATGCAAGGTCTGCTTAAGGCAGTTTATAATAAGCAGCCAGGGTGGACCAGTTCAGAGGAGCTATCAGAGTCGGAGCACAGGGAAACCTGGGAAAAGGTCTCAGGAGGTTGAACCCGGTGGAGGTGAGATTGAGTCAGGCTGTGACTCAACTCTGCTGTCACCCGTTTGGATTGAAGGACAAGCCAGAGGTCCTCTCTTGCACTGCATTTGCACATCAGGGTGCAGGATGATACAGCGCCAGAGGTCTTCGTACTCCCTAGTTTGTCCAGAAAACCCTTTGAAGGCTGCTGTGGGTGCTCTTTACTTAAAAAGACCCTTTCTCATTAGGATTTAAAGCATATGCTTGGCCAAGGCTGTCAAAATGCATCACAGAGATGGTCCCAAACTAACTGCTGAGCACCCCCCTGCCCTGATCAAAGCGGAGGAGGCAGGCATCCCCGCTGCCCATGGATGCTGGAGCACAACATGAGGAGAGCCAGCTGGGACTACAGGCCAAGAAGCTCAGAAGCCACAGGCCAGGGGGCCTGTCCATGAGCTGCTGAGCAGTGAGGTACCTGGATAAACCCAGTGTCTGAGATGTCTGTGATAGGGTCAATAACTCCTCTTGTGCAAAGCCAGATCATAGCTTAATCCCTGCAGGGAATCAGAGGCTGATGCCGTGGCTGGCAAGGCTGGATAGGGAGGGGCCATAGATAAGGGGGTACAATTCCCTGCAGGGCTAGAGTGGGAAATTAAAAAGCACAGACGATGTTTATGCCCTAGAGGTGAGTGGAGGACTGAAGGAGACCCTAGAAGTCCCAGATCTGAAGCTGACCCTAATAGCAACAGCTCTGTTGCTTGAGTGCCGGCCATACACCTGGCACCATGCCGTGGCTGTCATGCCTGGACTCATCCAAGCCTCCTAACAAATTGCCAGCAGTGGGCATACTAATGTTAGCCTTGTTTGACAAATAATAAAATTAAACACAGAAAAACTGAGTACTTTGCCCAATGCCCTGTAGCTAGCTCATGGCAAAGTTAGGGTTTGAATCTATAGCTGTTTGGATACAAAGCCAGTACCCCTAATCCCTAGGTGTATCACAGCTCAGAGATCAGACCAGGTGCAGCCCCATCATAGAGAGAAGAGATAGTTATTAGGGAACCTGAAAGCTTGGGATGCAGGGCTCCCCAGTGGAAGCCTGGCTCAGAGGAATTCCACGTGTGGATGTGGGCTTGTGAACGCTGTTCAGCAGCTGCACATCCAGATGAAGACTGAAAGGGGAGGAACAAGGCACACAGATGGGAGTCTTCTGCTGCTGACCGCTCGGGCTGGACCTGCTTGGGGAAGGCTGGAGGATTTGGCAGGGATCAGGGAAAAGCAACTCACATTTCAATGCAAGAACTCCTCCTAACACCTTTTGAGACTGGGGTGTGGTCTCATCCTCCAGGAATCAGCGACTCAAGGAGGGACTCATGGAGGTGGAATAGTGGCCAGCTCGTGGTCACCACAGTCGAGAAGCTAGTTTCAGAGGAAAACTGCAAATAAATCTTGGAATGTTCCATCTGGGACCTCAATGGCTTTGTCCTGGGAAGGCTTTGGCCAAAGATGAGGGGCGGTGTCTGAGATGAGGAAGGAAGTGTGAATGTCCAGCCCCTTGGGCTCTGCTCTGCTTGTCCCCTGGCTGCAGCTCCTGGCTTAGGCAGGCGGGGGCGTCGCAGGACCAATGGGTGCAGAGCCCAGAGCTAGGACCTCAGTTCACTCTGGTTGTCTTCCTGCCTCATCTGGGCTGAGATGGGGGGCCCAGTTCAGCAGCATGTACGGTGTCCCCCATATACCCCACGTGCTTAGGAGCTGTGGGTGGGTCTCTGGTACTCACTGTGGTGCTGCTGCCCAGCCCTCTGCCTCTGCTCCAGTGCCCAACACACCGAACCTGGCCTCCAGGGCTGGCACTGCCCAGTGTTTCCTTCTAACCCCCAGCTGGGCACTGGCCTCAGAGCCATATGCTCCTGGGTTTAAAACTCTGCCACTTACTACCTATACTCCTTGGGCAAATGACTTTCTCTATGGTGCTAGTTATTAAGTCATCGTCTCTCAGCTCCAAACCAGTAATCGTTTGTGATGCTCTGGGATTCCACAAATCACCAGTACGCCTTGCCGGAGCGCCCTGTTAGTCTCGGCCAAGAGGGGGGCGCCAGAGGGAGCCTGCACCACTGGCGGACGGAGAAGGGGCCTGCTCCTTCCTGTTTCCTGTTAGCAACACCCAGCAATGGCCCTGCACCCCAGCAGCCCCTGGTTCCAGCTGTCAGTTTCCATGATTCAATTATCTTCCACAACATGTGGGGATTATGGGAGCTGTGATTCAAGATGAGATTTGGTGAGGGACAGAGCCCAACCATGACAGGAACTGAGGAGGCAGCAGCTGGCCAGACCAGCAGCCTGGAATGGGGAGAACAGTGGTAACAGGTACAGGGAGGCCACAGTGAGGGAGAGGCACAGTGCCTGCCAGCAGGCCGCCTGGCATGGTGGAGGCAGGTGGTGAGCTGGTGGCATGGTAGCTAGCAGGTGCACTCGGGTCACTGTGTGCATGGCCATATTAGGTGCTTTACCAGCATCATCTCATTTTCCTCTCAAGAAATCCTTCTGAGACAGGGCCAATGTCATTCCATTGCACAGAGGAGGCCTCTGAGCTCAAGGATGAGAAACAGAGCATCCAGTCTGCCATGGAAGCTGTGGACTGCAGGAAGACTGATAAATGGGACCCTGGGCCTCCCACTGCACCAACCTTGACAACAGTGGAGGGGGGAGCTTTGGACTGAATTCTGTCCCCCCTAAACTTACATGTTGAAGCCCTAACACCCAATGGGACTGTATCTGGAGATAGAGTCTTAGGTAATTAAGGTTAAATGATGTCATAAGGGAGGGCTGTAATCTCATGGGATTGTGGCCTTGTAAGAAGAGGAAGAGAGGGAGATCTATGTGCACACACGGAGCAAGGCCATGTGAGGACACAGAAAGAAGGCAGCCTCTGCAGGGAGGAAGAGGGCCTGCGCCGGAACCTGGCTGTGCTGGCACCCTGACCTCAGACTTCTGGCCCCCGGAACTAGAGGAAATTAATTACTGTTGTTTAAGCTACCCAGCCTATGGTATTTTGTTAGGGCAGCCTAAGCTGACTAAGACCAGAGAGGCGGCAGAGCAGAGGACAACTTCAGCAGCCTCCAAGAACCCAAGTGGGTCTGTGAGGACACTGGGGATGCACAGTGGGACGAGGGAAGTGAGAGCCAGAGAGGATCAGGGGTTGGAAGAGCTGGGGGAGGCCTTTAGAAATGAAGAGATTCCACTGAAGTGGAGGAAGAGACGGAAGGGCGGGAGGCATTAGAGGGCTCAAAGTGAAAGGCCATTTTGGTTGCTGTAGTTACTGTTCACAATCCTTCTGTAATACCTCCTAACCTGACCTTGAAAGTGTTTACATTCTTGAAGCCCCTTCACCCAGTGGACCCCTTGTAGAATCTCATGAAGGAGTAGGGTTGCCAGATAACATACACGATGCCCAGTTCAATTTGAATTTCAGATAAATATTGAATAATATTTTTAGTATAAGTGTGTTCCAAATATTGCATGGGATATACTGGTACTAAATGATTGTTTGTTGATTATATGAAGTTCAAATATATCTAGATGTCCTGTATTTTTATTTAGTAAATCTAGCAATCCTAAGGAGCAGGCCTGCGCTGGCTTCATCCCCCATTTGACTGGGGAAGTTGAGCGGCTCCCCCAAGGGTGCTGAGCTGATGTACGGCATGGCTGGCACTGGGACACAGGCACCCTGGTTCCAAGCCTGGCCCTTTCCACTCCACACAGCTGCCACCTCTGAGAGCTAATTGCTGAACAGCATTGCAACCTGACATCTGGGGCATGTGTCAAACCACAACAGAGCCTGTCTTCCCTTTCATCAGGCAGGGCTGGGGGAGCTGCCGGAGCCGTCAGAGGGAGGGGAAAGCCCTCACTTCAAAGGCCGCCTCACTGAGAATTCCAGCTCCTGCCCTCCAGGTTTGCTTTTGGCTTATTTCTCAGACTCATTCGGCTTTGGGGACTGAGGTTGTACTTGTACGTGGTAAGAATAGACTGTTTATTTTTTCCAGTGGGGGGATACCACCTCCACTAAACGGTGCATCGCCCTTTTCCAAATCTTTAATATCTATGTGTTAATCCTCAGGCAACGCTGGGAAATGCCTGTGTGTACTGTTATCCCCATATCGCAGAAGGAAAAACTAAAGCACACAGCACTCCCCGAACAGAGGGGAGTTGGTTTCTCAACCTCTTTTCTGGCTTAAGTGTCTTGCCAGGCTACCATGAGGGGAAAATCACATGACATGAAATTGCTTCTGGATCTCAGAACACACACCTTGCGGAGCCAGAATCCAACAAACCGAGCTTCCTCTTGCCCCAGATTCTGCCTTCTTCCTCTGCCTTCTCCCCTGTAGGAAGAAGGATCGCATGCACAGAAATCAACTGAGGTTCCAACTTTCCTCCAGGGAAGTCGTCCCACGAATGTCTTTAGGCCAACTCAACTCCTCCAGTTCTTGCCCTTCTCCTTCTGCAGGCTTTCTGTTGCTGGGGTTCAGAGTTGATGTTCAAGGGATGTTTCATCCAAAGCTATCAAAAATGATGGGCATTTTGGAAAGATTCTCAGCCACAGGCAGAGGATGGAAAGCGATTTCAGGTGCCTCCTTTACCTCCCAACAGAAGAGCCCACTGGCCAAAACTTCTGGCCCACATCTAAGGCCTCCCGGCCAACGGTTCCAAGGACTGATGATGAGGTTGTCGTGGAAGGAAAAGCCAACCCTGCCGCTCTGTGCAGGAGGAGCCCAGGCTGGCTGCAGCACATCCTCCTTCTCGTGTGTGTCTGGCATGTGAGCACACCACATGGCCCTGTGGTTCTGCGTGGCTTTCCCTGTCCACCATGCATTTTATTTGTGTGTGTGTGTGTGTGTGTGTGTGTGTGTGTGCACGCGTGCGCGCGCACGCTGTGGGTGGGGGAGCTGCTGTGGTTCCATAACCCGGCTTCTCTCTGAGACAGCTCAGAGAGGTCTGGGGATGGGCTTCCTGGCTCGAGGGAGGTGGGAGGTGAAGCCTGGAGACATTCTTCATGTGTCAGGGCAGGTGGAGCATGTGTGTGAACAGCAGTGGGTCAGCTGTCAAGGCAATCTGCTGTGGCCGGCTGGGCCTGTCCTCCAGAGACAGAAAAACCAGCGGACCTCGACCCTCAAGCCCATTTCAACCATCAGGAGAAGTTGGAGGAGGAGCAGTGTTTCTAACCAAGTGTTTCTCCCTGCAGAGCAGGTGAAGTGCACAGTGATAGGAGCCTCTGAGCTGGCTGCCCCTCTCCCATTCCCACTGCTGCTGGAGGGACCTCTCTGGGGACTGTCCCTTCTTAGATGGAGATTGAGAATCCTAAATAGTCCCTGATGGCTGCAGAACTGGGTTCAGATTCAGTGTCCAGGCACTGAACACCCCATCAGTCTGGCCCTGTCTTCACCTTCCGGCCATGTGGGCCAGGTCCCACTCACTGACACTTTCCAATCACTTTGCTTGTATGAGTCCCCACTTGTCTCACACCCTGAACCCTGATTACCTGGCTCAAGGCCCGTGTCTCCTTTCCAGCCTCCTGTCATCTCCCTGGCACTTGCTGCCCACACCAGACACTTTGTACATGCCCAAGGCTATCCAAAGGCGATATCTTTCAGTGATAACCACATCTCACAGGTGCCTGGAGATTTCCAGCAGACAAAGTGCTTTCACAAGACACATCATTTATTTCTCATTGCAACCCCACAAAGTAGGGATGACTGTCCCGGCTATGCAGATGAGCCTCAGAGAAGCTACCACTGCCACTCTGACTTTAAATTACTAGTTTGTGGAGGCTGAGCTTGCCTTACAGATTGATGGGCACCTGACGCAGGCTCTCTCCTCTACCACACCCTGAAAGATTCATGGCAAATGCCTGTGGGCACAGGTGGGGTTACTAAGTGCCAGACTAGATGGGAGGGGAAATGTGACCCCCTCTGGGTAGAAAGTAAGTCTCCCCCAGAGACATGGTTGTGGAGATCTATCACTAAATTTACAGCATTAGAAAGAGGGGTTTGCATGCCCAGATGTAGCCTTTGGCATTTAGGGACTAGGCAGGGTCCTTGCAGCAAAGTCACCCTCTGTCCTAGAACGGGTGCTGTCTGCTCCCACAGCCCCCTCCGTCCTGAGAGCCCCTATGCCTCTGTGGCAGGAAGGAGGGAGGGTGGAGGGTCTGTCTGCAGTCCCAGCGGAGAAGGTAGCACGAGGCTGCATGAAAAGGAGAATGCATTCTGTCTTTGTGTGAGTCCGAGAGATGCCGAACACGGGGCGAGCTCCCCAGCTCCACTGAGGGCCTGACCGGGAGGGGCACCTTAAGGCTTAGCCACCTGGGAGGAAGCCGGCCCTGCTCCAGTGTCTAGCTCCCCACGGCGGTCCCACAGCGCCACCTAGCGCTTCCCGCCAGAAGAACACGCGTCCGTCACTACGCGGAGGAGGGCGCTGTCCGGGAACCCGGAGCACCTCTGAACTGGCCAGGTGCTTGCATGCCACCTCCAGTGCCTGCCGCTTGGCCCACACATGCCTTGTCCACGCTATCCCTGCTCCTCACCTCCACCCAGGATGATCATCCCAGCTGTTCCTCTCTCAAGTGATTTTGGGGAACAAATGAAAAGGCCAGAATGTAAAATGGTAAAGTGCCCTGCCAAGGTAGCACAGGGTACCACTCACTGAGAACCTTCTCTGCAGCCCACGCTGCTAGTCATTTAATAAGGATTATCACTAAGCCCGACGGCAACACCAAATAGGGATTATCAAGCCTATTTTACGAAAGAGAAACTGAGTTTCAGAGAAGTGGAGTAACACATACAAATTCACCCTACTAGTACAAGACGGAGCCCGGATTCACATTAATTCCAAAGCCTGTGGGTCCCCGGCTCCCCTGGGAAGAACCATTGCTATTATCATCATTGTCTTCTTAGAGCTGCTGCTGCTGCTGCATTGGAAGAAGACGGGCCCTTCCCACACATAAATGTGGGTTCAAACCACTTGCCACTCAGCAGCTGTTTGGGCTTGCACAGGCCACATACCACCACACAGCCTTACCTTGTACCTCCTTCCCGGAAGTGTCCTCCCTCTTGCTACACCTCAATTACCTCTTCCTCTAAGGAGGCCTCCCCCACGGAGCACCCAGCTCTCAGGGTGATGGGGCTTGTTGTCCCCTGATCTCCTGCAGTCCTGCTAGGAGCCCCAAACTGTCTGATGCCAGGCTGCCACGTTGTCCCCATCATCACCCACTCCTATGTCAGCATCGCCTCCCCTCAGCTGGGCTGGGGCCTCACAGTACACCAGCCAAGCGTGCGGCAGCACTCCACAGGCACCCTGCAGGGCGGTCTATAAACATGTCCACACGTTCTGTTGCACTCACCCCTTCAAAAAGTGGAGTCCAAGTCATCTCTCCTTGAATACTAGCCAGTCTTAGTGACTTGCTTCTACTGAATAAAGTGAGTTGGAAGTGACGCTGTGTGATTTCCAAGACCAGGTTAGAAAAGGTGATACAGCTTTGGACTGGCTTTCTTTCTCCTAAGATGCTGACTCTTGGAATCCAGCCACCAGAATGTGAAGTAATGTGTAGGTATTCTGCCTGACAGCCCCTGCTGAGATCTCAGCTGACAGCCAGCATTAACTGGCAGACATGTGACAGATGAGCCTTAGGATGATCACAGGCACAGCCTTTGAGCTACTCCAGCTGGTACAAGAGAGAGCAGAGATGAACTATCCCAACCAAGCCCTACCCAAATTTCAGATTCAAGAGTAAAATAAATGCTGCCAAGTTTTAGAGAGTTGGTTACAGTGCAGTGGACAACAGAACATTCTGCTAACTTGCACAATTGTGAGCAGCCACTAAGTACTGAGCACACACAAGGGTGAACTGTGGGCTCTGTCCACCCCGTAGGTCATCATCATTGCTGCTCTCCAATTCTTAGAAGGGCTGGTTCTTCTCATCCTTGCCTGGAGGCCTGGGGCCTGCTCTCCTAATTCTACTCATAATTATTAATTTATTTATTCATTTATTTGATGGGGTATTTTTAATTTTTTTGAGACAGAGTCTTGCTGTGTCACCCAGGCTGGAGTGCAATGGCATGATCTTGGCTCACTACAACCTCTGCCTCCCAGGTTCAAGCGATTTTCCTGCCTCAGCCTCCCGAGTAGCTAGGATTACAGGCATGTGCCACCATGCCTGGGTAATTTTTGTATTTTTAGTAGAAATGGGGTTTCATCATGTTGGCCAGGCTGGTCTCAAACTCCTGACTTCAGGTGATCCACCTGCCTTGGCCTCCCAAAGTGCTGGGATTACAGGCGTGAACCACTGCACCTGGCCCATTTATTCAATGGGTATTTATTGAGCTTCTACCATGTGTCAAACACACTGAAGCACTACTGAAGATACAGTGCCAAAGGCTCTGCCCTTATGGAGGCTTTAGTTGGTAAGGTAAAATAGATAATAACCAGGTAAACTAACAATTATTTGACTAAACTTCCTAAGCACTATAAATACAGGGCTAGGATACTATGACAGCATGTAACAGGGGGAACCTGCCTTAGTCTTGCTGCTCACCTCTCTGCAGCCTGCCTCATCCTTTAGCCCACCCCAACCATTCATTAGGAAATCCTCCACCATGGAGCCCCTCCATCCTAATATTCAGTGGCAGTTCCAATTTTCTGGAATTTCATGCTTTTTATAATTGCTTCATGATTTGTATTACTTTGTGAGTCCTCATGAACTATAGTTTTTTAAACCAGAAGAAAAATATCCTTTGACAATTCTAGTTCTAGAAAATGCATGGTCTCCGATCTTAAATTACTCCTTAATGGTATCATTGAGGTGTTTTTGTTCTGCCAGCTTCATTGAGGAGGGCCTCCACTTCCATCCAAGATAGAGGAACAGGGACCAGACTTACCTGAAACAAAGAAACAAAACAGGCAAAATATATAAAACTGGTTTTTAAGATACTGAACAGTGGCTTGTAGTGAAGGTCAGTGATTGCTGAAAGAGAAGATACAAAGAAGAGGATCTCTACCATTTTCACAACTCACTGCCTTGAGGGACTTTCCTGGCAATGGCACAGAGAGGGGAACCCAGGCAGAGCCTAGAAAACCTCCTGCATTCAGGAGGTAATGCTGAGTGCTCAGGGAGACCAAGGTGGCTAGGGTTTGCTAATCAGAACAGAATACCAAAGAGACAGCTACACAGAGAGAGAACTCAGGATCTGCAAAGGGTACATCCTCATCAATTACTCAGCAGAGTCCTGATCAGAGCATGTGTATGAAGAAACTGCCTGAAATCTGGGGGATCAGGGAGGGCATCCACAGGGATTAGGAACAGTGAACAGCATACACACACACACACACACACACACACACACACACACACACACACAGTGCTGAAAATAGTGCCTGGTTCCACCAGCAAGAATGGAACCATCCTAAATTATGGGGCATTGGGTAAAAGCTTTGTGAAGGTCTTGCCTCAGTAATGGGAAATAAATAGCCCTAGATGGAGCACTACTCCAAACCCACCTAACAAATCATAAAAGGAATAGCCAAAAAGACCAAATGTTTCCAATTTGCTCAACTACGCTCTGGACTAAAGTACAAGAATATGTGTAAGAATACCAAAAAATGCAGCATCCAACAAAGTAAAATTCATAATATGTGACATCCAAATTGACGATTAGCAGGCATACAAAGAAGAAGTAAAACAATGCATCATGAGAACAAGTTACGCTGACCCAGAACTGACACACACATAGAATTAACAGAGAAAGACATGAAAAGTGATTATAACTGTATTCCATCTCTTAAGCATAAACAGAGAACTTACAAAAAAGGCCTAAATCAAAACTTCCAGAGATGGACACTACAGTCTCTAAGATAAAAACACATTGGGTGAGATTAATGTCAGATTAGACACCAAAGAAGAAAAGATTAAAGAATCTGGAGCCACAGCAATAGAAACGGTTCAGAATGAAACATGCATAGAGAAAATATTTTTTTTGACAAAGAGGAAACAGCATCAGTAAGCTGTGGGACAGCTTCAGGTAGCCTAATATACATGTAACTGAGTTCCCAAAGGACAGCAGGATAGGAAAGTGAACAAAAAAATTTGAAGAAATAGTGCACAAAAATTTTCCAAATGTGATAAAAACTGTACATCTGATTCAAGAAGCTCAACAAATCTCAAGCACAAGAAACATGAAGAAAACTACAGCAAGGCACTTCATAGTCAAATTATTCAAAGCTAATATAATTTTTAAAATCTTAAAATCTGACAGAGGGAAAATAATCGACACATCACGTATAGTGAAACAAAAGAATGACAACAGATTTCTCATCAGAAATAATGCAAGATAAAAGACATTGGAGCCACACAGTCTTATGATTCAGCAATTGCACTCCTAAATATTTACCTGAATAAGTTGAAAATGTATGTCTGCACAGAACCCTGCACATGAATGTTTATAGCAGATGTATTCATAATTGCCAAAAATCAAAAGCAACCAAGATTTTTTTTAGTAGGTGAAAAAACTGTGATCTATCTAGATAATGGAATATGATTCAGCAATTTTTAAAATGAGCTATCTAGGCTCAAAAAATATGGGGAAATCTTAAATGCATATTTGCTAAGGGAAAAAGGGCTGTCTGAAGAGGCTACATACTATATGATTTCAACTATATGACATTCTGGAAAAAGCAAAACTTCAGAGACAGTGATAAAATCAGTGGTTGCGTGAGGTTGAAGAGGAGGAAAAACGGGATGAAGAGGTGAAGCACCAGATTTTTGGGCAGTGGAACTATTCTGAATGATATTTCAGTGGTGGATATTTAACATCATGCATTTATCAAAGCTATAGAATTGTACAATACAAAGAGTGAACACTAATGCAAACCATGGACATTGGCTTAAAATACTGTACCAATATTGGTTTATCAGTGCTAACAAATGTACCACAGTAATGTAAGATGTTAATAACAGGGGAAGCTTGGTGTGTGTCTGTTGGAGGAAAAGGTCATATATGGGAATGCTCTGTACTTTTTGCTCAATTTTTCCATACTCTCTAAAAGAATATATTAAAAAAAAATATAATTGGCTTTTTAAACAAGATATGATAAAAAGATAATTGTTTAACAAGAATAGTAACAGTGCATTATAGGCTTATAATATGTATAAAAGTAAAATGCATGGTAAATAGAATAAAGGCTAGGAGGGAAAAACAGAAGAATACTGTTCTAAGTTCTTAGCTGTGAAGTGGTATGCTATCACATGAAAGCAGACTGTGTTAGTGATATATACTATAACTCCTAAAACAACCAGTAGGATAAAAATGTGATAATACAATAAAGGATATAAAATAGAATTATAAAAAATTCAACTAATTTGGAAGAAAGCAGAAAAGGGGGGAAAATAAAGCAATAAGAATTTGGACAAATAGAAACCAAATAATAGGATGATAGTGAAAACCCTTCCCACAAAGAAAACTTTAGAACTAAATGGCTTCACTGGTGAATTCTACCAAATATTTAAGAAAGAAATAATATTAATTCTACACAACTTTTCTCCAAAATTAAAGAGGATGAAAGACTTTCTGATTTATTCTGTGGCCAATATTACTCCAATACCAAAACCAGGCAAAAATAGTACAAGAAAACATAACTGCAGACTAATATCTTTTATGAACATAGAGTAAAAATTCTAAAAATATTTTATCAAATTAATCCAATAATATATTAAAAAGTATTATATGTCCTTATCAAGTGGGGTTTATCCCGGGAATATAGTTGGTTTAACTTACAGAAACCCCACAAATGATAAAAGTAACACCCCATGCTTATCTCAAAAGATGCTGAAAAGGCATTTGATGAAATCAAACATTCATTCCTAATTAAAAAAACAAAAAACTCTCAACAAACTAGAAGTAAAAGGGAATTTCTGCAACCTGACAAAGGACAAAAACCCACAGATGAGAAACCCACAGACGACACGCTTAATGTAAAAACTGAATACTCTTCCTCTAAGATCAGGAACAAGACAAGGACGTCTGCTCTCATCGCTGCTGTTTAACATTCTCCTGGAGGTGCTGGTCAGTGTAACCAGATCCTGCACCAGCCGTCCCAAAAAAGAAAAAGAAAAAAGCTTCCAGATTGAAAAGAAGAATTAAACTTGTCTTCATTCACAGGCAACGTGATGCTCTATAAAACATCTGATACAATCTACTTGAAATGAACCATGGATCTAAATGTAAAATATAAAACTATGAACTATGAAGGTTCTAGAACTCCCTAGGAAAAAAACCATAGGATCCAATCTTTGTGACTTTGGGTTAAACAAAGGATGATCCATAAAAGAACATGTTGATAAACTGGACTTCAGCAAAATAAAAACTTACCTTTAAAAGATGTTAAGAAAAATACAAAGGTAAGCCACAAAATGGGAGATATTTGAAAACAGATTTTCATATTGGACTTGTATCCAGAATATATATATATGTGTGTGTGTGTGTGTCTGTGTGTGTGTATACACACACATATATAAATATCAGAATATATATATGTGTGTACTCAAGTCGATCTATGTAATTTCTGGAAGTGTTGGTGTTTCTCTTCACCCCATAGAACACATGTGGAACACAGCTTTTTCACTACAAGAGCTGCCAGGCACCTCAGAGTTCAGCCTTGTCACTGTTAAACATATATATATTGTGGACACACATACATATTCTGATGTTTATATATGTGTGTTTATACACACACACATATACTGGATACAAGTCCAATATGAAAAAATATATATATATATTTACATATATAATATATATACATACACATATATATTCTGATGTTTAAGAATTCACAAAATTAAAAAATAAACGAAACAACTAGATTTCTAAAGTAGGCAAAAGATTTGATTAGATGAATCAATATATGAATGGAAAATTAGCACATGAAAAGATGCTCAACATCAATAGTCATTAGGCCAACACAAGAACCACAGTGAGATACTGTGTTTATTAGAAGGCTAACATTAAGAAGACTATTTCCAATGTTGATGAAGATGCAGAGGAAACAGTACTCTCATGTAATATGTTAATGGAGATGTAAAATGGTACAATTACTTTAGAAAAGTGGGAGTTTCTTAAAAAGTTAAACAGGAGAAATGCTTACCCAGGAGAAATGAAAACATATGTGCAAAGACGTGTACACAAATGTTCATAGGAGCTTTATTTGTCATAGCCAAAGACTAGGAAAACCCAAAAGTCCTCAACAGATGAACGGATAACAAGTTGTGGTCCATAAACCACAATAGATATTACTCAGCAGTAGACAGGAACAAACTATTGATACACGTGACACCGTGAGTGAATCTTAAAATAATTATATTTGGTGAAAGAAGCCAGACAAAAGAGAATACAAACTTGTGGTGTCTTTTATATGAAATGCTAGAAAATGCCAACTATCCATAGTGAAAGAAAGCAGTGGCTGCCAGGGAAGAGGGTTATCTGGGAAGAGCAGCAGGAAGAGGAGTATGAGGAGACTTTGGGGGTGATGGGTATTTTCATTATCTTGACTGTGGTTATGATTATATGGCACACACATATGTCAAAACTCATCAAATTATATGCTTTCAGTGTGTGCAGTTTGTTTTATGCCAGTTATACCTGAATAAACCTATTTGTTTAGGTATTTATTTATTAAAAAACAAGTCAACTCCACTGGGAAATTGTTGTGGTTAGGAATATGTGTATTCTCTTTCCACATTTTCCACAGAGCTTGTCTCAGGTCTGAGTGTGCAGAAGGTGGCCAACAAATGTTTGATTACTTTCATCCCTACAAGAATTACCAGCAGAGAAGGAAACTCACTGAGCAGGGATATTTACTGGTACAATTCAGCTGATGGGGAAATCGTGATTTGCTGAAGTAGCCTAAGTCACAAGGAGTGAGGGGACTTCGTTTGATCACTCTTTTCTCTGGACTGCTAGGTCAAGTCAGTTCATTTCAACCTGAAACGTTTGCATCCCCCAGACAGTTTCTAAAGGAGAAGAATGAATGCTACCCAGCATTCATAAGGAATCAGATGAGCTGGAACAAGAATGATAATGAGGAGGATGAGGATGAGAATGATAAAGATGATGATGATGGTAATACTGACAATACTGTTTACCACTTGATGGCCACTGACTGTGTGCCAGAGCACCGTCTGCTTCATGTCTGTGCCCTCACCCCAGTCTTACGTGGAAGTCGTTATCATCCCATCTTAAAGAGGGGGAACTAGCAGGGGATGAGTAAAATGGGCTTATATAGCTAATAAGCTGTGGAGCTAGTATTTGAACCCATGTCTGCCTGATTCCAAAGCCTGTGCTCCTACCATTAAACATATCCCATTCCCAAGCCAATATACACATGTGAACACATGTATTTCCATCTGAACACACTTGTAAGGCCACACACACACACACACGCATATGCTCAACCAACATATACAAATGTACCTGTACACACATGGGTACACACACACACATGCACATATTTGAACACATGCATTTGCATGCATACAAGAATGGGCACACACATACACAAATGGATACACATGTGTCTCCTGAACACACACACCTATGCACATACACACTTGCATGACACAGCTGAGCACACACATATGTGGTTGCACATATACACAGGCACACAGGGCATCCTGAGAACATACATTTTCCCTTTCTGGCTCTGGCTTCCTGCAAACAGCCACCACTGCATCCCTCTGCCAGCCTCTCCCAGCCCAGGCCCCAGGAATCTTCAAAACACTGAAGTCCTAAGTCTCAAGTGAAATTATGCTCAGGCTCCTGATCTGGGAGATAGCATATAAGTCAGGGCAATCAGATACGTCACATTTTCCCATGAAAGAAATTTCTGATGGGCTTATTAACATTTGAAAATACCAGTTCTCAGTCTGAGGGACTTCCTGAGTCCAGATCAAATTGAAAAATAACCTAGTGACAGACCAGCTGATTCTGAGCTGATGGGAATTACTTTCAACGCAGGCCAGCATGTCCCTTAGATAGAATGTTCCATATACCAAACCTGACAGCAGCCAGCTCTTGGGAGCAGGGGAGCCAAGTGCCATCTATTACAGACCATATCCACAATCGCTGTATCATGGGGCCATTGCTCTGGGCTGCAGTCCCAGTGGGGGCAGCTGGGGTGGCAGGAAGCAGCCAGCCTCAGTGCCTTTGACATTTATGTCCCTGTGCTATACGACAGAGGGTCTGCCTGTCATCACAGACTGGTGTAAGCCTTGTCCTTGGCAATCATTTTCTGTTTCAAGTGTTCAGTTTGCTGTAGAATTGTAGTTCAGTGGATGCTATCAGAAGAAAATGGACAGAGTGTCACGTGGAAAATTGGAAATAAACTGATAACTCCAGGGTTAGAGACACTGATCCATCCACCCCCACTGTCTCGTGGTGCAGGACAGTCTCCCTCCTTCTCTCTTTTGGGTCACATTCTGGCTCAGAAGTCAGTCTATGTAATTTCTGGAAGTGTTGGTGTTTTTCTTCACCCCATAGAACACATGTGGAACAGAGCTTTTTCACTACAGGAGCTGCCAGGCATCTCAGAGTTCAGCCTTGTCACTGCATGGAATAAATTGGGTGGTCTCGCGCAAGACCCTTAACTTCAGAGCCTCAGTTTATGCAAATAGAAGATGAGAATATCAGTGCCTGCCCTGTCTGCCTCACCAATTTGCCATGAAGACCAACAGGGCTAATGAGAAGACAGTGCGCTCTGAGGGAGAGGGAAGGGGCTTGGGCCATCCATCACATCTTCAACCATTCCCACCATTGTTCAAGGTTTTTTGCTCAGGTACACCCTCACATAGGCTTCCGGGAACATATTCAAATGTTTCTCTCTTTCTCTGGAATTATCTCCTCTTCTGTACTGCTGCTGACTGTCCCACTGCTCAGCAGGCTGCATCCCAGCCATGTGCCCAGCCCCAGCAGATACTTCAAACTGCTCATTCCCAGAGCTCCCAACACAACTGTACTTCTTCTCGGCCAAAGCTTTTGTTTTCCAATGCTCAGAAAAAGAGGGACAGAGAGGCAGGAAGTCTCTCTGATTCTCTCCCCAAAACGTATCTACACTCTAATCATCCTTAACTCTGGCCTCCTGGTGCAGAGGCTCCTTTGCATCTACTACCAATGCCTCCACTTAGAATCTTCATCCTTTTTTCTGAGAAAACGCCAAATAGAAAAATAAAAGAAAAAGAATCTTCATCCTTTGAAGCTTCCTCAGGGATCTCCCAACGTCACTTGTCCCTTCTCATTACTGGATCTTTGCTTTTTTCCTTGCTACTAGTCCCTTCTCAGCACATAAAGGGGAATTTTGGCCATGAAATTTGTGTCTCTGTAGACACATGTAAGGAGTTTGGACTCTGAATAAGGGAGCAGAAGAAGAAAAATTCTGGGTGAAGACAAAAGTGGGATGGATGTGGACCTTGTGGGAGGCCTCAAGGATAGGGAATTGAAGACTATGTAGAAGTCAGAAGAGTGTGGTTGCTGGAGACCGCGGGGGTTCTTGCATTGTTGAGACAGTCGCCTTTCTTCCTTGGGCTCTGTTCTTTCTCTCTCCGTTTCTTTCCCTGACTTTTATCCCCATACTCCATCTTGGATTCTAAAAGCTCAGAATAAAATACTGATCTCTTTTAAAAAACAGAAGTCCAGACCCTGGTAAATCACTGACAGTGGGATAAGGCATTCCCCACTGAGGCATCACCATACTTTTGTTTTACAAATAATAGAAAATCATTCTTGCTCCACAGAGCTGGTGAAGATATGACCTAATGAATCCTAACAGTAGCTGCAGCCAGATAGCCTTGAGACTATCAATCATAGGGTCAACCCTCCCCACCCCCTAGTGGTGAACAGGACCCCACCCAGGCCAATCAGCCTTTCACCAGGAACTTAGATTGAATGGAAGGCAGGGAGTTGGAACTAAGCCATTAAGACAGCAACCTCCTAGAGAGATCTCTTGAGTTCCTGCCTCTGGGGTTCTTGGAGCTGCCATCTTTCAAGTCCTTCCTGAAGCTTGGCTGTTCAGCTTTTTCTTAAATTCTGTGAGATATTCAGTGTCCTTCCAATTACTTCCATTTCAGTTTTACTCAGGAAAGATTTATTTCTTGCAGGCAGCGTACCTCTGAATACTTTCCTCAGAAAGTAACTGACTTGGGTGCTGTGGCTCATGCCTGTAATTCCAGCACTTTGGCAGGCCAAGAGGGGCAGATTGCTTGAGCCCAGGAGTTCAAGACCAGCCTGGACAACACAGAAATTAGCTGGGCATGGTGGTGTGCACCTGTAGTCCTAGCTACTTGAGAGGCTAAGGTGAGAGAATTGCTTGAGCCCAGGAGGCGGAGGTTGCAGTGAGCTGAGATCATGCCACTGCACTCCAGCCATGGTGACAAAGTAAGAAAGACCTTGTCTCAGAAAAAAAAATAAAAAGAAAAAGAAAAAAGGAAGATAACTGACTGACTTGCCACCATACAACCTTTCACACCGTCTTTATGAAACACCAGACATCAGATCCTGAAAGTACTTTATTCTCAAAGTCTGCAAGATAAGTGTATCATTATGCCCACTTTGCAGGTGAGGTGCTGGGGCTCTGAAAGTTGTGAGCATCTATCCCAGGTTATAGCGGAAATCAGGAATCTTGGTTGCTCTGTGTCAGTAAAACTCACTGTAGCCCAAGTAAAGGAGGTTATTGAAAGGAAAGTGGGAGGCTCTGTAGCCAAGACAGCACCTTTCTCCATCTCTCTCCATGTATATTCTCCCATCTCTTCTTCTAAGGATCTGCTTTATTTTCATGCCTTTGTCTGCAGAGTGGCTTTTCCCTGCTCACTCATCAGTGAGCACATTGCTGAAAAAGGCTACTTTGGCCCAGACCCTAAAGAGTTATTCACTTCAGGCTTTCACCATCAACTATTCTATGTCTCTTAGTTTGAATTATTGAGAAAAAAATCTGCTTGGTGCTGGTCATCTGGGGTAGGCTGAAAAATGTCCCCCTACTTCCTCCCAAGGATAATTGTACTCCATGGAACTTGTGGATGTTACCTTATATGGAAACATGGTCTTTGCAGATGTGATTAAGAAAGATTTTTAAGTGGGGGATTATCTTGGATTATCGGGGTGGGCCTTAAATGCAATCACATATATCCTTATAAGAAGAAAACAAGCTGGGCGTGGTGGCTCATGCTTGTAATCCTGGAACTTTGGGAGGCCGAGGCAGGTAGATCATGAGGTCAGGAGTTCGAGAACAGCCTGGCCAACATGGTGAAACCCTGTTTCTACTAAAAATACAAAAAGTAGGTGGGCACAGTGGCAGGCACCTGTAATCCCAGGTGCTCAGGAGGCTGAGGCAGAAGAATCGCTTGAACCTGGGAGGTAGAGGTTGCAGTGAGCCAAGATTGTGCCACTGCACTCTAGCCTGGGTGAGGCAAGACTCTGTCTCAAAAAAAAAAAAAAAAAGAAAAGAAAAAAAAGAAGATTTGGCACAGATGGAAGAAGAGAAGCTGATGTGAAGACAGAGGCAGAGAATGAAATGATGCAGCCACAGGCAAAGGAACGTTTATAGTCATCAGAAACTGGAAGAGACACGGGGCAGATTCTCTCCTAGACATAGACTCTAAAGGGAGCACGGCTTCCTTGATTTCAGCCCAGTAATACTGATTTCAGATTTCTGGCATGCAGAGTTGTGAGAGAATGCATTTCTGTTATTTTCAGCCACAATATTTGTAGTAGTTTGTTACAATAGCCACAGGAAACTAACACAGCAGCCAATGGATTCATTCCTCCTGTACTAAGTGTCCAGGAGGATGTTTACAGGAAAAACATAGCCACTGAGGCCTGCCCTCTCAGCTATGGGAAGAAAGTAAAGAGTTGCTTTTCAGAGAAAAGGCATGGGCTAGAAGACACCTGCATTCATCCCACCACTAGTCTCAGACACTGGCTATCAGGTAGGAGTAAGCATTGCGAAGTGCAGGGTAGCAGTCATGCCTGAATAGGCACCAAGCCTAGTGCTCTCCCCTTCCCAAACACTATTAATGAAAAGTGCTGGGGGAAAAGAGGTGTAGCTGGAAGATGAGTTTATTATCATCCAGCTAATTCAAACAAGAGTTTACTAACAACTCTGTTTGCCAGGCCTTGAAGTGCTTAGCACAGGCACCAATCTATAGTCTAGAGAAGGATAAGACCTGTACATACTGGGCAGTTGGGAAAAGATATAAAGAATCATTTAATCAATCATTCATTCATTTATTCAACAAAAGTTTGCTGTGCATGCGGATGTACTAGCTTAGGTGATATTGCAGTAAAATATGTAGAGTCGCTGTCTTCATGGGGTGAGAAAAATAAGCAGATAAAGAGCAAAATAACACTGTAAAACGGCTATAAAGGAAAGGAGTAAGTGCTGAGACAGAGAATTGAATATATGCATTGGTGGCGGCAGTGGTAGGGGTGGTAATTAGGGCTTGGAATCAGAAGTTAGATTTAGGGTGCGTGTGAGAAGTGTGGATGGAGAAGTTAAAAAAGTAGCTGGATTTAAACCTGGGGGATGGGGGAGAAGGTTTTGGCAGGAAGTGGAATAAATTATTTATTTATTTATTTATTTGAGACAGAGTCTCACTCTGTCACCCAGGCTAGAGTGTTTGTTTATTTTTTTGAGAGGGAGTCTCACTCTGCCACCCAGGCTGGAGTGCAATAGGCGATCTTGGCTCACTGCAACTTCTGCCTCCAGGGTTCAAGAGATTCTCCTGCCTCAGCTTCCTGAGGAGCTGGGATTACAGGCACCTGCCACCATGCCTGGCTAACTTTTGTATTTTTAGTAGAGACGGGGTTTCACCATGTTGGCCTCAGTGATCTCGAACTCCTGACCTCAGGTGATCCACCCACCTTGGTTTCCCAAAGTGCTGTGATTACCGCTTGAGTCACCGCTCCTGGCCCGAAATTTGTTATTCAGAAGGATGGAAACGAGTTTACTAACAACCCTGTTTGCCAGGCCTTAGGATAAGTGCTTAGCACAGAAAAACAGGTGTTTTAACTTTATTCATAGGTAAGGACATAAACACCGTCCACTTGTGAATAAGTGGTTTAGTAGCAACAGTCTGTAAAGGCCCAGAAGACTTCCGGCGCTTTCTGCCTTTAACTAGACTACATTTCCCAGAATGCTGCAAGAAACTGGGCGTGACTCGGAAATCTCTCTCATCCACTTCCGGCGCAAGTGGCCTCTGATAATCATGGCGCCCCTAAGAAGGACTGTGTTGTTGTGGAGCCTCTTGAGAGGTTCTCGGGGTGTGGAGCGGGTCTATTTCCGGGACCGAATCGAGCCCCGGCCTTGTGGCCTGCTCCACGCGCTACCTTGCTCTTTCGAGGCGGGGTTGCCACGCCGCTGGCTCAGCTCCCGAGGCCGGTAAGTGATCTTCCGGACTTTCGCTGGGGCGTTCTTCTGGGAGAGGTAGATCCTGTTTTCTGGCTGGCGAAAACCACGCGGCAGCCCCTGCGACACTTACCGTGGCGCTTTCTCAGATTCAGCTGGCTTCCTTCTGTACCTGTAGAGTTTGTCATCACCTGCATCTGTTCATTCGTTCACTCATCTGCCAACAGTGACTGAGTTCTGCTCCTTGCAGAGCACTGTGTGAGATATGGCAAACTAAGACTCACACAGACCTTTCCCTGTGGGAACTCATGTTCATGGGGAATTAGCAGTGCGTTGTGACGCGGGCTGTGATAGGGGACGCACACAGGAAAGGGACTCAAACTAGGTTGGAAGGTCAGGGAAGGGTTCCTGGAAAATACGACCAAAGCTGCGATCTGGTTAGGCATGCTGAGGAGATAGCAAGAAGCTTCTCAAGCATAGGGGACAGTATAAATGTCCAGAAATGAGACTGAGCACAGGTATTTGGAAACTCATTTTGGAGGTAGAATTGATAAGGCTTGGTTAAGACTTTGGATATGAGTTTAAAGGGAAAAATCAAGATTGTTTCTTAAGTTTTTAACTTGAATAGAGGATTGTCCCATTTACACCAAGATGGAGAAGATTAATTGCTGGAATCATTATTTTGGGGGCGGTGGGGGCGGTGGTAGTGCAGGAGTAGATGAGGTCGGGAGATGGGAAAGGAGGAATTAAACCTATTTGGGATGAATTAAATTTAAGATGACTTTGAAAGTCAGGTGTTCAGTATGGAGTTAGATATAAAGTGAGGAACATCGCAGTAAAAATGGTAACTGAAGTTGGGCGAATGGGTGAGATTGAGAAGAGTAGTGCTGAGTACTTGCTGTGTCCTGGATACCCTGAGGGACCCTGGGTGCCAGAGATGTATAAGACAAGGTTCTGGTCTTGATAGAGCACATCACCTAGTGAGAGACATGGTGTAAGTAAGCAGACCGCTTTAAGTTTTTTTCTAAATGATGTTGGAAGCCATTTGTGAATTTTAAGCTTGGGAGTAATTTTGATTACATTTTAGGGAGATTACTCTGGTTGCTCAGTGGAGAATGATCTGCAGTGGGGCCAGAATAGAGGAAGGGAGGCTGATGCAAGAGATGAGGATGGCCTTGACTAGAGTAGTGGCGATGGGAAATGGAGGATTAAAATGAGATTTATGAAGGCAAACAATCACTATGTTCTCTGCCAGTGTTTCCTTTTTTTTCTTTTCTTGTAAGATGGGGGTAATCGTAGTGTTCACCTCATGGGTGGTTGTGAGTATTAAATGGGTGAGTGTGTAAAGTACTGGCACATAGTAAATAGCTAACAAATGGCAGCTCTTAGTTATTATTATTACAGCTGTTTGATTATTGTTGTTATTACTGCTATTGGCTAGATCTGGAGGATCAGGGAGAATTTAGGAATGACTGTAAGATTTCTGGCCTGTATGACCTACTGGATGATGCTGAGATAGGGAACAGTAGAAAATGCAGGTTTGAGACAAGGGAAAGTTGATGGGTTCTAATTTGGTAGTATAAGTACATGAGAGATGTTGGGTAATTGGATGGGAAAGTGATCTTGGCTGGAGATTCTGATTTTAGAGTTTCTGATATATAAAAGGCAATTGAAGTCATGGGAGGCTTGGAGAAATCATCGAGTAAGAATGAGAAGGAAGCAAAGGACGTCGTTCAGAATCTTGAGGGATACCAACATTTATAGGACTGGGAGAGGAAAAGGTGACTAGAAACAAATGGCTTTTTTTTTGCTAATGGAAATGGAAATAGAAGTTAGACAAAGCAGCAGGCAAACTGCATGAAGCAGAGTTAAAATTTTATTCTCCTCTTATGTCAAAGGTCCTTCCATGATACCGCATGGCCTCTACAGTATCACGTCCAGTGATCTAAGCCTCTCTTTCCTAGCTGCAATCTCTTACCTAGACTTTCCCTCCCTTTTTTCTCTGCCCTGATGAGGCTCTTGGGAAGCTTTCTTTGACCCTGTCATGCCCATCCCTGGTCCAGGCTATGCTTAGTTTCTTCCTCTGCAGTCACCCAAGCCCCATACCTCTCCTGTATACCATACCTCTCACATTATGCCTCCTCACACCTTTCACTTACAAGAAGTACTACAGTTGGAAACCATCTAGGATCCAGAACCAGACAAACCTTGGTTTAAATTTGGACTCGTATCACTTAATAGCTAGTTGTCTTTGGGTAGGCCTCAGCATCGTCATTTCTAAAATGGGATATCAGTACCTATTTTGTGAGTGGTTGTAAGCATTCCTGAAAATGTATGTTATACCTGCCATATAGAGACAGCTCTGTAAATGGCAGGAACCATTACAGTTATAACATTATTTACTTTATTCCTGTTACTTCCTCCAGTAGCCTGTTCTTTTGGCAGAGACTGAGTCTATCGCCTCATCATAATGAATGCTCAGTAAATCTTAAATGAAGGAAGGAATGAATGAATCTCATAGGTATTAGCATTTTGCAGTGCCAAGGTAGACATTGTGATAATACTTTTTATTGTTAACCTAGTTTTCTATTTAGAGGTCTTGTTGGCTTGTCATTTTTGTCACCTTCTTATTTACTAAAGTTCATTTTAGCAGAATCTGGTAGCCCAGAGACCAAGAAACCTACATTTATGGATGAAGAAGTTCAAAGCATACTCACGAAAATGACAGGCTTGAACTTGCAGAAGACTTTTAAGCCAGCTATTCAAGAACTGAAACCACCAACCTATAAGCTAATGACTCAGGCACAGTTGGAAGAGGTAGGTGAATGCAGGAATATTGTTAGAATACCTTTCTTTAAGGGGTTAAATGGCATTTCTAGAGGCCCCTGCAGATGCTTATAGCTGTTCTTCCACAGGCACTAGTGAAGGGTAGTGCCAGGCATAGAAAGAACTGAGAAAGAAAATGTGCGTAGGCAGCCAGAGAGCGGCAAGGAGCATGGCTGGAATTGAGCAGACTAGGGCATATGGATCAGGTCTGGGTGTTCAGAGAGTCCCCTCTGTGCTCTCAAGCCAGCCTGAGTACCCTTCCTTTTTCCTGCCTGCTCCAGCTTCCTTCCTGGAGAAACATCTACTGTGAGCTGCCTTGGGGCTGAAGCTTTGGTGAGATTATGAGATCTTGCATGGAAGCAGCATGTTTCCCAGGCACCAGTGTCCTCCTGGAGCCATAGGTACTGAGTCCTTTGTGAAAAACACTTTGATGTATGAATAAGTAAAGCATCAATACTCATCTTTCTGATTCAAAAGTAATTTATAGTCATAGCAAATATATATGTATATCTCCAATATTAGATTATATGAAAAGTCCCCTTTTCACTTCCTAGAGGTAACCACTGTTAACAGTTTGGCATGAAGCAGTGTAGTCAGTGGTTAAGAGAATGGGCTTTGAAGTTAGGTTGTCTAGGTTCAAATACCAGTGCTGCAATTTCCTAGCAATTTATTTAACATCTGTGTGCTTCTGTTTTTTCTTTTCTTTTTTTTTTTTTTTGAGACGGAGTTTCACTCTTGTTACCCAGGCTGGAGTGCAATGGCGTGATCTTGGCTCACGGCAACCTCCGCCTCCTGGGTTCAAGCAATTCTCCTGCCTCAGCCTCTTGAGTAGCTGGGACTACAGGTGTGTGCCACCATGCCCAGCTAATTTTTGTATTTTTAGTAGAGACGGGGTTTCACCATGTTAACCAGGACTGTTTTTCCTTCTGTAAAATGGAGTTGATAACAATTGGACCTAACTCATAAGGTAATTGAGGCCATTAAATGAGCCAAATACTTTGAGAGTATTTGAACCGTATCTGGCACATAGTAAGCACCCAGTAACTGCATTCCTTATTCTATTTCAAGCAGCTTTTGTAGCCTGGCTTTGTCTCGGATCATTCCTTTGTGGTTTTGATAATGGTTGAGCCTCTAGCTGGTGGTCTCAGCCACACTGCAGAGGCAAAGGCCAGGGCTCACAGGTTTGGCTTTTTACTTACTGATTCGTGGCTACAGCTTCTTTTCTTTGCAGTTTTTCACATTTTTTATTAGTATCTGCTTTTGTTGGATGATGTTTTTGTTATGTAACCTTGTGGTGTTCCTTAATAAATATTTTCTTTCATTAGGCTACAAGACAGGCAGTTGAGGCAGCTAAAGTAAGATTAAAAATGCCACCAGTTCTGGAAGAGCGAGTACCAATAAATGATGTGTTAGCTGAAGATAAGATTTTGGAAGGAACAGAAACAACCAAATACGTGTTTACTGATATATCATATAGCATACCACACCGGGTGAGTATATGTTTAATTGCAAAATGATCTTTGAAATACCATGTGGAGAGGGGCCTGAGGGATGATGCAACCTGGCTGTCTCTTATGCTTCCAAAACAGATTTCCTCTGACTGGGTGAGACCCTTCTGGAAGATTAAAAAAAAAGAGCAATGAGAAATGCAGACCAGCCCCAAGTCATGATGTTACCATTTCCCTGCAGATAATAGACACGATATATTCTAGATTCCAGATGTGCTGAGAAAGAACAAGAGATACACAGATACAGAAACCCATCCCAAACCACAAATGGACAAAAATCTACAAGGCAATGGAAGCAGGAGACTCTTTTTGCCTAAGTTAGACTGATATCTTTAGCGAAAGCTTTTTGAGAAGATAGACTGTTTTTGTCCTGTAAATTCCTTGATGATGCCAAGAAACTCAGACTTCATGAAGGAGTTTCACTTTCCCGAATTTTCAGTAAGAATGACAGATGTTTCTCAGATAATTTCCAGGCATCACCACTTCTTCTGTTGTGATTGTTTTTCTCTCGCTCCCCTTTCTTTGATTACCAATTTAAAAGAACACTGGCATTTTAGAAATATATCAGTTTTGTATTTGAGCCTTTGTAAGTTAAGAATAAAAAGAGAAGAGTTTACAGTTCAGCCCACAGAATACATAAGAAAGCTAAAGAATGCTGAGTTTGGGAGAGGTCCACTCCATATTAATATTTTATTATACATGATTATGGTTAGAAAATGATTTGACCTGTGTTCAACACCAGCCGTCTGTGACCTGGATCATGTCAGGGTCACCACCTGCAGAGGTCTGGCCTGCAGACCCTGACTCAACCATGGATGAATGAATGCGCTTTCACACCTGGTTCAGTGATTTGAGTGGGCTAGGGATGGCCCTTGGCTGCTTTAGAGGGTGAAATGCAACCAATCGACTAAGACTCCCTCTCCATCATTACATTTATTTAGTATGAATTTTACAACAGAGGCTGTAAGTTAACACACTTGTGGATAATTAACATGGTTAAGTGAGTGGTTTTACGAATGATAAAAGCTTTAGGTTCTGGGCCCAGAGTAAACACCATTAACGGGTAATTCCCCTTTGATCTTCCCCTGAGAGGACCATCTAGCACAAAGTTTACATGAGTAAACAGAGTAGAGACAAAGGGATGCGGGGTAAACAGACTTAAACTGGGAAAGTCTCTTATAGTCCTGATCCTCTCCCTAACTTAATGGACCAGCTGGCCACCTTTGGCCTGCCCCAATAAAACCGTTTGGCCTTCCAAAAAGTTTGAGACTATAATCTATAATTTTTCCTAATATATCTTTAATATTTTGCCAGCCACCCCAAGTGAATATCAACAGCCATCCGTATACTTGACATAATGAACTCGTCACAGAGTTTCAACTTTAATTAAAATTTTTGTTTTGTGATGCTTTAATATATGTTTACAGTGCTATGAAGGCTGGTTGGGAAGCATTTTATAACGTGAAAGGGAGAAGGGAACTTGGAATTCAGGTTTCTCAAATTACCAAAATACTTCTGAGGGAAAATTGTATTATTTTGGTATGTACTTTTTTTTCTGTTGACAGTGTTGATGAAAGTTTTAATTATATTGTATTGAGAATGTGTGTAGAGACTCCTACACCTATGAAAAGTTGAGAGTTAGTACCATTTGGTTAATTTAATACATTAATCAGGTGTGTATCAATTATCAGCAATGTGCAAAGCTCCATGTATGCCACTCTGGGTATTGCAAAGAATTATAATTCACATTTCCTGCCCTTTTCCAGTTATATAGCAATATCTGAGGGCTGTCAAAAATCTTGCCCAGGGTAAATTTCCAGTTGAAGGCATAAAAATAGGTAGAATTTAGAGGAGGAAGTGATCTCATGGCCTGGGACTTGGCAGTTGGAAGAGTAAAGTGACCAGAGACAGGTAGACCAGACAGTCCGTCAGACATGTTTATGTCTAATGCCAATATGAGAAATCACAGAAGTGCCAGAAGTAAGACTCCACATTCTTGGGTTTGTTCCTTTTATCCCAAGGACTTCAAACGTAGATCATAAAGTAGTTAAATCTGTTTAGATGAGACTTTGGGGTAGAGAAATGAAAGTTTGGAAAGGTCTTATAGCACTTCTTTCCTCTAAATGGATACAGACGAATCTCAGATCAGCTTTTTTCGTATCGAACTCACGTTAGCTCCATAGTTGGTACTTACTAAATACTTTCATTTTAGATTTCTGATTGTCAGATGCACAGCCAGTGATTAGTGAAGGAAGGATCAAACCTTGCTGTTTTCGAGGTTTAAAATTATCATTGAACTCATATGCATGATTGCATTTTATGTTTCTCAGTTGCTTTTTATATTGTTGATTGCAAATTCTTATAATGGTCTTAGTGGAACACAGGAACTAAAAATAAGTCCTCACAAAGCATCCTTGATTATGTTTTTCTGTTTTAGGAGCGTTTTATTGTCGTCAGAGAACCAAGTGGCACACTACGCAAAGCCTCTTGGGAAGAACGGGACCGAATGATACAAATTTATTTCCCAAAAGAAGGTCGTAAAGTTTTGACACCAGTAATTTTCAGGGAAGAAAATATTAGGGTAAGGTGACTTAGCCTTTATATTTTAGAGTCAGTGGTGATGATTTATTTGTAGAACCAATTGGCTTTGTTGTTGCTTAGCATTTTGCCTTGATCCAGTTAAACATTTCTAATGGTAACTTGACTTCTTTCTTAATAGAATCCTTCTTCCCACCTAAGGTGGGTTGTACTAGGGTTCTCTGTCTCCATTACACCATGGAATCATCAGTCGGGTTCTCTCTCTCATAATTGGCTTAGCTGGAATTTGAATCTAGGTGTGACAATTACAAAGCCTGTGTTACTTCTTTATGCTTATTGATGAGCACAGAGTGTCCAGTATGTGGGGGGGGGCAGGCCTGTCATGGCATCAGGATGGGTGCTGAACTTCTGTGTTCCCATGTGATGCTAACTCTGTTGTGTGGTTTTAGACTATGTATAGCCAGGACAGGCATGTTGATGTCCTCAATCTCTGCTTTGCCCAGTTTGAGCCAGATTCTGCAGAGTATATCAAGGTGAGTGTATTTTAGTTTCTAAAATAGAGGCTTAATTGTGGTAATGAGTAAGATTTTTAATCTAGTACAACAAATTTGATCACAAGTTTTAATAAGGGGGAAAGGGAAGAGAAATATCTGAAAATCTATTGAGGACAGATGTGTGCCAGATACATATTTTATCACAAGCTTTGATTAAAGATGAGGGAATTTAAGCTTGTAGAGTTAAGTAGCTTGCTGAAAGTTGCATAGCTACTAAGTGGTAGGGTTAGGACCCAAGTTTGATGACAAAGCCTGTTCTCTATTCAGTTTACCATATAGGAATCAAGTTATTTACTAAAATTTGCCAAAGTACATGTGTGTCTTACAGCTCAGTAAGTATTCATAGTACCTTCTTTGTGTAAGGTGTTGTCTTGTGTAGTATAGGTGATGCCATGAACTAGGATAGGGTATGCTGTGCCAAAGCCAGCAGTCCAGATATGGCTGTGAGGAAAGATGCTAGTAAGTATACAGATAATTATTTCCTCAGACCTAAAATGCTAGGCACTGAGAGACGGTTACAAATTCTTTGAGGAAAGGCTTCATAGGGGTGTTACGGAGGGTTCTAGAAGTGCAGGAAACATTGTGGCAGGCGGAGTTTGGTGAGTGTTTCAGGTAGAGAGAACAGTATAAGCAACAGGCAGGAAATAAAGTAGGGCTTGAGGAATGGCCAGTGATCTGGTTTGCTTGTGTATTCAATGTATATGTAGGGGGAGTGATTAAAGATTAAGCTAGGAAGGTGGATGCAGTCACATCCTAGGTGACCTCAGATGCTAGGCTGAGGAATCTGGAATTCATTCAGCAGACTTTTGAAAGCCTTTTGAACAGAGGAACGCCCCTCAGAATCTTCATTCAGGAAGATCAATCTGGAAGGAGGACTGAAAGACTTTTAGTTAATAAGATGGAATGGGCTAGCTGGTGGAATAGGGTGGTTGATGGGAAGGATAGGGGAAAGGGAAAGTAGTGAAAAAATATTCTTGATTTCTTTTCTCCCATTGTGACCAAGAAGTAGGTGCTACATTATTCCTAGTGGTCTCTGTATGTGTAACAGGTGCTTAATAAATTGTAGTTGGCTTGCCAAAATGTAATTAATATGGCTATAAATGTTTGGTATCTTGCTCCAGGCTGCTGCATACTTCTGCAGTGGAGAAGGGACAGATTTGCTGTCATTTAGACAAATTCTTCTCTTTTTTTTTTAAAAGACAGGGTCTTGTTCTGTGGCCTACCATGCCCAGCTAATTTTTAAAAAATTTTTCCTAGAGATGAGGACTGCTGAGGCAGTCCTCCCACCTCGGCCACCCAAAGTGTTGGGATAACAGGCATGAGCCACTGTGCCTGGCCAACATTCTTAATAGAATCCTCCTTCCCACCTAAGGTGGGTTGTATTAGGAATGGTTTAAATCGTACCTGTTGATTAATGGTATGGAGGCAACTGTAAGTAGACCTGGTTTTACTTACTTGGGTAGCACTCATGCTAATCAGTGTACATTGAATAATGCTGCCTACTTCATTTTCATGTTTCTGAAGAGTTGCATTTTATGTGGATAGGTTCATCACCAGACCTACGAAGATATAGATAAACATGGAAAATATGACCTTTTACGTTCAACAAGATACTTTGGTGGAATGGTGTGGTATTTTGTCAATAATAAAAGGATTGATGGTTTGCTGATTGACCAGATTCAGAGAGATTTGTAAGTATGATCTTAGTAAGTGAAAGAATCATTCTTGTTGCTTTAACAGTTCATCTGTATTTAAGCTATGGTATTTTTCCAGTGGTAAGTGTATTGTCTAGTGCTTACTTACCTTAGTTTATGGATTTGCTCTTTTAGTATAACCTAGCTCTCCTAGTTTTTGCTTTTATATAAACAGTGCTAGATTCTTGATAAGTGGCTTTGGATCTGTGCTGTAAACCCTCAGTATTAGCTTATCTTGGGCTCACTAATGCTCCTGGGTCAGTCAACTTTCCAGATACTGAAAGGGGGATTAAATAGGAAATGTAAAGAAGTAGAAATAAGCTCTGTGGTTCTTTTTTGGTAGAACTATTTCTAGGGCTTTTCAGTAAACACCATCCTTTAACTTATGAAAATACTTTTGATATCCCTTGCTTTTGCAAGACTTTTAAGGCATCAAAAAAGTTAGCTTTTCAGAGTAGTGTGAAACAAAAAATATCTGTTGTATTTTAGCATCAAGCTGGTGTGCTCCCAGGCTTCTAACTGGAAATAATACAACTTGTGATAATAATACAACTTGTGATAAAACTGAAGAGAAAATAGTTTTTGAGCATCTTCCTATCAGTTGGTTTAGGAAGGCCATAATGACAAGGAACCAGCATAGCTGTAGTCAGAAAGTCAGCGTTCCTCCAAAAGCCCTTGCTGGACTCAAAAGTCTGAACTACAAGACAGTTTGAGATTATTGCCCCTTTCAACCTGTTTTTGACTTAGAGTATCCTAATAAACATAGACAAAAAGGGTAAGGCATGTGGAACTGAAAGTTCTACAGAACTTATCTTCAGAATAAAATACAGCCCATGCTTCGAAAAAGGGCATCATTTCTCAAAGAAACAATATTCCTAATACTGATTTCCAGACCAGCCCATTTCACCAGCATGTGCAGTGTAATGTAAATCAGAGGGTAGAAATATACCTTCATACCCCATAATTGGGCTGGTGGTGATGGACATGCTCAAGTGACTTGCCTTTATGTGCATTATTGCCTATGAATGAATTTTCCATTTATAAAGTTTCTTGAGTTTAATCATTTCTGAAATTGTTTTATTTATTTATTTTTGAGACAGAGTTTCACTCTTGTTGGCCAGGCTGGAGTGCAATGGTGTGATCTCGGCTCACCGCAACCTCCACCTCCTGGGTTCAAGGGATTCTCCTACCTCTGCCTCCTGAGTAGCTGGATTACAGGCATGCGTCACCACACCCAGCTAATTTTGTATTTTTTTTTCAGTCAAGGCAGGGTTTCTCCATGTTGGTCAGGCTGGTCTCTAACTCCTGACCTCAGGTGATCTGCCTGCCTGGGCCTCCCAAAGTGCTGGGATTACAGGTGTGAGCCACCGTGCCCGGCCTGAAATTGTTTTATTATTAAAACAGTATGTTCTTATAAAAAATTAGAGCAACACAGAAATGTTTGAAAAAGTTCTTTATTGTGGTGTATTAATATATGATATTATAGTATTACTCATCACATGTACGCTTTACATCTGAAGTGGTTCATGCTTACTGGGAGGGAAGTTTGAGTACTTAGCCTTTCCTACTATTAGGTGAAAGCCCTCCTGTGGTCATTCTGAGCAGGACAGTGAGCTTACTGCAGATCCCAGGCTGGACAGTAGAGGGTGCACATCCTCACTGAATGGAGCTTAGGCAAGCATTAGGATGTTGCACACATTTATTTCAGACTCAAGTCCCACTGTTGGTTTTTATATTGAGATCCTTTAAAAATCTTTTTGGAGTACAATTTATTTGCTCTTGAAGTATGGGTGGGGTGTTAAGCTAAATTTAAATTGTTCTGTGAGGCACAGGCATTATACTTCAGCATGAACCTAATGAAGCCCTAAACATACCAATAGGTAGTAATCCAGTTAAGCGCTTTATAAGGCCACATGCCTAGGCTACAAAGGGAATTTTAATTTTTTACTGGGGAGACAGTTCATTGCTGCATTTATTGGACTTTGTTAGACTGTAACAAGCACAATAGATTTGTAATGAACATTTTTATTTTTTTTCCCCTGAAAAGCTTTACAAACAGCCCTGATTTGTTTTCCCTGAGATGGCCTTTAGGGTCGATGAACCTCAGGATAAGCCCAGAGCATTTCTCTAAGGCTGCCAGGGCTTGAGGAATTCTGTACTTACTCACACTGTCATCCTGTTCTTCATCCCCTAGCTCAGGTAAGGGGAAAGCAGGGAAGGTTGGAAGAGTGCTAGCTGCTGAAGCACTGAATTAGGGTATCCTCAGCCCTCCATTCCCAACTGCAAGCCAGTAGTTCACTAAGTATATATAGCAGAGCCTCAAAAGCACAAACATTCCGAGTGTTATTTTTATATGCCCTTCAGTGATGAGATGGCAAATAGTAGGAAAGTGTCAACTGTGTGAGAAGATAGTGATTGTTTGGTTTGGGGAAGTTGTAATGTTGATAAAAATTGTTTATACATTTCTAAGAAGTAACAAACCAGAAGAATTGAGTTCTTGTTCTGGCTTCTTCATAGGTAGGTAGTTGTGTGATGCTGAAGTTAGATTGCTGATGTAGAACCCGACTTTCCTTTTTGTCTGATGTGTGTGTATAATTTCAAATTTGCTTCATTGGGATGCTAGCTTTAGATGCTAGTTTTTACTCATGCGTTCCTGTGAATAGTCCGGTGGCCCGAGTCTTTCCTTGGAATCTTAGGGGGCCTCTTGTAGAGGCATTTGTCTCTGTTAGCAGATATCACTTAGAAGCGAGTGACTTTGAGATCCCAGTGACCACCACCCTCCTACTTATGTAGGATGAAGCTATATTTCTGTCCCCGCAGTTGGATTAGACTATTATTACATGCTGGTTAAGTGGGTGGGCCTGGAAATTATCTACCATTAAGAATGTTGTTTCTGTGAGAAATGGTGCTCTTTTCCAAAAAGAATATAGCCATGTTTGGACACTTCCTGCAGTGACTCCTGCCTGCCTCATGGAGTTGGTGTGAAGCCTAAATTAGTCTAATTTTCCTGAAAATGCTTTTGAAACTATAAAACTGAAGGTCCCTCCCCAAACCCCTCAGCCTGAGGAAAGTCTGAAATGTCATTTAGTTTGAGGTTGGCACATACTTTTATAGGACTGTGAAGCAAATGAAGAAAACCCCTAGATAACATTAAGCCCTTTCATTCTCAGAATCGATGATGCCATCAGCTTGGTTCATCTGTATCACATACTCCATCCAGACGGCCAGTCAGCTCAAGAGGCCAAGGATCAGGCTGCTGAGGGAATAAATTTAATTAAGGTAAAGTTTTTTTTCTTTCCACATTGGTTTTGTGGTGGTAATTGAGTTGGGAAAAATTCAGAATTGGGTCATAATTAATGGTAACCAAATAGATTTGTGAATATAGGACATCTGTGGTCTTGAAAACATCAGTTTGATTTGTTCCTATATTTCTTCAGCCTGGATAATAGAAATGGGAGGGGGGTAGAGTACAGTAAAGTAGGTTGAGTGATGGGCATCCTAGCAGCTGGAGTCCAGGGCAGTTTGGACAATGGGGACAGCAACCCCCTTGTTCTTTGGAGCACCGGAAGGGCTGAGCTGCATCTGAGGTGATCAAGTCACCCACAGGACAGGGTAGAGGAGTAAGTAGCACGTCTCCCAGAGCAGCTCTCTGTCGTCGTGTGGTTACATCACATTGGGGGAAATTGGCACTGTCAGGAAGTGGAGAATGTGCTTGTGTATCACCAAGCTTTAGTTGTATTGTCATTTTGGAGCTGCCCACCTCTCAAAACCATGGGCTTATATATATTTATCTGTAAATGCTGAGATGATTTTTTCAGGAAGGGAAGAAAAACCTAATATACATGGTTTTGTGGAACTGGCTTCTATCCTAGTAATACTGTTTGCATGCTGCAAAACAGTTCGAAGTCTTACTAAGGGAACAGTGACCTGTGATGACGTCCTAGGAAGAGTAGAGAGAAACTACAGTATTAATTTTCTCTGATGAACCAGATAAAACAAAATGCATTTGGAGAAAATATTCTTTAAAGTGAGAAATTAGATGATTGGTAACTCTTAGCCTCCAGGTTTCTCTCTAACCTAATGGTTTTTGTTTTGATTAGCACGAAGTATTAATATTACTACAATGTCAGGGTCTTAATTGGATACTTCTGTTGTTTAGAATTAGTATTGCTTGAAATGTGCTGGGTACTGTTTTTCTGTCCATGGGTGTTTATTGTATAATCAGGAAAAACTGTGAAATTTGAAAGACCTTTTTAAGTAGGACTCTTTGCTACTACAGAAATGCTAATGATATCTTAAAATTGAAAAATTATATAATATATATAATTGAAAAATTTATAAATATCATATGTCCAATTGGTTTGAAACTTTTTTTTTTAATTTAAACAGGTCTTTGCAAAAACAGAAGCACAGAAGGGAGCATATATAGAACTAACACTGCAAACTTATCAAGAAGCACTCAGTAGCCATTCTGCAGCTTCCTGAAAATATTTTTAAAATACATTTATTTTACTAAAAAATACTGACTACATTTCTCTGTTAATATTGAGCTAAATATTAAAAAACGGTAAGATTAATAGGTACCAATTTGTAGTTTTCCCTACAAAGCAAAAATTGTTACCGTACTCACTTTCCTAGGCTACAAGGATATCTGAGTGCCCGGTTATGAATTTCTATGTTAGATGAGTGCACAGTTAAAAAGTACTTTTGTGTGTGTTACCAAATAGGGCAAATGGTAATTTAGACAGATCCCAGCTTAATAAGGTCAGAGAAACAGAGGTTTCACATCTGAATCCGGAAATGGGTAGCTGCTGAACAAAATCAGGACAAGACCTGTGGAATGATGCAATGAGGTTAATAAAAAGGGTTTAGAGAATTGCAGCATGGATATTCAGCTCTAAGAAAAATGTGATTGACAACACTTGAAAATGCAGATTTAGTCATGCAAAGAAAAGAAAGTGGGGCTGATTCCTAGACAAGGTATAGTTTCGGTTCAGCCTTCTAAAACTAGACCTTCTAAAACTAGAGGCCTATTTTCATTACTGAGAAAGGAAACACAAATTATCTTCATTAATTCGAAAGGTTTTATGAGATATGGTCTAACAGTGTGAAAAAAATCAAAGCCCATGTCTATTTTAGTTAACAAGGAAAACAGTGATTTAAATGCTGCACATAAACTCTTTTTTTTTTTTTTTTAGACGGGGTTTCACCATGTTGGTCAGGCTGGTGTTGAACTCCCGACCTCAGGTGATCCACCCGCCTTGGCCTCCAAAGTGCTTGGATTACAGGTGTGAGCCACCACGCCCGGCCGCACATAAACTCTTAAGATGATGTGGGCATTGTGCTCCCAGTGATCCACAGCATTTACATATAAAAATTGAAGTTTCTCATTGTCCAAAGCACTTGTGGTCAGGGTAACAATCAATACCTATATATAATAATGATCTGTTTAGTCAGGTAAATGGAAAACATTACAGTCAGTCATCCAGAATATCTTCATCCAGATTGATATCTGTTGTGTCAATATCTTCTAATTCCAAATTATCCAAATCTACTTCTAGTTCGAGTAAACTCTGCAAACAAAAGGAAGAGGGAATTAAGTTTTATAGTCCTGTTAAAGGAAAGTTATCTGTGGGTATAATCCAAATGAGAACTAAAATTTTCTTAACAGTCAAAAAGAGCATCTTCTCATTTCAAAGCCCCTGCTCTGAAACTGGTAATATCACTTAAACCACAGATATTGAGGGGCAGGAGGATGGGGTAGAGGGATGTTTGAGTATGATGTCTGAACTACCTTTTCTTCCTTGTTGGCTGTGTAGGAGGCCACAATAACTGGAGTAGGAGAAGCAGGTTTCCCCGTTAGGTTCCTGAAAGCCCAAATGAAGATAAGGGAATTTACTCAGGAATTTAAAGCTTTCCCCCAAGAGAAGGATGATCAGAATTGGGAAGTGGGAGATGATGTTTAGAAGTCATCCATCTCAGCCAAATTTATCACATGAAGTTCTCTACTGACCTGTTGAGCTGTAGATCTTGAGGGCTGAAAGCCTTTTGCTTCTTCCATAACGTTTCTCTCTTCATTTGGCTATCAGAGAATAAAGCAATAATGAAATGAGATATTCTGAAATCATAATTTACCTATGAACTTGGCCTAAACCCCAGATTATCAGCTTTTAATTTTAAAAAAAGTATTTACTGCAGTTCAAAATCTGAAGTCATGAATACACTTCCACTCTGTAGTTACAATAAATGAAGCCTGATGTCCTGGCCACTCACCGTGACAAGTGGGTATTGTTTGGCTGGCCACAGATCAGCATGTGTTTCCTTCACCCATTCTTCAACAACAAAGGCTTCTTTTAATCCAGGGAACAGGTTTTCATACTCTGTTGGGTCAGCAAGGGATTCTGCTGCTTTCTGATTGACTTTTGAGAGATTCTCTCTCCAGAGTTTCACTACCCTACATCAGGGAACCAAAAAGAGACTAAGTAAGTGTGCTCTTTTTATTGGAATCATTTCTTCCTAAAATTAAAATTCTGTACCTTGAAACCTGACTGGGTAGGTAAGTTCGGGCCAGGAAGGCAGCTTCTGGCAGCCGTCCAGTTCTAATCAAGAGCTCTAGGCAGGCATCAACCCTAAACATAAAGGAGAGGTAATGTTACCAAGAACAAACATTAGAATAATAGTACTTAACATAGAGAAAAGTAAATTTAGTGTTGCAAAGCCAAAAATCTCCCCAATCTTCACACACATCTCATTTCTGTCACTTGTCTTTTAATGGTTGTTAGATAATCAACACACTCCAAGGGTACAAGGGGTATGACAGCTTTCCTGACCACTTTGAATCTACTTAATTTTAATAATTCCTAAGAACCTAAAGGGGCTTTTCAAGAGGAGTTAAGGCAGATCAGATTAGCAAATTTTAAAGGCATCAGGACATATGCCAGCAGAAATTCAGTTCCACAAGACAAATACCTAGGGCAGTGTCTTCAACATGGGAAGGGCCAGACAAGCCAGTGGTGCCCAGCAGAATAGCAAAATGTCTATTTTTTTCTTTTAATTTCATTTTTTTTCTGTGCAAGTTTTATGAAATGGACAATGTGTTTCAGAATTCAGAAATTTATGGATTTTCGAAAGGTGATACAGTATGTGTACTATGGATTACCTAACATCCTCAGCATGAAATAAAAGCCACAAACAATACTGCAATAACTTATGGAGGAATGTTAAATGCAACAAAAGTGCACCAAGTTGGTATAAAAGCAACTAAAATAGTACAACAGAGTTCAGCCCAGGTTTGCCATCAAAACAGTTATAAAAAACCATTTTCAGAAAATTTTTGGATTTTTGCATTACAAATAAGGAATAGTGGGTCTATTCTTACAGGTATATAAATTCATAAATACATTCACATACATACGATGGGGTGCACATTCAAAGTTTTATGATGAAGTATGGAATTGTAAAAAAAAAATAAATCAGTATGTAGGGCAAGGTTAAAGAATACTTTTGGGTGTGGGGGCTCATGCCTGTAATCCCAGCACTCTGGGAGGACAAGGCAGGTGGATCATTTGAGGTCAGGAGTTTGAGACCAGCCTAGCTAACATGGGGGAGACCCCGTCTCTAATAAAAATACAAAAAATTAAGCCAGGTGTGGTGGTGCACACCTGTAATCCCAGCTACTTGGGAGGCTGACGTAGGAGAATGGCTTGAATCCAGGAGATGGAGGCTGTAATTAGCTGAAATTGCACCACTGCACTCTAGCCTGGGCGACAGAGTGACTCCGTTTTTGTTTTTTCTTTTAAATACTTTTGTGTTTTATTTCGTAATACCGCCTACTAATGTCTATATGATTTGGTTTATGCTGTTAGACTTAAAAATTTATGACATCTTTATACTTTATAGTAGGCTCAAATGTAAAAGTAACTGGCATACTTATCCCCTTTTGTTCTTGCCATAATTAGATCAAAATTATCCAATTTGGATAAAAGTACCTTTCAGGTACCCACTAGAGCAGCTCAATAGCCTCCTGCAATCATAAAGTAAAATGCCTCTGCCATTAACTGGCAGGGCTGTTGAGAGAAATGTTTAACATTTCTCCCACTTAAGCCTCCCTGAACAGCTCATTTCGCTCAAACATTTAGACCAGATGTGCTAAGAGCATCCCTTGCTGAAGGTGAGTGCCACCAAGGCTGCTGCAATGACAGGCAGTCAGCACTGTCCTCCTCTGTATGCCTGCTCTATTCAACACCATTTGGCCATCCATCAGGTCTCTCCAGGGTTCATTCTTTGCATCCCTCTCCAAAAACCATCCTTAGTGTAGAATTAATTAACCTTTTAAATTAATACTCACTTGCCCTGTAAAAAGTAGCTCATGAATGCCACATTATTTTTGCCATCTCTCTCCGCACCCTCTGCTAGCTTGTTCACCATACTAGCATTTCCAGAGGCAGTGGCCAAAAGCAGCAGACCCCCATAATCCTGTGCATGGTGCAGGCACTCCTGGGCTAAGCCAAACTGACATTTACTAATGGCAAGTTCAGCAAGTTGTTTCCACTTCTGTTCCGACTGTAAGAAAACTTTCCAAGTCAAAATATATTTGGAAATAAGCATTTACACTTCAAACATTATTCTGTTAACTGTGCTGACAATAGAAGATATTTATATATAGAGAGAGCTGTGCTTGTTGGCTCTAGCAATCAAAATAAGAACGGCATTACAAAATGTACAATGAGGAAATGGGAATTATTCATGTATACAAAATAAATTTAAACACAAATCAATTTTAATGATGTGTGAATAATTATCATCAACCCATTATAGTTTTATTTTATAATTACACTGGGAAAGTAAAACCATCTCATTGGCATTTTAAGGTAATTAGATTGCAATTATTTTAACAAGTGATTTAATACTACTTTTTAAAAATGTACCAAACCGTTTATGTCCTTAAATATTTCACAGTAATATGTTTCACTTGTAGCTTTTCAAAACTCAAAATGCTGCATGTTTAGATGATCTTAACATAGCTAAAATTAATTTTGCACATCTAAAATTAATTTACCAGTAAATGCTACTTTTAAACCACAATTGGGAGCCTCAATATACAAAGATCTGTAAAAATATCATTACAAAAATGGTATTAACATTTCTCCCACTTGAGCCTCCCTGAACAGCCCATTTAGCTCAAACATTTAGACCAGATGTGCTAAGAGCATCCATTGCTAAAGGTTGAGTGCCACCAAAGCAGCCCTGTCCTTCTCTGACTGCCTGCTCTACTCAACACCAAAAGACAAAAGGGTTGGGTTGTCTTTCAAAACCCCTTTTCAAAACCACTATCTTTCCAGCTAGTTTGAGACACTGGCAAATTACTATGTCTGTACTCTTACTTTCCAGACTAGTTTACATACTGTTTTCCATCTTTCCTTATATTGTAAAATAGATCTCACATAAGATATGAAAACAATTTTTCTTAGAGTGCTAAGAATATTTCCAATGTAATCAATTTAACTTATGCAACGTTTAAGATATCTTCTAAAAAGATCAAAGAGAGACAATAATTTCACCAAAATGAGCCACTAATTAGCATTTGGGAAAACTTTAATAACAAAACATTACACCAATCAATTTAACTTATGCAACGTTTAAGATATCTTTTAAAAAGATCAGAGAGAGACAATAATTTCACCAAAATGAGCCACTAATTAGCATTTGGGAAAACTTTAATAACAAAACATTACACCAAACGCATACAAGTACCTACTGACTTTTCCATCAGTTATGAAAAATCATGAATTAGTACATACCTCTGCTTCCACTGCTAACTGGTATGCAATTTTTAACTCTCCAAGCTGAAGAGCAAGCTCGAAACGATGCTCAGGATCTGTGGATACCGTAAGAGCTTGCTGCTTGAAGCCCTAAACAGATTTTTAAAAAATTATATATATATATATATGTAATCTATGCATACAAAAATGTATGTATGTTTTTTGTATATATTTATAGTGTGCACCATCCACAGAGCAAATCATTTCCCTCTCAAACTAGAAACCCCACTATTTAATAAGATGGAAAAATTAAGGAGTCTGGTGAGAACAAACCCGGCAGACAAAATATTCAGTGAAAGAATTCTTACTATTTTTTTAGGCTAATGGAAGCTGGCCAATGCTAAACTCAAGTAACTTAAAACTGGAAATGTAAATAAACGGATGTGTCAAAAAGGAAGGAGTTTTGCAAAGCTGACTCAATCATTTCAAAAGAACAAAACTAGGCACAGCAGTGTAAACTTAGCTGTTGGTAATCTAATCTACTCAGCTAGGCTGGGACACAGAGATCATCTAGTTCAATGCCTCATTTTGCGGGTGAGACTATTAGCAGTAAATGGGCAAAGAAAAGGAAGTCAGATATAAAACCTTTCAATTTTTTATCATCCGTAGTTCATAGCAAACACCGTATATTCAGGTCTTGTCACTGATCAGGTGTCATTACCTATTCCTTTATTGTTGGTCTCAAGGCCAGTTGATTAGCAAGTATCCAAAAGATAGGAAGTCTAAAATTTCCTTCCCATGCTCCATTAAGGCATTAAGAACAAGCTTTTAAACCAGGAGTCTCCCAACCGGTCTGTGACCTGTTAGGAATCAGGCCCCACTGCAGGAGGTAAGCAGTGGGTGGGTGGGCTAGCTAGCAGGCATTACCGCCTAAGCTCTGCCTCCTGTCAGATCTGTGATGGCATTCGATTCTCAAAGGAACGTGAACCCTATTGTGAACTGTGCATATGATGGATCTAGGTTGTGAGCTCCATGACACTCGAATTACTTGATGATCTGAGGTGGAACAGTTTCATCCTGAAACGCACTCCCCCACATCTGTGGAAAAATTGTCTGTCTTCACGAAACTCGTCCCTGGTGCCAAAAAGGTTGGGGACCGCTGTTTTAAATCAGCTACTGAAATTATTAAACTAGCTTCTCCTCCAAGACAAACAGTACTGATGGAGTCTGCCCTTTGGGCAAGATTTTCAGCTCTTGGTATGTAATGTGTTAGACAAAAAGTTCAGAGATAATTTACCTCTTCACCAGACTGAGGGAGAATGTTCAGTTACAGGATAGTCAACATTGAGAAGCTGGACAACTTGGGTTCTGTCTGGCTGTATTTTCAGAATGGCTTTATCGTCAAGTTTGAAATGTTTTAACTTCTCAGCTTATATATGCTGCCACTCTGCCCCCATACATCCATGAATACAATGTAAATAAGGCATTCTAAATAACTGGAGTTACTTTCTTCACTAGCATTGATGTAGATAACATAAAACCCAAGAGTGGAGGATGAAAGATATCTGGAACTAGTCAGATACAGCCAAGGGCAAAGCAGATGAAATAAGGTGGACCAAATATACATACTTCTGTTTTCCACTAATTCCCTACTACTAATAAAATCACGCTAAAGAGATATATATATATTTTAAGGTATGAACGCCCAAGGACACACAGAGGAGAGGAAACAGTAACAAAAGTTTGGAAGCTGGAAAGCTGGTGGATGAATATAAACATTCTGTTAAAACAGCAGAGAAAACAAATCCTGAATCAGGAGTGAGAACAGCATAGAAACAATCTGATTTACACCCAGTGTGTCTCATGAATGGTAGTGCTAAAAACAAAGTGCCCTAAAAGCATTTAGATACTCTAGCTCCGCTCCCTCTCCCACCTCTTGACAAACAAAGACGACAGGTTTCTTCTTTGGAGAGGGCAAACTCAAGGGTCTCTGGACTAGGAGATTCCAAGCATGCTTGGAAGAACTATGGAGTATCAAAGGAAAAGAGATTATGAAAACGGATATATAGACTCAATGAAATATTAAATACTGACACCCCAAACTATGTTCTACTGAGACCCCAGAATGATGGTGACTGGGGAACTTTTCAGTAAAATCTACTGAGCCCAAGGGAAAAGACTTAAAAATACTAAAATGTCAACTCCATGAGGGCTACATGTCACCAGGAATAGTGCCTAGCACCACTGTTTAAGTGCCTGTTAAATTCATTACATAAATGGAAAGTCAAAAAAAATTCATTGGCTAAAGATACTGACATTGAGACTCCCTAATCAACTGGGCCAACCAGATATCGTGAAGTCCAAACCCAATATGCCCACCCACAAATTCAGACCTTCTGATCTGCTGCTTGGTTCTTCACTCTTAAATGAGGGCCCCAGGACATCAGATACTTGAGGAAAATCACTAAGAGAAAAGATGGAGATCAAAATGAAGCAATAAAAGGAACTTGAAGGAGCGTACCATATAGGGGGAAGAGAAAACTTCAAAATCTGAAAACAAAAATATTCATATCCAAAGAGAGATGAGAAACTTTTATCTATTAACAATAAGATTTTAAAAGAGAGTAAGAATATCAGTGCAGGACATCCAAGATTTGAGTAATAGTTCCAGAAAGAGAGAATACAGAAAACGAAAGAAATTCCACAGACTGATTCATGAAAATCTTTCAGAAATGTAGGACATGAGTTTCCCATTAAAAAAGCTCATCTAATAACCGGCAGAATGAATGAAAGTTGATTCCTACCAAGGCCCACCATGATAGTAACATTTCAGTACAACAGAGACAACATTCAGAAAGTTTCCGCAGAGAAAAACCAGGTCATGTACTAAGAATGAAGGATAAAAATGGCTTTAGACTTCAACAATAACTACAAGGCAATGGAACAATGCCTTCAGAATTCTGAGAGAAAATTACCTCTAACATAGTTCTATACCAGTTAACTGGTCAAATATGTTTTAGAGTAGAACAATGGTACTTTCAGATATTCAAAGTCACAGAACAATTTATCTCCCATTGACAACCCTTTTCTCAGGAAACTGCTGAAGGGCATGCTCCCCCAAAATGATGGAGCAAAGCAGGAAGGGAGATAGGGGTATAAGAAAACAATGGATCCAACAGGAGATAGGCAAAAGAAGCCCCAACATGATGGTGAGGGGGAAATCCATGAAGATAACCGGAAAACCAGTGTCATCTGAAGGAGTCTAAACAAACTGAAAGGAGATCTTCAGGACATCTGAAGAACCAGCAAAATCCAGGGAGGATTAACCACAGGTACATAGAAAATTTAGCACAGTGGGGAAAAAGACAATTATAAACTCTAAGGAAAATAAACAATTGCAGGAAAGGAAAGCTAGATAATATGCTACATGGTTCACCTGTGAGCAGTGATTACATAGCCATAACGTAAACATTTGAGTACTGATCAGTCAACGTTAAAACTATTCTGAGAGGACAAGGATAGAAAAGTGGCGTGTGTGTGGTAGACACGGGAATGAAAGAAAGTGAAATCCTCATCTACCGAGGGGGAAGTCACAAGAAATGCCTAAAGCTAAGAAATGAAGAAACTGCTATATTACATCTTATTTAGAGATATGGAAATAAATACCAAAAGAATCAGATAAAATAATTACCTCGAGGGATTAGGAAGGAAAAAGGAGGGAGGGGCTGATTTTTTCTTAAACCTTGCAAAACTTACTTTATGCTTTGCACATATGTAACTTTGCTTAAAAAACACTACATGAAGAAAAAGGCATGCCACTAATGGTACATTTCATGTTATATGTATTTTAATCACTATTTTTTTTAAAAAGCAGATGGGATAAAGAGAAAAATGCAATGTAGAAATGAAAATATCAGGAGACTGGAAAAGAGGTGCACAGAAGAAGACTGGTAAGTCAGCTCCAACATTTAAAGGGGGCACTGAGAAAGGAGAAGGAAGAATACATGAAGGGTGTATGACATGCTGTAACAAGTGCCTTAAACTCAAAGGAGAAATTCCATTGCCACAGGAAATCAGTTGGCAATTAAGGAATAGGAATAAAGTTTTTCAAATCCATACTAATTTGCTTTCAAATTGCTAGTTTTAAACAACAAAACAAAACCTCTTACTTGCTTTTCTAAAAAGTGTGCAACTCTGGTCCTCTGTTCTTTTGGAATGGTAGGAAGGACCTTATCAGCCATGCTAAAGTCCCTCCGCATGACGGCTGTCTGGTATTCCAGGACTGAAACCAGCAGGGAATAGCTAACGATGTTCAATTCTTTGTCCCCCAGATAAAGCCTGTTGTCTTTAGGAATGTAGCCTAGGAGATACATTGTCCTATAATAGAAACAGAAACCAAGTTACAAGTTCAAATCTGCAGTTACACAAACACACACCCCTGCAAACTGCCTCTTGCTCAAAACCTTCCCATTCGTTTAACACAATTTTGGTTAACTGGCAACCTACTAAAGCTATAATACTGAAAAATCAGCCTATCAATGCTACAAGCCAGCAACAGATTTTGCTTAAAACACACACTTTAAAATTTAGGACAAATGCAAAATGAAACTCAGCTACCTGTCCAAGTGGGCAATGGTGACTATTTCTCCTCCAACATAATAATTTAATCTGTTCACAGAACTTGTGTAAATGAAGCAATCGCCTACCCAAAGCCCTGTTTTCACAATTTCTTGAATCTCACCAAGAACCTGGAGAAAGAAAGACAGTAATTACTTTATCCAACATTAGAAATTTCTCAATAAAAAGCTGAATACATTTGAGGGTGATATGGTAGAATAAAAAATGCAAAGTAAAATCCTTCCTATTTCTAGAAAGAACATTTTTCCTTTCCTTTTTGTCTTTTTCCCCCAAGATGGAGTCTCTGTTGCCCAGGCTGGAGTACTGGAGTACGGTGGCATAACCTCTGTTCATTGCTAAGCTCCGCCTCCTGGATTCAAGTGATTCTTGTGACTCGGCCTCCCAAGTAGCTGGGATTGCAGGCTCCCACCATCACACCCATCTAATTTTTATGTTTTTAGTAGAGATGGGGTTTCACCATGTTGGCCAGGCTGGTCTCAAACTCCTGACCTCAAGTGATCCACCTGCCTCGTCCTCCCAAAGTGCTAGGCTTAGAGGTGTGAGCCTCTATGCCTGGCTGGAATCTCTTTCTTCATTTAAGAACAGATTCCTACCCAATATAACTCTTAGGCTCAAAAAAGAAAAAAAAGAACAGATTCCTAGATTAGTATTTGTAATATGAACTCTCATTGTTGGGTCAAAACCATGATCTAAAAGAATACTGATCTAAACTTAGACCCTTCATAACATGAAAATGAAATATTAAATATTTCACAAAATCTGTGACATCTGCACAATGAATGATTTACCATTTGGGAGCTCATTTAAATCACTGGCTAAATAGTCTTATGACCAAAACAACTACGATTTCCTTACTGAAAGATACCAAAGTCTGTCTAAAGAATTCTTAAAATCAAAGCACAAATTTCTTTTAAACATATTTATTTTCAAATTTTGATCTATGAGTCAAGATTTTAATTTTCACATTTCATCAGAAACCCTTAAATGCTGTCTCCCCAAACCTAATTTATAACGAAATGTTAAAATCAGTAAAGTCTGTTGTAAGAATATAAATCATTTAAAAACAAAGCTAAAAGCAAAAGTTGTGCTGATGCAATTACCTCAAAGGCATCTTCAATGCCATCTTCAGTAACTCCCTCATGTGTTTCCTGCGCAGCCAAGACTTTTTCCGACAGATACTTAAGGATGAAAAAGATCCCTCAGTAGCAATACAGACTAGCTCTCCAGAGTCAGACCAGAAAATCTGCAACACAACAAAATCACAGACAACTGATTTGGATTTCTGAGTGGATATGACAAACTGCACATACTTGGTTTCTAACAACATTTATCTTCTTATATCAAGATAATAAGTATTTACTTAACAATTTTATGTGGTATTATTTGGGAGGGTGGCCAGGGCAGAGCCATGCTATTTAGCCTAGCAATGGAAAAACCAAAAGGAGACAGGAAAGGAGAGCTGTCAGTAAACACTTAACGTGCTACAATTTAGAGGACCAGTAGCCTATTTCCTATTGCTCTAGAACAGTGTTTATCACCTGTTTTCTTCTTTGTTTTCATTTTCACTCACCCTCCCTAGAAGTCTTGCTGGACATTTTTCTAATCCTCTCTCCCAGCGAAATTTTAATACCACATATACACTGTATATGTTTATACATATGTAATGAATATACATATGTATAGCTATGCTGTATTCATAAAGAGTAAGCCCCCCAAGCCAATTTTTACACCCATTAAGAATACATGCTTGGGGGATCCAAGATGGCCGAATAGGAACAGCTCTGGAGAGCAGTCCCCAGTAGGAACAATGCAGAGGGTGAGTGCCCACTGCATTTCCAAACAAATTTTCACTGCCACAGACCAGGAGATTCCCGGGCCAAAAAGTGCCACGAGTTTTCAGCACGGCGGTTTCAGCTGGTGCCAGCTGGGCTCACAGAAACTCACACAAATTTGGGCAGCCGTTTCAAGTGGCACCTGGAATGCCTGGGAGACAGAGCCACCTATTCAACTGAAAGGGAGGGGGCAGAGACAGGGGAGCCAGGCAATCTGGCTTGGCAGGTAACACTCCCACACAACAAGCAATCTGAAACGCTCTGGATTGAGAGTTTTGCAGCAAGTGCAGCTGTACCCAGGATGGTCCAGCTCAGTGGGGAAGGGCAACCACCACTACCAAGGCAGTCCGCCACTACCGAAGCAGTTCACACAGCAGCTGGGCAGAGCCTGCAGCAGCTCAGCAACACCTCTGCTGGCAGACTGTGACTAGACTACTCCGTGCAGGACAGGGCATCTATGAAAAAGGCAGCAGCATGACAGGAACTTATAAATAAAGCCAACCTTCCTAGGACAGAGCACCTGCAAAAAGAGGTGGTTATGAGTTCCACTGCAGCAGACTTAAAAGTACGTGCCCAGCAGCTCTGCACGGAACAGTGGAGCTCCCAGCACAGCACCTCAGCTCTTCTAAGGGACAGACTATCTCCTCAAGCAGTTCCCCCGACCCCTGTATACCCAAAGAGATACTTCATAAAGGAGAGCTCTAGCCGACATCTGGCAGGTACCCTTCTGGGACAAAGATAACAGAAGAAACTGGCAGCAACCCTTACTATTACGCAGCCCCTGTGGGTGATCCCCAGGCAAGCAGGGTCTGGAAAGGACCTCCAGCAGTCCTGCAGCAGAGGGGCCAGTTAGAAGGAAAACTAAGAAAGAAATAAGTTCATCATCAACAAAAAGGACATCCCCCACTCAGAGACCCCAACTGAAAGTCACCAACTACAAAGACCACAGGTAGATAAAGCCACTAAGATGGGAAGAAACCAGCGCAAAAAGGATGAAAACACCAAAAACCAGAAAGCCTCTCCTCCAAAGATTACAACTCCTCACCAGCTAGGGATCAAAGATGGATGGAGAATGAATCTGATATATTGACAGAAACAGGCTTCAGAAGGTGGGTAGTAACAAACTTCTCAGAGCTAAAAGAACATGTGCTAACCCAATGCAAAGAAACTAAGAACCTAGAAAAAAGGTTAGATGAGATGCTAACTAGAATAAACAGCTTAGAGAAGAATATAAACAACTTGATGGAGCTGAAGAACACAGCACAAGAACTTTGTGAAGCACACACAAGTTTCAATAGCCGAACCGACCAAGCAGAAGAAAGGATATCAGAAATTGAAGATCAACTCAATGAAATAAAATGAGAAGGCAAGAATAGAGAAAAAAAGAGTGAAAAGAAATGAACAAAGCCTCCAAGAAATATGGGATTATGTGAAAAGACCTAATCTACATTTGATATGTGTACCTGAATGTGATGGAGAGAATGAATCCAAGCTGGGAAACACTCTTCAGGATATTATCCAGGAGAATTTCCCCAACCTAGCAAGCCAGGCCACCATTCAAGTCCAGGAAATACAGAGAACACCACAAAGATATTCCTTAAGAAGAGCAACCCCAAGGCACATAATTGTCAGATTCACCAGGGTTGAAATGAAGGAAAAAATGCTAAGGGCAGCCAGAGAAAAAGGTCAGGTTATCCACAAAGGGAAGCCCATCAGACTCACAGCAGATCTCTCTGCAGAAAACCTACAAGCCAGAAGAGAGTGGGGGCCAATATTCAACATCCTTAAAGAAAAGAACTTACACCTAGAATTTCATATCCAGCCAAACTAAGCTTCATAAGCGAAGGAAAAAGAAAATCCTTTATGGACAAGCAATTACTGAGAGATTTCATCATCACCAGACCTGCCTTACAAGAGCTCCTGAAAGAAGCACTAAACAAGGAAAGGAACAACCAGTACCAGCCACTCCAAAAACGTAACAAATGGTAAAGACCATTGACACAATGAAAAAAATGCATCAACTAACAGGCAAAACATCCAACTAGCATCAAAATGGCAGGATCAAATTCACACATAACAATATTAACCTTAAATGTAAATGGGCTAAATGCCCCAATCGAAAGACACAGACTGGCAAATTGGATAAAAAGTCAAGACCTCATTAGTGTGCTGTATGCAGGAAACCCATCTCACATGCAAGGACACACACAGGCTCAAAATAAAGGGATGGAGGAAGATTTATCAAGCAAATGGAAAGCAAAGAAAAGCAGGAGTTACAATCCTAGTCTCTGATAAAATGGACTTTAAACCAACAAAGATCAAAAGAGACAAAGAAGGGCATTACATAATGGTAAAGGCATCAATGCAACAAGAGGAGCTAATGATCCTAGATATATATGCACCCAATACAGGAGCACCCAGGTACATAAAGCAATTCTTAACAACCTACAAAGAGACTTAGACTCCCACACAATAGTGGGAGACTTTAACACTCCACTGTCAATATTAGACAGATCAATAAGACAGAAAATTAACAAGGTTATCCAGGACTTGAACTCAGATCTAGACCAAGTAGACCTAACAGACATCTACAGAACTCTCCACCCCAAATCCACAGAATATACATTCTTCTCAGCACCGCACTGCACCTACTCTAAAACCGACCACATAATTGGAAGTAAATCACTCCGTCACAAATGCAAAAGAATGGAAATCATAACAAACAGTCTCTCAGACCACAGGGCAATGAAATTAGAACTCAGAATTCAGAAACTAACTCAGAACTGCACAGCTTCATGGAAACTGAACAACTGGCTCCTGAATGTTGACTGGATAAACAATGAAATGAAGGCAGAAATAAAGATGTTCTTTGAAACCAATGAAAACAAAGACAGAATGTACAAGAATCTCTGGGACACATTTAAAGCAGTGTCTAGAGGGAAATTTATAGCAATAAATGCCCACATGAAGAGCAAGGAAAGATCTAAAATCAACACCCTATTGTCAAAATTGAAAGAGCTAGAGGAGCAAGATCAAAAAAACTCAAAAGCTTGCAGAAGACAAGAAATAACTAAGATCAGAGCAGAACTGAAGGAGATAGAGACACAAAAAACCCTTCAAAAAAATCAATAAATCCAGGAGCTTTTTTTGAAAAAATCAACAAAATACACTGCTAGCCAGATTAATAAAAAAGAAAAGGGAGAAGAATCAAAAAAGATGCAATAAAAGCAATAAAGGGGATATCACCACTGATTCCACAGAAATACAAACTACCACCAGAGATTACTACAAACAACTCTATGCACATAAACCAGTAAACCTGGAAGAAATTGATAAATTCCTGGACACTTGCACCCTCCCACACCTAAACCAGGAAGAAGTTGAAACCTTGAACAGACCAGTAACGAGGGCTGAAGTTGAGGCAGCAATTAATAGCCTACTAACCAAAAAAAGTCCAGGTCCAGACGGGTTCACAGCTGAATTCTACCAGACATACAAAGAGAAGCTGGTACCATTCCTTCTAAAACTATTCCAAACAATCCAAAAGAGGGAGCCCTTCCCAAATCATTTTATGAGACCATCATCATCCTGATACCAAAACCTGGCAGAGACTCAACAAGGAAAGAAAACTTGAGGCCAATATCCATGAGGAACATAGATGCAAAAATCTTCAATAAAATACTGGCAAACCGATTGCAACAGCATATCAAAAAGCTTATCCATCACAATCAAGTAGGCTTCATTCCAGGGATGCAAGGCTGGTTCAACATACGCAAGTATATAAACGTAATCCACCACATAAACAGAACCAAAGACAAAAACCACACGATTATCTCAATAGATGCAGAGAAAGCCTTTGACAAAATTCAACAGCGCTTTATGCTAAAAACTCTCAATAAACTAGGTATCAAAAGAACGTATCGCAAAATAATAAAAGCTATTTACAACAAACACACAGCCATTATCATACTGAATGGGCAAAAACTGGAAGCATTCCCTTTGAAATCCGGCACTAGACAAGGATGCCCTCTCTCACCACTCCTATTCAATATAGTATTGGGAGTTCTAGTCAGAGCAATCAGGCAAGAAAAAGAAATAAAAAGTATTCAATTAGGAAAGGAGGAAGTCAAATTGTCTCTATTTGCAGATGACATGATTGTATGTTTAGAAGACTCCATCATCTCAGCCCAAAATCTCCTGAAACTGGTAAGCGACTTCAGCAAAATCTCAGGATACAAAATCAATGTGCAGAAATCACAAACATTTCTATACACCAATAACAGACTAACAGCCAAATCATGAGCAAACTCCCAATTCACAATTGCTGCAAAGAGAATAAAATACCTAGGAATACAATTAACAAAGGATGTAAAGGACCTCTTCAAGGAGAACTACAAACCACTGCTCAACAAAATAAGAGAGGACACAAAGAGATGGAGAAACATTCCATGCTCATGGTTAGGAAGAATCACTATCATGAAAATGGCCATACTGCCCAAAGTAATTTATAGATTCAATGCTATCCCCATCAAGCTACCAATGACCTTCTTCACAAAACTGGAGAAAACCACCTTAAACTTCATATGGAACCAAAAGAGAGCCTGCGTAACCAAGACAATCCTAAGCAAAAAGAACAAAGCTGGAGGCATCACACTACCTGATTTCAAACTATACTACAAGGCTACAGTAATCAAAAGAGCATGGTACTGGTAGCAAAACAGAGATATAGACCAATGGAACAGACAGAAGCCCTGGAGGCAACATCACACATCTACAACCATCTGATCTTTGACAAACCTACAAAAACAAGCAATGGGGAAAGGATTTCCTGTTTAATAAATGGTGTTGGGAATACTGGCTAGCAGTGTGCAGAAAGCAGAAACTGGATCCCTTCCTGACACCCTACACTAAAATTAACTCCAGATGGATTAAAGACTTAAACATAAGACCTAACACCATAAAAACCCTAGAAGAAAACCTAGGCAAAACCATTCAGGACACAGGCGTAGGCAAGGATTTCATGACTAAAACACCAAAAGCATTGGCAACAAAAGCTAAAATAGAAAATTGGGACCTAATTAAACTCCAGAGCTTCTGTACAGCAAAAGAAACAATCATTAGAGTGAACCAGTAACCAACAGAATGGGAAAAAATTTTTGCAATCTACCCATCTGACAAAGGGCTAATATCCAGAATCTACAAAGAACCTAAACAGATTTACAAGAAAAAACAAACAAACCCATCCAAAAGTGGGTGAAGGATATGAACACTTTCCAAAAGAAGACATATATGAGGCCAACAAACAGATGAAAAAATGCTCATCATAACTGATTATTAGAGAAATGCAAATCAAAACCATATTGAGATACCATCTCATGCCAGTTAGAATGGCAATCATTAAAAAATCTGGAGACAAGAGATGCTGGAGAGGATGTGGAGAAATAGGAACACTTTTATACTGTTGGTGGGACTGTAAACTAGTTCAACCATTGTGGAAGACAGTGTGGCGCTTCCTCAAGGACCTAGAAATAGAAATTCCATTTGATCCAGCAATCCCATTACTGGGTAATATACCCAAAGGATTATAAATCATTCTGTTATAAAGACACATTCACACGTATGTTCATAGCGGCACTCTTTACAACAGTAAAGACCTGTAACCAACCCAAATGCCCATCAAACAATAGAATGGACAAGGAAAATGTGGCCCATGTACACCATGGAATACTATGCAGCCGTAAAAAGTGATGAGTTTGTGTCCTTTGTAGGGACATGGATGAATCTGGAAACCATCATTCTCAGCAAACTGACACAAGAACAGAAAATCAAACACTGCATGTTTCACTCACAGGCGGATGTTAAACAATGAGAACACATGGACACAGGGAGGGGGAGCATCACACACTGGGGTCTGTTGGGTGGGGGCCAAGGGAGGGACAGCGGGCGGTTGCGGAGGTCGGGGAGGGATAACATGGGGAGAAATGCCAGATGTAGGTGACAGGGGGGATGGAGGCAGCAAACCACATTGCCATGTGTGTACCTATGCAACAATCCTGAATGATCTGCACAAGTACCCCAGAACCTAAAGTACAATTTAAATAAAAAGAGAATGCATGCTCTAGAACCCAGACCCCAGGACAGCTGGTTGGTTTCCAAAGATAATCTCCTGACAGTGAAAACTGTCAAAGCAGCGGGCAGTTCTAAAGGTAAACACTTTGTCACTGGAGATGGTCTCCTCAAGTTCAAGCAGCTATTATCAAAACATATGAAAAGGTTTTCTGAACTATGTGGAAGAAGGCCTTTCCAAGTGATGAATTCTCTGACTTCTTGTTCTCGAAGCATGTTTTTTTCTTCTGTCAAAATGGCACTCCCACTTACCTTCAATTGCTCAGAAAATCAGGATTGTGGTATCCTAATGAGGCAGGAGACATTGTGTATTTCAAAAGTATAAAAAGTTATATAAATTCTAAGTGCTGTTTTATATTTTAAATATCTTTTGACAATGGAAGAGGGACAGCAGAGTACAAAAGACACTTCTTGGCCTTAGGGACCCAGAACTCATCACAAAAATATTCCAGAAACAATGGAGGGGAAACTCACATGTTTGGGCTGAATTTCAATTCTTCTTATGAGTTCTGTATTGTCCCAGTCATAGAAGGCTAAGCCATTTACAGATCTGACTCCCAATAAGAAGCCTCCATAGATACCTAAAGGGAACATAAAAAGAGTTTTACTTAGGCATTTTTGAGCCATTAAAAAGCATCTAAAAATGTATCATACATAGACCACACTCACTTTCTGCTCCAAAATCTGGTTTAAATGATTTTTTTTCCTTAAAGTTCTTAAATATCTTTACAAGACTGTTGCTCTCTCTTATTGCATACCTGGGAGAAAAAAGGGAAGCAAACATAACATATTATATACTAAATCATAATTCCACCAAATGTTGGAAATATCTTCAAATATTTTTCAGTAATTAATTATGCAAAAATATAAAATAGTATTTGAAGATTCTCTGATGTACTGTTTTCCTAAGAGATCAGAGAACTCCTTACAGTTGGAGAAATGACAAAAGGGTTTTACACTGTGCATGACATGAATTACTAGGGCTTACAAACCATTTTAGAAACTGAAAATGACCCAAATGTCCACAATAGTTGAATGATTAAACAAATTATGTTGTATTCATATACTGAAATACTACTCTGCAAATAAAGAAATAAATTACTAATTCAGGGAAGAATATGGATGAACCTCAAAAACATTATACTGGACAGAAGATGCTAGACACAAGAGTGCATACCATACGATTCCATTTATATGAAACTAAAGACAAACCTAATCTATATAGTGACAAAAGGCAGATTGGTGTTTGATGGGACTGGGGAATGGGTGGCGGGTATGGCTGACTTAATGGAGACAAGGGGATTTTGGGCGGATGACAGAAACGTTCATTTGACTCTGTTGGTGGTTATGGATTACATACATTTGCCCAAATCTACTGACATGACCAGGAGTTCTCCCTTATCCATGGGGGATACGTTCTAAGCCCCAATGGATACCTGAAACTTCAGATAGTAGTGAACCCTATATACACTATGTTTTTTCCTATAATGTAAGAGATGGGTAGCATATACAATATAGATATGCTAGACAAGGGGATGATTCATGTCCCAGGTGGGATGGCTCAAGATTTCATCAGGCGACTCAGAACACTGGGCAAGTTAAAACTTATGAGGTGTTTATTTTTGGACTTTTCCACTTAATATTTTTGGAACACAGTTGACTGTGGTAACTAAAACTGCAGGAAGGGGAACCACAGACGGGGGGGACCACTGTACAATTAAATGGTACATTCTGTCTTCTGTAAATTATACCTCAATAAGGGTGACTTAAATAATAACAACTGTGACAAATGGCCCATTAGTCAGTCATACTCAGCAACAACCTAGGAAACTGCTTATATTCAGGCCTCTGCCTTGAACAAAGGGGCTGTGGCTATCACTGGATATTTGAGATTGTGTGAGGAAGTGATGTGATGAGGGCTTTGCTCAGGACAGGAAAGATGCTGAGCAAGGTCTCATCTGGATAAAGCTGAAAAAAGGGAACTATCAAAACAGAGGAAGGTTTGGTGAAAGAAAGCAATTCATAAACTGTAACTTTGCTTAAGTAACAAAGTACCTTTGAATACACAGAACTGTATGTGTATAAGTGTATTTAGGAAATTTATGAAAAGATCAGAACAATTCCATACCTCTCAATCAATCTACTGTTACAACATTTTTTAGAATGTATCTTCTTTTGCAGTGCTGTGGCTTAAGTTACCCCACTGTTGGGGGCAAGATGAAACATAAAATGTGGGGCAAACAAAACTAAAAAAAACTGTGAAGATGTAATTCAGTTGTGTGGTCTGAAAACACCAAACCCCTAATATTTATTACATGCATTAAACAGGAATAAAAAAAGGAACCAGAGCCAATGACTAGTGAAAAAGCCAGAGTTCAACGACCTTTCCTGCTTTTACTGAGAACATTTTACGTACACTCTGAATTCAGACAGAAATTAGTTAAGAACAGGTAGTGGGTACTATCACAGAAAATAAGTTTTAATAAATTTCTCATCAAAATGATCAAACCACAACATCTCTCCCAAGTAGCTCATAAAGGGGCAGTAGTACCTCAGGACACCACATGATAGGGAGGGCATGCCAAGGCCTGTCAAAGCAGACTTGAGGGTCTACTGTGCCTTAAGCCCATAAAGCAACAGGTCCTGCCATGGGCTTCATCAACAAATGGGTGCTGGGTCCCCATAGGAATGGGATTATTATATCAGCTTGAGCGAGCCAGCTCAACACAGAACAAAGAAAGGGCAAAGACAGCTCAGGCTACATAGCTGCCTCTGACTCTTAATCTTACAACGGATAGCTCTGGTGAGAACTGCTTTTTAACACGGAGAAGCACATCAAGCCTTGAGTCTCTCAAGCAGCACATAACACATCTGCAATCAGGGCAAGCTGGCTATCACACAGCCAAAACTTACTCTGAAGAATCGTGGGCCCACGCAAACTCCTGAGCAGATCCAAAGCTCTTGTTTCTCAATGCCATTGCCGTGTAGATGATATACTCCCCCATCACCACATACCACCACAAACCTAGAAATCACAGAAGCCAGGGAGGGAAGTACAGAGGACCAAAGACACTTACTTAGAAGTTAAGAAACAGTAATTCATGTTATGGTAAAAGAATTCTAATAACAAATGTTATTTTAGTTCATTATTACAATTTAACATCTTTTAAATGTTATGCGTTTCTTTGAATACAAAGCTACAAGAAAAATTCTAGCCAACAAATCAAAAAGCAAATTATGAATATGGCACTAGTGCTGAAATGTTACTGGAATAGCCTTCTCATAAATAAAGGCAACTGGAGACAGGAAGCTGAGAATGGCTGGAGATGCAAGGGAGGAGGATTCCAATTATTCAACCAGTACTTGTTGAGCACCAAGATGCCTGGCACTTTGCTTGTGATATTTATACCACAGGAAGGCACTATATTATTGCAAAGACTATCTTCATTTTAAAGCTGATCATTCAAATGAATAAAAATATCTCACTCCAGTTTTTAAAGACTGTTAAATTTATCAAAACACCGAAGATATTTTAACATTTAAATAATGAGTAAAAACAGAATGCTGCATAGTAAACTAAAATTTTCCCAAGGGATATAAAACAACTCTCTCTAAAGTTATTTATAACACTGTAAAGGCTGGTATCAAAAGACTGCCAAAGGCAAAACTTATGGCAAAGAATGTTTTATGGTATTAAGGGAAATACTCATAATGCATTCTTAACCTTCATAAGACAATTATGTTACAAATAATTATGAATACCGTTTACTCAACTAGGTGGCATACTTGGTTTCTATCTTTTGTCTTTTTCAATACTGAGGACAGCATTATAAGATGCCCGTATCTACTGTAAAATAATATTTAAAGCTCCACAGGTTTAGACTTAGAACTGTGTTAGAAACTCTTCTCTCACCAGATGTTTGGTGACTTACAAATCTTAAGGGAGAAGTTCAACTAACAGTTCAAATTACACATAAGAAACAGAATTACCAATCTCAAAACTTTTTCAAAAGACACGCATCTCAGAGTCAGCTTTTCTTCTTAAGAGCAATAAGTCAGCAAGCATTTAGAGAGGGCACCTACCAAGTCTCAGCGTAAGACATACTCCTTGCCCTCAAAGGAGCACACAAGAACACAAACTCAATGTATGTGAAATAACAATAAACAGTACTATTTAACTATTCAAAATTGTGTGTTACAGAACAAGGCCAGGAGGGCAAACATGCTCTATCTTTCATGCCAACTTGTTCAACTGACATGGCTACCTGCAGCTGTGCTGAGAATTGTGGGACCAGGGCAAAAGCACATAAAGGAATGATTAGAGATGCCAACCACAAGTTAAGAGTGGACTGTGGATCTGCAAACCTGTTCTAACATACACAGAGGTTGAGAGACAAATTTTGGTGATGGCTTACCGCCCATTAGGATTGTGCTGAATAGTCTGAGGGGTATATTTCACAACTGCCCATATCCTTTACTGCCAGTGGCAATCTTTCTCCATCTTTAATTTCAGCATCTCCCATTGCCTTCAGGTTGGCCTGCTGGACTTCTGAATGCTTGGCCCAAATTATCTTTCCATTGGCATCCATGGACATGGCAGGTTCCTCCCGACCAAGCTGAAAGAAAGACAAATAGCTCTCAGCAATGAAAAGGAAAATCAAGCCAGGCACAGTGGTTCACGCCTGTAATCCCAGCATTTTGGGAGGCCGAGATGGGAGGATCACAAGGTCAAGAGATCAAGACCATCCTGGCCAACATGGTGAAGCCCCATCTCTACTAAAAATACAAAAATTAGCTGGGTGTAGTGGTGTGCACCTGTGAGGCTGAGGCAGGAGAACTGCTTGAACCGAGGTGGCACAGGTTGCAATAAGCCAAGATCACACCACTGCACTCCAGCCTGGCGACAGAGCAAGACTCCGTCTCAAAAAAAAAAAAGAGAAAAGAAAAATGAATAAAACCGTAACAAAACAGATTTTTTCACGCAACAGAGAGCTCTATTTCCTTTCTTCCACTTTAAATCTTCATTGCTTAATGTCTAGTGCTTAATGAAAGAAGTGCCAGTTTTACAAAACTGGTGACTTGGAAGATGACAGTATTAAAATACAAAGAAAATGGCTTTGCCTATGTCCACCTACTGAGAGGAATAGTTTAATTACCTTAACAATGATGCTCCCTTCGTCATAGCCCAAAGCGACATTGTTGGACCCTCTTAGACTGGCCACGCACCATACCCTCTCCATTCCATAATTCAGTGTGCTCTCTAGCCGGTAGGTGCTTGAATGCCAAATACGTACTGTTCCTAAAAAGAACAATGTAAATATTCCCTTTTGATAGGAACATCTGACAAATTGAAAGACACCCATGGAAGCCTTTCTATTCAAAGAGGTAACACTTCCTGGCAGTTTAATGACCAATTTTTTGATCTACTGTCTTTAAATGATTTTAAAAAGCAACATAAACTAACAACAGAACGTATAAGAAACAAAACCTAAGAATTACAATTTTAAACAAGAAATAATAACCGGATTTTCTGGGTAGAATGTTTCCTATGTGCCAGATGCTTTCTATGCATGATTTCTTCTCACTATAATCCTATGAAGTGGATATATGTGTTTCCATTTCATAATTAGTCCAAACCACATATTCATGAAGTAACAGCCTGATTTTGAATCCAGGTTTATTTGACTCCAAAGCACATGCTTTTTCAATTTTTCTTTAGGACATCTGATGGTCCTCTTATTTAAGTGACAGAATCAAAATACATGAGAATGATGATAACGATGCTGATCAAAATAATGTCCCTTTATTCTTTTCTTTATAGCTTAAGTCTAGGACTTCAAGAAAAATATTACTCTTTTATAGCTTAAGTCTAGTACTTCAATTAAAATCCTTGGAAATCTCCAATTACAATGCAGAGACATTACTTGCTTTAAATGCCCACTCAGTAGTTACCAACATAGGGAATAAACATACCCTTCTAACTTACCATCTTCTGAACCTGTGATAATAATTGGCAACTCAGGATGAAAGCTGGCACAAGACACATTTTGGGCATGTCCTTCCAGTGTCTGCACACATGTTTTATTCTGTAATTAAGACATAGAAAACATTTCTTATTAGTGAAAACCATGTAACCAGCCCAATCTTAAATTTCTCAATGTATAGATACATTATAAATGATAGTAATTAGTTATGACAATCTAATATCCAATACAGAAATTTTTGAAATAGGATGATCTTGTTGTACATATGAATATTTTATCTAATTATTTTATAAAATAAATAAATGTAAATATTACTATCATATTTAAAGAGGGGGGGGGAAAAAACAAGCAGGCTTTCATCTGAATATTATTCCCCCAAATTCTCAGGATAATGGATTTTCTGCTTAAAACTCACACCAACTATCACTGGCTAAGTAGACAGTACTGCTTTAGCATTTAATATTTTTATTCTGGATAAGTACAAATTTGAAAATGTTTCAAGGTAAAACGACTTTCTAGGCCTCATTTTATTAATTGCTTATGGGAACTTTTGTTGTGAACAAAATATCAAAATGTAAGAATATCTTAGAGATAGGAATCATGTTAACAAGAGTTCATAACTAGGTTTACAAAAGTTCTATGTGGCAAAATGACCGGTATTAGTTGATCTGCTGGCTTACAAATAAGAATGAAGATTATGGAGGAAAATTCAACATTAAAATGTTAAAATTTCTAAATGCTGTTATTAAATGAAATATGAACATGCTGACATTTTATTTTTAAAATCTTGATATGCATTGTTTTCATTTTTATGGAGAATTCTGGGAACACAGTTTAGGTGCAAATACTGGTACCTTAAGTTATTATGCTGTGAACAGATTTCAACAACCCAAGTCTTAACTGTCCTATAAGAAGTAGTAAGAAACATATCTAACATATAGAAGGTTATGAAAAATCGTACCTGATAATCCCATATTTTAACAAGACGGTCATCTGCACCTGAAATGAGGTATGGTTTGTCCCCACCACTGTAATAATCAATGCAATTCACGCCTTTCTCATGTCCTTCCAGAGTGAAGTTTGGTGACGAAGAGCCCAACTGCCACACCTTCAGAGAGGAACAGCATCTGCCAGTCAATATGGGGCCTTGCTTTTCAAAAGGCAAATCCACCACATTTCTCACATATTATGTAAAATGCCAAAGCCCAGGAGAGAACAGCTATGAAATTTTATTTTTAAACCTGTTCGGTTTTTGTTCTTTCTCATTTTACTTGAATTTTCAGTGGGTGAAATCACTATGGTGTTCTCTAAAAGAAGCACCAATTTCCAGGCTTTATCTCTAGAGATTATAACTCAGTCAATCCACAGTGAAGTCCAGGAATCTAAATCTTTAAGACTTTGAGAAATACTACTTGAAGGGTATGAAGTTATTTTATTAGAGATTTAATATACAGCTCATGAAAGTGGATTTAGTAAGATACATTAAAAGTGGCTGGGCATGGTGGCTCACACCTGTAATCCCAGCACTTTAGGAGGCCCAGATGGAAGGATCACTTGAGCCCAAGAGCTCAAGACCAACCTGGGCAACACAGCAAGACCTCACCTCTACAAAAAAGTAAAAAATTAGCTGGCCATGATGACACATGCATGTAGTCCTAGCAACTTGGGAGGCTGAGCAAGGAGGATCGGTTCAGCCCAGAAATTTGAGGTTGCAATCAACTGTGATCATGCTACTGCACTCCAGCCTAGGCAACAGAGACCGTAACTCAAAAATATATAAATAAATACATAAAAATAAAGATATATTAAAAGGGGATAATTACTGCTTAATTAAAAATTTAAAGTGTAGAAAATGGTTAAAAATTACCACAGCACAGGATTAAGCTTTATCTTTACAAATATTTACTGAGTGCCTACCATATGGGAGGCCCTGTGGGGGAGTATAAAGGTGCGTAACAAATGTTTATCAATTACTGTATAAAATATACTTTACTGGAACTGAAGACAATTCTTGTTCTCAAGATAAACCTAATTTAATAAAAAGCTTAAAACTAATTTCAAACTTAATCTATATCAAAAACAAGGATATAATGCTGATTGAATGGTAGAAAAAAAAAGAAAAACTAAGAAAAACAAAAGCAAGGATAATCCAATGAAAGGCAAAATAACTAAGGTCAAAACCCTAAGATATTCAGACACATAACATTTTACATACAGGAAAACTAATAACAGTGCTACACAGGTAAAAGCAAACGTGTAATTAACAAAAGTTAATTTAAGTCTATGCATATGGAACTATTTTAAATATTATGATTAAAAAAAGGAGCATGATTGCACTCACTGCAACATGTATTAAACATCTAGGACAGGTAAGGCGCTTTGCTGTTTGCTACTGAATGTGTGGGGGAAGCGAGTGACACATAGTTTCTACCCTCCACATCCAGCATTTCAGGGGAGAAAGATTTCCAAAAAGATGTAATTATAATTCAATCTGAGAAAGGCTGAAACAGAGGCAAAAAACAATGGAAGAAAAGGGATAAGCATAACTTGCTTTGTCTAGAGGTGAAGTGGATGTCTGACAAGAGCCCCTCAAGAGTAAATATTTGTGCAAAGCCTTAGAAGCTGAGTAGTTCTCTGGAGGAAAATATATCAAAACCGGAAAATAAAGAGAACTGCAGGCAGAGGGAACAGTTCAATAAATTAAAGTTTTGTGAACATTCATGGCCTCTCTAGAGGATGGTGAGTAGACAGTAGGAGATATCGCATAGTATTAGCCCAGGCTAGTCTTGGAAATCCTTGTATTCCACACTAAGGCATTTGGACTTTATCCTTAGATCAGGAACTGACAAGATGCAATCTGTGTTTTAGAAAGATAACAAACAGCAGTGTGGTAAAATAGAGTAAGAAAGAGAGAATAGTGGCATATGGAATTTAAATGTAAAATAGATGAACAATGAGCAGAAGTCAATAATGAATACACTAAAAGGAGAGGAAAGTAGTAACCTAAAAAAGATACTGGCATTTTCTTACTCTGGGTTTCCAAAGGCTAAAAAATTTTTATAACATGCTGCTTCCACAACGAAAAATGCTCCTTTATTAAGAGCACTGAGTTGCCACAATATTTTCCTAAACAGAACAGGTCCTTTAGATTAAAATGAGAAGTCCTATTTTGACTTCAAAATAGGCTGAGAAAAACTTTTAAGATGGGTAAATTTCTGGCCAGTCAACAGTAAACCACCTAAGGCAAGTATAGTTCACTAATAATGATAACTGACACACAATGTGGACACCCTACCTTGATAGTCCTGTCCAAAGAGGCACTGGCAAATTGGTTATTATCTTTGGGGTTGATCACAATCTGCATAACATAATGGGTGTGTCCTTCAAACACTTGCGAGCAAGACCATTTTTTATCCCAGTCCCAGAGCTTAATAAGCATGTCATCTAGGCCAAACGAAAGTCTCAGGTTAGTTTTAATTTCTATATTTTTTCACTTCAGAACTAAGACACAGTCTTCAGGGAAAGCAAACCTAACACAAATCACATAATCCACTACTTACAGAAATAGAATCAAAACCGAACAGAGTTTTCAAAATGCTTATTTATCTTAAAAATACATTTAACTCTCTATAAAAAAGTGGAGATACAATAAAAAGATTAAAAATAGCAAATATAAAATTTTTGTGAAAAAACTTAAAAATTCAGTGGGCATTAAAGAATGACAAAAGAATACTAAAAATCTGATTAGAATCTAAGCATGACTGAATAGTGATGGCAATGACTATGTAGAGAACAAGCATTTGCCCTGACAAGATTGGTTTTTAAAAAGCTTTTAATTACTTCTCAATTTTTAGTTTAGAAACATTTCAAAGAGCTATCATGAATTCAGTGCTACTTTTTTTAACAGTCCTCCAAGAGGTCTACTGTTTATACATAATACCAAGGACCACACTAGTTTAAATACAAAGATTCAACTGACTAGGGTCTATGGCAATCTGCCAAAAACTCACTCATCAGTATGTAAATGACCTTTCTGTTCAGATGTTTAAACATCTAAACTTGCAGGTCTTCTCTGACAGGAATTGGAGCAATCATTGTACAAATCCTAAGTACAGTTGATATTTCATTAAAGTACAAACACAAGCAGCATCAATAGCACAGTAATGGATCTAGTTTAAAGGTTGCTTGGAATTAGAATTTTATTTTTAACAGCAGTTAAAGAATAGTATGTCTCAGTGAATGAAAATGAATTACCCAAAGAGATGCACATGACCAAAAGAGGTCATCTCTTACCACTGCTAGTTAGAATGAAAGGCTGGGTTGGATGAACAGCAATACAGCGAATGTAGTCTGAGTGTGCTTCAAACATATGAACTCTCTCCAGCGTATTGTAATTGAACACTCTAATCTGCATGTCATCCTAGAAACAGAAATTTTAAAACCATCACCTCTATTATCAAGTAAATTATACAAAAAACTATTAGAGGCTCAAGGAATGAAGTCTATGCTGCAAAACATTGCTGTAATTAACGAAACAAATTGGGAATCAAAATCCTGCAACTAATTTACATAATCATTGACCAACTCAGAAAATGGGAATAGAGATTCATATTAATTACTTACCGCTCCTGTCACAACCCAATTCTTCCTTGCAACAAACTTTGCAGCTCGAACAGGAAGATCACATACTTCAAATGTCTTCACCAGTGTCTAAAATGTAACAAGAATACACAAATTGAGATATACAAAAATAACTACAAAATCTACTCTGCTATATTTCAAACATCCAATTTTTTAGATCACTTCTCATTTTAATATATTCTCAGGCTTAAAATATGAAAGCTTAACATTTAAATTTTTTAACAAGACCAATTGTCTTTTAGTAGATTCAAAATTAAAACACTTTTTAAAAACAAGAGAAAGCAAATGTCCACAAGATGATATTCCAGATCCTCTGTGATCCAGCCCTTCCCCTCCCTTTTCCAGCCTCACCTTTGGCTATTCCTAGCCTCATCTCTCCTCCTGTTCCCTCTGCCTTGAAAACCCACCTATGGAAACTTGTACTTCCCTTTCATAATGTAGCACCTCATAATTATGTTTAGTGCCAATCTTTCCCGCTAAGCTCTCCGAAGGCAGTAATATTTTTCACACTGTATATGCAGAAGCTAGAACAGTGGCTGGCACACAATTCGTATTTAGTAAGTATTTGTTGAATGAATTAGCTCTTAGTTTTTCTTTTTTTCTTTTTTCTTTTTTGAGACAGTCTTACTCTGTCACCCAGGCTAAAGTGCAGTACAGTGCCACAATCTCAGCTCACTGCAACCTCTGCCTCTTGGGTTCCAGTGATTCTTATGCTTCAGTCACCCAGGTAGCTGGATTACAGGTGTGCGCCACCATGCCCAGCGAATTTTTGTATTTTTAGTACAGATGGGGTTTCACCATGTTGGCGAGGGTGGTCTCAAACTCCTGGCCTCAAGTGATTTACCTGTCTCAGCCTCCCAAGCACTGGGATTACAGGCATGAGCCACTGCACCTGGTCAGTCTTTTTGAAATTGAAACCCATAGAAGTGACTCATGAACAAGGTATAATTCTTTTGCATGCTTTAGCAATATGATTCCATATAAATGTTATTTCTTTTTAGTAAAATATGAAAACACAGTGATTTATATGTTCCTCCGAGCTGTTCAGAATGGGCTTATACATATAGCATGAAGGCAAAAAACTAGGAGACCCTCCTAAAAAAAAGGAGAGATAACGGTACCTCTTTGTCCTCCTTCTTTGATGCCTGTTCTTAAAATTCTGAAAGTCAAACTATCATTTGCCAGTCCTTTTTTGTATCAGAGGGCAAAAATGAAATAACTAAGAAACACAATAGAATCTTACTGACTCATTAACCTTGTGCACTAAAAAAGTAATAGGAACTGGTTCATAAGAACTGTTGAGCCTACTCTGGCTTTTCAAGACAGAGTTCAAAGATTCTTTAGACAAAGGCTGAATGAAGAGGGACTTCAGCTCCAACATGTAGAATCACTACCAGCTGACTATGATACAGATACTGAGAGTAGACAGAACATGCAATCTATAACACAGCAGAAAAAGCCACAAAAGCTCATGAGGAGCCAACAAACCCAGGGATCTGCTGAACAGTAAAAATAAAGCAGATGCAGAACAAACAGCCAAGGTTCAAGACCATGTTAGGGGATACGACCGATGCAAATGAAGAGTAAGAAAGGCTACATATGCAATACAGACACAGGCTCAATGTAGATTAGGAAAGTATGACTAATGACTAATACTTATATGGTATTTTATAGGTTTGATTTACAATTTTATCTAATTTTATTTGATCTTTTTGACAATCCTGTGATGTAGGGAAGGCAATAATTTCATCCTCACTTTAGATTAATAAACAGAGGTTCAGCATGGTTAAAAGGCTGGGCTATATTATTTAATCAGCAAGTTGGCTTCAAATCCTAAAATACTATGTTTTTTAAACCACTGCATGTACCAACTCAAAGAGTATATAATATCTCCTTATTTGAAATTCAAACACATCTGAATTTACTTCCAAAAACCTTTCCGGCTCTCTCAAGAATTTACTCTCAATATAGGAGTGGTAAATAACTCCTGTTGGTGCTATAAATACAGGGAAAAAAACAGGGAGAACCAAAGACAGATCAATCATTGAACAAAGACTTACTGAGTATCTACTATGAGCCTGACAGTATGTCAGGTAGTGCCCCATGCACTGGACCAACAGTGGGAAACAAGATGAGGGTAATCCTTGTCCTCACAGAACCTCCATTCTTGGAGAAAAGAAGGAAATTAAACGTGAAATTACCAATGAGATGAATTACGAAAGGGTATAACAGATGGTCCTGTTACATGGCACAGAAAGGTACAGATAGAAGAGAAAGATGGGGAGGAAGGCAGCAAATCACACTGCCATGTGTGTACCTATGCAACAATCTTGCATGTTCTTCACATGTACCCCAAAACCTAAAATGCAATTAAAAAAAAAAGAAGAGAAAAAGGAGGCAAAGTGGAAATGCAGATAAAGCAGAGATATATTACAATGAAGCCTAGAGAAAGATAAGAAAAGTATGCCTGGGCTTTAGAGCATAGGACAGTCAAGTGATAGAGCTGAGAGACAGGTAAATGTAGCCGATAAGAGAGAATCCCTAGGAATAATCAAGGAGAGAGGACACCAACATATCTGTTAAACATAAAATCAGAAATATTTTAAACATCTAAAGAACTAAACCAAAAGGGGGAAAAAACGGTTATTTGCATCAAAGCAAAAAGAATTCACAAGATCTGAAATTGCCAAGAACAGAAATTCTGAACTAGTGATAAGTGAAATGCATATTATTCATTCATAGAACAAATAACTATTGAGCACTTATTATGTGCCAGGTAATGTTACAGGCTCTGGGATACAGCAGAAAACAAAATGTTAATTTGTATAAAACGTCACTGATGGACTATGATATGGTTTGGATTTGTTTCCCTACCCGAATCTCATGTCAAATTAGAGGAAGGCCCTGGTGGGAGATGATTGGATCATGGGGGTGGATTTCCCCCTTGCTGTTCTCGTGATAGTGACTCCTCATGAGACCTGATGGTTTAAAAGTGTGTGGCACTTCCCACTTCGCTCTCTCTCCCTGCCGCCATGTGAAGAAGGTGCTTGCTTCCCCTTCCCCTGTTGCCAAGATTGTAAGTTTCCTAAGGTCTCCCAGTTGTGCTTCCTGTTAAGCCTGTGGAACTGTGAGTCAATTAAACTCTTTCCTTCATAAATTACCCAGTCTTAGGTAGTTCTTTATAGCAGTGTGAGAACAGTTTTATAAACCCCAGGTCTCCTACAGGGTATGAGTTTAGTGTACAGACATTTTTGTTTCATTACAGTGAGTATAAAAGTGTAAAGGTGTTTTTAGGTTTACTTCTGGCTTTGGTTCCTTGATCCTATTTTGCCATTTTAAATTCCTCAAATGTCAATTTTACCTGGATTTCAGGAACTTAACTTTAGACACAAATGTATGGTATAGTGCTAACTATATGCTTTGTACTCTTAAATACAGTCTAGGAAGACTGGAAAATATGAGATAAACTAATTTGAAGGATATGTTATTTACTCAGGTGAAAGAGAATGAGTCAAGCACCTAGGCAGACAATCTGTAAGATGTGTGTATAATCAAAAGCTGACTATAAATATTTCCCTGATATAATCTACATTGCTGAAGAAGTATCTGCATATCATTACACTGAACATTTAAGGGAAAAAATAAATTTTAAAATATCATTCTTAAGACATAATATTCACTGAATGGAAAATTAACAATAAAATACTTTAACAAGTGATCCTATAATAGCATCAGTTTTCTCAATTTCAAAAAGAGCTAATACTACCTAAGTCAGAGTTGTTATATTTAAATATTGTATATAACATACCCAGGACGGTTTCTCCTGTAAACTATCCCTTCATACATGTTAGTTCCTTCATATTTAAAATACTGTGTACCAATTTGAGAAAGCAGTTTGCATATAGCTTCTGGATTCTGTTATTTCTTCTCTTTCATTATAAAAACGGTATAACATAGTATTTCTAATAAAGTCTTGAAAAATTCCTACCTGTGTTTCATGATTCCAAACACACACACTGCCATTGTAAAGACTTGCCAACATCCATGGCTCTGTAGGATGCAAATCCACACTCTTAACTCGATCAGATCTAGCAGTTAGCTTTCTTTTGATATCAAGTCGCAGAGGCTAAAAAGAAACATTAAAAGCAGTGCATTAACAGGCCTATAAAACAATCCGTTACTTCTTTGCTAAGTTGTTGACACAGTTTCAAGTCTAAGCACTTATTTCTTCACTCACACATACAAAAAATCAGAATATTTAACATTTTAAGATTTATAGCAGCAGTCTTCAAACTTTTTGCTCTAAGGATTCCTTTAGTCTTTAAAAATTTTGAGGACCCCAAAGAGCTTTTGTTCATGTGAGTTTTATCTGTTGATATGTTACCATGTTAAAAATTAAACCTGAGACAACTTTATTTATGTATAATTCATTTTCAACTAACAAAAATAGATCTAGTAAATGTTAACTAAAATAACATGTTTTAATGAAAAATAACTGTTTTCAAAAAAGATTAAGTGGCTGTATTTTACATTTTTGCGAAACTCTTCACAATCTGACTTAACAGAAGAGAGTTTCTCATATCTGCTTCTGCCTTCAATATGTTGTGATATGTTGTTCTGGTTAATGTATACAAAATAATGCCTAGTCTCACAGATACCTAGTTGAAAAGTGAGGAGCATCTTAATAGGTTTTTCAAGTAATAAGATGTTATTCTTCAAAATTCGAGAACTAGTAGTTTCTTAAAGGTTACTTGCAAGGTAAAATCTGAAACCGTATCAATAAGCTGTTTATACTTTGTTACATTAAAATCCATGGGTTAGTCCATACTTTGAATGGATCTTTCTCTCATGCATGTTTTTGTAACATTAAGCATGTCATTTGGAAAATGCCAGTTCACTGAATTATGCACATCTTCTAGATACTGACATCATTATACTTTATTAAAAAATTACATTCACTAATTTCACCACCTACTTCAACTGATAAGCCTTTAACCATTGGAAATCCATCAAGTTCAGAGTTTTCCAAAGTTCTAATTTTCACTTGAAAGCTCTAATTTTATCACTGGCAACAATACAGGGACCAGCCAACCTCTTTCAGGTTTTTAAAAAATGTCTACAAAATATTCAAGTCTGAATAAGCAGAGTTTCTCAGTCATTGTTTCAAGTAAAGCTTACGACTTAAAACAGTACAAGTGCTTTTCTTTGAAACAACCACCATACTTCACTATGCAGAACTGATTTATGCATACTTTCCATTTCACCAAACAGAATTTAAAAGATGCATACTTAAGTGTGAAGAGGTAATAAAATTTTTACTGTTTCGTCAATGACATTCTTAAGTGAAACTGGCTTTTTAAAAAATTGTGTAACAATGAAGAATATACTGTCAGTACAATTTGGTGTCACTTCACTAGCAGTTTTACCTTCCATTACTTTTATACCATCAGTGCAAATATGAGCATTTTGAAAGGTGTCAATAGAGTCTCACTGTTAAGAAAATAGTTTTAAAACTGTGGACCTCCTAAAAGAGTATTAGGGACTCTTAAGAAATCCCAGACCACATTTCGAGAAGCTCTGGTTCATAGAATTATCTAGGAAATAAATTTTAAATATTCACAAATCACAATTTCGTGCCCCCGGTCAATAGTGTCATATTAGAAAATATTCTGAAGAAGTGTTATTCACGAAGTCTTAGTAACCCTAAAGCATAATATTAAATTCAGTTCTTTGGAGAAAAGTAGATTTATCTTGGGAAAATATTAGTAAATGCTAGGTAATGTAATATGTGATCAATAAAGGTTATATCCCTGTGCATGACGGTCTCTGGTGTCAAATGGGAATGTGGGAAATATTTTAATGGATTTAAATTACAGAAACTTAATGAAAATTGGAACAATTTAAATCAAAAACATTCTCTCAAGTCAGAAAATACTAATAGTTTATAATAGCCTTTTTCCAGCAAAATTCTTCCTTTGAACTACAGAAAAGACAATAATTTGAATAACTGTTTTCTCCATTCCCCAAAAAAATGCCATTGTAGGAGAAAAGTTAATTCATTATATACAGTGATATCTTAGAGCAATGGGCTTAATTCTCTCTAGGAGGCATGCTGAGAAAAGACTGATTTAAAATACACTTCCCCTTCAACAGGTCTTAAACACAACCTAAAAGCTCACTTGGCAAGTTGAGTTACTGTCAAATCTTTATTGCTGTGGTATTCTATGATGATCATAAGTGGGACAGAAATTTAAGATTACTTTTGAATATAAAAGAAGATCTAGCAGAGATAATTTCCAAAGACAAAACACCTCAATGCTTTTACGCACCTTTTTGGGGGGATCGCTATCAAATTTGGGTGACTGACTACTTCAAAGTCTTGTTCTATCCACACCTCCTTCACTTTCAGCAACAACCTTTACCTCTTACTTTAAAAGATCAGAGTTCTCTGGCTCTTCTCTTCAATTTCTTCAAAAATGTTTTCCACTGTCCTCAATCCCTTCCTCTCTATCTCCAATTTTCTTTTTCTTTTCTTTTTTTTTGAGACAGCGTCTTACTCTGTCGCCCAGGCTGGAGTGCAGTGATGTGATCTCGGCTTACTGCAACCTCTGCCTCCCAGGTCCAAGCGATTCTCCTACCTCAGCCTCCTGAGTAGCTGGGGTAACTACAGACACCCGCCACCACACCTGGCTAGTTTTTACATTTTTAGTAGAGACAGGGTTTCACCATATTGGTCAGGCTGGTCTCAAACTCCCAACCCCAATTTTCTACTTTCAAATCATCATCTTCATATACCTTGCTAGTTCAGAAAAGCAAGGCTTTCTACTTTATCCATTTCTGAATTCTGCCCCATAAATTACTATCACAAATTTTAACTTCTTTTTAAATCTCTTTGGAGTCAATAGGTATGAAGTATCTATTATGTACCAGGCAGGAACCATGGTGAGGGTTTACATATAAGTCAGCATATCTCACAATCTTCCTCCAGTAAAAAGGAAATTGGACACTTATAAATTGTGAACATTTTACTTTAAAACATTTTAAATTATTGATTATTGAGTAAAAGTGATGCTACATAAGTTGAGCCAGAGAACTCTGAGCAAGTCCTGTAAACCTCTAATACTCCCAAAGAACAAATCTCAGTTTAAAAAACAGGCAGTTGGGTGTGGTAGCTCACACCTGTAATCCCAGCACATCGGGAAGCTGAAGCAGGCAGATCACCTGAGGTCAGGAGTTCAAGATCAGCCTGGCCAACATGGTGAAACCTTGTCTTTACTATAAATGGAAAAAAAAAAAAAAAAAAAACTTAGCTGGACGCGGTAGCACATGCCTGTAGTCCCAGCTACTCAGGAAGCTGAGGCTGGAGAATAGGTTGAACCTGGGAGGCAGAGGTTGCAGTGACCTGAGATGGTGCCACTACACTCCACCCTGGACAACAGAGCGAGACTCCGTCTCAAAAAAAAAAAAAATGTGATAATATTTCTCTTAACAGTTAAGTGATTATTTTGAATAAGAAAATGTACTAGACACTTTGGGACAAAGATGACTAGGATGCTCACACTGTATCCTCAACTCTAAATGTCTCCCTCCATCTTCCAAAAGCTGGATGCATTTAGGAGTCAGGTTAAATGCCACTGCCACCGGTAAGACCTTTCTAATTACCCTAGCCTGAAGCATTCTTTCCTAGGGAATCCTACAGGATTTCATTTTAATTGTTCATGGTAAACTTGTGTACACATATTTTCTTGCTTTCTAGAGTAGATGCTCCTTAAAGGCAGGGTCATTGCTTATACATATCTTTATCTCCAGATCACCTGACATATTTGAGTATGGGGGTTTAAGTCATGTTGGATTTAAATTTCAGTTCCACCACTCATTTCAGATGTACAATATTGGGTAAATTATTACCTCTCAAGTTTGACTTAGGTAAAATAGAGATATTATTATTATCTACCTCTTAGTGGTGTAAGAATTAAATTCAGAGTTAACTAGTAACAGCAGTGCCTGACTTACAGTAACCACCTCATAAACGTATAACTCTCACAGCTGCTGTGAGAATTAGGCAGCCATGTTTAGCAAAGTGCATGGCACAGAGTAAATATTCTATGGTAAATACGCAAATAAGTAAATTCACGTTTTGTATTTTCCACAAAGGATTTAAAATATATTAAAGAATGAAGGCAATATTTCCTTATATAAATACATTGGTAAATGTAAAGACGGCAAAAGAAAATGAAATTAGGCAAATCCAAGGGCCTTTTCCAAAAACGTCCATTACTGCAACCCAAGCAGACCCAAACTAGAGCAAGTAGTTAGTAATATGAAGTGCTCTACTTAAGAGGCTTGAGGACTTGTTCAGGGACTGTAACCTGGGGGTCCAATAAAGTTCATGGATGGTGCTAGCTTCAGCAGCACATATACTAAAATTGGAAGGATACGGAGATTAGCGTGGCCTCTGGGCAGGACGACACACAAATCTCTAAAGCGTTCCATACCTTTTATAAAAAAAAAAAAAAAAAAAAGAAAAAGAAAAAGAAGTCCATGGGGGGAGTGTGTGTGTGGGGTGAAGAATGCACTGCATTTTATACAAAAATGTTTGTTTCACTGTGCATTTTTTATGGGAGTATTCGTAACTTTTTACTGTTTCCAGTTCCAACTTTGCCACAGCTAGCTTTACAGAAACTTAAAAAGATTTTTTAACTGAAGAGGAGCGACTTAATCCTTAGCGTCTTCAAGCTCCAAAATGTTTGATTCTGTGCTTCATAGCAAGTTTTTCTTAAAGGCAGAAAAACGTTTAAATGTAAAATTCTTTCTTTTTGAGATGGAGTCTCGCCCTGTTGCCCAGGCTGGAGTGCAGTGGTGCTATCTCGCCTCACTGCAACCTCGGCCTCCCAGGTTCAAGCGATTCTCCTGCCTTAGCCGCCTGAGAGCAGCTGGGACTACAGGTGCGTCCCACCACGGCCGGCTAATTTTTTTGGTATTTTTAACAGAGACGGAAGATATTCTACACTATTGTTTTCTTTCCTTATTATTATAACACTCTCGTGCAAACTATTCCAGGGCGTTTTTTAGGGTTATGGTGATAATAACAAAGCGCTCTTACTATTCTGACCAGCCACTGTATTTGCAAATGCATAAAAGCATGCCAGCCAGTGTTATACACAGCACCCACTTCCTCCCGACGCTTCTCCCCCTCGAAACCTAAGAGCTGAGACACCAAAGCATTTGAAATTCCATTTCTGACCCCATATACATTTTTTTGGCTTCTCTGCTGAAGTTTATAGTTTGTAGTCAGCACACATCATTCCCGGAATAAGCCCAACAGGAGTGGAGATTAACTGCCACCGTTTTAAAGGCAAATTTAAGTAGTTTTACCAAAGCCTCCTACCGAGTTCAACATTTTCGGCCTCCGTGCTTCCCTACACCACCGACCCCGCTGCAGACTGCAGGAGCTCCAGCAAGCTCCACAAGCGCCAGGGGAGACAACCCCTAACTAGCAGGCACTGCCTCCCCAGATCATACCGGCTCCCTGGGCCCCACCGCCTTCTCCCTTCCTGGAATCAAACTGGCCTAAGACCCTGCAAGACCGGAGGCGGCGGCCGCAGCGGGAGCCCAGACCACTGCTTACCGCGGCCCTCAGTCCAGAAGCCCCAGGAATCGGCCGTAGCCTACCCCGTTCCCTTCTAAGGGGAATGGACCTACCATGGCTGTGTTGGTCCGAGCCTGGGCACCCTCTTTTGTTACCGGCTACCCAAGCCTGAGAGAAACCCAGCGGCCCGCTGACCGTCAGACTGACTGACGTGGAACTTCCGGGAGCCGATTCTCGCGAGAGTCAGAGGCCAGGGCCGGAGCGCCTGCGCAAATCGCGCGCAGGACCGTCGTTTCCAAAGCCCCGCCCCAGTTTCCTAGGCAACTTGGCCACTCAGACCATGGGGAGTGGACCTGGCACCGCCGGGAAGGCGGGGTGTGGCCTAGACCACTGTTGGAAGGGTACTGGGGCTGCTGAACTCGGACTCCAACCAGAAGATAGAGATTGAAACGATGAGGAAAACGAAGTGCCTAATCCCCTCTGGACACTAACTGCAGGGCAAGCTCCCCAGTGCTGGAGTTGTCTCGGAAGCCGAGAAGCGCTGTGGGGCTTCCTCGGACTCTGGCCCTGAGGGCGAGGAACGGCGAGAGAAGGCGAAACGACACTCCAGTGTATTCTGGAGGCCTGGTGCGAGGCCCAGGGAGTTCTAATTAAGGGCACTGATTAAGGCTGAAAGGAGGCGCGCCGGGAGCTTCCAATTCTGGAGCTCCTCGGGAGACGACAACTACCCAACCGTGTGTGTGTGTGCGCGCTCCCCCGGGAGACGACAACTGTATGCGTGTGTGTGTGTGTGTGTGTGTGTTGTGTCTTTTGTTGAGCATTGGCTGTGTTATTCATTCAACAAATATTTATCAATCTTCAGCAGTGTGCTAGACATACTTTCCTCTCAAATGTTCACATCAAACCTGAATTATCTCCATTTAATGATAAGGAAACTAGGGCTCAAAGAAGATGTGTCCTAGTCAAGACTGCAGAGTAAGTGGTAGATAAAACCTCAAAGTTGGGCCAGGTGCGGTGATTCACGCCTGTAATCCCAGCACTTGGGGAGGCCGAGGCGGGTGGATCACCTGAGGTCAGGAGTTCGAGACCAGCCTGGCCAACATGATGAAACCCTGTCTCTACTAAAAATACAAAATTAGCTGGGCCTGGTGGCGGGCATCTGTAATCCCAGCTGCTCCGGAGGCTGAGGCAGGAGAATGGCTTAGAACCCAGGAGGCACAGGTTGCAGTGAGCCAAGATCATCTGCACACCAGCCAGGGCAACACAGCAAGACTCTTGTCTCAAAACAAAAAACCTCAACGTTTGTGCTCCTTTTACTACATGAAAATAACTCTTCATTAATGTGACTGAACTCTACAGTAAGAACCTGTGCTATAGGGGTTGCACAATAAAGTTTGAGAACATTTGCCTACTGCACTTCACGTCCCCTCCCGTTCCTTTTTTTTTTTTTTTTAAGAAAACACGTGGGCCAAATAAAATTTGCCCTCTGGTTACACGTGCAAACGTGTATCTTTAACTTGGAGAAATCTTGAAGTCTTTTTAGACCTCCAGATTTTCAGAAAGGCAAAAAGAAAAATATATGTGTGTGTGTAGGTAATGCTAATCAGAGGGAGATGATTTTGCATGAAATTGTTTGGCTTTAGTAGAAGCCCTGAGCTAATGTGACTGTCTTCATGGGCCTCAGTTTTTGTCATCTTAACAAAAAAAAAAAAAAAATTCAAGCTGCATATTTTCCAAAGATCCTTCCATTTTTTTTCTTTTTTTGTGTTTCTTTGGCATTCGATAGTGGAAAGAAGAGTCTGGAACTGGATTTTAGTGGCAGCAGTGTGTTCTTATGTAAATTGAGGCTAATAATTCTGATAATTGCATACTTTGCTTACTCTATGGAGTGACTGAGGATCCTGAGTTGAAAAAATTATATGAACTATAACTAATTTGCTTGAATAATGGAACTTTCAATATTTCTAATTCCTGAATACTCTTGCACTCAAGAGGGTATTTTTGGATTTGGCACAGTACTAAGTAATACAAAATAAAATGATGTGTCTCTATTGTCAAGGGGCTCAGCTGGGAATACTTAAATCTTTGTATACCACTGGACACCTAAGGGTCGACCTAGCTGGTGTTGTGGGCCTGAACCCCCAAGTGTCATGCTTACTTGGACTGTATTTTTTCCATTTTTTCCACTGCAGTTAGCCAAAATTAAGTCCTGCAATTGTAGACTGTAAATCCACTCTTTTAACCATTACATACTGAATCTGTACTATATACAAAGTACTATACTAGGTGCTGCCTTATGATATTACTCATAAAATTTGGTGTTGGATTTTGGTTGAAATAAATTTTAAAGAAAATTCTCAAATAGGGACTAATACATAAACATTAAATATACGTGTGTATTTCACTACATGTTCAACTGTGGGTTTAAAATAAAATCTTTTGTTTACTCGTTGGTTTAGAGGTGACTGGAGGGTTAGGAAAAATAGCCCTTGGGAAGAAAAGAAATACAGACAAGCTTAGCAAATTGGTAAAGAGTTTCCCGAGAGGTTGACTGCAATTGACTAACAGATCTAAAAGTCTTACCTGGGCAATTTCTAGGATAGATGTTTCAGCCCTGCCTTTTTGCAGGTGCTGGGAGAATTCCAAGTGGGAATTCAGGCTGCAGTGCCTCTGTAAGTACCCTATATACACCTTTCCCCTCCCCCCACCCTACTTCTACATCTTCATAAGAAGTTGAGGAAATGAAAATAATTCCTTGAGAAAGAGTCAGGGTTTTTATCATTTTATTTGTAATTATTTATTTATTTTGAGATGGAGCCTCATGCTGTCACCCAGGCTGAAGTGCAGTGGTGCCATCTTGGCTCATTGCAACCTCAACCTCCCGGGTTCAAGCCATTCTCCTGCCTCAGCCTCCCACCACGCCCAGCTAATTTTTGTATTTTTAGTAGAGATGGGGTTTCGTGATGTTGGCCAGGCTGGTCTCGAACTCCTGACCTCAGGTGATCTGCCTGCCTCGGCCTCCCAAAGTGCTGGGATTACAGGCATGAGCCACTGCACCCAGCCCTGTTTATTATTTTAAAATATAGACGTGTCATCACTTAGCCAAGTGGTAAGTACTAGCGTGAATAAGAACCTAGTTTCTCCCTTCAAAGGGATTACATTCTATAAGCAGGAAAGGTTATTTATGCACAAATAATTGAATATCAGGCAGAATATGAGTTCCCTAATGAGAGAAGTATCAATAAAATACTCTGAAGATAAAATATGCAGCTGGGGGAGATAAGTTACATGAAGGAGGTAGAATCTGAGGTGGACTTAGAGGTGAAGAGTATGTGGTATGTTTGAGAACCAAAAAAGGTCCAATTTGTTTGGAGAATGGTATTCATTTAGAAGAACAGTGAGGGAGAGGTTGAAGAGGAAGATTTGGGCTAGAACCTGAAGATTTTTAAATTGGGAGGAATTGGGCTTTGGTTCAAGCAGTTGGGACTCACTAGGCCAGAAAAGAAATCTGTTTATATCTGTACTTCAGAAGATTCATCTTTTGTTGATGTGTATGATACGTTGAAAGAAGTTGAAACAGAGGGACTATACAAGTTTGGTGGAAGTGAGTATGGAAACAACAGCAATAATGAAAACCTTTTATTAAATGCCCACTATGTACCTATCTGCCATTGGAATACTTACTTTGCAATTCATAAAATAATTCTAAAAGATAGGGATTATTTTCTCCAATTTATAGATGAAAAGCTGAGGCCTAAATTGGTTAAGTAGTCTACCTCATGCCACATTGCTCATGAATGGCAGACCTGAGATGTGAACCTAAGTCATATTTAATGATATTAACACCCTTTTTACTGGATTGTAATTTCTCCTTTTTTTCCTGAGAAGCTAGAATCAACTGGATACAAAAATGAGTTTGCTGAATTGAGTGAGTAGGAGGCATCCTATTGCTGATGTTTTTGATCTAATGAACCCAGAAGAATATCTTTAATCAGAGGAAGATGTGGAGCCAGTGAATGACAGTGGAGCCAATGAAGGAACAATCAGAAACAGAGATCAAGAAAGAAGAGAGAGTGAAAGAAAAAGTGGAGTCAGTGAAGGAACAATCAGAATAAGAGACCCAGAATAACTGTCACAGAAGGAAAAGAAAGGGAAAATGTAACCGGGTGACTAGCATCTTGATAGCTTTAAAGAATTTAAGGAGGCTTAGTAGTTGCAAAAACTATTGCCAATGAATTAAATGATTATGAAGACACTAGTAGCTTTCAAAAAAGTTGAGTAATTCTAGGGGAAGCAAGTTTACAAAGGGTTTAGAAATTATTGGATGAAAAAAAAAGTGGAGGTCATCAGTATAAACTATTTTACCAAGAGATTATTGAAGAAAGGCAAATGTTGATGTGAGACATGTCTCACTGTAAGTGGGTTGACTGTTCCTGCATTTAGGGCATGCTTGATTTAATTATGATAGTGCTCCAAATGGATGCAGGCCACTAAATGGACCTTTGCAGTGTGAGTAGGAATTAACCAAGTTAATGTCAAATCTAGAGCATTTGACCTTTCCAGAGAGCTAAGAATAGTTTAGCATGCCTGGGCCAAAGAGTAAGAAGAGGGAGAGTTGAGAAATGGTATAGAAAGATAAATGAGGTTCAGATTCTGAAGGTCTATGATAGCCAGTTAAAGGAGTCTGGACTTTAAACTGCAGGCTCTTGGGAACGATTGAAGAATGTTAAGTAGGGTAATCTTCATGCTCCATTACTGATTCATCATCGCATGTCAGTTACTTTTCCTATTAGAGGAAATGTTAAGATTATCAGCTGAATTTTTGTATGAAGTGAATGAAAGAGAAAGTTTTGATCACTTAGTCAGATAGCAGCCATCAGCAGACTAAATTGAGTTGGAGAATCACTGAACTGTCTTCCAAGAAAAATGGAGTTTGTGGTTGCCTAACACTTAAAAGGCTAATGTTGGACTGATTACAATAGCATTGACCAACCACAATGTGCTGTACACTTCATATGACTACCTTCTAAACATTTAACATTTGTTAAATTTACTCCATGGGAGTTTGATGTAGGATTCTAGATGCAGAAGATGTTCACTTTTGTTTACTTAAAAGTGTAAAAATCCAGATTATTTGTAATGTGTTTGACTTGTGTGTAATTTTACCTTAAAAATTACATTAATCTTATGTTTCTCTAATGAACATTTTTAGAGGAGTCAGAGTTTAAGGTGAGTTTTGAATAAAACAAAGAAGGTGATTTCATAGATGGGAATTGCTAGACATTGTAAATATGGCAGTAGAGTTTGGGGAGTTTGTTAGTGACCTCCACAGTGCTCCACCTGCGGATTCGTTCTGTACCCGACTCTTCACTCATGCGGTATAGACCCCATGATAAGTCATGACCAGTGGGCTCTGGGTACTTCTCTGCACCAGGGTTGTCAGATGAAGTGAATCTCTGGGTTTTAGTTTCGTTACCTACAAAGTAATGGACAGCATCCTGTTGCTGATGTCCATTGAAGAGCTCCAAAGTCTCTTCCTGTTCTAAACTTTTTTATACTTTTGAGTCTGTGATTTTGTGTTCTTGTCAAATGAAGTGGATGAGAGGAGTGGCTGCAGGATTTTTTTTTTTTTTTTTTTTTTTTTTTTTTTTTTTGAGACGGAGTCTTGCTCTGTCACCAGGCTGGAGTGCAGTGGCACAATTTCGGCTCTCTGCAACCTCTGCCTCCTGGGTTCAAGCAATTCTTCCGCCTCAGCCTCCCAAGTAGCTAGGACCACAGGCGTGTGCCACCACGCCCGGCTAATTTTTTTGTATTTTTAGTAGAGACGGGGTTTCACCATGTTGGCCAGGATGGCCTCGACCTCTTGACCTCATGATCCGCCCACCTCCGCCTCCCAAAGTGCTGAGATTACAGGCGTGAGCCACCGTGCCCAGCCAGGATGTTTTAATGGACATTTGTCTTTACTAAATTCATGTGCCAGTGTAGTAGCTTTTCCCACTTATTTCATAGCATGCATTGTTCTTTTTTCTCTGGAAGCCACCTTCCATCGGCAAATTTTTGTTGAGATTTCATTATGCTTAGAACAATGCTCTATAAACCTGGGGCTCCTGGGGCTCAGGACAAGGAGCCTGGTATGCATGAGGGGACAAGAAATTGAGGCCCAAGTGTGCCTGGTATGTAGAAGTTCCCGGTGAACATTCTCTCAACTAGTGTTTAGCTTTCTTTCTAGAAAAAAGATTTCACAAAGTTTTATATAAGCAAGTTGATAGGTTTAGAGTAATTATGTTTCCTTAAAAATTATGTCCTTGCAAGTGACAGTGCTGCATATAAATAAATGAATAATAATGATGAATAGCCTATCTGGCATATAGCAGTTACCTTTAAATTTTAAAAAAATTAATTTTAAAAAGGAAATATCTGGAGTGACAAGGCACTGCATAGTGCAATTTTCATCAAATTGCTTTATTCCTCTTTCTTCTACAGAATTTGTCAGTTCAGGTTGATCTAAGGGCATTACTGAATTTGAATTCAAATATAGTTCAAGTCCCAAGGTTTGAAAATGAAGTCACTGGGCTCTGAACTCATGATATGCTTTTGTATCTGAAGATGATAATCTGAAACATACTGAGCAGCACTACGACAGGACTTTTCATTTGATTTCAAAGCAACTTCACATTGATAGTGTTTCATATCTTCACTAAAATCCAAATAAAGCTATTGTCTCTAGGAAGAAGAAATTGTTCCTTTAGCTAAATATAGCCATTCTTTGGTGCATCTGACACTGACAATGAATATAGACACAACTTTATCCTAAAAGCGTTTATTTATGAAGTGTAAGATTCACTTTATATACATACGTATTGATAGATGAACAAAGTCAGTATCTGAAAAAGGTAGAAGATTACAAGTGATTTTATTTGTATTTTATATTTTTCTATTGTAAATATATACTATGTAATAAATGAAGCTATTTTAAGCAAACATAAAGTGTACCAAAGGAGCTTGCCATTTTGAAGAAAGCTTATTTTAAATCTGACTATAGCAAAGAAATACCTCTTATTTTCTGTGTAAATCTAGATTCTCATTTTATAAAGCCCCCTAGGGTGCAACAAAATGATACAGTCATATTCAGGAATGAACAGTCCACCAAAAAAGAATACGCAATTTCTGTCTCAGTATTTCAAGGGAACTCAGAACTAGGTTCTGAGGAAAAAAAAATGGATTTTATGGTAAGGGGTATTCCTGGTAGAACTAGACAAGAAAGCAACATTATTGGAAGGTTTAAAGTTGAAAGGGGAATCGTAAGGCAGATGACCTGGGAGCAGAAGGATGAGAGCTGTTAAGGATCCTGGTGGAAGAGGGCTATAAGCAGCGCTCATATTCAGTTGTATGTACTAGCATTGCCAATATATGTATTAAAATATGGAAATACTTGTTGCTAAATAGCCTCTGCCTTGAATATCTGCATTATCCTAGCGGATCAGGTTCCTCCCCGGGGCTTCTCCACAATCCAGGCACTAAAGTGATTAATAATTTATATCACAGCGGGCCCCCAGGATTCTGATCCTATGCAGCAGCCAGCATCTGGACTTACATTAGGTGTCTTTTCTGATTGATGTGTGCTGGTACTTACCATTATTAAATATTTTGAATGTCAACCCTGCTGGTAAGGGATAAGGAACTGGTCCTTGATGGACCAAATGATGAGGAGTCAAGGAAAGGAGAAAGCAGGTATTTTCTACCAACAAGCTATATTCGCAGCAGGGAAAATTTTAAGGTAGGCCTGGGTGGTCTGTGTCAGCCACCTCCCACCTGTCAGTTACTCTCTCACCCCTTTCACCAACTTTGTGTGCCGTGGCAGGGCCTTGTTCTACAACTTTCTCAAACATGGATCTGATTAGCTTATGACCTTAACCATTACTCTTAAAATGCAATCAATGTGGATTTTTCAAGCCTCTCCCAGAGTGTCTGGAACTTTATAGGGGATCACAGACTAAGAACAGGGACAAAATGCGTTCTTGAGTGGCACTCTTTGTTGTTGTTGTGAATTCTAGGTTAGCGCTAATTTTCTTTGACCACATTAAACCTGTATCAGTCTACCCTTTTCCAACTTGCTGTTGGAAAGCAGTCTACTGTCAGTTGCTCCTTTGAAGGGAATTTTCTCTTTGACTGTTTTAAGATTTTCTCTGTCTTAGGTTCCTGCACTTTCATAACCAGTTATCTAAGCATGCGTTTCATTCTTTTCTGCATGGAATTGACTAAGTCTTAAATCTGTGAATTGGTGTCTCATCAGTTACGAAAATTCTCAAGCTCTACCCTATTCTCTTACCCACTGCTTCCTGGCATGCCAGTGTTAGAACTTTGTACTATATCCTCCTATATTCTCCACATCTACATGTGGTTTTTTTCTTTCCTCTTATTACTGCCTTGTATACATGATCTTCTGACCCCACACCCCACTCCCCCACAACCGGCCCTCCAGTTCATTATTGCTCTCTTATACAGGTATTGGCAATATGTTGCAAATCTAATTGTTGAGTTTTTAATTCAGTTACTATGTTTTTGTTTTTAGTTTGGTTTCTTTTCAAACATGATATGTGACTTTTTATAGTCACCTATAGTTAATTGCAAGGTTGTCATTTATTTCTATAAACATGGTAACTATAGTTGTTTTTTAACCTGGGTCTAATAGCTGAAGCCTTTGTGGATCTATTCCTTCTTTCTGTTGTTTTGCTGGTTCTTGTTCCCTTAGTTATCGGTTATCTTTGACTAGATCACTGGTAATTGTCCTCAAATTATTTGGGGGGGGGATACTCTGAAACCTAGTTTGGGTGTGTCCTCCTCTAGAGAGGTTTTATTTTGTTTTTACCAGGCACCTGGGGAGAACAGTTGAGATCTTCCCACAGCACATGCATGGCTTAAAGTCTCTGGCTCACCCAGGCTAAGAATTTGGTCTATGGCCACAGCTTCTCAAGGGCATTTTGTTCCTTTTTTTGCTTAGTACCAAGGCAGGTTTTCCTGCAGTCCTCTCAGGTTGAGGGGTAAGGGAGGCAAATTTAGGTCTGGTTTATCCTTAATTTGCAAGTGTATTAATTTGGGAAGAGTACCCAATAAGACTCTCCAGTTTCTGTGGGCCCCAAGTCTTGACTAGTATCCATCTGACCCCTAGTGACTACAGCAGTATTGACAGATGCCTCTAAGGGTTTTGATCATTCAATAGCCTTCTTACTATTTTGGTAGCAGGCTTTTATCCAAATGTTGACCTGGACGTTTTAAATTGTGCTTTCAACTATTTGATTATTTTAAGGTGGTGGCGTTTGTTTAAATATATGTTATGAGTGTTTTTTGTTGCTGTTTTCAGCAAGAATGTTGATCTGAATAACCTAGCCTGCTATTACCAGAAACCAGAAGCCTCTAAGGGAGTTTATAATTGAGTCTTGATAAAAGCATTTTAAAGATGAAAGACAATAATAGCAATGAGTTATTCTGATTTACAGTAGATGAAAGAGGTCAAGGCTTAATTGGAAAGGAGCTGCATAGTGGAACAGTAGCTACATTTTAAAAGGAAGTGAGACAGAGGCCTTCCCAGTGCCCCAGAAAATGGAACTCATCTTTGGGTGATGTGGCTGGATAAAATTTTGACATATTTGGCAAGAACTTTTCCTGTATTTCTTCATATTCTTATTTTCTCCCAGCATCTCGTGGCCTTGGTTCTGTAACAGCTTCTGTTCAATCACCTGTCTTAAGTTCTTCCTCCATTCTCTCTACCACTGCTCCCTCTCTCACCTGGATAAGAATATGTATGAATGCTTCATAGCAATCACTGGTATTCCCTGGTTAAAGCAGAATCTTCTGCCAAGGGGAGAAATGTACATATGCACATTTTTTTAATACAATTTCTGGGGATACTTGCTGCCTTAGGAGATTAAGGAAAATTTCATGGAGAAGGAGACACTTAAAAATAGGGCAGATTCAAATGAGATGAATAGACATCTCTCAATAGAAGACATAGATATAACCAACAGGTATATGAAAAAAATGCAAAGACAGAAAATCTTTAAAAATGCAAAAACTAAAAATACAACAAATGCAAAAATACAGAGAAAGGGAAACTCTATATGTTGTTGGTGGAAATGTACATTGTGAAAAATAGTATGGAAGTTGCTCTAAAAAACTAAAGATAGAGCTACCACATGATCCAGCAATCCCACTACTGGGTATATATTCAAAGGAAAGGAGATCAGTATGTTAAGGAGACATCTGCATTCCATGTTTATTGCAGCATTATTTATAATGGCCAAGATGTGGAATCAACCTAACTGTCCATCAACAGATGCACAGATAAAGAAAATGTGGTATATGTACACACAATGAAATAGTAATCATCCATAGAAAAGAACAAAATTGTAGCATTCATGGCAGCATGACTGAATTTGGAGGACATTATGTAAAGTGAAATAAGCCAGGCACAGAAAGACAGATACTAAATGTTCTCACTCATGTAGAAGCTAAAAATGTTAATCTAAAAAATGTAGAGAGGAGAATGGTGGTTACCAGAGACTAGGAAAGATGAAGTAGCGGGAGATAGCCAGAGACTGGTTAATGGACACAAAATTACAGCTAGATAGGAGAAATAAATTATAGTGTTCTATAGTACTATAAGGTGGTCATAATTAAAAATATTTATTGTATATTTTCAAATATCTAGAAGAGCAGATTTTGAATGCTCCCAACACAGAGAAATGATAAATGTTTGAGGTGATGGATATGTTAATTACTGTGATTTGATAATTACACATTGTATACATGTACTGAAATATCACACTGTACCTCATAAATACGTACACTTATTAAATGTTAATTAAAAATAATAAAAGTTTAAAAATGGGCCAGATTGCAGAAGGCAGAGATAATAATAGCAGTTGGCCATATTTCACAGAGTTTGGTGCTTTTCATTCAGCAACCCTGGAAGTATCCCCATTTTATTATTTTTTCTTTTTAATTTTTGTGGGTACATTGTAGGTCTATATATTATGAGATACATGAGATGTTTTGATATAGGTCTACAATATATAATAATCACATCATGAAGAATGGGGTGTTCATCCCCTCAAGCATTTATCCTTGTGTTACAAACACTCCAATTATATTCTTTTGTTATTTTCAAAGGTACAATTTTTTAAAACTTTTATCTTTGGTTCAGAAGTACATGTGAAGGGTCATTTTATAGGTAAATTCATGTCATGGGGGTTTATTGTATAGATTATTTCATCATCCAGATATTAATCCTAGTACCCAGTGGTTATTTTTTCTGCTCTTCTCCCCTCCTCCTACCCTCCACCCTCAACTAGACCTCAGTGTCTTTTGTTCCCCTCTTTGCATTCATGGGTTCTCATCATTTAGCTCTCACTTATAAGTGAGAACATGTGGTATTTGGTTTTCTGTTCCTGCATGAGTTTGCTAAAGATAATAGCCTCCAGCTACATCCATGTTCCCACAAAAGACATGATTTTGTTCTTTTTTATGGCTGCATAGTATTCCATGGTGTGTATGTACCACATTTTCTTGATCTAATCTGTCATTGATGGACATTTATGTTGTTTCTATGTCTTTGCTAATTGTTAGTAGTGCTGCAATAAACATTCACATGCATGTGTGTTTATGGTAGACTATATATACCTCTGGGTATATGCCCAGTAATGGGATTGCCATTATTTTATTCCTTTTATGGCTGAGTAGTATTCCATGGTGTATATATGCCACATTTTCTTTATCCACTCATTGGTCAATGGGCATTTAGGCTGGTTCCATATTTTTGCCATTGTGAATTGTGCTGCTATATACACATGTGCACAAGTGTCTTTTTAATATAGTGACTTCTTTTCCTTTGGGTAGATATACAGTAGTAGTGGGATTGCTGGATCAAATGGTAGTTCTACTTTTAATTCTTTAAGGAATCTTCATATTGTTTTTCATAGTGGTTGTACTAGTTTAAATTCCCACCAGCAGTGTAAAAGTGTCCCTTTCCACCACATCCCCTCCAACGTCTATTATTTTTTGATTTTTTAAATTATGGCCATTCTTGCAGGAGTAAGTTGGTATCTCATTGTGGTTTTAATTTGCATTTCCCTGATAATTAGGGATGTTGAGCATTTTTTCATATGTTTATTGGCCATTTGTATATCTTCTTTTGAGAATTGTCTATTCATGTTTTTTGCCCACTTTTTGATGGAATTATTGGTTTTTTGTTGTGCTGATTTATTTGAGTTCCTTGTAGCTTCTGGATATTAGAAATACCCTATATTTCTTTCTCTTGTCTGATTGCTCTGCCTAGGACTTCCACTACTATGTTGAATAGAAGTGGTGAAAGTGGGCATCCTTGTCTTGTTCTAGTTCTCAGTGGGCAGGTTTCAACTTTTCCATATTCAGTATAATGTTGGCTGTGGGTTTGTCATAGATGGCTTTTATTACCTTGAGGTATATCCCTTCTATGCCAATTTTGCTGAGGGTTTTATTCATAAGGGATGCTGGATTTTGTCAAATGCCTTTTCTGCATCTATTGAGATGATCATGTGATTTTTGTTTTTAATTGTTTATGTGATGTATTATATTTATTGACTTGTGTATGTTAAGCCATCCCCGCATCTCTGGTATGAAACCCACTTGATCATGGTATATTCTTTTTGATATGCTGTTGGATTTGGTTGGCTAGTATCTTGTTGAAGATTTTTGCATCTATGTTCATCAGGGATATTGGTCTGTAGTTTTCCTGTTATGTCCTTTCCTGGTTTTGGAATTAGGGTGATACTGGATTGATAGAATGATTTAGGGAGAATTCTATCTTTATCTTTTGGAATAGTTTCAGTAAGATTGGTATCAATTCTTCCTTAAATGTCTGAAAAAGTTTAGCTGTGAATCCATCTGGTCCTGGACTTTTTTTGTTGGCAACTTTTTTTTCATTACTGTTTCAGTTTGTTTAGGCTGTATATTTCCGGGAATTTATTCACCTCCTCTAGATTTTCTAGTTTGTGTGAGTAAAGGTGTTCATAGTAGACTTGAATAATTTTTGGATTTCTGTGGTATCAGTTGTAGTAGCTCCAATTTTATTTCTAATTGAGCTTGTTTGGATCCTTTCTCTTCTTTTTTTGGTTAATCTCACTAATGGTCTACCCATTTTGTTTATCTTTTCAGAGTCAGCTTTTTGTTTCATTTATCTTTTTTTTTTTTCTTTTTTGTCAATTTCATTTAGTCCTGCTCTGGTCTTGTTTATTTCATTTCTTCTGCTGCGTTTGGATTTGCTTTGTTCTTGTTTCTCTAGTTCTGTGAGGTGTGACCTTAGAGTGTCTGTCTGTGCGCTTTCAGACTTTTTGATGTAGATATTTACTGCTACAAACTTTCCTGTTAGCACTGTTTTTATTGTATTCCAGAGGTTTCAATAACTTATGTCACTATTTATCATTCAGCTCAAATAATTTTTAAATTTCCATCTTGATTTCATTGTTGACCCAAAGATTATTCAAGAGCAGGTTATTTAATTTCCATGTATTTATATCATTTTGAGGGTTCCTTTTGAAGTTAATTTCCAATTTTATTCCACTATGGTCTGAGAGGATACTTGATATAATTTTGATTTTCTTAAATTTATTGAGACTTGTTTCGTGACTTATCACATGGTATATCTTGGAGAATGTTCTACGTGTTGAGGAAAAGAATGTATATTCTGCAGTTGTTAGGTAGAATGTTCTACAAATATTTGTTAAGTCCCTTTGTTCTAGGGTATAGTTTAAGTCCATTGTTTCTTTGTTGATTTTCTGTCTTTTTCTTTTTTTTTTTTGAGACAGAGTCTCTCTCTGTTGCCAGGCGCCAGGCTGGAGTGCAGTGGTGCGATCTCGGCTCACTGCAACCTCCGCCTCCCAGGTTCAAGCAATTCTCCTGCCTCAGCCTCCCAAGTAGCTGGGACTACAGGCGCACACCACCACACCCAGGTAATTTTTGTATTTTTTAGTAGAGATGGGGTTTCACCATGTTGGCCAGGATGGTCTCGATCTCCCGACCTTGTGATCCACCTGCCTTGGCCTCCCAAAGTGCTGGGAGACTTTCTGTCTTGATGACCTGTCTAGTGCTGTCAGTGGAGTATTGAAGTCCTCCACTGTTACTGTGTTGCCATCTATCTCATTTCTTAGGTCTAGTAGTAAATGTTTTATAAATTTGGGAGCTTCAGTGTTAGGTGCATATATATTTGGGATTGTGATATTTTCCTATTGGACTAGTCCTTTTATCATTATATAATGTCCCTCTTTGTCTTTTTTATAACTGTTGTTGCTTTAAAGTCTCTTTTGTCTGATGTAAGATTAGTTACTCCTGCTTGCTTTCGGTTTCCATTTGTGTGGAATATCTTTTCCCACCCTTTTACCTTAAGTTTATGTGAGTCCTTATGAATTAGGTGAGTCTCTTGAAGCCAGCAGATACTTGGTTAGAGGATTTTTATCCATTCTGCCATTTCGCATCTTTTAAGTGAAGCATTTGGGCCACTTGCATTCAATATTAGTATTGAGATGTGAGGTACTATTCTATTCATCATGTTAGTTGTTGCCTTAATACCCTGTTTTTTTCCCTACTATTGTTTTATAGGCCCTGTGAGAGTTATACTTTAAGAAGGTTCTATGTTGGTGTATTTCAAGGTTTTATTTCAAGTTTTCAAACTCCTTTTAGCATTTCTTGTAGTGCTGACTTAGTAGTGATGAATTCTCTCAGACTTTTCCTGAAAAAGACTGTATCTTTTCTTCATTTATGATGCTTAGTTTTGATGGACTCAAAACTCTTTGCTAACAATTATTTTATCTCAGGAGGCTAAAAATGGAACCTCAGTTCCTTCTGGCTTGTAGGGTTCCTATTGACAAGTCTGCTGTTAATCTTATTGGTTTTCCTTTATAGGTTATCTGATGCTTTTGCCTCACAACTCTTAAAGATTCTTTCCTTCATCTCGACTTTAGATAACCTGATGACTATGTGCTTAGGTGATGATCTTTTTGTGATGAATTTCCCAGGTGTTCTTTCGGTTTCTTGTATTTGGATTTTTATATCTCTAGCAAGGCCAGGGAATTTTTCCTCAATTATTCCCTCCAATAAGTTTTCCAAACTTTTAGATTTCTCTTTCTCCTCAGGAATGCCAATCATTCTTAGGTTTGGCCGTTTAACATAATCGCAAATTTCTTGGAAACTTTGTTCATTAAAAAAAAATTCTTTCTGAATATTTGATTGGGTTAGTTCAAAAGCCTGGTCTTTGAGCTTTGAAGATCTTTCTTCTACTTGTTCTAGTCTACTGTTGACACTTTCCAGTGCATTTTGTATTTCTCCAAGTGTGTCTTTCATTTCCAGAAGTTGTGAATGTTTTTTCTTTATAATATCTATTTATCTGGAGAAGTTTTCATCCATATCCTGTATTTGTTAAAAATCTCTTTAAGTTAGTTTTCACTTTTCTCTACTATCTCCTTGGGTAGCTTAATAATCAACCTTCTGAATTCTTTATCTGACAATTCAGAGGTTTCTTGTTGGTTTGGATCCTATAAAAGCGTTCTATAACATTTTGTCATATTACCAGAATGACTTTTCTACTTCCTTCTCATGTGGGTAGACTATTTCAGTGGAGAGGTCTGAAATGCAAGGCCTGCTGTTCAGATTCTCTTGTTTCACAGAGTGATCCCTTGATGTAGTGCTTTTCCCCTTCCCCTAGGGATGGTCCTTCCTGAGAGCTGGACTGCAGTGATTGTTATTGCTCTTCTGGGTCTAGCCACCCAATAGGGTTACCAGGCTCTGGGCTGGTGCTGGGAGATGTCTGCAAAGAGTCCTGTGATGTGATTGATCTGTCTTCAGGTCTCCCAGCTATGGATACAAATACCTGCTTTGGTAGAGGTGGCAGAAAACCAAAGTGGACTCTGTGGTTGTAGATATGTTTAGTGTGTTGATTTTTTTTCGAATGCTGGTTTTGCTAGCAGTGAGGTTGTCATGTGGACATACTCAGGACCTCTCGTTAGCCAGGATATTGCAGGCAGTGGAATTAGGTGTTGTCTTCTCCTTCCTGGGGTCATGGTAATTCTGTCATGAGCTGCTGTAATGGCCTGAGTTGGTTGGCCTTCACCCAAGAGTGGTGCTTTCAAGAGAGTGCCAGCTGTGTTAGTAGTAGGGTTCCCTAAGCTTGCCCAAAGATGGACAGGGTAAGTATTTTGGTTTCTTAGGTGATAGGTGGGGCCGTAAAGTTCCCAAGAATTTCTATGTTTTGTGTTTGGCTACCAGAGTAGGTAGGGAAATACTATCATGTGGGGGGCCGAATTAGGTGGGTCTGGGCTCAGACTCTTCTTGGGTGGGGCTTGTTGTGTCCCCTGTAGGGGATGTGGTGGTGTTTCTCAGGCTAATGGGGTTATGGTCCAGAGGGACTCTTGGTCACTTCTGCTGTGTCATATAGTTTGCCAGGGAAGTGGGGGATGGCTGGTAACAAGAGCTCCCGTGCAGTTGGCAAGGCTGGTCTCGCTCCTATGGTGCCTTGCTCAGACCTTGCCCCAGGCTATGAGCTATCCCATAGAGAAAGAAAGCATAGTCTTTGGACTTTGCCCCTCCCCCATCTGCCCACCCTGTTGGCAACTCCTGTGCTCCTACACTTGTACCTGCAGCAGCTCCCACTCATCCCCCAGACTCCACTTGAGAAAATGTGTGCCCAGTTGAAATCACTACCAGTTTCAGTTGGGAGCTTCCTTTGCACTATGACCTCTCCTTAATACCACTGGCTGCCTTCCCCAAGGGCCCATGTGAGATACACTCAGGGATGGCTTCCCTGGGCTAAAGCTGGTGGGAGTGCCTTCAAGACACTTCCTGCTGTTACTTCTATTTTTATATTTTGTGCGACTCCCTAAATCAATTTCATCTCTAGGTAAGGTTAAATCCTTCTCCTGGGATCTGGATTTTCAGATTCCCCAGTGGGGATGTGTGTTTGGAGGCAGGTTTGCCCCCATCACACCTTGGGAACTCACAGTTTTTCGACTGTTTCATGGCATTTGCAGCGGTATGCCACTTCTTTCAAAGGATCTGTGAATTCTTTTGGTTTTCCTGGCATGTTTCTGCAGTGGTTCTTGGATCAAAAGATTACAGTGTGAGTCTCCACATACTGTTCAGTCTGTCTATGTGGGAGCTGCACATTAGCCCTGTTTCCTGTCTACCATATTCCCCCCAACTCCCAAATGCTAATAATTTTTGCATACTGATTTTGTAAACTGAAACTGCTGAAGTTATTGTTTCTTTTCTTCTACTAATTTTGGGTCTTGTTTGTTCTTGCTTTTCTAGTTTCGTAAGATGCATCATTAGATTGTTTATTTGATGTTTTTCCTCTTTTTTTGTATAGACACTTATAGCTATAAACTTCCATTTTAGGACTCCTTTTTCTGTATTTCATAGGTTTTGATATGTTGTGTTCCATTATCATTTGTTTCAATACATTTTTTAATTTCCTTAATTCCCTCATTAATCCAGTGGTTATTCAAGAGCATACTATTTAATTTCCATATATTTGTATAGTTTCATAAATTCCTCTAGCTATTGATTTCTAGGTTTATTCTATTGTGGTCAGAGAAGATGCTTGTTATATACATACTTTTTAATGTTTTAAGACTTGTTTTGTGACCAAACAGATGGTATATCCTTGGGAATAATCCATGTGCTAAGGAAAAGAGTGTGCATTCTGCAGCTGTTGGACATAATTTTCCGTAGATATCTATTAGATTCATTTGGTCTATAGTGGATATTAAGACTGATGTTTATTGATTTTCTGCGTGGAAGTCTGTCCAATGCTCAAAGTGGGATGTTCGAGTCTCCATATTATTATTGTATTGGGGCCTATCTCTCTCTTTAACTCTAACAGTATTTGCTTTATATAGCTGGATGCTTCACTGTGGGTACAGTGTATTTAAAATTGTTATATTCTCTTGCTGAATTGGCCTCTTTATCATAATATAGTGACCATCTTTGTCTCTTCTTACACTTTTTGTCTTGAAATCTATTTTGTGTAACATAAATATAGCTACTGCTCTATTTATGTCTACTCTTCTGTTCTTCTTTGGTTTTCATTAGAATGGCATCATTTTCCATCCCTTCATTTTCAGTCTATGTGTATATTTGTAGGTGAATTGTGTTTCTTGTAGGCAACAGATCAGTGGTTCTTGTTTTTCATCCATTCAGCCACTTTATGTCTTTTGATTGAAGAGAATAATCCATTTACATTTATTATTGATAAGTAAGGACTTACTCCTGCCATTTTGTAATTTGCTTTCCGGTTGTTTTGTGGTCTTTTTTTTCCTTCCTATCTTCCTTTAGTGATTTTTCTCTGGTAATTTAATTTACTTTCTTGCTTTTTATTTTTTGTGTATTTGGTGTATGTTTCTTGGTTTGAGGTTACAATGAGACTTGCAACTACTATCTTATTTTGAGCTGATAACAACTTAACACTATTTGCCATAAACGAACAAGCAAAAAAAAAAAAAACTTATAAACATTATATGCCTTAACTTTATCCTTCCACTTTTTAACTCTTTGTTGTTTCTATTTATATCTTACTGTACTGTCAATATCTTGAAAAGTTGTCATTGTTATTTTTGATTGGTTCATCATTTAGTCTTTCTACTTAGGATAAGAGTAGTTTATACACCACAGTTACAGTGTTATAATATTCTGTGATTTTTTATGTACTTACTATTACCAGTGAGTTTTGTACCTTCAGGTAATTACTTATTGCTCATTAATGTCCTTATCTTTCTGATTGAAGTAGTCCCTTTAGCATTTCTTGTAGGACAGCTCTGGTGTTGATGAAATCCTTCAGCTTTTGTTTGTCTGATGAAGTTTTTATTTCTCCTTCATGTCTGAAATATTTTTCATCAGATATATTATTCTAGGGTAAAAGTTATTTTCCTTCAGCCCTTTAAATATGTCACACCACTGCCTCCTGGCCTGTAAGGTTTCCACTGAGAAATCTGCTGCCAGATGTATGGGAGCTCAATTGTATGATATTTGTTTCTTTTCTCTTGCTGCTTTTAAGATCCTTTCTTTATCCTTGGTCCTTGGGAATTTCTGCTTGATTCTTTTTATTTAAATCTCTTCGTGAAATCTAGCTGATAGAATTCTGAATTCCATCTCTGTGTTACCTTGAATTTGAATTTCCTCAACACAGCTATTTTGAATTCTCTGTCTAAAGGGTAACATATTTATGTTTCTCCAGGATTGCTCCCTGATGGCTTATTTAGTTCATTTGGCGAGGTCATGTTTTCCTGGATTATCTTTATACTTGCAGATGTCTAGGCCTTGAGGAGTTAGGTATTTATCACAGTTTTAACTGTCTGGGCTTCTTTGTACCTGTCTTTCTTGAGAAGATTTTTCAGATACTTGAAAGGACTTAGGTGTTGAGATCTAAGCTGTATTTCCTTTAGGGGGCACCCCATTCCCAGTAACACGATGGTTCTTGCAGACTCTTAGAGGTATTACCTTGATGGTCTTGGGCAAGATCTGGGAGAATTCTCTGTATTATCAGACAGAGACTCTTTTCATTTATTTTACTTTGTCCCAAACAAACAGAGTCTCTCTCTTTTGGTTCTGAGCCACCTAAAGCTGGGTGTGGAATGACACACTCACTCCTGCAGCTACCACCACTGTGATTCACTGGGTTCGACCTGAAGCCAGCACAGTACTGGGTCTCACCAAGGCCTGCAGAACCACTCCCTGGCTATTGCCTATGTTCGCTCAAGGCCTTGTGGCTTTACAATCTGCAGGTAGCAAAGCAAGCCAGGCCTGTGTCCCAGTTGGCAAATTCCCCCAGGCCCCAGATGGGTCCAGAGGTGCCATCTGGGGTCAGAGACTACAGTCAAAATCCTTAGAAGTCTACCTGGTATTCTATTATATTGTGGCTGAGCCAGCTTTCAAACCACAAGATGGCACTCCTCCCAACTCTTCCTTCACCTTTACAAAGGCAGAAAAGCTTCATTTTGTAGCTACCACCATTACGGGCCATGGTGATTTCTGCCAGACTGCCACTGATGTTCCCTGAAGGCCCAAGGGCTCTTCAGTCAGCTTGTGGTGAATGCTTTCTGGCCTGGGACTCATCCTTTATAGCAATGGGCTCCCTTCTGGCCCAGGGTAGGTCCAGAAATGCCATCCAAGAGTCAAGTCCTTGAATCAGGAACCCCAAGAGCCCCCTTGGTGCTTTACTCTTCTGTGGTCAAGCTGGTACCTGAAGCCAGCAAGTTTCAGAGACCCACCCAAGGCCCTCAGCATAGTACCTGGGCATCACTGCTGGTTATTCAGGACCCAAAGGATCTTCAGTTAGCAGGCGATGAATACTGCCAGGACTGGGCTCTTCCCTTCAGGACAACGGATTCCTTTCTGCCCCATGGTGTTTCTAGAAATGTCATTTAGGAACTAGGGCTTGGAACAGGAGCCTTATGACTCTGGCCAGGGCCCTATTCTGCTGTGGTATCAAAGATACAAGACATCAAGCTACCAATGACCTTCTTCGCATAACTGGAAAAAACCACCTTAAACTTCATATGGAACCAAAAGAGAGCCCACATAGCCAAGTCAATTCTAAGCAAAAAGAACAAAGCTGGAGGTATCACACTACTGGACTTCAAACTATACTACAAAGCTACAGTAATCAAAACAGCATGGTACTGATACCAAAACAGAGATATAGACCAATGGAACAGAACAGAGGCCTCTGAGGCAACACAACACAGCTACAACCATCCGATCTTTGACAAACCTGACAAAAACAAGCAATGTGGAAATGAGTCCCTGTTTAATAAATGGTGTTGGGAAAACTGGCTAGCCATGTGCAGAAAGCAGAAACTGGACCCCTTCCTGACACCTTACACTAAAATTAACTCCAGATGGATTAAAGACTTAAACATAAGACCCAACACCATAAAAACCCTAGAAGAAAATCTAGGCAAAACCATTCAGGACATAGGCATAGGCAAGGACTTCATGACCAAAACACCAAAAGCATTGGCAACAAAAGCCAAAATAGACAAATGGGACCTAATCAAACTCCACAGCTTCTGCACGGCAAAAGATACAGTCATTAGAGTGAATCGGCAACCAACAGAATGGGAAAAAATTTTTGCAGTCTACCCGTCTGACAAAGGGCTGATATCCAGAATCTACAAAGAACTAAAACAGATTTACAAGAAAAAACCAACAAGCCCATTCAAAAGTGGGCAAAGGATGTGAACAGACACTTTTACAAAAGAAGACATACATGAGGCCAACAAACATATGAAAAAATGCTCATCATCACTGGTCATTAGAGAAATGCAAATCAAAACTACACTGAGATACCATTTCACACCAGTTAGAATGGTGATCATTAAAAAATCTGGAGACAACAGATGCTGGAGAGGATGTGGAGAAATAGGAACACTTTTACACTGTTGGTGGGAGTGTAAATTAGTTCAACCATTGTGGAAGACAGGGTGGCGATTCCTCAAGGACCTAGAAATAGAAATTCCATTTGATCCAGCAATCCCATTACTGGGTATATATCCAAATGATTATAAATCGTTCTACTATAAGGACACATGCATATGAATGTTCATTGCAGCACAGTTTACAATAGCAAAGACCTGGAACCAACCCAAATGCCCATCGATGATAGACTGGACAGGGAAAATGTGGCACATATACACCATGGAATATTATGCAGCCATCAAAAACGATGAGTTCGTGTCCTTTGTAGGAACATGGATGAACCTGGAAACCATCATTCTCAGCAAACTGACACAAGAACAGAAAATCAAACACCGCATGTTCTCACTCATAGGCGGGTGTTGAACAATGAGAACACATGGACCCAGGGAGGGGAGCATCACACACTGGGGTCTGTCGTGGGGGAAAAAGGGGAGATACAGTGGGTGGTGGGGGAGCTGGGGAGAGATACCATGGGGAGAAATGCCAGATATAGGTGATGGGGAGGAAGGCAGCAAATCACACTGCCATCAGTGTACCTATGCAACAATCTTGCATGTTCTTCACATGTACCCCAAAACCTAAAATGCAATAAAAAAAAAATATATATATATATAACAACAACAAAAAAAGATACAAGACAAAAATCCCCTCCATTCTTCCCCCTCCTCTCCTCAAGTGAAAGAAAGGGGTCTCTTTTAGAGCCATGAGTTGTGCATCCTGGGGTTAGCGGAGGGGTGATGCCAGCACTTTTCTTAGCTACCCCTGCTGGTGTCCCAGTAGTCACATGGCCCCCTGTCTATCGTCTCTGGGCCCAGTTCAGCACTAGGACTTATTTAAGAGTTGCAGTCCTGTACAGCCTAGACAGCCTTTCAGATTTACTTAGAGACCCAGAGCCCTTTAGCCCGCAGTGGCAATTGACCTCTGGGTCAGTGATTCCCCCTCTGGCTAGGGCTGGTCCAAATGCTCTCTTTGTGGGTGGATGTAAGCTGAGTTTGGTCTGGTTTTCCTTTCTGGTCTAACAGACAGCACTGAGTTCATCAATGCCTCACACTTGCTGTTGCTCTCCCTCCCTGCAGCACCCAGAAATACTCTCCACACCACGTTGCACTGCGGGGGGGTGAAGGAAGGGTGACGTCAGGGCTTCAAGACTGTTTTTTCCTACCTCTTCAGTGTCTCTTTCAGCGATATGAAGTTAAAACCAGGTACTATGAATGCTCACCTGATTTATGGTTCTTATGGAGGTGCTTTGCTTGTGTATATAGATGTTAAATTGGTTTCCTTGCAGGTGGGACAATAGGTGGAGCCTTGTATTCTGACATCTTGCTCCCCATTTTATGATGAGAAATATGGTGGTCATAAAGGTTAAATAACTTGCCCAAGGTCACAATACCTGGTAGAGCTGGGCCTTAAACCCAGATGGGTGTTGTAAAGTTACAGCTCTACCTTTTATAAGGATAATGTTAAGTAGTCTCCTAAAATACTCATTAAATATTCTGAAAATGTTACTTCTCTTCCTTATTTCTGTACCATGTCTCATATAACACCTTGGTCAGAAGTACATGTCTAAAAAGAAGTGTCAAAAAAAGGTGGGGTAGAAGATGGGGTGGCGGTGTAGAGAGCAGGGAAATGGTACAAATCACTGGAGCCTGGAAGTCTGAAAAGGGACCCAGTGCAATTCCTATGTAAAGATTTTTAGCCTCATGCCTGTAATCCCAGCACTTTGGGAGGCCAAGGTGGGTGGATCACTAGGTCAGGAGTTCAAGACCAGACTAGCCAAGAAGGTGAAATGCTGTCTCTACTAAAAATACAAAAAAAAAAAAAAAAAAAAAAAATAGGCAGGCATGGTGGCAGGTGCCTGTAATGCCAGCTACTTGGGAGGCTGAGGGAGAGAATTGCTTGAACTGGGAGGTAGAGGTTGCAGTGAACTGAGATTGCACTATTGCACTACAGCCTGGGTGACAGAGCATGACTCCATCTCGAAAAAAAAAAAAAAAAGATTTTTAGCCCGTCTTCTACTGCTGAGGACTTGAGACTTGAAAATATGGTCTTCACAGGGCCCAAACCTACTCAGGGTAACCCTGACTATAAATATTGATCGATTTCCAGAAAACACTAATTTTTCTGAGAATGTATGTATGTATATGTGTATATATATGTATATAGAATATAATGTTATATATAGTATATTTAGAAATTTGGATATCGTATAGGAGTAGCTCTTTATTTTTTAAAACTCATCTACAGAGAATTTGTTGTTCTGGCTGCCCAGTATACCCTTCCTGTGTGGAGAATTCCCCATCCCCTGGCATCTTGTGCTTACATGTGGTCATGGGGTCTCAGTACAGCCTTATAGGTTGTTGCAGTAGCACCTTACACCTTACAGGTGTTCCTGCCAGAACTGAATCTTGAGAGGCTGGTCAGCTGGTGATAATTTGCAGCAGAGTCATAGCATGGAGAGCGCGTCCCAGGGTACCGAAATGCAACAGCACCGGTGGAGAAGATTTAGAGGCAGTGAAACCTATAGTGCTTGTAGCACCCATGATGCTGTGCTGAGCAGACAGATCCTGTGGTAGGATCATGGCTCTGCCTTGTTCTCCAGCTAATATACTTTTGATACATACCTTTTAGGCTTAAGTTTCCCAGAGTTGGTGTCTGTTGTTTTTAATGCCCCAGATATCACATTGATTTTAGAAATTGTCAAAGCAAGGTTGAGATTTCAAATAATCATTTTAAATTGGATGTGGATTTGGATATCATTTATGGAAATAATACTCTTTGCTCTTTAGATGTATGGGCAGGAAGTAAACAGAGTCAATCATCAAACCAGTCTTGACTGCTGGCTCTGTATGGCTCAGTTGGTTTCTTGGCTTATTTCTTATTTTATCTAAAGCCAGGTCACACTATCCAGGAGGAATGTTCATAAAAACCAAAGCCTTAGTGTGAACATTTTCCTTTAAGGTCAATGTAATTTGCAGTCTGTCCAGAGAAGCTTTTAGAGATGTAGAATGTGACTGTAATCCTCAATGGACTCTTAATACCCTTCCCTCCTATTAGAAATTGATTTTGGCACAGTTCCTTCAGGTGGAAAGTGACTCTGTCAGCAATTGCTGTTTCTCTTTCACACGCTGAGGTTCCCCCAACAAAAGTATTAAAGTCTCTTTAGTGTTCCTTTAGGAGAGGTTAAATACAGTTATCACCAACATTTGGAGTTTCAGATCTGCCTGCTATTTCTAATGTACTTTGCTTGGTAGGCATTTAGCAATCATGTGGAGTGGAAGATCTTTTCCTAAAATTACCTGAGCTTGGCTACTCTTGTGTGCAGGGCAACCCTGAAGGAAAATGCTGGCAAACAAGGCATTTAGCCCTGGCTATGGCTGACACCATGTGTCTTCCTCTCTCCCCACCCCTGTGGATCTCCGTGGCACTTTAAGAACAGCTAACATGAACAGGCCCACCAAACTATGATACCTTGAAGCTTAACACTCAACAGGTCCAGAGAACATGGCCTTCTTCAATAAATAAGTTGCAGCTGACAAAGACGGTGGTCAGCTCATCTTTGCATGTGGCCAATGGAGTTCTGGTAATCTTAGGATATTGGGTAGTGCCTCTTCATGGTGCCCATGGTGCTCACTTTTTTTTTTTTTTTTTTTTTGAGAAGGGGTTTCTTCCTTCTTGTCCAGGCTGGAGTGCAATGGTGCGATCTCGGCTCACTGCAACCTCCACCTCCTGGGTTTGTGTGATTCCCTTGCCTCAGCCTCCCCAAGTAGCTGGGATTACAGGTGCCTGCCACCTCGCCCAGCTAATTTTTGCATTTTTAGTAGAGACGTGGTTTCACCACGTTGGCCAGGTTGGTCTCGAACTCTTGACCTCAGGTGATCCACTCACCTCGGTGTCTCACAGTGCTAGGGTTACAGGTGTGAGCCACCGTGCCTGGCCAGTGCTCACTTCTTAATACAATGCTTTTTAACCTGTTTAAATTCATGCCCCATTTGGTTACATGTAAAAATTCTGCCCCATATATTCAACACTATATCTTTCACAGATTTCCAGACATCAGGTAGATATTAAGTTTAATTTTCTTTATACATATTATTCATTTTTAAAGTTTTCAAATATGGAAGCATATTGACTATGCCTTTAAAAATGCAGCAGGCTCCCCAGAGATTTGGGTCAACCTGACTAGGAAGGAGGCTCCTTATTAATAGTCACAGATGATGGCAAACCTGAAGATGGGTGGATCTGACAGCCGTTCTCAACCTTCTTCTCCTCTTTGCCATCCACTTGAAACATTCACTAGCTCTTCCATGTTTGCTTCCAGTGAGGGATGGCCATGTGCCCATTGTTGTTGTAGTAGTGAGAGGCAAGTAGAAGTCTGCTGGCGAGGGGTTCTGGGAAAACTTTGCTTACATAATAAAAAGGATACACTTAACTGGTTTCATCTCTTCATACCTTCTTAATTTACAGAAGTTTGACACCTTCAGCAACCTCAGTCTTTTTGAGTGTAAAATGATAATAACACCTAACTCATATATCGTTGCAAAGGATATAAAGATACTATATTTTTAGATGAGGGTATCTTTTAATAATATTAACCTAATTTTTTTGGCACCTGGTATTTCCATTTACCCTTTGTGCTCTCACTCCCCTTCCCCCTCTCCTTTTATGTATGGTGCTATTCTATAATTATTACCCCAGGGATAAGATGTGCTGGTGAAAACAGATACACAAGGTGTCCCTTCTAGTATGGTGGGGGTAGGGAAAGAAAGGACTCAGGACATAGACTAGGGAACTCTAATGATTGGAGATGTTTTGAAATTTGTAAAATCAGTTCTCTCACTTTCACTTCCTGTAACATGGAGTAGACATATTTCCCCCTATTTCTCTCCCTAAGTATAAGAGACCATCTAGGGACTTCAGACTCAAATATTGACACAATGGTGAGTTCCCCTGGGTTTTCTTTCTTGTATGGTATTTCCCAGACTTGGAGCTGAAGAAGTCAGCAACATAGAAACACCAATGGGCACAAACAAAAGTAGCCCAAATAAAAGCCTGTTCTCTTTAAGCAGTGGACCAGGAAAAGGCAGCCCAGCAAGGCAGAAAACTTTTAGTTGATAACTGTAATAACTTCTGTACTCCAGCTAAGCACCACAGGAAAAAAATGCTGCTCCACCCCATTTATGCCAACAAAGAGCCAGTCATGAGCTTCAATGTCCACCCTCACCCAGCTGTGATGAAGTATCCCAACCCTCTCACTGGGGTGGTGCCAGAGAAGGCCAAGCAGAGAGTTGGGATCTTAATCCTCACTGGGTGATAAGGAGACCCATCCCTCTACAGTGTCAGTGGAGACCATGTGAGAAGTCTGGACTTCTTCCCTTAACTATCAGTAAGGGGGTGCTCCTCCATCATCCCAGTGGGGTAGTATTAGAGAAGGCCTAGCTGCCACCCCCATGGCATCAGCAGAGGCCATGTGGGAAATAGCAATGAGGTACTCCAATTCCTCCCAGCAAGGGAAGTCTCAGTAGAGGCCTTGTGGGAAGCTGGAACTTCTAATCCCACCTAGCAGTAGCAAAGAATCCCTATCCTGTCCTCAAGTGTCCACAGAGGATGAGTGGGGAACCTACTCTTGGCAATAATGAGATGCCCTTCTACCCCTCACTACCTTGCTGGAGCAGTATCAGAAGTCAGCTAAAACAGAAGGTTCAGATAAGATAAAGATCATTTCAATAGAAAGGATCAGGTTTCTATTCAAAATCACTTGTCACATCAAGAACCAGGAAGATTTCGAACTGAATGAAGAAGAGAGTCAATAGATGCCAATACCATGACGCCAGAAACTTTAGAACCATATGGTGAAGATTTTATATCAGCCGTCATAAAAGTGTTTCAATGAGGCATTAATGAACATACTTGAAACAAAAGTTAAAAGTCTTAGAAAAGTAAAAAGAAAGTATCAGCAAAGAAATAAAAGATATAATAAAGAACCAAATGGAAATTTTAGAACTGAAAGATACAATAATGACACAATGAGTGCTTTCCCGCTACCATCAGGAATGAGGCAAAGATCTCCACTCTCATCACTCTTATTCAACGTGGTGATAGGCATTTTAACCCAAGCAAAAAGGCAAGAAAAGGAAATAGAAAGCACATATATTAGAGAGGAGAAATAAACCTGTCCCTATTTGCAAATGACTTGGTAGTCTATATAGCAAATCCCAAGTAATCTACATAAAAACCATAATAAATGAGTTTAGCAAACTTGTGGTATACAAGATGAACATACAAAAATCAGTTTATTGCTATGTACTAGCAATACACCTGTGGCCACTGACAAATTGCAGAATCATACAGAGTTTTTATATATTCTTCACCTATACAATCCTAATTATTAAAATCTTATGTAAACATAGAAAAATGACCAGAACTGGGAAGTTAACATTGGCACAATACCACTGACCAAGTTCAAGACTTCTTCAAACGTCACCAGCTTTTCCACTAATGTATTCTTTTTTTTTTTTTTTTTTTTGAGATGGAATCTCACTCTGTTACCCAGGCTGGAGAGCTGTTGTGCAATCTCAGTTCAGTGCAACCTCCACCTCCAGGTTCAAGCGATTCTCCTGTCTCAGCTTCCTGAATAGCTGGGGCTACAGGTGTGCGCCATCATGCCCAGCTAATTTTTGTGCATTTAGTAGAGATGGGGTTTTGCTATGTTGGCCAGGCTGGTCTTGAACTCCTGACCTCAGGTGATCCGTCCACTTTGGCCTCCCAAAATGTTGGGATTACAGGCATGAGCCACTGTGCCCGGCCTCCACTCCAGTATTAATGCTGTTGTTCCAGGATCCCATTCAACGTACCACATTGTATTTGGTTGTCATTTCTCCCTGTTCTCTGACAGTCTCCAATTGTTCCTCAGTTTCTCTTTGTCTTTTGTGTGATCTTGACACCTCCAAAGATCAGTTATTTTATGTTCCTTATTACACACCTGCCTAGGGCAATCTCCTGACTGGACTGAACTCTTGCACGAAGAAGCCATCTGAAAGCTTCCAAGTTCTGAAATTCAGAAAGAATTCCGCAGGAAAGGAGGAGAGGGGAAGGAAAGTCAAGCTACTGCTGGTCCTGCAGAGGAGTCTTCTTTTGAGTTTTTAGTTGTATCCCTGAGGAAAAAACCACAGAAGCCCCAGATAGATTTGTGGAGCTCAAGAGCTAAAGGAACATGTGCCCTTTTTCTGCATAAAGGCCCAAGAGGGCTGGAATTACCCAGAAAGGGATGAGGGTGGCTGTCAGGGGTGTTTGAGGGAGTAGAGAAGGCATCATATGTGGCATGGCAGGGCATGGCAGAGTAATTTTTTGTGTGCTAGAGACTGGACACAGAAGCCACTAAGAAAGCTTGTGGGCTGCGAACAAGGAACATCTCCATAGTGAGCTCCCTGACAGACAGGTCAGGGGACCTCTCAGCCAGTGTGGACAGGAAACATCAAGGACATTATATAAGCTCTCCCTCATTCTGCCCCAGAATCTAGATGTAATCAAGAGTCAGAGAGATGCTCCAAATTGGCTTCCTACTTACCAGAACAGGGGCTCTGCTTCTATATTCACCTACAAATAAAGTATGTTTCTTGTGCTCTTGAGCTATGGTCTGGGATTCATATCCCCTAATAAATGCCAGTCAAGAGATTCATACTGCCTAACAAATGCCAGTGAATATTATGTACAAAGTTATATGTGCACAGGAGTGTGTGCATGAGTATGAGTGTGTATGTTTGTTCCAAGCAGAGATGGCAGCATTTTCCAGGGTCTGGAGATAAACTGAGAATGTGCATGTGGAGAACTGCAAACCATTCATGGGAAAGTACACCAGTGGGCTGCTTTGTCAGGTTGGGCTCCCCACTGATACTGTGCTTTTTCTATTACACAGTGACATGTGTGTAAGGCACCAAATCATGATGCTAGGAAAAACATCTTTCTATGTAATGCCATGCACACCACTGAGGTAATGGTACTGCATGTCTTTCGTCCTTCAGTACTTACCAGAGGGTGTGCTGCCATTAACCATGAGGGGGAGCCCTTCAGCATGGGTATGAGTGTGGATGGGAGGTATTGCCCTTCTTCCTCCAGAGAGTGAGCAGGTTGAAATGACAACTCAGTCACTTCACCACCAATAAAATCTCCTGACACTCTGTAGTCCTTTATGGACTATGACTCAGTTCAAATTTCTAGACTTACAGAATATAGAATTTTAGGCCAAAGAGGTTCCAAGTGGGGCCCATTGCCTAAAGGTACAGATGGTTAGATTGAGGTGCAAAGAGGCAAGGATGCCTTGCCTAAGTGTCCTCACCAGGCCTGTGACTGAGTCTCTGGGACTCCAGGCCCCTAGCCCAGTGTTTTCTTGGCTACTTTACCATGTTTCATGGCTCTCTGGAGTAGCTTCCTTTCAAGAAAGCACCGCCTGCCTCTTCAGCTCACACAAATTTCAAAACCCAACTCAAATACCCCTGAATTGACCTTCCCCATGGTAATTCTTATTTACTTGGCAATTAAATAAGTACTGTCTAATACCCTGTCTTCTAAGATTATTCTGTCACCTTAAATATTTTTTTGCTTCAAGTCTTTTTTTTAAAAATACTTAAATTTTAAAGCCTTTATTATCCTATCCAATAAAACTATTAAATTTTTGAGGATAGGCATCAAAATTTGTGTGTATGGTGTGTGTGTTCCCCCTAACAGTACCAAGCAGTGTCTTGTACTAGTAGGTTGCCTCTAGTAGGTAAATAATAAATATTAGTTGATTTGATACTGCTAGCTCAAGTTCACTGCTGTGCAAAATGTGGTGCAAAGGCAGTATAAGGTGAATAACATGGACTCAGGAATCAGCAGGCCTGGTTTCAACAAGTTGTGTTCTGAGCCTCAGTTTTCTCATTAGCAATGTGGATTAATTACACTCATCTCACACAGAATTGACAAGAGGATTACATGGGATTATATACATACATTTTTACGTGTATATAGTTATCTGTATATTACTAGATAGTTATAGTTATATAGTAATATAGTAATAACGACTGTATTATATATTAGTATGGTTATCATAGTAACTCTATGTACAGTAATATATAGATATAGCATATGAAACACACACATATATTTGGCCACAGCTATAATCCTTCAGCTATTACTACTACTAACTTCATGAGTTGCAAATCAGGTCAATTAACTCCATCCATTGAGTTCTATGGGCTCAAACTAAATCTTCAACAAATATGGTCATCTCAACACCTCACAGAAGGGCTACAGGGTCCAGGCAAAATCATGTGGGTGGGCACCCATGCAAATTTTCACCCGCTGTTATCCCCCCATACTCCACACTCATAAAACAGTAGCATAGAACACAGGTGCCATGTACCATGGTGATGTGTACTTGATATACAAAAATTATGTGAATTATGCATGTGTGTACATATGTGTATGTGCACACATTTGCAGGACAGTCTCTCCAAAAAAGAAAAGAAAACAAAACCAAACCCCCCCACCCCCCGCAAACTCAAGCAAGTAGCCCTCTTGCCCAGTAGCTGTTAGCCATATTATTTCCTTGCATAAATACAAGCACTAGGAGGCGCCTTAATCCTTCTCTTTAGCAGCCTTTCTGCTCGTTGTTAACACCAGGGAGTCAGATCTAAAAGTCTTTAAGTGAATCTTTCTTTCTCAACCCACTGCAGAGTGTGCAAATCATTTCCTCAGCTGATTCAGATGTATTTTGATGTGCTGGGAAACCTGAGCATTCTCTCACCCTGTGGAGATTAATTACCTTGAAATATTCATTGGATTAAATGTATTTAAACATGTACTGTTTAAAGCTCAGTGCTGCAAAACGCCATCCTCAAGATATATATTATGGGCATTAAAGAATTAACTTTAGTGTGTGAGAGGAGAGAAGCGGGGAGAGGAAGAGTGAAGATGGGGGAGAGGAGAGAGAGAGAAAGAGAGAGAGAAACACGTGTTTATTTAGTGCTAGGCCAAGGGTGAGACTGAGAGCAACCAAGTCTAAAGCGTTCCACAAATGAGCTAAATCCTGGCTTCACCTGTTGCTAGAACTATGTGACCTTGGGCAAAATAATTCACCTCTCTGAGCCTCCTCTGTCAAATGAGAATGATGGTATCTCAGAAGCATGAATTTTAGATAACTAATACAGGGAAAGCACTGGGTATCCTGCCTAGATATAGCAGCACTCACACAAAGCAAGACTCGGCCTCATCTTCTTTTTTTTCTCCTTTAGACCTAGATATGAGGGCTTGATCTAGGCTCTGCCATTGTCCTTCCTTCTCTGTGCCAAAGTGTTGTCACTCAGCTCTGGGAACGGCAGCAGAGCATGTGTGTGAGGCGCACTCGTCTCCAGAGACAAACTGCCCAGGCCCATGGCCCAACTCCAGCACATACCAGTTGTGTGACCCTCAGTGCCTCAGCGCCTTTATCTGCAAAAGGTGATAACAGTACCTTGCCCCACACGGCTGCCATGGGGGTCTAAGGAGTTATCACACACATAAATTCGTGAGAACAGTACCTGCCACATAACCAGTGCTTTCCAGGGATTGGCCGTTTTTATTATTTTAGGTTCAATTCAGATCGCATGTGTATTCAACTCCGCAAGCTGTATTTCTCCCAGTGCCCCAACCTACCTGTCTCAGTGTCACACTTAGTTCTTGAATCTTTGAGCAACCCCTTTGCAGGCCTGCCTTCTCCAGGTAGCATCTGCTGTATGCTCTAAGCTTTGGCCTCCCCCTCTTTCACTTATCCAATTTACCTCTTCTTAGGACGCTGATTTATGGCTCCTGTGGAAACTGAAGCAAACCAACTCATCTTAACATCGTACTAAGATGCTACAGCTGATATAAGCTCTAGGTGGGCAGAGGTGCTGTCTGCCTTATCCACTACCTAGCAGGTGCCTGAACATAGAAAGTGCTTATTCAGTATCTGTTATGTGGCTCTTCGAATTTTTGGAAACATGAAATGTTAGTTGAAAGTAATGGGTCACCTGAGGTCAGGAGTTCAAGACCAGCCTGGCCAACATTATGAAACCCTGTCCTTACTAAAAATACAAAAATTAGCCAGGAATGGTGGCAGATGCCTGTAATCCCAGCTAATTGGGAGGCTGAGGCAGGAGAATGGCTTGAACCTGGGAGGCAGAGGTTACAGTGAGCCGAGATCACACCATTACACTCCAGCCTGCGAGACAGAGTGAGACTCTGTCTCAAAAAAAAAGAAGAAAGAAAGAGAGAAAGAGAGAGAGAGAAAGAAAGAAAGAAAGAAAGAAAGTAATGTATCTTGAATGGTGGTATTGGATTTCAGGCATTTCGACAGGCTGCTGGAGAGAAAAATGTTGAAGGTAGGGGGCTCCCCACCTGTGTCCTTCAGACCACAGTGACTAGGAGACTTTCAACTTTACTTACACATCCAGCTGTTTTTTTTTTTAACTTTTTCTTTTGAAATAAAATTTAACTTACAGAAAAGTTGCAAAAATGTACAGCGAGTACTCATATATGCATTGCTTGCTTTCCCTAAATGTTAAAGTAACATCTTAGGTAACTAATAGTACGGTGATCAAAACCATGAAATGAACGTGGGTGCTATTACTCATGTTATGATGAGTGTTATTAATTACTATTAATGAAACAACAGGCCTAATGTGAATTTCACCAGTTCTTTCACTAACTGGATCTCACAACACATTCGGTTGCCACGTCTCCTTGGTTGCCTCCAATCTGTGACATTTCCTCAGTCTTTCCAGCCTTTCCTTGCCTTTTGTGACCTTGCCACTTTTAAAGAAGGCAAGTCTGTTATATTGCAGAATAACTGTCAGTTGGGTTTCACTAGATGTTTTCTCACTACTGAATTGAGGCTATGCATTTTTGGCAGGCATACAACAGTGATATGACCTTCTCAGCCTAAGGATCAGGCAGTGCATGATGTCAATTAGTCTTATTACTGGTGATAATTAACCTTGATCATTTGGTTAAGGTGGCATCTGCTGGCTTTTTTTGCTGTAAAGTTACCATTTTTCTTTTTATAATTAGTGAATATCTTAAAGGACATATTTTGAGACTATGCAACTATTTTGTTTCTCCTCAAACTTTCTCATACTAATTTGAGCATCCATTGGTAGATTTTGCCTGTAATAATTATTACTGTGGCATTTGCCTAATGGTGACTTTAAAAAATATTTTCCCATTTCATCTGTACTTATTAATTGTAATTCTTCTGTAAGAACTATCCTCTCTTTCCAATTTATTTTTGCAAATTTTATTTTTATATCAATAAAGATTCATGGATATTTATTTTATGAATGATAATGCAATACTTTGCTTATTTCTCAATTTGTTCCGGTTTTGACCAATGGGGTCGCCTTCAAGTTGACCTTTGTGTCCTTTCATGTGCTCCTATCCCTTTTCAAGCCCTTCCCTAAGGTTGCATTTGCTAACCATGTACATCACCTGGGCATGTCCCCCCATTATGCATGGTGGGTTGGTGGGGAAGTCCAGGGAGGCAGACAACTGTTAGGTAGTGGTTGGGCTTTGAAGCCAGGTCTGCTGAATGCTTGTCCTGCTCTCTGCCAAGGCATCATTCTGCCGCTCCACACATCACCACTTTTATTTACCATGAAATTCACATAATTCCTCCTGCTCTGCTTCCCTGGGCTCAGCCAGTCACTGAGAGGCTGGGAGGACAGGAAACAATGAAGCACATCCAGAATGTGGACTCTTTACAAGAAAATTGGCCTGTACTATTCAATATCATAAAAACAAAAAACAAAAGCGGTGAGGATGTTGTCGATTAAAAGAGGCTAAAGAGACCTAACAATATCAGTCTCCTGTGGTTGCTATATGCTGAACTGTGTCCCTCCACAAGATTCACGATTCAAGTCCTAACCCCCGGTAGCTCCGAGTGTGAGCTTCTTCGGAAAAAGGCTCATTGCAGATGTTATTAGTTAAGATGAGGTCGTAATGGGGTAGGGTAGACGTCTAATCTACTATGACTGGTGTCCTTATGCAGATTGACAAGGTGTCAATCTCTGATGGGATCCTGCTTTTTTTCAAAAAGTCATTTTAGAGACAATCGAGGCCATTTTAATTTAGACTGAACGTTAGACACTAGGAATTATTAATTTTCTTAAACATTACTTTAGTATTATTAGAATTATAGTATTATTTAGTAATAAGTATTACTAAAGTATTTAGTATTACTAAAGTATTTAAGTATTGCCCTTTCTTAGGTACTACCATCCTGTAGAACAATATCCTTGTTTTTAGGAGACACACGTTTAAGTGTTTAGGAGTAAAGTGTCTTGATGTCTGCAACTCATTCTCAAATAATTCTGAAAAATATGTAGTCCACTGAGTACAGTAAATGTGGCAAAATGTTAACAGTTATTAAATCTAGGTGTATGATATAAGTGTTCTTCTTTCAGCATTCTGTATGTTCGAAACTTTTTAAAGTCAAAGCCTGAGGAGAAATTACTCCTATAATCTTGCTTTATATCCTCCATTTGTTGAGGAAAACCTCCTTTATTTCCATAAAAATGACAAAGGCCAGTTCCATCCAACTGAAATGGTCACACAACCAGGAGTTCAGGAACTCACAGGAACAGTATCATGGGTATTGAGCCTGGATATGTGGAAGATGGTCAGGTATGGAGAGCAGGGCTCCAGTCCCTGCATAGCTGGGCTCAAATCCCAGCTGCTTTGCTTTTTCCTCATCTAGTGGTCTTGGGCAAGGCACTTACAACTTCGGGGCTTACTTTCCTTGACTGTAAAGTAAGGATAGTAACATGTTATTTGTTGTGAGAATCATATGTTACATTTGTACATGTTATAGGATATTTATGTGTGTAACACCTACATGTAAAGCAGTAGGCCCCCACAAGCAGTAGCTGTTGTGTTAAGTACCAAGGGTCATCTTGTGAGCCCCTGCAGGCAATTCAGCCCTACTGGAGAATGCAGAGAAAGTTACCTCAAGGAAGCAGAGCTGGGGATCTCGCAGGGCAGGTGGGGGTGGGCTCTGTCTCCAAAAATGGTTAGATAATTTTAGCAAATGAGATTGTACATACAATCAGTGTGCCTTCATAACTTTTGGGTTAAGAGAATTAACGTATTAACTGTGAACATTTAAAATATGTCACAATATTGAAAAATTCTGTTTGGCATAACAATTTTTTTTGAAGCATTGTCAGGAGCCTCAAAAAATAGAAGGGTTCGTAATTGGAAACCTTTATGCAAAATTTTAAAACTTGACCTTTTTGTCACACCACATGTAAAAATTAAATAGATCATAGACCTAAATGTAAGAGCAAACTGTAAAGCTTATAGAAGATAAGAGAGAAGAAGTCTTAGTGATCTTGTGTTAGACAGATTTCTTAAATAGGATACAAAAAGGATGAATTATAAAATAAAACATTTATTAAATTGGACTTCATCAAAAGACAGTGTCTTCAAAAGTCATCATTAAGAAAATGAGAAGGCAAGCTCTAGACTGGTAGAAAATGTTTGCAAAACCTATGTCCAACAAAGAATTTATATCTAGAATATATAAAAGAATTCTTACAACTCAGTAATAAAAAGAACCCAAATTAAAAAATGGGTAAAAGATTTGAACAGATACATCACTAAAGAACATATTCAGATGGCAAATACGTACATAAAAAATTGCTCACCATCATTAGTTAGAACCACAATGAAGGTTGGGTGCAGTGGCTCACACCTATAATCCCAGCACTTTGGGAGGCCAAGGCAGGCAGATCACCTGAGGTCAGGAGTTCAAGACCAGCCTGGGAAACATGGTGAAACCCCATCTCTACTAAAAATGTAAAAATTAGGTGGGTGCGGTGACCAAACCTGTATTCCCAGCTACTCAGGAGGCTGAGGCAGGAGAATTGCTTCAGCCTGGGAGGCAGACGTTGCAGTGAGCCGAGATCACGCCATTGTACTTCAGCCTGGGTGACAGAGAAAGACTCTGTCACAAACAAACAAAAAAACCATAACAACAAAAAGCCCACAATGAAACATCACCACATATTCATTAGATGACTAAAATTTAAAAGATAAGACCAAGTGTTGACAAAGATATGGAACTTTCATACACTATTGGCAGGCAGGAATGCAAAATAGTAAGGCCACTTTTGTAAACAGTTTGGCAGTTTCTTATAAAGTTAAGCATATACTTAATGAAATTTTTAGCAATTCCACTTCTAAGTATTTATGCAAGAGAAGTGAAAATATATGTCCACAGAGACTTGGATGGGAATGTTTATAGAAGCTTTATTCATAATAACCAAAAACTTTGAAGGAGCACAAATGCCCACCAGTTGGTGAATGGATAAACAAACTATACTATGTCTATACAATGCAATGTTACTCAGTTAAAAAAAAAAAAGGAGTGAACACAATCATGGGGGACTATCAAAAACATTATGTTAAGTGAAAGAAGGCAGACATGAAAGTCTACATATTACATAATCCCACCTATACAACATTCTGACTACTTTAAATAAGAGTGGGCTGGGAAAAACAATCTAGTGGTGATGTAGAGGTGGCCTCACGTGCAGAGATTTCCAAGGTGGGGTGCCTGGTAGGAGGTTGGTTTGGTTATCCTGGTTTGACCTTATGAGGGGTGGGGTTGGGGGTTGGTTAGAGAAGGAGGTGTGAACATAAGAGAGTTGTACTGAGACCTGGCTTTTCATTCTGACTCTGCTTGGTATAAACCATGTATTATTGGGAAAATTACTTAACCTCTTTGGGCTTCGATTTTCTCATCAGTAAAATAGGGTTAAAAATCTAGTCCTGAGAAGAGTGAGAGTTAAACTGAGCTTACTGTACCTCAGCTCCCAGAACCAAAGTAGAACACAATGAAGATTAATTTCCTTCCCACTTGGTTTCTTCCCCTTGACCCTCATTGACATGTGTCTTGCTCCTCCCCCTCTGCCTCACTTCCTTAGGAGATGTAGGCACAAACCTAAGCTGGGTCAGATGTGTCTCCTAGCCAGCTTTTTCCCAGCACCAGCCCACAGTGGGGTCTTTCTTGGGCATACCTTAGCCATAACCATTTCATGTGGTCTTGGGCAAGTTAATTTCCTTTCCTGGGAGTCTTCTTTAAAGTGAATAGCTTGGGTCAGATGATTGCTATGGGTGCCAATTTCAGCTCATTAATTCTAGGACTCCAACCTAGAAATGACAAATCAGCAGAGTACAACAAGCAGTTGCATATGAAAGTTTGTGGGAGGAGTGAGATCCTCAAAGACGTTGGGCCTGGGTCTGTGGTCCAACCCTCAGTGGAAAGAGGGCCTTAGAAAGAGTCTGTTGGGAGGAGAAAGATGATGAAGTCAAGGTGGTTCCTGTTCCCCCTACCTCCCTGCACAACCCCCTAACCAGCAAAGTTTTGTGTGGTGGGTGGGGACACTGTCATTTTTTGAAGGAAAATCATTTCTCAGGGTCCAGTCCCCAAATGTTCTTAGTCAGAGGTGCCAATCTCTGCTCTCCTCTGGCACATCAGGTTTATCAATAGTTTCCAATGAATAGTGACCTGTTGCCATATCCCGGCTTCTTCAAGGAATAATGTACTATGATTTCTGTCAGGCTCAAATGCCAAAGCAGTGAAAACAACAACAACAACAACAACAACAAACTTCTCAGCTGGCTTCTTAGAGGACTCACACGATTGGGGTTGTTTCACTGAGTGAGAATCCAGCATGGACTTGCCTTCCTTGTCTGTATTCGTTGTGATGATTAAGACATTTCACGTGGGAATAAACTGCCCATTCAGGGAGTGATTCAGATCCTGGGACTCATCAGACACTGACAGGGTCTGCTTCCCTGGATTTCCTCCTATCCTCCCCCCTGGCCTCCAGGAGGCAATGCCTTGTCTCTGCAGTGGAAAATGAGGTGTGAGTTCTGACTTGTGTGGCAGCAAGAGGCAAGGCACGTTCAGGAGGCATGGGGTGTGGCTGGCAGCACAGGCCTCCACCCACCAGCTGCACCCACTGCGTTGGGGAGGAAATGGTGGAGCACCGCTGTCAGCCCTATGGCTTCCTCCTCCAAGGCAGATTCTTCCAGTAGGAGGCTCAGCTGCCTCAGCGGAAAGAACCAGTAAAGAGCCACTCACCTCCCAGGCTGAGGGTGATTGATTTCAGCCAGAGATGCCCTTTTTCTTTAAGCTGCAGTACACAGTAATTTCCCAACTGTTCTGCTGCATCAACCCCAAATTCTAACTAGACCAGTATTTTGTCTCTGATGTGCAAATATTTTGTAAAAAGACCATGTAGTCACATAGGACTGGGTCTGGATCATGGTTCTTTCCCTTACACAAATAGCTTAGCTTTTGTGCCTTAGTTTCCCCTATCTATATGAGAGTGGTAAACTTCAGTGTGAGAAGTGACTAAAGGAATGCCAGACATTCAGTGCAGTGGTCTGTATGTGGTGGGTACTCCAAAATGATGATTATTTTTACAATTGTTTCTAAGACCCTGCACACAGAAAAGGATCACATATCCCAGACTGTTTTGGCTACACAAAGGTTTATTTTAGTATCCCAGTAGTTCTCAAAGTGTAATATGCTGACCAGCAGTATGGGGGAACTGGTTAGAAATGCAAATTCTCAGGCTTCATCTCAGATGTCCTAAATTGGAAACTTTGCAGGTGAGGCTCAGCAATCTGTTTTAATAAGCCCCCTAGGTGACGCTGATGCACACTCAAGTTAGAAAACAACTGTGGTTTTTGTTGTTGCAAACTTGAGCTAAGAAAATTTAAAATGGGATAGTGTAATATGTTCATTGGTCTCACTTTATGTACTAAATTCAAAATAATACCAATCATTATGAATTTGTGTCATTTTTAAGGCTGATAGGCTGAATGAATTTTGAACAAATATTTATATTTTACCTACTTTGTGGTGTCTTTTTAGTTGGTATCACTTAGAATGCTTTTGGTTGCAGATAACAGAAGATCCCCGACTCAAAGTGGCTTAAGAAATAGGAAAACATGTGAGTTAATATGATAAGAATTCCACAGGTGGAGGCATCTGGAAAACATCATCAGGGGCACTTAGCTGCTCTGTGATTCTCTCTGTTCTGGGTGCATCTCCGTGTTGGTTTATCCTGAGGATGGGGACCTTATGGCTGCAGCAGTTGTAGATCTCACACCCAGACTTGACAATGCTTCGAGAAGAAACCCATTTGTCTGACTTCAGGACCAAGGAAGCCTTTCCTATGAGATTCTGCAAGACTTCCACACAAGTCTCATTGGTTATTCCTAATCACATGCCCACTTCTAAACCAGTGATTAGCAAGAAGGGAAGAACATAATTGATCTCAACAATCTCTTGTGGTTGCTATGAGTTGAATTGTTTTCCACCACAAAATTTATATTTCAAGTCCTAATCCTCAGTGCCTCAGAATGTGAGCTTTGTCAGCAATAGACTCATTGCAGTTTTTATGAGTTAAGATGAGGTCCTAATGAGGTAGGGGTGGCCCCCCTAATCTAGTATGACTGGTGTTTTTATACAGAGGGCAAATTCAGATACTCACTCAGGGAGAACATGGAACATGAAGGCAGAGTTTGGGGTGATGCAGCAGAAACAAAGGCATGACAAATCCTAGAAAAGCAGCATGGAACAGCCCTTAGAAGAAACCAATCCCGCCAACACCTTGATCTTGGACTTGTATCTTCTGAGAACTGTGAGACCGTACAGTTCTATTGTTTAAGCCACCCACTTTGTGGTACTTTGTTATGACAACCATGGCAAATTAATACTATAGAGGGAGAACTAGATGTTGGGGGAATCCATCACCACAACCGCTACACCTGCCATCAGGTAGTGAAGGTTAAATGAATATCTCTACTACAATATGTGTCTAAAATGTGAGAAAAGCATCATCATCAAATAGAAGGTGTTCAGGCTTTGGAATCCAAAGATCTGGGTTTAAGCCATGTCCCTGACTGGCTATGTGACTTTGAACCCCTTAACTGTGAAGCCCACCACTGACCTGTGAGATGGGATATCAATGATCAATTATTAGCATAAAAGATTTCAAAGACATTTTCCTCCCTCAGTCCACCCATGAGAACACCCACCAATTTTCCACCTGCTTCAATTCTATTCCTACCTCAATTCCTCTCTGCCCCACCCCACATCAGGAGAGTTTGAAGTTGTTTTTGTGGAACTAATTGAGTAGAGAAGGACAAGAGAGTATAAAAGAAACAAGAAAGAGAGGGAGAACTTAGCCTCTAGGGAAGGAATTCAGTCTGCAGCATAAAGATTTAAGAGAAGGAAGGGAGGAGACGAAGGGAGATGTTGAGATGGCTGGGAGTCGAGAGAATTTTGAGGGCCTTTAACTAGTGAAGAGTGTCAGTGAGAGTGGAGTACATGACAAGATTTAGGAAGATGAGAAAATAGGTTTTCAAGGAGATTTGTTAGGGGTTATGGATTAGATCTTCCTTTTACATTTTCAGAAAGTTCCAATAAATAATGGAGTTTCTGAGCTTGGATAGAGAATGAAGTTAGATTGCACATTTGCCCTTCAGGAGGACTTAATTAAAGAATTTAAACAATAATAAAAAAGATTAAACCAGCTCCTTTCCTCCACCCCCCACCCCCACCCCCCACCACCACCCAAGCAGCAGCCAGTTAAGAAAAGGGGTACAACTTCATTCTATGAAGTTTAAAAAAGTGGAGACTGAATAATGAAATGAAGTCCAGCTTGACTTACCATGACTGGTAAAGGTTTCCAATAAGCTATTCTGATCGAAGAAGGTGAGTGAAAGAAATTCTGAGAATTGAGAGAACTATGCCGCACTCCGGAGAGAAAGGAACTGAGGTAAGACTGCCTGCTTAGATACAGGTTACACAGTCAAATTTGAATTTCAGATAAACAATGAGTAAGTATTTAGGGGATGCCTTATGTAACATTTGGGACATACCTATACTAAAATATTATTTTTTGTCTTTCTGAAATCCAAATTTAACTGGGGAGTCCTGGGATGAAGGACTCCTGGGATGATCATGCCTGCTGTAATAGATGACCCCTACCCTGTGATCATGCATCCTGTGACGCCCTGGGATGTCCTGGGATGATGATAATGATGATGATGGCTAATGTTAGGTGTGTCACTCACGTAGAGAGACCACCAGCCAGGCTTTGTGTGAGCAACATGGCTGTTTATTCACCTGGGTACAGGCAGGCTGAGGCCGCAAAGAGAGTCAGGGGAGGGTGGTGGGTTAGGAGTTGATTTTATAGGTTGGGGCAAGTGGTCAGTTGAAGGTGGTAATCTATTTTAGGGAGGGGGAGGGCGTCACAGGATGCATGATCACAGGGTAGGGGTCATCTATTACAACAGGCATGATCATAGGTGCGGGGGTTATCAGTTGCAAGCAGAGGGGAGGGTGTGGTAAATGACATAGTTACTGGGGTAGAGGTCCTGAGAAACCCAATGTTCAGGGGGGGAATTCTTCAAGGCTGAGCAGGAACAATGGTTGCAGGTTGCAGGTTGCAGGGGGAGAGCAATTAGTTGAGGCAGGAACAAGTTGTTTCACTTCTTTCTGTGGCCACCTGGTTACCTGTGATTACTTCAGACTTTCTGGCTCCTGGGGACCATCCGGAGGTGTACGTGAGGGTCACCAAGGCTATAACGGCCAGGCTTAGACTTGGAGGCCTGACAGCTAGATCTGGCAACAGTAGGTAATGAACAGGCATTCTGTAGAAAATTAAAAAACAAAAGAAAATGAAAAGTCTTAAAAGCCCCTAACTATCCCAGAAAGACCTCAGTGGATATAGTGCTCACTGGTCCTGGGGTTCTTTTCCTGAATAGAGGCACCATTATAAAGCCTCAGGGGAGTTGCCTGTGGACTTTATTAAAATCCCAGCAGAGAGAGAGAGGCAAAGGCCTTCAGGCTTCATGTCACTTATAAATGAGCTCTTCTCCTCCCTACTGCACCCTGAGGCTACAAAAAAATTGATAGACTTGAATTACCCCAGCCTCTAGAACTTGGAGAAGACAAACAGATTTTAGGAACAGCACAACAAAAAAATATTCCGTGACAACTAGTATACCAAAGCAATGGATTCAAAGAGCTGGGTTGTAGTTCAGGCACCAAGCATGCACGCCACGGAATCCAGGATTAAATCAGAACAAATTAACAGGCAGTTTTGTCTCAGCTGACAACATGTGTGCTTTTCACGGAGTTCATGTTGAAAAAAGATGAATATACAAGAAACCCTAGACACATGCTTCGGCTGGGGCTTCAGCATTCAAAAACATAGGCAGAGCCGTGCCATAACGTTCCTAAGTCAGAGTCTCCTGACCAGGCATATTTCCCCCTCTGTTGGAGTGGGTGTGTGTGAGTACAGGTTTGACGTCTTGAATGTCACAAACATCCTCTGCATGAGAGGAGGGGAATATGGAAGCTTCTAGGACCTGCGTCTTGGGTTGAATAATTAGGTAGGGATGACGCTGATGAAACAACCACCACCAATTGTCCAGCACTGAGGCCAAACTCTTCATGAATTTGCTCGTTGGTAACCATGGCATTAGTAATTTGGCTTATTGTGAGTGTGACTGTGTGTGTGTGTGTGTGTGTGTGTGTGTGCGCTTGCATACACATTCAGTGGAATGAGAACAGAAATAAGACATTTTGAACAGTTACCCAATTAGTTGTCCCTACAATTATGGGAATGTGACATTCAGTTAAAAATGCAAGGATCATTTTACGTTAAATTGCTCATTTCAAAAGCATCCTCCTGGCTCAGTCGCCATGCCAACTTAGAGTGGTGCCCATTGCTTTTGAGAGGCAGGGCACAATAGTATCCCTCATACCAGGCCTGAGCTGGCTTTCTTATTTAGCGGAGTTGAAAGCAGGGAGGGAAAGAGATGTGGTTGGGAGCTGGGGGCTCAGCCAGATCGAGGATGGCCTGCCTTGGCCACTGCATCAGAGGAAATATTGCAAGGGAGAGGCAGGGCAGGGCTGGGAGACTGCTTGAGTAGGGATGTCATTGTGCAGTCAGCTAGAGGTCTCTTTTCAAAGCAGGGTGATGTATGGCAAAAAATGAAAGACAAGTGAATAGGAGCAAAATGGCAGGTTCCAGAGAGTTAGCAGCACTGATTGAGGTCCAGCTGGATGCTCACCAATAATTCCTCCGGGCATCCAGAAAACCACGACAGAGGCAGAACCTAAAAACCCTTCTTCCTTCTCTTTGTTTTCAAGTGCCTGTTCTCATGGTCTGACCTGCTCACCCACCCAGAGCCCATCTCCAGGGCATACAAGAACCTGTTTTCTTTGGCATTGTTCCCTCCTGGCATCATGCCCACCCCCTGCCCACCCATAAAGAGAACACAAGCCTGAATACAGTGGGGCCCACTATTCCCACATGTATCATTTTCACATCCTGGAGCTTAGAAAGAAAGAGCTGAGGAGAATCAGGATTTCCAAGGGCACTGGGCCTCTGCTTCTGCCTTGGGTGGCAGCTCAGATCCCAGAGCCTGGAGAGGGCTCTGCCGCCAATGAATGCTTAACAAACACAAGCTTGTCTGACACGGAATTCCTGAGAAAGCCCCATCAGCCAATGCTCTTCTCTCCTGCACTATGAAATGTGGTGCTCATAACAGTCCTATTGCAAGGGGGGCTTTTAGATCTGGGTTTACTGCAGGCTCTACTGCTCCAAGCTGGGAAATGTGGACAGGTTCCTCGAGTGTTCTGAGCATCAGAGAGCTTTGTCTGTAAAATGGGGGATAAAAATGTTACCTACCCCCACTGAGTTATTGTGAGGACTAGATGAGCGAATGCATGGGAAGGGTCTAGTTCTGTGCCTGACACACAGTAAGTACTCAAAAATGGATACCTTTATTACCATATATGTACTTTCAAAAGATGACTCATTGTCAAAGCTGAGACTCCTAGAGAGGATCCTTAGTCCCTCAAGCCCTGCACGCAGATCCTGGGCCCTGAGTACTGAGACAGGCCAACTGGGGCATGATTTGGCCTCCACATGGCCACCAGTGGGGTCTTTCTGAAAAGGGAGCTTGGAATTCAGGCAACAGATATGACACCCAAAGGAACAGGGGAAGGTCTAGGGACCAGGGTTGGGCAAATGGCGTCAAAGTGCCAGCTCCTCTATTAGCTACCTGGACCAGGAAACATCAAATTAACCTTTTTGTGCCTCAGTTTCTTCATCAGCCATTGAGATTTTGATACAACCTTTCCATCCTGGTTCTTATAAAGATTACATAAGATAACAAATATGAAAGTGCCATAAAAACCGACAGATGCTTCATAAATGTAGGGTGGTCCTTTCAGTTACCCTGAACCCAGTGCCGTGCTTTGTAATGTCTCCCGATTTGGAAAGCCTGAGAGCCTGAGAGAGGGCAGCATGGCTTTCAGTGAGATGGCTGTTTTCCTTAGACCTCATTGTCCTTGGAAAGAGGTCTAGAACACAAGACAGGAAAATCTGAATTTGAGTCCCAGCTTCCCCATCACTGAGCAATCTTAGCAGGCCCCTTCTCTGGCTTCTCACAGAGAGAGGGAGTAGTATCAGATGACCACTGAGGCTTTCAGGGCTTTAGTTCTGTGACTTTTATTGAACTCTTTATCCCTCTAGCCAGAGATAACCAGGTTCCCCTCACAGTCTTGACTTAAAAAATAAAAATAAATGCTTTATTGAGGTGTAATTGGCAGATGATAAACTGAGGACTCCCACTTCTGGCCAAGGTGGAGTATCAGGGGTTAGAGTTTGACCCTGTAGGTCTTCCATTGCCTCATGTTTTAGAGAAAATGGAACTGCTTCCTGGGTCCTGATTAGGGAAAGCAGACTATTTTTTCTAATTATCCTGACATTTCCGACAAGGCCATTGTTCTTTAATCCCAAAAAGACTTGAAATCGTTCTAATGCGGCTGGGCTCATGTCACATGGCACTAGGCACTAGCTTCCGGGGTTTCCATGAGCTAGAAGTGCACTAACATTCCCCAAAGGTCACAACAGGCCTAAGAAAGGGCCTCCGGGCCTGCGACATGGGAGAAGAAGAACTTTGAGAGAGTGACCTTTACAAAATTGTCCCGAAATCCTTGGAACCCTGACTCTTTCTGCAAAGAAGCGGGTTTTGTCCAGCTCTTCCAGGCTCCCTGAGAGTCAGTAAGACCCAGGAAAAGTGGAATGAGCAACACCACATCTCTGGGCAACACCCAGAGACCTTTGAGGGGGAAATCTTGTAGACAACTCAACTGTCCAGAAGTCTCTTAAGTTGGGGTGAGATTAATCCTATACTTGGATTATAAGGCAAAAAAAAGAAAAAAGGTCTTTTTATCCAATTTATTCCAGGAAGTCATCAGTCATGTGGTCAATCACTCTGTGTTCACTGAAAATAATGTTATCAAAGAATAATCAACAACCCAGGAAAAGTCTCCACAACACCAGCTTCTCATTCTCTGCCCTGGTGATGTTTGGGGCTGTCCTGCGTCTTGTAGGATGTTTAGCAGCATCCCTGGCCTTTACCTACTAGATGCCAGTAGTGCCCCACCTCCAGTTCTGACAACTGAAAATGTCTCCAGACATTGCTGAATGTCCTCTGGGGGGGCAAAACTGTCCCTGGTTGAGAATCACTGCACTAGGGCGATATGACCCCGTTTTGGTTTAAAACAAGACAGTAATGATAGACTATTGTTTTAGCCACTATTTATCGGGTGACTGTAACATGCCAGGCACTGTGTAGAGCATGTTACAAATAGAGTATCATTCCTCTGGGGCCAGTGGATCACAGGGAAGTCTTTTATTTGAATGAGAAACACATAAAGCATTGACTTTGGGTCTTCCCATTTCTCCAGTTCATTTGCGGGTTCTCCCTCTGCCTGCCACTCCACCCAGCAAGGAGGAGAGGCAGGGTTGAGCAGGGAAGAGATGAGTCCGGGCCCTGTCACTTCTTAGGGGTGTGCTTTTGAACAACCTGCTCACTATGTTTGAACCTCACTCTTCTTGCTTATAAAATCAGGACAATGACACCTGCAAGACTGTGAAGTTAAAAAACAAAATCTGTGATGAGAGGTAACTTGCCTCTTTTACTTACCAACGATTTCCTCAATGCCTGGCCACTGGGCCTGGTTCATACTAGAAGATCAATAAATGCTCCTTGAATGAGTAGGTGGATGAAAGAAATGTCTGGCATCCGTCACAGGCACTGGCACTGATATGTGCTTGATAAATACTGGCTGGCTGACTGTGAGTGATGCTGAGGGGGGCAAAGGACAGAGACACCAGCAATGGAGAACAGGACACAAAAGAACTGCCTCAGCCCCTGAAGAGTTTCTGATCCGGGAGGATGGGAACAACAATTAACAATAGTTATAGATCATTCAACAATTCCACGTGTGAGGGGCACTGTAAAGAGAAGGCTCAAGTCCCCCACTTGCTCACACTCACACCCGGCCACAGGCAGGCGACGCCCCCGGCTTGCCCAGGCCACAGGCCACACCTCCGGCTTGCCCAGGCCAGGGGGTCTGCGGTGAGGCCAAAGACCTGGGCTCTTGAGAAGTTTTAAGTTGGAAAACATTGTTTTTTAGGCTTAAAACAATGAAACTTCCTAAAAGAAAACATTTCCATTGAGCTTTGAAACACTTAATAGGAGTTAAAATTAACTACGCTAATAAAATTGTCTTTTTATTGGTGTAACAACCCTATCAGGGGCCGCCTTTTGTGTGGAGGGCCTTAGGGCTCTGGAGACAAACCCCCCTGGGTTCAAATTCTGCCTCTGCTACTTACCAAATATGGAACTTTGGCTGAGTATTCCACTGAGTATTTGTCTGAAGGGCATCTTCATCCTAGTCCTGGAAAGAGCTCAAATAAGGACAGAGGAGGTGATTAACAGAGGATTAAGCCTGCAGCCTGGATCTGTTCCTCGCCTTGAAGACCAGCGGAGGGCCCAGGATAAGCCTCCTGCGTGTGCATGAGCTCTGCTTCAATTGCCTGTTGTTCCAAAATGAATCTTTCTGTGCTTTGGCGAAGAAAACAGCAGAGACTAGAGAAAGCCCCTGGAGTCTGTCTCAGGTGCTATTGCTCTGGCTGGGGCGTGTGAACCCTGGCTAGTCAGGACACAGTTCCCACCTGCGCCTTTCTCAATCTTTGCTGGTGAGGAGCAGGTGTTCTTTCCAAGCTTCTTTCTCTGTCCCATCCTCTTACTTGTTCTAGTCTTTCTCCCTCCCCCTTCTCCTCTTCTTTCTTCTCCCTTTGCCTTATCCTCTTCCCTGCTTTCCCCCTCTCCCATTCTTTCCCCCTCCTCTGCTCTTTCTCCTCTCTCTTTCTCTCTTCCCCCCTCCTCTTCCTTCTGCCGTTCCTCTACCTTCCTTTTCACTTCCCTTTCCTCCTGCCTTTTCACCTCCTTTCCCATCTTCTCCTGTACTCCCTTATCCCTTCCTCTTCACCTCTCCCCTTTCTTTCCCTTCCTCTCCCTGCACCGTTCTTTCTTCTCCTTCCTCCCTTCTCTTCTCCCACATTCTCCCCTCCCTTCCCTCCTCTTGCTCCCCTTAGCCCTTGTGACATCATCATCTCCCAGCCTCAAAACTGGCAATCACTGCTTCATCAGCTCTGGTCCCAGCCCAGGCCTCCCTCTCTTCTTAGCCAGCAGCAGCTGCTGGCCTCCTAAAGGGAGTAACAGTTAGCCATTGGAGGGTGGCAGTCGGTGAGGAAGACAGAGAATGCCGGCCTTTGCAGTCATTGCTCTGTCACCTCATGTGCAACAGGCTTAAACCAATATGTGATCTTCCCTCTGGCATCCCCCTTTCCCTCTGCCACTGGTGAGCTGTGTTGTGTGTATTTGACCTCTCCCTTCCCCACCCCACAACCATCCTTATGCCCTCACCTGTGTGAGCTTTGTGCACCCACTGCCTAGAGCAGCAGCTCCTTCAAGCACCTCCCTTGTTCTTCCCTTCCTTCCCGTGACCACTCCTTATCCCTAATGTGGGTCCCTCCCTGCTTCTCCTTTGAAATACTTGAACCCGAGTCCCTCTCCTCACCTTCATCTGTCCTTTTAACAATGGCTGGAGTGCGTTCCTGGTTCATGTCCTCCTAGGGATGAAAAGGGGGTGACATCGTTCCTCTTTATCACATTCTAGAACAAAAGATAGGTTAATAGGAGAAAAGCATAACACATTTATTTAATCAGACTTTTATGTGATATGGGAGACTTCAAAAATGAAGACCCCAAGACCCAGGGAAAACTGTTTTTTATGCTTAGGTTTGATGAAGAGTGGATAGCTGTGTACTTTTTGTACTGGACAAAGAGGGTATAATCCAAGAGTAATAGGCTGAATGGGAAACCCAGCAAGACCTGTCTGTTCGGATTCTTCTTGGCCTCTCTGTTGTAGCATTTCTTCCTCCTAGGTATGATGCAGGGCCTCTCTGGAATGAGGGACTTATGATCTAATATCAGACAAGGGTAGGTCAGAGAATTTCTTTATGGCCAGTTTCTAGATAAAAAGGCGGGAGGAGATCAGAGTAATATTTTCAGGGTTCATCGCTTTCTTTGGAGAAGACGGGTTTCAGTTTATCTGACCCACTTAGGGGAAGTGGAATTATGTTTCTGTGACTTGCTTTGAGGGAGAATGAGGGGTGAGACATAAGAAGCAGAAAGTCAAAGCGTCCGTGATTCTGAGGCTGCTTCTGAGGTCTTTCCAATGTCCTTTTGTTCAAAGTGCTCAGCACACCAAAATGCCATACTTTGGGGTATCATTTTCTGAGTTACAGAATCCCAGATACATCACTCTCCTCAGAGGCTCTGGCTCCCATGGTGCACTGACTGAGGTCAAACAAATGTTCATGACATACCTGAGCCTGAAAGAACAGTCCCCCCCCCCCACCAGATCCTGATCCTCCTTCCTTCCACCATAGGCAAGAACTCCCACCCCACCTCTCCCCAGCCCTCCTTGCCTTTTTCTGCCTCATGCCTTTGCTTCTGCTGGTTCCTTCTCCACTATACGCTGTTCCCATCACCCACCCCCATTATCCAGGGCCTAAACGTCGCCCCCCATTATGAAGCTTCGCTAGAGAGGGTGACATCGCTTCTCTTATAGAATTTGCGGGACACAGTCAGGGGCCTTAATACTGCATCAGCGGAAAGATGGGTGAGTGGCTCACACGACCTTTGACCACTGACTTTACTCACCTGTGGAGGTGGACTTGGGCTTTTGCTTGAGAATGTGGGTGTACACATGTGGGTGAATACATTTAAAATGATCATGCTTTGGATGAACAAGTCAGGGTTTACCAGTGTACTTGCTAAGCACCTGCAGTGGACGCACCTGGGGAGCTTGAAACAGTCCAGAGTCCAGGGCCCTGTCCCTGACCTCAGAACCAGATGAGAGGAGCAGGGGAGGGGGCAGGGATCTGTGTTTTTAATAAGTCCTTCTCTTTGATCTCCACTTTTGGAAATGACTCTAGTAAGTGATCTCAGTATTAAAACTCTTAGAAAGCAGAGTTTTCATGAAGGAAATCATCACCTCATCATATATGTGTGAATATGGATAAATATACGGGACTGGGGGAGGAGCATCTGTGTATAGGGAGATAACTGATTGTTGTTTCAGGCACTGTACCACAGGGTCTTATTCAATCCCTACTACTCACTATGAAGCAGGTTCTATAATCCTCACTTTACAGATGAGAAAGTGGAGGCTCAGAGAGGGGAAGTAACTGCTGCATAGTCACAGAGCTGGAGAGTGACGAGGTCTGTGTTTGAATCAAAGGCTGATGCCAAAGTCCAAGCTTGAGCCACCCTGCAATGCTGCCCATTTGTGAGCCTGGATTTTTTTTTTTTTTTTTAACTTTCAAGGACAGGTTTTCTTTAACTTTGAAGAACAGACCCCACTGATTAACAGCTAACCCCAATGTCTCTCATGATGCTCCCTAAAGGTGGGGCTCTGAGGTTCCAAGAGAGCTTCCCACTGGCCTTCCTGTCCTCAGTATAGGCCCCAGATGGGTCTCAAGAGTTAATCTCTTCTACTCTATTCCTGACTAGGCTTGTTGGTGCTGGAGTGAAGCATTCCTGCCATAGTTTGGTTCTGAAACAGACTGAGGGAACAGAAATATGAGAGAGGCAACTTGACTTAGCCTATCCACAGTGAGTGCTGGAACGAAAAGTAGGCCCTGGCCCAAAATAGATGCCCAGGCTTTTCAATGGGACCTAAAATTTTACTACTCTGAGTTCAGATGCATCTTCTTTGAAAAAGAATTATCAGTAAAATGAATACAGCCACTACAAGTCTTTCATACTATATGTAAACTAATTCATTCAGTTACTTTTCATTTGAGGAAAAAAATACACTGAGAATATCACATTTGGAAAATGAGAGATTTAAATTACATTGTTGCTATCTATAATTGAAAAAGTGGTATGCACATGTGGGGAATGAGTTCATTGCCTCCAAAGCACCTTGTGGATGTGAAACTCTGCTGGCTGAAGGGGATTCCATGGTTTCAGGATGGGCATCTTTGCTACAGGACTTTTCAGAGCTTTAAAAATGCTAATTCTCATTGTGAATTTCTAGGAAGGAGATATAGTTCTCCAAATTTCTAAAGTTTATTTGATCATAAATCTTTTCACGGAATCTTAGGGACTAATACCTCCTAGAATACACTTCGCAAAACCCAGGATCAAACATCATTAATAAATACTGAGCCCTTACCTGCGAAGAATATTAACCCCTTACCTGTGCAGGAAACCCTATTGAATGACTCAGTCCCCAGTGAGTTTCAGACACAACCTCATTCTGTTTCTTGAGGGACAGAGAGAGGTCATTTGAGCTTGTGGTGAGCAAGGGTAAGCCTGAGGGGGAGTGAAAGTAGCGGGAAGGGGCTCTTGGGAAAGCTCTGGGAAGGTGGGGACAAAGGCCCCCTTCATTGGTCCCTCCACTTGGTCCCTGTCTGCCCCAGGAGAGGGGCCTGCACCTCCTCAGGTGGCTCCCCTTCCTCCCCCAGTGCCTCTCACTGACTTCACCAAAAAGGCCACGCTTGTGAGAGGACTCAGCCTCCTCTGTTTTCCCAGCGAACATGAGGCTCCAGCCAGGCACTTTTCTGGCTGTCTTTCTCCAGAAACATGCATGGTTGTTTGGGAGCACAGCTTGCCAGGAGGCCCATGGCGTGGTGGCTTGATCAAAGGGCTTGAGCCAAGGCTGGTCCTGGGCCACATGGCTGGATTGCAGCCTTTCTATCCATCCCCCTAAGCCCATTTAGGATGTTCAGGAACAATGAAAAGATCTGATCATTCAAATCATACCAATGTGTGCTAACCATGCACTACCACTACCCCTGTGGGGGAGAAACCTGCTTTACAAAGGGAATGCTTGCCTAATGGTGGGACAGGATGAGGGATAGCCTTTCACCTGCAGGACCCCATGAAATTAGGACCCTGTGAATGATCCATCACAAACGTGTCCGCATTAACCACTCTGTCCTTCCAGGTGTGCTTTCCACCTGTGTATGCAGCAGCAAAATACAATTCTGCTCAGAGTAGTGAACCTAATGTTCTGAAGGCACCAGAAGGCTGTGGAAGTATCGACCTATCTCTACTTAGCATTTGCTTACCAGGACCCCTGAGATTGTGGAGAGAGTAACTCAGCAGAAGGACCGGGTCTAACAGGGACTGAACCCTTACCACGTACCAGGGCCCGTTCCAAGCACTTGGCATGTATTAAATTGCTTAATTTTCACAGTGATCCAGCGGAGATGATAGTTTTGTTTCTTCTCTGTATTATGGTAGAGGAAAATGAAGACAGAGAGACCAAATGACAGACCCATGGTCACCAGCGAATAAGTGAAGTGGCAGGACTTGAACTCAGACCTCCTGGCCCCAGAGCTTGTGGCACCTAGCGTGCGGCAGTGGTTGAGAAACCACACTGAGTTTGAGTAGACATGTGGTCAGTGGCCCCCTCTATAGCACAGGGCTGATGAAGAGGGCTGGCTTGGGCCAAGAGCAGCTGGCACTGCAGATCTGTTAGAATAGCTCTGCCCAGCCCGCTCAGGGCAAGGTGCAAACTGGGAGATGTATGCATCCTGAAACAGAACTTTGGAGAAATAATGTGCTATCCAAAGGGATGTTCAAGAATCAGTAGCAGATGCTGTGTTGGCCACAGAATGTTTCCAGGTAAAATGCCCTCCTCCCCCCCCCAAACCAACAGGCAAGGTAAGAAAAAAGAAACAAAATAAAATAAAAGGAAACAAATTAATAAACAGCAACAACAAAGCCATGTAAAAAACCACACAGACAGCCACCTCTTCTGCCTGTGGGTAAAACTGACAGCTCTAGAAATAAATGGAGATCGATATAAATGGTTTCAAAGTATGGGAGTAATTTTTGTTTTTCCATTTAATGCTAGGTTTCAAAGGAGGAGAATATATCTATGACTGTTACACATGCATTCTCTTTAAAACCCATCCAGATGCCTTCATGGGGCTCTGTCAAGAGTGGGAAGGTTCCCACAGCTGCTTCTCAAAGCCAGGAGAGAACGCTGTGTGGGCAGTGGGGGAGCTCGTGCTTGGCAGGCCTCCCGCGTCGCCATTACTTCTTTTTGAACACTTGACGGCACACCTGGTCGCCACAGGTCATCTCCTGCAATGTCAGAAAGTGGGTGAGGGGCTAACAAGCTAGGTCTTTCTTTTGCCCAGCCCTCAGCCCCTTTGGTGTCTGGGGGGTGGGAGGTTGGAATAAGGAGGACACTTAGGCATTTTGGGCAAAGAGCATCTCACAGACCAAATCAGTGGGCATGCCCTGCAGGTAGCAGTAATTTGATTTTAACACTTGAACTCGAACAACTATAAAAATGAAAAATGCAAACAAATGACCCTCTTGGGCAGGATTTCTCCTACTCCCATGATTAAAGTAACATGGCCTAATTTATAAAAGGCAGTGAAGCCATGAGGAAGGAAAGGACCTAGAGTGGAGAAGTGTTTGGAAGGTAAAGGCCTGAAAAGATGCTGACCGGTGAGCTGCTCCTCTAGCCTGTGGGCTCTCTGTCCTCTGGTGATTAGAACATTGGCTGGACGTGGCACAGGTACCCACAGGGTGTGAGCTGCAGAAGGGCTTTCCCAGGCTCGCCTGTGCAGCCGACAAGGTGCTGCTTTTCATTCAGATAGAGGGAGCCGCAGGCCTTATTTGACCCTCACTGATCCTTGAAGGAGGAGGGAAAAACATGAGTGTGGGGGAGGACCACCACAATCATCGCAGTTGACTATGAATCCATTGTCTAAGCCACAGGGACCGCTGGGGATTGTATTACAATTAGAAAAATCCATCATCCAAACCAGAGCAGGGAGGGGAAAGCCGTCAATGGAAAACATGATGAATGCCTCCCCTATATCATCAGCTGACATTGCCTTCAAAATAAAGATCTCAGGTGAAGCAAGGCTGGCAGTGAAGGGTACCATGGCAACCTGAATACTGACATTGGAGCCAGGTACCCGCCTGACTCCAAAGGTGAGTGAATTAATGAATGAAGAGCCATTCATTGAATGAGCCATTCATTTACAAATGAGCAAAAAAGGATGAAGGAGTGAAAAATTTTTCACCATTTGAATGCTGAATCCATGAAGTGCCTTGAAGATTGAAGAATGAAAAATTAAGCTGTCTCGACAGATATAAGTTATTTAAGGATATCAGCTATTGTTCCTACTGCTCTGTTCTAGTGCTAAGTTAACCTAAAATATTTTGGGGTCAGGAGGACATACCTCATGGAGAGAGGTCAATGGCTGTAGCAGTTCCCAGGCAGAGCGGGTCCCCTCTCGTCCCTACCCCAATCCCTCTCCCTTCCAGGCTCCCCTCATTTTGAGAAGGCCCTGTCCCACCCTCCTCCAGGGCATCTAAATTCTGTGGCTCACATTTCTCCCTAGCTGGTCTTTAACAGGTTCCCTGTATTTCTCCTTGGATCTCGGCTTCCTAACTTAGCATTTCGAACTTTCTTTTGAATTGCAGCTGTTCACAGAAACAGCCATATAGATTTCTTCCTGGAGTCCCCTGAGCCAGATGGGAATGACTTTCTGACTATATGACCACATGCATTTGGCTGGAGCTCAGGGGAGGAGCACAGGGTCATTTTTCTTGTCAAAGCACCTGGCTAGGTGACCACAGTAGTGTGTGTAAGAGCAATGGAAGGGAGCTGAGCAGACCCCAGTACTTACCAGGTACAGCTTGCCCCCCTCGACCCACTGCTTCCAGCCGCGGTTCTCCTTCTCCCCCCCTTTGTACACACACAAGGGCATCACCTTCCCAGGTGACCAGTGTCTGTAAAGACAGATTCCCAGGCAAATCAAACATGTGATCTTGAGGGACTGAACAAATCTAAATCTGCAGATGCAATTCCTTCAGCCATTTCAGAGTCCTGCTTGCTCAAAGGGCAGAGCCCTCAGCCTCAGGGAGCCAAGATCTTTCCAATGTCATTTTCCACATACACCCTCCATTCCAGCCAAACCAGCTTATCTTGGCTTACTCCATTTTCTTTTAAAGAATTCTACTCTTCCATTTTTCCTTATGGTAAAGATAGCATTTCAAATCAGTGGGGAGAAGATGATAAATTTCACTACATAACGAAGTAAAATTTCTGGAAGGGGAAAATACCTCAAAGTCAACAGAGAAATAATAAACTGGGGAAAAATGATAACATATCAGCAAAGATTTAATTTTCTTATATGTAAAGGGCTCCTGTAAATCAGTAAGAAAAATGCCATTATCTTAATAGTTCATGTTAACAAAGAACAAGAACCAACAGCTTACAAGGGGGAAAGAACCCTAGCAGATGGCTTCTAGACATTAGAAAAGATATTTAGCCTCACACATTGTAAGAGAAATGCAAACAAAGCCTGTTTTTCAGATATGGTCAAAGATCAAAGAGTTTGATAATACACTGAGTTGGTGGGGAGAGTGGAGAAGCAGGCGCTCTCTCTTATACAGGGCACGTGGGGGATATAAATTGGTATAAATCTCTTTGGAGGGCAATTTTTTATTACCTTTCAAAATATAAAATTGCATATACGTTTTGACCTAGAAATTCTACTTCTGGGAATTTCTCCTTCATGAATCACACTGTGAGAATTGTCCATTGCAACACGGTAATAAAGGCAGGGGGAGCTCCCTAAATAATCAGGGGTTGCCCAGATGGCTCCAGTGCCAGGCTTCTTATCCAGAACCAGATGGATGGAACTTCTCCTGGTCCGTGGGTTCCTCCTAGCAGCAACGCCAACTGGTTCATAGCACAGGGGTAGCAGCAGAACATGTGCTGAACAGCCAGGCTACGCTGGCCGGCAGGTTGGAGAAGCTGCAGCCCTGCTGGATCCCAAGAGTGCTCAAACCCCTGTGTACATATTTACAAACGATTTACTCTTCAAATTTCTCCTCCTTCTGTTCCCCACTTTTACGCCTCTTAGCACTTGTTATAATCTGTACTTCTCCTAGGTGGTCCTACAAGACCAACCACTTCTGTGCCCAAATTAGCCATGCACTTCCTGAGATGATTACATCATTCCTATCTGAATGGTTCTGTGTCTGTGCTGTTCTTCTTTGGGGATGCTAGCTGATTTTCTTCCAAGTTTGTGCAAACTGTATTATGCCTCTCTGAACAATATTATGCTAAGGACCAGATGTTTATTTTCCTTGTTATCTGATAAACCCAGTTGGTGATAAACTGACCTGTGGTTTTTTTTCCCAGTGTCCTCATATATTTGGGCCTGTTTTTTGTTTTTGTTTGTTTGTTTGTTTGTTTGTTTTTGGTACAAATCTGTTTTTCTACAGATTGTTAAATCTACCTATTTCTAAAATAATATTTGACCTTGACCATATTACATACTTTATGTACAATTTTATTCCTCCTCATTTTACTCCCCAGTGCATCACAGCATTTTTTGTTACAGCAAAGGACTAGAAGCTTCGTAAATTCTCTCAGTGGGTGGCTAGTTAAATATGGCATGGTTCATCCCTGCAATGCAGTCATTGAAAGAATATAGCCATAGTGTATAGTTTAAGTTGAAAAAGCAGGGGAGCAGAGCCAAGTGCAGAAAGTAGGGAGGGGGGAGTATGTATGCATGCATATGTTTGTACATGCTTCCTGCAAGGAAGTGAAAGAAACCCTAAATAGTGATTGTCCCTGAGGAGAGAACTGAGTGGCTGGGGGCTAGGATAGAAAGAAAATTTTACTTTTTGATTTTTTAAAACCATCTGCATGTATTCATATTCCCCAAAGCTAATTTGAAAATAAAATTCTACATGTTTTCTAAAGAAAAAAAGGTCTCCTCCTTCAGGACCATTCTAAACCTCACATCTTTAAAGATCTTGGAGAAGCTCAATTCATAGGTTGCCTTCCTTGCTCTTCTGGGAGGAAGATGTTGTCTGGAATAATCATTTGCTTTTCCCTGTGATGAGCCTTGGACTCTGAGTATTCCTCTACACAGATGACAAAGGACTCATGTCTTCAATTTGGGCAAGGACTGCGTCTTCTGCCCTTCTTACCCCCAGTTTGCCTCACACATGATAAACACCTAATATATGTTGGTTGAATTGATGCCTGTCTCCCCCAATAGAAGTGAACTCCATGAAGAAGAGGCTGTATCTGCTGTTCATTTCTGCAACACCAGACTCAGCACAGTGACCAGCATTGTTGAATGAATCTCTGTTTGTTGAAACATAATCTTGAAGTAAATCCATTTGCCTTCTTGCCTTAGTTTCTATGGTCCAACCAGAGTGCACACACATCCATCAATATAGACACTATACGGTCATTGTTCATTTACTTGTCTGCCTTCCCCAGGAGGCTTACAATGCCTGAAGGCAGGAGAGGCCATCTGATTCACTAGCTACTGACTTAGCCCTGGCATGTAGTAGAGGCTTGGCAACTTTTGTGGAAGGAAGGGGAGGAGGAAGGAGAAAAATGTTAGCGCATGGGGCCTGGCCTAATATTTTGCTTTAATAACTCATATTGGACAGCAAGATTAAAAGTTGTTCTGACCCTAAAGTAAATTGGTTACCAATAAATTATGGTAATGCTTACAATATTATAGCCTTACTCTTATATAAAAGTAGTAAGAAGCAGAAAGAAGAGAATGGCTAAATGAACTAGAATTTCTCAATTTCATTTGCTTTTAGTTGGTGCCCTTCATCCCTGCATCAGAAGAGATTTAAAAAGAGGCTAAATTGTCTTAAAAGATCCTCAGGTTGAAGAAATGGATACAAGCAAGGAAAGCCCTTGGTTCTCAACTAGGGGATGAAGAAGGAGTACTTTCCAAGGGCAATAGCTGTACACAGAATTAAAGAAGAAACCTGGGCCCCTGCTATGCTTTCCACTATCACAGTTTCCAAAGCTAACATTGCTTAAAGCAGCCCTTTATGATAAATGAGATACAGGTACTGTATCAATGTTAAACTTATAGAAGCCTGATAACTATACTGCAGTTTTACAAGAGAATATCTTAATTCTTAGGAAATACATACTGAACTATTTAGGGCTAAGGCATCTAATTGTTCAGAAAAGAACTGTATATTAGAAAGAAAGTATGTGCAAATGTAAAGCAAAGGGGGAAAATGTGGTAACTCTTGATAAAGAGTATACAGGTGTTCTTTGTTAGATTCTCATAACTTTTCTGTAAGTTTGAATTACTCTCCAAAACATGTTTTTTGTTTTTTTTTCTTTAAGGAAAATAACAGTTCTTTAAGAGCAATGAAGGACAGTATTCACATGCTCAGCCCTCCTCAGTGCACTTGCACTCACTTAAGAGTCCTTGGGTTCACATGCAGGACCCTGGTCTGGCAGCCCCTGGTGCCATCCCCTGGAGGAAGGTGGCTTACCTGCTTGCCACCCCTCTTCTGGGGGCTCCCATCTTCTTCTGCCATCAGAATGTCATTATTGGCTCTAACTGCCATTGTCTATCCCTGCCTTACCCTGCCCTTACCGTCTGGCCTAATTTCAATTACTGATTTTATTATTAAGATACAATTCACAAAAGATAGAATTCACCCTTTTAATATATACAATTCAGTAGCTTTTAGTATACAAGGTTGCGTAACCATCACCATGTCTGAATCAGGTGATTTTCTTCCCTCCCCAAAAGGAATCCCTACGTATCAGCAGTCACTATTCATTTCCTCTATCCTCTATCTCTGGGCAACCACTTTCTGCCTCTGTGAAGCTGCCTATTCTGGACATCTCATATACACCACACAATATGTGGCCTTTTGTGTGGGGCTTCTCTCACTTAGCACATTTTCCAGATTCATCCATGTTGTAGCATGAGTCTGTCCTTCATTCTTTATTATGGCTGCGTGTACTCCACATTCCATTACATGGATATCAATTACTTATTTTAATTTAATTTTACTTTGGGGTAGCTTGTGTGGTTTTGAAAAGGGCTTTAACTTCTCTTAGAAATCAACCAGGATTGGAAGTTGGGAATACATAGGATCCACAGGAAGGAAGAAGGGGGTCCCTGGCTCCTCAGAGGAGAATTGACTCTATGATCAATGTGGTGTCATTGCTTCTGCTCTGGGCTGGCATAGAACTGGGCACTACAGGGCACATATGTGCCTCTCCTCCACACTGCTGAATGGGGGAGACTTCCAGAGGGCTCGTAGGGTGACCGAGTAGTTGAAACATGGAGCCCTGGGAAACAACAGCATGAGGAGTACCACACACATGCTCATACTCACACATCCTCACACTCCCACACGTGTGTAGGTGTTCACTCAGGCGTTCCACCAAGTGTGGGTGACAGAAGTTAATCAGAGAGGCCAGGTGTGGTGGCTCATGCCTGTAATCCCAGCACTTTGGGAGGCCAAGGCAGGTGGATCACTTGAGGTCAGGAGTTCCAGACCAGCCTGAACAAGATGGTGAAACACTATCTCTACTAAAATATATATATATATATATATATATATATATATATATATATATATATATACACACACACACATACACACAAAATTAGCCGGGTGTGGTGGCATGCACCTGTAATCCCAGCTACTCGGGAGGCTGAGGCAGGAGAATTGCTTGAACCCCAGAGGCAGAGGTTGCGGTGAGCCAAGATTGAGCCACTGTACTCCAACCTGGGCAACAAGAGCAAAACTCTGTCTCAAAAATCAATCAATGAATTACTCAATCAAACAATCAGAGAAAGAGATTCACTCACTCTCTAGCATCCCCTTCCAGCTAAAGGATTCCAGTGAAGTTACAGGAAGTAGGTAGTTATTGGGTATCTGTCCTACACGGTGATTCTCATGGGAATGACTCATTGTTGGGGGCTGGGCAAACTGTCCTGGGTACTTCTCACCTGCTACCAAGGGGGTGTGTGTGTGTGTGTGTGTGTGTGTGTGTGTGCATTCACTCTGGCTTTCTGATGAAGGCAAAGAGGAGGCAAGCTGTGGGAAAGAGGATTCTCTCTCTGCAGGGCTAATTGCTGATTCTGAGGAGGGGGGAGAAAATGGAACATGAAGAGGCAGGAGAAGGGTAGGAGTGGTGTTAACACATGGAATCCATTAAGGGCTGGCAGGGTGATTTAGGAAGAGCAAGTTCTCTACCATCAAGGTGACAAAAGATCAAGTCAGAGAGGACAGGCCTGCTTTTCAAGAGCCCACACCCAAAATGGAAAGGCGAGGGAAAATGAATCATTTTGCACTGATTGGGTTGGAATAGCAGAGTGATGCAAAACATTCTGAGACCGATTTTCCTGGCAATTCTGGTGTCCAATGAATTGGCTTTTCAGGCACATGGCTCACAGGTTCTGAAAAGGCTTGTTGATCCATTATACCGTCAGGGAGGGGTTCCTAAGGGGACATTCCAGGGCCCAGAATCTTAAGTTCTCATGCCAAGAGTGCTCTGATGGAAAATTTTCTGTCATGCTTTATATTTCCCTACTTTTCTTTAGCAAAGAACACTAAATATAACTCAACCTTGACTTGATGGCTGCGATTATCAATGCTGCAGGACAACTTGACTGAGAAATAAAGAGTGTCCGGCTTTCTTGGCTTTTAAGTCATCACCAAATAATAATAACAAGTTTTTCCTCTCCACCCCAGGAGAGGAGTCAGAGTTTGCGCCCATTGCTTCGGGGGAGACTTGAGACCTCTGACTTTGAAGGAGCTCCTGGAAGCACAGTGTGAGAGTCTTGGGGTGGTGGCCCGACCCTGGGAAGATCAGGACTGATGGTAAGAAGGAAAGGGCAGGGTGGAGGGTGTCACTTGCTTTGTTGTGGCACCTGAGGGGCTGGCCCTTTGCTGGGGTGGGGAAGGTGACAACACGGATCCCTTGGGTGGGAGTACTGAGCTCTATCCTCCCTCAGTTTGGGAGATAGGATAGAGGTTCCAGTGGCTGAGCTGGCACAGAGGGAAAGGATGCTTTGAATATTCAAACTGCCCACCTTGTACAAAATGCATGGGCATAAACAGTGAACAGTCAATTGCAACCAAGATAAATGACAAGCCAGGAACCTTTCCAAATCTTCTGGACAGTGTATCCCTGGGATTTGTTATGATGGGAAGGTTGGGTGGAATCCTTAAATACGACTGAGATTGGATTTATCCTATTCCTGTTTGGTGGGGATTGACCAGGTGTAATTTGATTTGGAAAATCAAAAACAGGCACACTGTGCATGCATATGAGCAGGAGGGCTGGTTAACTGGGAAAGGATACCACACCATAGTGCTGGGGAGAGCTGCTGCTCCCCTGCCTCCCCCAGCAACTCTCCACTTCTCCCTGGTGCCTCTGCCTCATTTGCAAACAGCTCCTGTGGGCAAGGGCCTGCCTCTTCTGCAAACTCAAGTTTTTGGGGTTTGAGATAACTCCCCGCTCCCCTCTCAGAGTTGTTTTCTACCTGCTTTCAGGGTCCTACCTATATCGAATAGTTCAAAGAGTGAAAGTCTGGCCTTCTGGTACACGGAGGGTTGCCTAGATGATCCCATCGGTTAAGGCAATGCTAGGGCAGAAGCCACAAACTTGCCAGAGACTTCTCCAAGTTATTAGGGCTGGATAAATCTTGGCTTCACTTAGCTTACTGATGTTTTAAAAATTTGCATTATTCTTTTCTTAAAAAATGAAATCAGTTGTGCTCATCTATAATTGAGATGTTTTATTTATTTTACATTTGCCCTTTCTCAGCAGAATCATAAAAAATTACAATATTTTATATAAAAACATCTGATTTATCTATGTCTCCTAAAAAAAACTGCCACCTTCAGCCTTTGCTCCATGGTAGTGCTTGGCTGGCACTGGGCAGGGCTGCCCCCTTTCCAGGTGCCCTTGCTCCCCCAGCGGGTACAGGTGCTGTTCTTCCCTGTGATGTTGGCCTTGCCCTCCTCCCTCTGCCTGCCAGGCCCATGGCTGTATAAGACTCACAGGCCTTGGCCCTAGATCCTGGAGAGGTTGAGCTCTTAGTCCCTCCTTGGCCTGCTTCTTCCTACTAAACTTTCGGTAGTGTTCATTGCCAGCATCATTAAGGCCATCCTGATCTCCCTTTCCTGATTTTTCCCAGGTTGTTTCTATCATTTTTGTTTCATCATGATACCTAATAGCCAGCCCCTACACAGAATGTGTGAGTGAAAAACACCAGCCCCGTCTGGTACCTTAACATGCCGGTTGTCCAGGCCCTTTGTGTGCTCATCAAACTCTACTCCAACAGTGAAATCGATATCGTAGTTGCGGAACGTGCTAGTGGTTTTTGTCTTGAAGTTATCACCATTTTGATCAATAACCTTCGTCTGAGTGAGATGTACTGCAATCTTGCGGGTGGCAAAATCAATATCTGTTGGCAAAGGAAGTTGTGGAGGTTATGATGTGCTCAGCCAGACTCATTCATTTCTTTAACAAGACCAAAACATTCAAGACTAGAGACACAGGCCAGGCGCAGTGGCTCACGCCTGTAATCCCAGCACTTTGGGAGGCCGAGGCGGGCGGATCACGAGGTCAAGAGATCGAGACCATCCTGGCCAACATGGTGAAACCCCGTCTCTACTAAAAATACAAAAATTAGCTGGGCGTGGTGGCGTGCTCGTGTAGTCCCAGCTATTCGGGAGGCTGAGGCAGGAGAATTGCTTGAGCCCGGGAGGCGGACATTGCAGTGAGCTGAGATTGTGCCACTGCACTCCAGCCTGGCGCCTGGTGACAGAATGAGACTCTGTTTCAAAAAAAAAAAAAAAAAAAAAAAGGGCTAGAGACACAGATTGTATACAGGCCACTGTCTTTGCTTAAGTGGGAAATAAGCTTCTTACTTGTGGCCAAATTGAGCATCTCAGTCAGTTGCTGGGGGAAACCTAGGAGTCTCCTGGCACCTCTTCAGGATCCCTGATGGGAGGGAGATGTAGCATGCAGGGCTCACCCCAAAGCTGCAGATCTCCAACACACACACACGCACGCACGCATGCACACACACACAGACACACACAGACACACACACATACACACGCGTGCACACACACAGAAACACTCTCTCTCTCTCTCTCTCTCTCTCCTCTCACAGCACCTCTATTCTATCTGACCCACTGGGCATCCTCCTAAGAGTTCTCTGAAAATCTCACGGTTTAAAAGAAAAAAGACTTTGGAAACCACTAACTGTAATCATGGATAAAGATGAAACTTATAAAACTTTTGTTAATGTCCACAGCAGGGAGGGGATAGTTACAAGCTTCCATTTAAAAAAAGTCAGATTTGAGCCTGATGGAATAATTTTAAGTAATATTAGCTACCTGGAAGGTAAAAGAATTATATGCCTGTCTCCTAAGTTGAAAAGAAAAGTGAGTTCAAGTTGGCATGAGCTGCCGGACAAGCGCCAGCACCTTGCTCACCTCTCATTCTCTACTATTTGTTGAGTATACCTTCCATGTCTGTGAACTCACCGGGGGGTCCCAAAGCTAGTTTCCCTCCGAATCACCTGAGACAATGTAAAAAATGCAGATGTCTGGGTCTTATCCCAGGCCTAGAATCTCTGGATAGTAGAGCTCAGTGATTTCAGGTTTTGAACTTCGTCATAGGAGGCTATTTGGAGAAAAGCTTCCATGGTTTAAAAATTTTGAAAACTACTGTTTAAGCGCCTACTTCTCATGTCAGAGACGATGAAGTGAAGACCTAAGAGAGGCTAGTTTACTTGTCTAAACATACATGGCTGAAACAGCAATCTCAGTGCCTTGGTAATTGGATGGATGTGTAGAGAGATTGAGTTGGAAGGAGGAAACAGTGGCTTTGAGCTTGGATGATTAAGGTGAGAGCCAGGGAAGTAAATGAGGGAACTAGTTTTATGGGGAAACATAGGGAGCTGAATTTTAGGTAAGGTGAATCTGTGAGCCACGCTGTGTGGACCCTTAGCAATATTTGGTGTGGCAATATTAAGACACTCTTTGGAACTAACCAGGGATGGTGCCTCAGAATGTACCCTCCCTTGGGAAACCTTCCTCATTTTATTCTTCAAACAAACCCACAAGGTAAGTTTTATTTTATCTTCATTTTACCAGTGTGGAAAAAACTGCCTCAGAGAAGTTGTGTCACTTTCCCTGGATCATATGGTGAGGAAGCAGTTGAGATGGTACTTGAACTCAGGATGGTCTGTCTCCAGGGCCAGTGCTGTGTTCCCCAAGCGCTGGGGTGGCCCAGTGAGATCATCCCCCACGTGTGCACTTTCTGTGGCTGCCCAAGATACTAGTAACTTCTGATTCAAATTTCCCCTGGAGACACAGGGACTGTGGGGATTCAGCTGGCTGAGCCCTCCCTGCTTGAGGCGGCTTGTTTTCCAGAGCTCTTGCATACTGCCCCCACCAAATGACAATTGTTTTCTAGGCCCAGAGGTGTATAATAAGTCAGAGCTGGAGCAATGACACTCCAACCGGGTACATTATCTGACATCTCATTCAGCTTCAGCTCTGTGGCTTATGGAATTGTATACGAGCACGTCCAAGCCACACAGCCTGTGAGGCATGGGATGCAGGTGAGACAAATGGTCTCTCGGCTGCCTTTGGTACTGTGAATGCTTCTAGTCTTCTTGGCCAGCATTCCCAGAGCCCCCACTTCCCCATTGTGTTTGCCATGGGGTGCAGCTCCGTAACATGTTTGGTGAGCAAATAAGTTTGGAAGATGAGGAATTAAAACCAGGACAAGCTGGTTTCTGCCCTGTAGAATTTCATAGATTCTTTAACATAGGAAAGGTGCTTTGTAACTCCAAGTTGGAGGGAGGGTACAGGATGCAGCTTTTCAAAGTCTTAGGTGGGCATGGAGCCCCTCTGTGGAGGAACATGCAGGTCGGCCAGGTGTCCCCCACAACTTACTATGGAAAGGGCTCACAAAACCCTTTCTGACACATTTATCTCAGCCATAAAATACCTGTTTAATTTTTCTCTCTTCAAGTTAACTGCTGGCCTGTTTAGGTAGGACCAAGTGGTCAAGTATTTCTGACTTAAAAAATGAGCCCTTCCTTAAAATTGCTACAAACCACTGAAGAGCATCTTCCTTGTTCTAGTGAGTACAAGCACATACTGTGGCAGGCAGAGGAGCTGGCAAGAGGCTGGCATGTCACACTCCAGCCCTATTTCTCTCCTTCTGCCCCAAAGACACAGTCTAGCAATCAGGGCCATCTGTGTGTCCAGCTTCAGTCCTGTCGCTGGATGCTTGCTTCCAGATCTAAAGCAGCAGAGGGCAGTGGCCATATGTGGAGCTATTATTAACTGCATTACCCGTTGTGAGCATCAAATGTGATGGTGTTTGGGATGAGCTTTACCCAGTGGCTGGCAGGCTGTGGTCATGGCTCTGTAAATGGAGGCTGCCATAATCATAAAATCATTATGAAGACCCTGATCTCACCGGCCAATTTTCTTAGAGTCCTTTTGTTTTCCCATATACCCCTTGAACAGTTGCTCTCTGAATCCCTGCCACTCTCATCCCAGCTTTCCAAGTCTCATAAGGTGCAGCCCCAGATTTGCCTCCTCCTGCTCTTTCTTGCCTCCTTCCTTACCTGCCACCCAGGCCAAACAGTTTTATTGCTCCCCCTCTACCTGCCAACAGGACTCGGCATCTCCCCCCCTGCATTTTTCATGGAGTTGGTTATTCTTTCCTGCAGTCTCACCTCTATGAGGACAAGGATGATGCCATCCTCTTGCTCCATGTCCCCCCACACCATAGAACCAGGACTTGAGCTAGGCACATTGTAAGTGCTCAAGAAATACCATGGATTGGGTAGTGGAGGCAGCAAGGGCCGAGACAATGATTATCAAAGTGAGGTTCCTGGGCTGGCAGCAGCATTAGCACCTGGGAACCTGTTAGAAATGTGGATTCTGTGCCACTGCACTCCAGCCTGGATGACAGAGCAAGACCCTGCCTCTAAATAAATACATATAAATAAAAATAAAAGAAATGCAACACTGGGGCCCACCCTGGAGCTCTGTGGGCCAGGCTCTGCGGGCCAGGCTCTGCTTGTCCTAACAAGTCTTCTAAATGATTCAGTGCATGCTAAACTTTTGAACCGTGGTATAAATGAGTAAGGGTAAGGGGCAGATGCAGTTACAATCCTGTCTCTTATTTCCCAGCTATGTGACCTTGGAGAAATCACTCTTCCTTTGTGGAAAAATGAGAAAAAGAATGCTTACTTCAGAATAATATTTACAGAGTGGGTTCAGTAAAAATAATGGTAAGATGCTTTACATAGTACCAAGTAGCTTGTCAGTATTCAGTGAACATTGCCATCCACTCTTGACCTTGTCTGTTTGGGTCAAGTAGGGACCAAGTCAGCATTCAAGTCTAGAATGAAATTCTTGGGTCATATTTATGCATCGCCATAGCTGTCTGCACTTCATGTTTTTTAAGGGGCTTGGACTCCGCAGGAGAAGTGGGAATGGTGGCTGACACACTCCCTTACTCTCATAGCCTTGGTCTGTCCCACAGGCATTGTATCCAGCCTGGTGAAACTTTTCTCTGTGTGGATCAGTTTCCTCACTCTGTAGTTTGGTGATGGGTAGAACCAACTTTAGCTCCTTCTCTAGCCCTTTGTTCTGAGCTCTGAGCTGTATTAAACCATACTTCTGGAACAATGGTTGGGAGATGGGAAAGAAAAACCATAGGTCATCTGTTAACCAGATGAAAGACAAGGGAGGGCTCTAGGAAAAACCACTAAGGACGAGTTAAAAGTAACAGAGAAATTTAGAACTGAATTGTACCTCTGCGAGCAAGTCTGTTTCCACTCAGTGGATATGGAAACTGAGGGCCCTGAGAATTTAAGTGGTGGGTTCAGAGCCACCCAGTTAGGACAGCACTCCTGACAATTTCTTTACACATTCTGTTGCTATTTACAACTAACCCCCTCCCCACAACGAAAAATTATTGCTTGTCCCTGGTTGCATAGAAAGGTAGATCACAGCTAAAAATATCTATTGCTGAGAAAACTGGTTTGTCCTGGAAACACCATCCCTAGTCAATCTTTCTGACCAGTGCCGGGGGAATCTTATTAGAAGACTATGCAAATGGAATCAAGCATCACTTCTCTTCTGAATTGAAAAATGGCTTGGCCTCTTGGCCACCCTTCAGTGTTTGCACAACCCAGTAAATCATGTCGCCTCTGCTCTGCCCCAGGGAAGGGAGCCAAATGTTCTGTTGGTGGACTCATGATATTTCTAATTGAAAGGGTTTAACTGCAGTTGTAGAATGAACATACACACACACACACACACACACATACACACACACACACACACACACAAGATTATAAAAGCACTTCCTCTCTGTACTTTGCAGAGAAAATTATTTTCCTGGTATGGTATTTTAACAACAGGGTTATCGAGTATGTTTTATCTGCTTTTCTGGATTAAAGGTATCTCTGAGTCTGATTTATAGCCAGGTGAAATGAATTTCTATCTCAGAAGGAAAGGTCTAAAGGCAAGCTATTTCTGAATAATATATATGGCTTTTAGCTGCTGAAGGAAAAAAAAAACAACACTGACGTGACTTTATTAAAGCATACTTTTCATAACTGCATTTTGAACAATACAAGCCATAAAGGTGAAATATGAGTATGCAACTCAACATTAAAATGCTTTGTAATGTGCTTGTGAAAAAAGCTAAAGTTGCAGGCGAAAAGGGCAGGTGTTCTTTGCAAATTAAAGAGCAGAGAGGCACAAGTGTTCATCATATGAAATCTGAGAACCATTTCAGGTGCAGCTTTGATGGGCTGCAAACTTGGACTCCTTAATTCTCAAATCGTTGGCACTCTTAGGCAATTGTGAGAAGCAGAGTGGAAGAACAATTTTCTCCTTTTTTCCATGCCACTTCCTCCTCAAGAGAATACATTTAGAAAGGAATTAGACGAGATCCCTGCCTGCCTCCTCCTCTCACTTCCTCCTACGCACTGGGGGCGGGCTGGAGACCCTGGGGGAGGCTCCTGCTCCCTCTGCACGGTTTCTCCTCCCCATTCTTAGTCTACTGCATCCTTACTGGGATGGAGATTAGGGTGGAGGTGCTGCCGACACATGCAAGGGGGAGACCCGTACAAAGGGATGACACCTATCATTGCCTGGGATTTTTCCATCCCTCAGCATTTCCCCTTTGAAAGTCCTACCAGGTGCCACATGGTTCAAGTAGAGACTTTGGCAAGGTGTATAACTTCATTGACTTGTGAGCACCATCAGGAATCCAGATTTTATGAAACAAATTTGTCATTGGAGCATTAGACATCTATCTGTCTATCTATCTATCTATCATCTTATCTACCTACCTACCTACCTACATATCTACCTACCTACCTATTCATTTTCACCCCAGGGACTGTGAGTGAGTCTCTTGCAATGTTTCTGAGGGTCCTGCCTATTTACTTGGGAGGCTTTCATCTGGACAAACTTGTTCACAATGAAGCTCTTTCTTCCCTGCCTCCATGTTTCATACCCCCACCAAAAGTCGTGCTGAGGAAAGGGCAGTGGGTGTTAGAAGCAGATAGCCCAGGCTCCTGTCTCAGGCTCCATCATTTCCCAACCACACGTGGCTGACCGAGCCTCTCCAATTCTCTGACTTCCGATTCCTCACCCCACAAAATGGAAAGCATTTCTTCTGTATTTATCTCTGACTGTACCCTGAGCTCTATATCCCATATCAAAGTGCCAATTTTAATACTCCACTTGAATGTGTAACAGATATCTGAAACCCAAATATACAAACTAGAATTCTTAATGCATACCCCCCCTGCTACCCCAGTCTGGTACTTCCCCCTCGACCCACTCAAACTCACTCTTTCTGTGACTTCCCCCATTTCAGCCAATGGAATTGTCATCTTCCCGGTTATTCAGGCCTAAGCCTGGGACCCAAATTCATTTCTATCATCTCCTCTCACTTCATATTCATCTGCAAACCCAACCCCGTGAGCTTTATCTCCAAAATATATGCCGAATCTGTCCTCTTTTCTCCAGCTCCACAGGCACCGCCCTAGCCTAAGCCGTGGTCATTTCCTGCCTGGACAACACAGTAGCCTTCTAATAGGTGTCTCGGCCTCTCTGCTTGCAATCTTGCCTTCCTATGATTCATTTTCCATGCTGCGGCCATAGTGATCCTTAAAGAATACAAAAAGGATCAATTTTTCTTCCTGGGATACGGCTGGTGTGTGCTTTGCCTTCTGCCTACCTTTCTACTCTCACTCCCCCACCGTGCTCCAACCCCCCAATCCACACACTTCCAACACCTAACACATCAGCTTTCTCAAACCCTTGGGCCAAAGGGATTCTCCCACTTCAGCCTCCTGAGAAACTGGGACCACAGGCACATGCTACCACACCCAGCTAATTTTTTTATTTTCTATTTTTTTGTAGAGACAGCAGTCTCACTATGCTGCCTAGGCTCATCGTGAACTCCTGGCGTCAAGTCACCCTCTTACCTTGGCCTCCCGAAGTGTTGGGATTACAGGCGTGAGCCACCGTACCCGGCTTCATGTTCTTAAACACACCCAAAGCCTTTGCACTTGCTATCCCCTGTGTCTAGAATAACACTTGGAGCACTGAAACCTGGGCTCCACTGTCACTCCCTCAAGCCTTCCCTGACCACCCATCACACTCCACTCCATTACTCTTATTTTCTTCCCAGCACTTATCACTACCCAAAATAATCTTAAACTATTTGTTGACTTTCTGTCTCCCCCACTAGCATGTAAACTCCATGCTGGCAGGGGAACTCGCCTCCTCATTTCTCACTATATCACCAGTGCCTAGAGCACTTCCCAATGTGTCACAGGTGCTCGATACATTTGTTGAAAACTGAATTCACTAAAATGAAGAAATGTATATAAAGCTCTAATGTGATGCGTATCGTGGTATGAGAATAATTTGTGCATGTGCTTATCCATCATGCTAGACACCCGGCTCTTAAATGGTTAGGATGAGATTTTGCACATGGCACATATTTGGGAAATATTTCCTGGCAGAGACCACTTAGATAGGAGCTGTCAGACTTCAGTCTCTCCGGGCTCCCCCTTCCTAGTGGAGCTTTCAGAGCCTGACTAGAACTGCTAGAACTGTTTGCGATAGCCACTGCACTAAGTCTGTGCATGTTCATGTAAATGAAAAAGGTGTTCTTCATAGAAGATAATCCTCACCTTCTTTTGTGAATTAAGAAATGATGGGTTTTCCTCAAACAGTTACAACTTATGGAATAAAAATTTCGTAAAAGAGGTATAAATTTAACATTATCTAATTTTCGGACACATGCCTCCCCATCTTCACTGTTTAAAGTTATGTGATGGTTTTTTCATTTTCTAGGCTGACTCTTCCTCCTCCACTCACCAAATCCAGTCTATTTCCTGCTCTGGACATCTCCTTGTTCACCCTTTCTGAGAACTGCTCTCAACACCTTCCCAGGGCCATTGTAACAACCTCTTCAGTTCTCTGACAGTCTGCTGGTCTATTCATTTCAAGGCTGTCAGAGTGAGCATTGATAGTGTCTCTCTCCTCTGCATACAATTTCTTCCCAGGCCCTCCCCTTGCAAGGTGAAGTTAATGTGTGGCACACTGACTTAAAGGTCTTGTTGCTCTTCCAGACTCTTCTTTTGCCTCCTCCTTGCACTTCACCCTCTGGTAATACAACTCCTTCTGGTGTCCCAGGCCCATGCCTGTGCACATGCCCATGGGGCTACGCTTGACTCCATCTCTGCTTGGAGAACTCCTGTTCTTCCTTCAAAACCCCACCAAGAAGTACTCAGGAAGCCTTCACTGACCCCATGTACTGCAGCTCCCTTCACCACCACGCACACACTTATTGTTACTATTGTTCTGTTGAAACTATAGCCCCTTTGAGCCCAGGGCATGGAATCGCAATTGGCCCATTTGTGGCTGATTATATTTTCTTAAATGGCTGAGGCAACACTTTTCATCCTACATGCTGTTCTTACAGTACAACTTTGACATTCATCCCACTAAGAGGTGGGGTCTATGTCCCTTTCCTTTGAATTCAGGTAGGCTTGTACCACTTCCACCGATAGAATATGGTGGAAGTGGTACCTGGTAGTTTCTGAAGGTGGGTCATAAAAGGCCATGCATCTTCTATCTCTTCTCTTTGGAAACAGCCAGCACATTGTGAAAAAACCCAGGTCACATGGGGAGATCACATGCAGATGTTGAAGCCCCAGTTAAGGTCTCAGCTGCCAGCCAGCACCAACTGCCAGACATGCATATGAGTGAGGAAGCCTGAGATGGCTCGAGCCCCAGCTGCTGTCCAATTGCAACCAAATGAGAGCCTTTCAGCAAGAACCATTGGGGTGAACCCAGTCAGCCTCCAGAACCCATGAGAAATAACAATTTAATGACTGTGGTTATTTCAAGCCACTACATTTTGGGGGTGATTCATCGTTAGTAATAAAAAACAGGAATAGCATTTGTGCATGGCTGTAACTTAACTCCTTGAGAACAGATTCCAAGATTGGTTCTGCTTCAGATGGCACAGTCTCTGGCATCTTCGGCACCTTCTAAAGTTTTGGTGGAGTCGTTGAATGAGTCCCACCTGGGCAGAGTTAATGGACTCTCTCCCAGTATTCTTTCACATTACTGGGACCTCCTTATAGCTGTCCTCCTTGGTCTCCCCTTTAAAATGAAGACCACGCCACCAACTCCTTCATTGCCTGATCTGACCTGAAGGAGGACCTACTTCAGGACATGACAAGTTCCTCAGGGCAAAAGTGTTCACCAACTGATTTCTTCATTGTCACAAAATTATCGGGGGCCTTGAGAAACACCAGGGGCCTAAGAAGGCGGGAGAGGAAGTACCATTGATCCTTGGCTCACTCACCTTTTGAACTCTTAATGATGTAATTTGTGGCAAACCCAAAGGTTGCCATGATGTGTTACTCTGCAGTGTGTGGAGTGAGTCACTGGCTCAGTGACAAAGCCAGTTTACTGCCCAACCCCACATCTCAGTAGAGTTGCTCTTTCCTTACTGAACCAACGACCAGGCCCACAGAAAAAGTGAACTGTCTAGTGCTGGGGGTTAAAGTATTAGAAATCAATAATTCTTAGACGGGGGAATAGGCATCATCTTTAACTAGAGTTACACATCTGGGGGATGTCTACACATGCTCTTCCCAAATGCCAAGGGTCTCATTGCTCAAAAGGGTAAAGAAGGCAAGCTTCATTGACATCTCAGTGTTGGGAAAGCAACTCTGCCTTGTGGCCTGGGCATGGAGGAAACTGTTGAGATCTGTTGGGCTGCTTTTAGCAGGTTAGATTGAAGGGGTGGCTGTACCTCACCTGATTCTAGCTGAGCTCCCCTGAGACCTGTCTTCAATTGCTGCCATGGCTGCCCCACCCATGTTCCTATGGCAGGTTGAAAAGGACAAGGGGTCCCACCTCAGTGGTGATACGATGACTCTGGGTGAGGTGTTTCTACACAGGGCATCATAGGCTTGAGCAGGGGCAAGTTCCTGGGGTCCTGAGACACTGGGCTGTCAGCAGCTAGGTAAACCACGCACCGACAGATCCACATTCTGGGTTTAGCTAGTAGTACCACCTGTGGTATTAATCTTAATCAGTGGAGTGTCAGCCTAACACTTTATACTGCAGAGGTCATGGGACAAAGAGATCAAACAATTGGCTCATCATAGTGAAATCAATGTAATGTGATGTTAAATTGGAAGTTTTGGCTGAAGCTTTAAGAGACAATAAATATTTGATACCAAGGAGAATTAGGAAGTTCAATCTGAAACCTCAATGATGAGGATATCCAAATATCACATTCACAGCTTGTGAGCCCCTCGCTCACATTAAAGGTGTAAGTTGCTGTGAAAAGAGTCCAGAGGAAGGCTGTTGTTAGAGGGAGGATTTCTTGGAGAGAGCTGATGGTGTACTCCACATCCTCCCAACACCCAGGAGGAGAAGAGGGTAGCGGGAATGCTTGCCTCCCCACCGTAAGCCTAGAGAGTTGGGCTTTAGGGGTCCACTCTGCACAACCATAAGCTAAACAGAGCCCAGATTTTAAATCTAAGTCATCATAGGATTTTTTATTATTTAAGAATAAGCAGAAAAAGACACAGGATTTCTTTCTAATTGTATTACTTGACTCTGGCTTATTTAGCATACTGCTGAAACCTTGAAACTTCCAAGTAACCCTTGTTAAAATAGTTTCGATTGCTCAAAACCACAACTACATCCAATATCACCTGGAGGGACAGACAAGGCTGGGGCTGTTATCCCTAACTGGCAGATGAGGAAACTGAGGTTCCAAAAGGTTAAAACACTGGTTCAAGGTCCCAGAGCAAGCGCTGGGCTCTAGTCCCAGCTATGCTGACCCTTCTGCTTTGGTGTCCTCATCTGTATAATCTTGTTCAGAATTCTGGTTCTGAACTACGCTCTAATCCATTTACCCATGTGTAGAATCAGAATGCCATTTCTACTGGCCACTCCTGGTACTGAAAAACACAGGTGCAACAGGGTTGAGAATGGGGCTCTGGTAGGAGGATTTTTTTCTCTTTCTTCCTTCCCACAAGTATATTGAGGTAAAAATCCTGCTAACCAAAGTGAAAAAGAAAGCTATTCAGTGTTGGAAACCAGTCTAAAGAACATGAAGAAAGCACTTAGCTTATGGAACTTATCACAGCTCTCCTTGTTCATTGAGATGGTGGACATTTTCAAACTAGAAATTTATCGCACAGTAAAACTCATGATTCCCACTCTTGGAAAGACCTCCCACCATCATATCCAAGTTACTATTGGGCCTCTAACTCCATCCACTGCCATTTTTCTCATTCTCTGTGTGGAGGAAGTTCCAGCAAAGTAACTCCGTATGTGGAGAACTTTGAAGCTAGAAGAGGAGATAAAGAGGCTGCCGAGGGAGGGAATAAGGACAGGCAACCAAAGCCCCTTTCTCAGCACCTGGAGCACAGGAGCCACCCAGCAACTGAGCTCCCCTCTGTGGACCCACTCACTCTGGTTTCAGGTAGAACCCATAGGCTGGGCAGGGCTATGTGTTTTCTGCCAGCTCCGCAGGGAACCCGCCCTGTGGTGAACTCAGGACACCGATTGGTAGCCCTTGGCCTGGAACCCAGTTCAGAAGTCAGATAAGCAGTGGGTTGTTCGTGCTATCTGACAAAAACCTCTGTGGCCTTCTATGAGCTTGATTTTCCCTAGGCTGAGAGATTTGCTAGCTATTTCTTTTCTGCTTCTCTATTACAAGACTGATAAAAGAGCAACACAGGGGTGATTGGTGGATAATACAGGTCCAAGTGGTTATCAAAGAGATGGTGGTCACTAGCCAGGGGGAGCGACTGTGTTATCCTCTCAGATTGGCTTCACTCTGTGTGGGTGTGTCCTCCTAACATACACATTCAGTGTATGTTTTCTGTGGGCCAGGCACAGTGCCAAGGCATCCTAGATGTAATCTCATTTATCATTATTCCCAGTTTCCAAATGAGAAAACCGAGCCTCAGAGAATTTTTATGATCTTCCTAATAGTGCACAGCTGTACATAGGCATGAGGATTTGCACACAGGTCTCCATAGCAGCACTGTCTGGAAGGCCAGACCACAATACTCCCAACAACAGCTTCCCTCCCCATCCCGTCTCCTCCTTACCCAGGGCCTTCATGTAGCCTTCAAAGTTTTCATTACTCTCCATCTCCCAGGTTCCATTCTGGTCCCTTGTCATGGTGGTGGCCTCTAGTTCACTGAGGGTGTGTGATGGATGGCAAGGAGCAGGCTGCAGGGAGAATGTGTTGGAATGAGCTGCTTTATAGCCTAGTGGACCAGGTTTATGACTCTGAAGATAACAGGTTCAAAGGGCAGAAGCACAACTCAAAAGAACTTTCCCTTGCAAAGTTCAGCAAACCAGGAACAAAGTCCTGGTGTGGCCAGGCATGAGTGTCCCAGTGTCCTGCACCATAAGCAGGGCCCTAGAACAGCTCAGTTTTTGGCTGGTTGAGTCCCTACAGGGCCCCTTGTCCCACATAGAACATTCCATCCAGCACTGGAGGAAAACAAACATCCGGGGTCTACCCTGCATGCACTATGGGTCACCAACACCCAGACCTCAAGCCTGGAGTCTGTCAGCCATGAATCCTGTGATCGTAGCAAGGCTGGTGAAACTGCAAAGACAGAATTCACACCTGTGGAGCTCTACTTTACTCTGTTCCGGGTAGCTTGCATACTTCATCTTGTTTCAGCTTACAAGAGCTCTGTGAGTTATGTTTAACCATCCTTATTTTACAGAGGAGAAAGGATCATGGAGGTTATATCACACGTCTAATCATAACTTGTAAGTGGTTGAGCCAGGATTCAAACTCAGACCTGTTGGGCTCCAAATCCTTTTCTTCTACAGTATGCTAGGTCAGCTCTGAAAGAGGGCTGGAGCCTGACTTGAGAGCCTAACTCTCTCTTGCTTCCTGGGAAGTGCTCTGTGGGCTTCCAAACAGCAGGGTGAGACATGAGAAAAGCGTGTTCTGGGAACATAATTCTACTAAAAGCAAGCTGGGCCTGGAGGGAGGTTAGATGGAGGCAGAGGGGCAGCAGGATATTGTTTTAAGACCCAACAAGCAAACTGAGGATCACCTGGATCAAAGTCGGGGCATAGCTGGACAAAGACCCTTGGTTCAGGACTGTTCTCCAAATGGGCTATCCTGATGGAAATGGGTTAGTTTATTGCTCTGACATTCTATTCCAAGGTGTGGCATCTGAGAAGGGACTGTGAGGAATGGGGGTATGGGCTTAGAGAGATATACCATGAGTTCCAAAATGAGACCTATTTTGATGATGACAGTGCAGCTCTCATATATGTATCTTTGTGCTGTGAAATCTAAGTAAATGGCTCTGTGTGTGGTATGAAGGATATAAAACAGCACATTTATCTTTCAGTAAATATACTGGAGTTAGGAAGACAGAGTGAAAAATGGCCCAGCTGTTGTCAAAAGGCCAATGGGGAAAGGTAAAGGATAAGAAAGAAATAACTTTACCACAAATGTAAAATGAATGGAGGAAAGAGTAGACAGAGAAGAAACCTTGGAGATTCATCCTGTGAAGTCCAGCCAGAAGCTGCTGCAGGCTGAGCACTCAGCCTCCTAGGCTGGAGAAGTAGATGTTCCCACCTAGCCTTGAATTTCCGGGCCTCCACAATCCCTCCTGCCCGCAACTGAGTATCCCAAAGCACTCCCCCTATAAGAATGTGTAATGAAAAGCTGGCCTAGTAGGGGAAGGGGTTGGGAGCAAGAAAGGAGTTGCTAATTGCACTATGCCAAGGGCTTGCATTTTCATGGGCATTGAGGGAGGAGGCACTGGTCTTGGTGTAAGATGCAAATTTGAAACTGAGATATCTGTATAAAGCCAGGCACTTGAAGGGCTACTCCCTCACTGAGGGTGTAAATTAGTCAAAATCTGCAGCAACAGACAAGAAAAAAGTTTATCTATTTGGCATGGGATCTACATAGGTTAAAAAAAAAAGTCTGTTCTGCTCTGACCTTGGTTTGGGGTTTGAATTTATCCTTTCTGCTAGCTAAAATATTAAAATAATAAGCGTCCCATGCTTGTTAATACTTTTAGGCTGCCAGGAATAAGTAAATGTAAAAGCTGTATAGAGGAACACACCTTCAAAACCAGACCAACCAGAATTCTGTGTGATAAAGCCATGCCAAATATGAGCTCATAACACAAAATTGTAACACACACTGACAAACCCAGTTTGTCACGGATGATGTTCTTTGTAATCCACCAAGAGCATCATCCAAAGAAACATACAGTGAAATTAGATTTCCAAGAGTTTCAGTTAATAAAATCAGATACAGAGTATAAGATCATTATGTTTAAAATGAATAAAGAAAATTAAAACGCACTAAAAACATAAAAAAGAAATAAAATAATGTTTTTAAAAACAGATTAAAAATGTAAAAAGAGTAGTTCTAGATATTAAAAATATAATCACTAAAATTAAAAAGGTAATAGATGGGATAAACAGTTGATTAAACACAGTTTAAGAAACAATTAGTGAAACAGAAGAAACAGTCAAGGAGATTACCCAGAATATATGTAACACAGAACACACTGTGGTGCAAATTTAGGTAAAAATAAAAATACAACTCTAAAATTTCTCAGAGAAAACAAAAACAACCATACAGATTACCTATAAAAGAACAATGTAGGGTGGCTGGCAAGACGGCTGAATAGGAACAGCTCTGGTCTGCAGCTCCCAGTGAGATCAATGCAGAAGGTGGGTGATTTCTGCATTTCCAACTGAGGTACCTGGCTCATCTTATTGGGACTGGTTAGACAGTGGGTGCAGCCCATGGAGAGTGAGTCAAAGCAGGGTGGGGTGTCTCATCCAGGAAGTGCAAGGGGTTGGGGAACTCCCTCCCTTAGCCAAGGGAAGCCATGAGGGACTGTGCCGTGAGAAATAGGGCACTCCAGCCCAGAAAAAATGTTAGAGGAATTGTTAACCAGAATAACCAGTTTAGAGAAGAACATAAATGACCTGATAGAACTGAAAAACACAGCATGAGAACTTTGTGAAGCATACACAAGTATCAATAGCTTAATTGATCAAGTAGAAGAAAGGATATCAGAGATTGAAGATCAACTTAATGAAATAAAGCATGAAGACAAGATTAGAGAAAAAAGAATGAAAAGAAACAAAGTCTCCAAGAAATATGGGACTGTGAGAAAGACCAAACCTACGTTTGATTAGGGTCCCTGAAAGTGATGGGGAGAATGGAACCAAGGTGGAAAACACTTTTCAGGATATTATCCAGGAGAACTTCCCCAACCTAGCAAGACAGGCCAACATTCAAATTCAGGAAATACAGAGAATACCATAAAGATACTCCTTGAGACGAGCAACCCCAAGACACATAACTGTCAGATTCACCAAGGTTGAAACGAAAGAAAATATGTAAAGGACAGCCAGAGAGAAGATCAGGTTACCCACGAAGGGAAGGTCATCAAACTCACAGCAGATCTCTCAGCAGAAACCCTGCAAGCCAGAAGAGAGTGGAGGCCAATATTCAACATTCTTAAAGAAAATAATTTTCCACCCCAGAATTTCATAACCAGCCAAACTAAGCTTCGTAAGTGTGAAGGACAAATAAAATCCTTTACAGACAAGCAAATGCTGAGAGATATTGTCACCACCAGGCCTGCCTTACAAGAGCTCCTGAAGGAAGCACTAAACATGGAAAGGAACAACAGGTACCAGCCACTGCAAAAACATACCAAATTGTAAGACCATTGATGCTATGAAGAAAGTGCATCAACTAATGGGCAAAATAAGCATCTAGGATCATAAAGACAGGATCAAATTCACACATAACAATATTAACCTTAAATGTTAATGGGCTAAATGCCCCAATTAGAAGGCACAGACTGACAAATTTAATAAAGAGTCAAGACCCATCAGTGTGCTGTATTCAGGAAATCCATCTCATGTGGAAAGACACATAGGCTCAAAATAAAGGGATGGAAGAATATTTACAAAGCAAATAGAAAGCAAAAAAAAAAGAGGGTTTCCAATCCTAGTCTCTGATAAAATAGACTTTAAACCAACAAAGATCAAAAAAGACAAAGAAGAGCGTCACTTAATGATAAGGGATCAATGCAACAAAAAGAGCTAACTATCCTAAATATATATGCACCCAATACAGGAGCACTCAGATTCATAAAGCAAGTTCTTAAAGACCTACTTAGACTCCTACACAATAATAGAGGGAGACTTTAACACCCCACTGTCAATATTAGACAGATCAATGAGACAGAAAATTAACAAGGATATTCAGGACTTGAACTCAGCCCTGGACTAAGCAGACCCAAAAGACATCTACAGAACTCTCCACCCCAACTCAGCAGAATATAAATTCTTCTCAGCACCACATCACACTTATTCTAAAATTGACCACATAATTGGAAGTAAAATACTCCTCAGCAAATGCAAAAGAACAGAAATCATAACAAACAGTCTCTCAGACCACAGTGCAATCAAATTAGAACTCAGGATTAAGAAACTCACTCAAAACTGTATAACTACATGGAAACTGAACAACCTGCTCCTGAATGACTACTGGATAAATAATGAAAGTAAGGCAGAAATAAATAAGTTCTTTGAAACCAATGAGAGCAAAGATACAACATACCAGAATCTCTGGGACACAGCTAATGCAGTGTATAGAGGGGAAATTTATAGCATTAAATACCCACAGGAGAAAGTGGGAAAGATCTAAAATTGACACCCTACCATCACAATTAAAAGAACTAGAGAAACAAGAGCAAACAAATGCAAAAGCTAGCAGAAGACAAGAAATAACTAAGATCAGAGGAGAACTGAAGGAGACAGAGATATGACAAACCCTTCAAAAAAATCAGTGAATCCAGGAGCTGATTTTTGAAAAGATCAACAAAATAGATCTTTCGGTAAATATACTGGAGTTAGGAAGACAGAGTGAAAAATGACCCAGCTGTTGTCAAAAGGCCAATGGAGAAAGGTAAGGGATGAGAAAGAAATAACTTTATCACAAATGTAAATGAATGCAGGAAGGAGTAGACAGATAAGAAACCTTGGAGATTCATCCTGTGAATGAAAAGAAATACAAACTACCATCAGAGAATACTATAAACTATATTTTGTATCCCACAGAAATACAAACTACTATCAGAGAATACTATAAACACCTTTATGCAAATAAACCAGAAAGTCTAGAAGAAATAGATAAATTCCTGGAAACATACACCCTCCCAGGACTAAACCAGGAAGAACCTGAATCCCTGAATAGACCAATAACAAGTTCTTAAATTGAGGCAGTAATTAATAGCCTAAGAACCATAAAAAGCCCAGGACCAGACAGATTCACAACCAAATTCTACCAGAGGTACAACGAGGAGCTGGTACCATTCATTCTGAAATTATTCCAAGCAATAGAAAAGAGGGACTCCTCCCTAACTCATTTTGTGAGGCCAGCATCAGACACAAGAAAGAAAGAAAATTTTAGGCCAGTATTCCTGATGAACACTGATACAAAAATCCCCAATAAAATACTGAAAACAGAATCCAGCAGCACATCAAAAAGCTTATCCACCGTGATCAGGTCAGCTTCATCCCTGGGATACAAGGCTGGTTCAACATATGCAAATCAATAAATGTAATCCATCACATTAACAGAACCAATGACAAAAACCACGTTACTAGCTCCATAGATGCAGAAAAGGCCTTTGACAAAATTCAACACCCCTTCATGCTAAAAACTCTCAATAAACTAGGTATTGATGGAATGTATCTCAAAATAATAAAAGCAATTTATGACAAACCCACAGTCAATATCATATCGAATGAGCAAAAACTGGAGGCATTCCCTTTGAAAACCGGCACAAGACAAGGATGCCCTCTCTCACCACTCCTACTCGACATAGTACTGGAAGTTCTGGCCAGGGCAATCAGGCAAGAGAAAGAAATAAAGGATATTCAGTTAGGAAGAGAGGAAGTCAAATTATCTCTGTTTGCAGATGACATGACTGTATATTTAGAAAATCCCATCATCTCAGCCCCACATCTCCTTAACTGATAAGCAACTTCGGCAAAGTCTCAGGATACAAAATCAATGGGCAAAAATCACAAGCATTCCTATAGACCAATAATAGGCAAACAGAGAGCCAAATCATAAGTGAACTCCTATTCACAATTAATACAAAGAGAATACAATACCTAGGAATACAACTTACAAGGGATGTGAAGGACCTCTTCAAGGAGAACTACAAACCACTGCTCAAGGAAACAAGAGAGGACACAAACAAATGGAAAAACATTCCATGCTCCTGGATAGGAAGAATCAATATCATGAAAACGGTTGTACTGCCCAAAGTGATTTACAGATTTGATGCTATCCCCATCAAGCTCCCACTGATTTTCTTCACAGAATTGGAAAAAGCTACTTTAAATTTCATATGGAACCAAAAAAGAGCCCGTATAGCCAAGAAAATTCTAAGCAAAAAGAGCAAAGCTGGAGGCAACACGATAGAGAATCTGGTTTGTTAGTCTTTTTAATTTGTTTTCTGTTTGCTTAAATGTTTGTGTATTTTGAAACAAATCAATTAGAAATTTCATGCCCACTAGGAATGAGAATATCTCTGATATCTGGAATGGTGAGGGTTTTTTAATTTGCTTTTTGTTTTTAAATATCTGTGTCTCTTGTATTACTTGACCTGTGGCTAAAATTGTAGAATTGAAGCTATAAGCTCTCTGTCTGTAATTTGGAAAAGCGTTTACCTCTCAATGTGTGTGTATATTTTCCTATTTCTGGAGGGTGTAAATAAATAAGATTACAAAGTCTTTTAAATTAAAGGATATTTGTTCTGATTGGTTAATAGAATAAATAAATGCCTATATAAAATCCCTAAAACATAAGCTAATTAAATTTCTAACACTTTAATGTGCTATAAAAATGTGCTAAAATTGGTTCTTCCTGAAACTAACTCAGAAACCTTTTAAAAATCCGAATTCACATAACTAAAGCAAATATTTGGCAAATGACTAGTTTACCAATGTGAGTTTAATAAAAACAGCTTTGTCTTTTCTGATTTATCACTATTAAGTGTAATACAAACAACTTATTTTACCTGGGTATGTTTTCCTTAACATTTTTTTAACAGATCAAATAAGCTAACATTATTTTTATGTAATGTTTGATTGTGAAAAATGTAAATTTGTGTCCAAGTGAAGTGAATCCTTATTCTGACACACTTTTTGTTTTTTCTTCTCTGAAGCTATGCCATCACCTGACACACTTTTTATTTCAACAGTAATTGTGTTTTATAGTTATGTCATGTTGAAGATAATTTCCAAGATCTCTAGGTAATTTAAGCCTTAAATTGATATTAAATAAATTAATATGTAATCAATAGATATCTAGTTACTTTCTAAGTAGGATAGAACACTGACACACATTAAGAATAATTTTACTTATTTTTGTATATTAGAGAAACTATAACAATGGGTCATGTTAATAAATGCACTCACTTGTGCCACACAGGGATGCATGTGACTACAAAATGTTACATTATGAATTTTGTTAATCTGCTTAAATGCTTTGAGATGACAGAAATATGTTAATTATCCACTTTCTTGTCTTTTCTGTGAAATAGAAGTTAATTACTTCAGTTAAGTTATAATTAACATGAGTGGTTACAACTGCACCTGGGAACAATAGTGACAGAAAAATGCAACTGAGACTATGCTTTTGTTTTTCCGTAAGCAGCAGTTCTTGGAATTTTTGTTCTTCGGATTACTTCACACTTACTGAGGACTTCAAAGAGCGTTTGTATATGTGATTATAACTATTTGTATTTACTATATTAAAAATCGAAACTGAAATATTTAAAATACCCATTTATTCATTTATTTAAAGATGGCAATGATGAATGTATGGCATGTGGTCATAAATAAGAGCTTCAGATTATTATGAAATTAGTTTTAAACTTGTGGACCCCCTCATATCTGCAGTAGAATAAAAATGTCACCAGAGTATGAAAGAGCATAATAAAGGTTAAAACTCGAAAGCGAAAGCTTAACATTTAAGCTAGTAAATGTGTTAAAACTTTTGCAAAATTCACTCAATCTTGATGTACTTGGTTTCTTGATTTATTGATTGTCTTTATCTACAATGTGAATGGTTATTCTTCCTATGGTAACCAATCTTCCTGATCTGCCTGGAACCACAGGGTTTCCTGGATCTAAAACTTTGAGCACTAAAACCAAAACAGTCCTAGAGAAACCAGAATAGTTGGTTGCCCTATTTACTTTCTGCGTAATCTGCCTAGAAAGCAAAGATTCTGTGACTCACTTGAATAACTGTACATTCTGTATGTTAACTTTATGCTCTTATCTATGAAAAAGTAGAAAAAGGAAAAGGAGAAGAAGAAAGCAAAAAGAGGAGGAGGAGGCCGAGGAGGAACAGGTGTAGGGGAGGAGAAGGAGGAGGAAGAGGAAAAAATTAAGGAAAAACGTCCCTTATTTATGAAAGTAAGTTTTTTCTTTCATGTAGGGTTCTTTACAACCATGTTACCTTGTATATTTATTTTTAAACGTCTTATTGTCACTTTAATAGGAAACCAAGTACTGTTTCTCAGGCACTCATGAACTTACCTATCTTAATCAAGTGTCCAAGTCTTTGACAGCTTTTTTGATTTTTGCCTTCTCAAAATCAGATCTGAAATATAGAAGAAAATAAAATTTGCAAGACATCTTTTATAACTACAACAGTTTTTGAGATTTCCCAGAGGGTTCCTAGAAAATCACAAAGATTTGTTATTTTACCTTATAAAGAGATACTGAAAATGATTAGCTTTTGTAGATTCCATGGAAGAGCTTTCACATCAGAAGAGCTGTCCTGTGTTTCCTATACTAAATTTGCATAGGTCAGATGCTATTAACATAAATATTTTAGAAACTTTATGCCTTATGAGGTATTAATCAATGCTTTACTTTCTGTATGTGTTTCAATTTTAAGGAAAATACTGATCAAAAGTCTTATAAAATAGTTCGGTTGAATTTTCCTATATTTATCTGAGTCTGAGTAGCGTTTTACCTGACGATATTGAGCAACAGTATATTTCAATTCTTTAAAATGTTAATTGGCCACAGCCTTTTCTCATTTTTTTAAAAAGCGTGAATCGAATAATTTTTAGGCTACTGGATTCTCAGTGCACATCAGATATACTCACAAAGTTTTATAGAAATAGAGAAGTCTGCATTTTGTGAAGAGACAAAAACTGAGCGGTTGTGGCCGCATTGCCGACCTCCAGCAGCCGTCGGCTTCTCCACCTAGAACCCGGGAGTAGGAGGAGACTCCGAATCTCTTCTCCCTCCCCACTCCTGTTTTCGGCTTTGTGAGAAACCTTATTATCAAACACAATGGCAACCTTACCAACAGAACAGATCCTTGCTCCATGAACTCCCGTGTGTTCATTGGGAATCTCAACACTCTCGTGATCAAGAAATCTAATGTGGAGGCAATCTTTCCGAAGTATGGCAAAATCGTGGGCTGCGCTGTTCATAAGGGCTTTGCCTTGGTTCAATATGTTAATGATGTTGTAGTGGGAGAGGATGGCAGGAAGATTGCCGGCCAGGTGTTAGATATTAACCTGGCTGCAGAGCCAAAAGTGAACCGAGGAAAAGCAGGTGTGAAACGATCTGCAGCGGAGACGTAGGGGTCAGTAACAGAACACCCTTCTCCGCCCCCTCTACTCAGTTCTTCCTTTGACTTGGACGATGACTTTCCACGGGATTATTATGATAGGACATATAGTTACCCAACACGTGTACCTCCTCCTCTGCTCCTCCTATTGCTCGGGCGTAGTGCCTTTGAAACATCAGCAAGTATCAGGAAACACCTCATGAAGGGGCAAAAGTGGCTTCGATTCTGAGAGTGGACAGCGGGGATCTTCTAAGTCTGGAAAGTTGAAAGATGACTTTCAGGTCGTTAAGAAGAAATTGATCCAGATAAAACAAAAAGTGGATTGTCTCCTGGAAAACCTGGAAAAAATTGAAAAGGAACAGAGCAAATAAGCAGTAGAGATGAAGAAGAGCAGGGCAGCAGCTCCGTGAAGAAAGATGAGGCTGATGTGAAGATGGAGTCTGAGGGGTGGAGATGATTGCTGAGGAGGGGACCTACTGGATAATGATGGTAATGAAGATCCGGGGGGATGACCAGCTAGAGTTGATCAAGGATGATGAACAGGTGGCTGAGGAAGAAGAGGATGACAGAGACAGTGCCAATGGCAAGGATGAAGCTTAAGCACATAGCGGGGTTTAGAAATCTTATCTCATTATTTGTTTACCTAGATGCTTGTCTAAGATCAAATTTTTCACCAGATCCTCTCCCCTAGTATCTTCAGCACATGCTCACTGCTCTCCCCATCCTTGTCCTCCCCATGTTCATTAATTCATATTTCCCTGCGCATAATCCCATTTTCACTTCCTTTGACGCTCATAGTTTTGTTAAGTCTTACCCCGTAATTTTTGCTTTTAATTTTGATACCTGTTTATGAGTTAACAATAAAAAGCATGTATGGTTTTTATCAACTGTCTCCAAAATAATCTCTTGTTATGCAGGGAGTACAGTTCTTTTCATTCATATGTAAGTTCAGTGGTTGCTTCCCTAACTGCAAAGGCAATCTCATTTAGTTGAGTAGCTCCTGAAAGCAGCTTTGAGTTAGAAGTATGTGTGTTACACCCCAACATTAGTGTGCTGTGTGGGGCAGTTCAACACAAATGTGACAATGTATTTTTGTGAATGAGAGTTGCCACGTCAAATGCATCCTCTGCAAAAATAATGTTATAGTCTCAAGATGTTTTTTCTAAAGTTTATACTGTGGTTATTTTTGTGAACAGCTTGATGTTTGGGACCTTTTTCCCTCAAAATAAGCAAGTCTTTATTGAACCAGGAATTTGGAGGAAAAAAAAAAGAAATGGAGAAGTCTAACCCCTACTCCAGACTTACTGAATCTCTTTTCTTGATATCTTGGTATGCTATTTACATGCTGTATCTAAGGATTATTATATGTTGTATCTCAAGAATTTTTCTTCTATAAAATATACTCATTTAGTTTTGTAAAGTGGATATGACATTCATTGACTTCTTAAAAAGTAGATTTAATTATTACTTTAGGAGATATTTCTTTACATTTTTTTGAGTGAATGACTTTCTTGTCTTTGCTTTGTATGCCACCGAATGACCAACCAACTTTCCTTGTCAGTTGCATTATTCTTGCATTATTTTTATTATACATTCTCATCAGTCCTTTTACACTTGAAAATTAGTAAAAAACTATAGCTCTGTAACTTATCAGTGGTTTTTGTTTTACTCTAACGCTTATCGAAGTTTCTCCTATTAACTACAGGCTGGGGTTGGTGTCTTCAACAAAGAAGCACAGGCTCAGAGCTTTATGGAAAAAGGTACTTCAAATACTGACCCTTCAAAGCACTGATCCTTAGATAGAGGTATCTGAGTTGGAAACACTTTAGCAACTTTCAGATCATATCAGGATATTGAGTGAGGATTTCCAGAACCCTTTTTAGTTGAACAGATGGCCTCATGAGATTACTATCTATGTATGCATTTGTGTCATCTACAGATATTGATAGTTTCTTCTTCTTATTTCTGATTTTTATACTTTTATTGTTTTCGATTGTCTAACTACAATGGCTAAACTTTCCAAAAAAGTAGTTAATAATACTGATGATAGTGGACATGTTTTTCTTTTGTCTTATTCTTTTTTTTTGAGACAGAGTCTCGCTCTTTCACTCAGGCTGGAGTGCATTGGTGTGATCTCGACTCACTGCAAACTTCACCTCCTGAGTTCAAGCGATTCTCCTGCCTCAGCCTCCCAAGTAGCTGGGATTACAGGTGTGTGTCACCACACCTAGGTAATTTTTGTATTTTTACTAGAGACAGGGTGGTCTTGAACTCCTGACCTCAGCTGATCCACCCACCTTGGCCTCCGTAAGTGCTGAGATTACAGGTGTGAGCCACTGAGCCCGTCCAGTTTTATTCTTGATTTTAGTGGAAATACTTTTAATAGTGTTTTTATGATAAGACTGATTTGTTACTTTTTAGTGTAACATATCTTGTTAAGAAGTCAGCCATCCATATTTATTTTACTGAGCATTTATTTTTAAGTTAGTATCAATAATAGATGTTCAGCACTATATGATTTTCTCCTTTAACATATTAACATGATAAATCACATTGAATCTTCCTTACATTCTAGGAATTAACATCATTGTTTATGGTGTATTTTTCTAACTGCTTCCTGACTATATTTGATTATATTTATTTAGAATATTTACATGTGCATTTATGAGTAAGGTTAATACATCATTTTTAAATTTTAGATTATCTTGTCTGTTTGGGGTATAAATACTGAACTGGTTTGTAAAATGAATTTGGAAGCTTTTCTTTTTTTCTCTATGTCCAGATTGTTTTACATAAGAGGTGGTTAGGGTTGGAAGTAAAGACTTAAAAGTGTCATTATTTGAGTTACATAATCATTTACCTAGGAAAAAATCACAATCAACACCCAATGTATTAGAACTGATAAGAGAATTCAGAAAGTTTGCCAGATATAAGAACAATCTATAAAAATCAATAGTATTGCCCTGTGCAAGCCATAACTTACTAGAAAATATAATAACAGAGGAAGAAATTATTCATAAGGGCAAGAAACATACAGAGTCTAGGAATTAACAGAAGCAAAAAATCACACAAACGTACTATTAACAGAAGCACACAAGATCTCTAAGGAGAAATCTTACAACTGCTATTAAAGGACACAGAAGATGATTGAATAAAAAGGGGAGGCTGTGCTCTTGGATTGGATAATTTAACATTGAAAAGATTTATATTGCCCACAAATTCATCTATAAACTTAATGTACTCCCAAATGAAATTGCATGTAGATGTTTTTGGGAATATGATAAATTCACCCTAAAATTTACATGGAGGTGTAAAGCTCCATGTATAGCTAAGTCTTTATAAAGAACAGTGAAGGGTGGGGATTTATCTTACCAGATATTAAGATATACTACAAAGCCAAAACAACAAATACGCAATGATATTGACACAAGTTCAGGTAAATAGACCAATGGAGCAGAATAGAAAGCTCAGAGACAGACCACTGCGTATGTGGGAAGTTAGCGTATGGTGAAAATGCCACGACGATTCAATGGGAGAGGGACAGAGAGTGAGCAAACTGGTTCATTATACAGAGAAAAATAAGACTAGATATCTTGACAACACCCCATACAAAGGTGCAATCTATGTGAATTAAAGACCTAACTGTGAATGATAAAACTGTAACATTTTAAGAAGATGTAGGAGACTATGTCTGTACTTAAGAAAGAAAGACTTCTTCAACAAAACTTCAGAAGCACAAACTATCAGGCAAAACATTATATTTGTAACATACAAATTAAGAATTTCTGGAAAAAAAATAGAAAACTTTCTAACATTCCAAAAGTGATAGCAAAGAGTTTTCTAACATTCTAAAAAAAATTAAGGATTTCTGTTCAATGAAGATCACTACTGACAAGGCTAATTTATAACAGAATGAGAGAAAACAGTTGCAACATGCCAAACCAATTATTGAATATTAATAATATCTACTAAGAGCACAGAAGGTAAAACTCAAAATTCTAACAAATATATGAAATGGTATGCAAACTTATTTGAAGTCAGGGAAATGTGAATTAGACAATAATGAGGTATCACTTTATGGCCGTTAAACCAGTCAAAGGTAGAAGCTGGGTAATGCCGAGTGTGACGGGGATACACGGGACAGAGGGGTATGGGAGCTTGAGGACAAGGAGATGGTACAGCCACCTCAAACACAGTCTGGCCCTATCCAGTCAAACACATTGTCTGTGCATTCTCTAGACCCTTCCATTTCTGGAGTACATATCTGGAGGCAATTCTTACATAGATCCATGAGTGACTTGTATAAGGACATTGTAGGAACCTGTGTATCTCTTACTGGCAAGGTGAAGAGATAAAATGTGGTAGATGTACATCAAGAAACATTATAAAACTATTAGAAGCAATTAATTAAATGTGTACGGAGCAACATGAACGAACCCCCTCCCAAATGAATGGAGCAAAAAAATGTAGGAAACACAATGAGATGTATAACACAATCTCATTTACATAAGTTAAAAATACGGTACCATGAAACAATGCATATCTTGTAAAACTATGCTAACACTAAAACAGAGAGAATGAAAGAACAAAGACAAAAAGGAATGAAGTTGTTCACACACACACACACACACACACACACACACACACACACACGAAACCTCGAAAGAAAAAAATGCAGTGGTATTATTTGTCTCTTGAAGATTTAATTAAAAATTAGCTGTGAAACCATCTGGGCATGGTGCTTTTGTGAAGAAGGATATTTCCTTGTTTCTTAATTTCATGTAAAGCAATTGGTCTCTTTCGATTTTTTGCCTGTTCTAGGACCGGTTTTGGTCTTTCTTATTTTACTGGAAAATATTCCATTTCTTGAGGAAATAGTTGTATTTACTTTTATTTCCTCTGTATTTCTAATTTTAATTTTGTGTATTTATTATTTCTTATTTTTTCTTAGTTTGATTATTAGCCAGTAGTATCTTTATTTTTAAATATCCAACTCTTAGATTTATATTTGTTTTCAATGTCATTAATTTCTGCTTGTTGCTTTAGCAATTTCTTTCTCCTATTGTCCTTATGCTTATTTTCTTATTCTTTTTCTAATTTTTAAATTCTTTATTTCTTTATTTTTTTTGGAGACAGGGTCTCACTCTGTCACCCAGCCTGGAGTGCAGTAGTACGATCTCGGCTCACTACAACCTCTGCCTCCCAGGCCTGATCAAAACCAGAAAACTGATTGGTGTAATTAATACCATTAACTAGATTACAGATCTCACTCCTATGTTTTTTTGCATGCCTTCATTTTTGTATGTCTTTGGGTACAATTTAATGATACTTAGTCTCATGTATAGATTCGTATAACCACCACTATAATCATGATACAGAAATGTTCTGTCCCCATGAAAGAACGCTTTTAAGCTGTCCCTTTACTGCCCCTTACAGTCATATCCTTCCTTCCCTTCCCTAACCCCTGGCAACCACTGATGTGTTCTCCATCTCTATAATTTTATAATGTCATTTAGATAACGTCATAGAAATGGAATTATATAGCGTATAACTTTTGAGATTGGCTTTTTTCACTTTTCCTTATGCCCTAAGACCCATCCAAATTCTTGTTAAGAATCAATAGTTTGTTCCTTTTTATCACTGAGTGATACTCCACTGATGGATGTAACACAGTTTTTTTTTAAACATTTTGCCTAGTGAAGGGCATTTGGATTATCTTTAGTTTCTGGCTGTCACAAATAAAATGGCTATCAATATTCATGCACAGGTTTTTGTGTGAACATAACATTTTATTTCTCTGGGGAAAGTATCCAGGAGGTGATAGCTGAATTGTATGGTAAGGGTATGTTTAATTTTTTGGGCAACTGATGACTCATTTCTAGAGTTGTGCTTCGATTTTATATTTTCACCAGCAATGTATGAGTAATCCATTACCTCTGTTTCTTCGCTAGCATTTAGTATTTTTTCAAAACCTCACTAAAATAATTATTTTCTTCTTTGTAACTTTATTTACATGATCACAATTTCAATAATGAAAATGTATGTTTTTATTTTCATTTTCCATGGTTTTGCATTGATTTATTTAAATTTTCATTTCGGGGGTAAACGTGCAGGTTTGTTACATGGATATATAATGTGATGCTGGATTTGGGCTTCTATTGATCCCATCACCCAAATAGTGGACATAGTTCCAAGAGGAGCTTTTCAATACTAGTCTCTCTCCCTTTCTCCCCGCTTCTGGAGTCCCCAGTGTTTATCATTTTCATTTTTGTGTCCATGTGTACCCAATGCTTACCTCTCACTTGTAAGTGAGAACATGCGGTATTTGGTTTTTTGTTTCTGCATTAATTCACTTAGGATAATGGCCTCTAGCTGCATCCATGCTGCTGCAAAGGACATTTTTTCATTCCTCTCTATTGGCTGCATAGAATTTCATGGAGTATATGTATCACATTTCCTTTAACCAATCCACCATTGATGCGCATCTAGGTTGATTCCATGTCTTTGCTATTGTGAACAGTGCTGCAATAAACATACAAGTGCCGGTGTTGTTTTAGCAGAATGCCTTAGATGCCTTATTAGCAGGTGCCATAGATGAAATCAAGAAAGTTATCAAGGAAATATCCTTTCTCACATAAACACCATGCCCAGATGGTTTCAAAGGCAATTTTTATTTAAATCTTCAAAGGGCAAATAATACCATTGCATTTTTTTCCTTTCAAGGCTTCGTGTTCGTGTGTGTGTGTGTGTGTGAATAACTTTATTCCTTTTTGTCTTTGTTCTTTCATTCTCTCTGCTTTAGTGTTAGCATATTTTTGCAAGATATGCAAGCAGAATAATTTATTTTCTTTTAAGTATATACCCAGAATGGGATTGCTGGGTCAGATAGTAATTCCAATTTTAGTTCTTGGAGACATCCCCAAACTGCTTTCCACAGGATCTAAATTAGTTTACACCAACAGTGTATCAGTGTCCTCTTTTCTCTACAACCTTAGCAACATCTGTTATTTTTTGACTTTTTAATAATGCCTATTACGACTGGTGTGAGATGGTGTCTCATTATGGCTTTAACTTATGTCTCTGATGATTAGTGTAGTTGAGCATTTTTTCATGTTTGTTGGCTACTTATATGTCTTCTTTTGAGAAGTAACTGTTCATAACCTTTGCCTACTTTTTAATGGGATTATTTGATTTTTTCTTATTGATTTTTTCAAGTTTTCTATAGATTCTTTGTCAGATGCATAGTTTGCAAATATTTTTTTCCCATTCTATAGGCTGCATGTTTACTCTGTTGACTGTTTTGTTTTGCTCTGCAGAAGCTCTTTAGTTTAATTAGGTCCCAATTGTCAATTTTTATTTTTGTTGCATTTGTTTTTGAAAATTTAGTTATAAATTCTTTGCCTGGGCCAATGTCCAGAGTGTATTTCTATGTTTTATTCTCATATTTTTATAGTTTGAGGGCTTCCATTTAAATCTTTAATCCATCTTGTGTTAATTTTTGTATGTGGTTAGAGATAACGATCCAGTTCATTCTTCTGCACGTGGTTAGCCAGTTTTCCAGCACCATTACTTGAACAGCGTCTCCATTCCCCATTGTTTATTTTTGCTGACTTTGTCAAAGATCAGTTGGTTGTAGGTGTGCAGCTTTATTTCAGGGTTCTGTATTCTGTTCCATTAGTTTATATGTCTATTTATGTGTCTATTTTTGCACTAGTACCAGCTAGCAGTTAGTAGTACCAGTATTTTTAATTTTAGCCATTCTAACGTATTTAGTGGCATGTCACTGTGGTTTTAATGTGCATTTTCTTAATGTCTAATGGTGTTAAACATGTTTTAATGTATTTATTTACTATCTTTATTTCTTCACTGGTGGAATGTCCACTTAAATCTTTTGCCCATTTTCTTATTGAATTTTTTGCTTTTTTTTTTTTTTTAAAAAAGTGTAGAGTTTGGAGAGTTTCATATTGTTTTAGATATGAGTCCTTTGTCAAATATGTAATTTGCAAATATTTTTTCCCGTGTAGTTTTAATATTATCACCAATTTCTAACCACTTTGCCATTTAAGTTTGGATTTATAGTTTAATTCAAAGGTTTTTAAGGGAGTAAATAGAACACAAAAAGAATAAAATTTATTAACAACATAATGTTAGCCAGAGGGCAAAGGGAAAGGCATCTTGCTTAGGTAGGGCTTTTATCGGAGTCTGAAGAATAGGTAGGGCTTGGGGGGGAAAAAATCTGTGGCTGATTACAGCAACCTTGAGGGTTTATTAATCAGGGGCTATAAAATAATGAGAGTCCCAAAGTGCAAAATAGCAGAGACTTTCTGAAGACATCTCCAAGCATTATCTTCATACCCCAGATTAGGTGATACAATCAATGCCCCACCTCACCTGAAGGACAGCACCCTCTCAGACGTGGCCTCTTCTGTGGGCCAAAGGTCCCCACCTGTGGCTGCGTGGCAGGAAGATTTCTTAACATGGTCTGGAGGTCTTCATAGAAGGGCCATAAATGTAAGCATGGTCAAGGTTGGGCTGATAAACAGTGTGTGAAGTTCAGGCTATTAATTAACTTATTACACACTTTTGTACCAAGTAACTTAGAGAACTCAGGGAGGAGTAGAGAGGGAGAGGTGAACAGCATGAGACTAGGTCCTGCTTGGCTAGAGAAAGTCTAATGGGGGCCCTGTGGTCATCAAATGGATCAATAAGAAAGAATTCCTGGACATGCAACCTGACTTGGCCCCTGTCTGCCAAGATCTCAGCAGAACTAAACCAACTGAAATTTAGTAAACTTAGTTAGAAGAGTGACTCAAAGAGGGCTTCTTGGAGGAAGCACTTTTGAGCAAGTTCCTAAGAATTGCAAGAAAGGGAAGGATCAGGCATTCTTCAGGAGAAAATGGGAAGGAAAATAATGTGCAGGAGCCATCACATTCACTTCAGGAGACAAGCCTGGCTCAAACAGAAAGGGAGTGTTCAGGTCTTCAGAAAAGGGACTTAAGGGGGCTTTAAACATCAAAATGAGCAGGACAGATGCTATATGACAGGAATTAAGGTGCTACTGTGGGCACTGGAAATTCCCGGAAACTCTCTCCCCCACACTTGTCACAGTGTCTGAGACATCACAGAGGGTCTAAAAGCACTTTTTTGGATTAAAGCCTTACTCCCTTCAGGTTCTTCTTTTAGAAGCAAAAAGATATTTCTACCCTCTAATGCCCCACACAATGCACCAGGCTACAGTGCTACCCCTGGGGTTGCGTATCTGTGTTTTCTAGAAATTTCCCCTCTTATCTTTGCAAATGTTTAGCCCCCATGCATGGGGTCTTTCTAGATTCCTGCATCTCACCCTGCCCTCTAGGTGCCAGCAAGCTCCTGGAGCACTGGTCCTCTGGGTACTCATTTGGTCCCTTGACCTTATGTGACATTTCCTGAGTGAATGCCAGTCATGATTTCAGCACTGAGCCGGTGGTCAACACACATTTACGGAGGAATGAAAGACTTCAGAGAGACATCTCAATCCCCCAAGGCTGTTTTGAAATTGTTATCTGATATTGCTCCCGTTTATTTATTTGATTTCATTGAGGTTATTTCTATTGTAGTTGTTCTTGTTCTTGTTTGTTTTGGTGCTTTTGTTTTGTGGCTTATAACAACAGAAATTGATTCTCCCAGTTCAGGAGGCCAGAAGTTATAAAAGTCCAGATGTTGGCAGGGGTGGTTCCTTCTGCAGGTTCGAGGGGAGAATCTGTTCAATGCCCCTCTCCTGTCTTCTAGCGGTTGCCAGCAATTATTGGCATTCTTTGTCTTGTAAACACATCACTCCAATTTTTACCTTCATTTTCACATCACCTTCTTCTGTGTGTGTCTCTTTCTATGTCTTATAAGGAGAGTGTCATTGGATTTAGGGCCCACCGTAATCCAGTATGATCTCACCTCAATCTCTACCTTAATCTCGTCTCCACTGAGTTAATTAAGTAGTTAGGTTGACAGGAGAACTGCCATCTTATTCTGTCCTTCAGTTCTGGGACTCTTCAGGATTCAGAACAAGTTGAGGTGTGTTAGCTCTTTCCCCCACCTGCTAGAGTGTCCCCTTTCTGTAGCTTCTTGGCACCCAGACTGTGCAACGTGGCCTCATGAGAAAGGAAGGGTCTTTGGCATCACAAAGACCCAGGTGCCAATCCCAGTGCTGCCTCTTAGTTCTGCCTATAAAACCCTGCAGAGTGGAAAGAAAGTCTTGCTGTGAGCTGAAATGGCAGACACATGGGGTTCAGAGGACAGGGCACAGCAGTCCTTCCTGGTTCCAGAGGCCGACCTGATTATGTATCGAGAGTTTCTTTATTAGTTATCAATTTCTGTGTAACAAATGACCCCAAGACTTAGTAGTTTGAAATAACACAAACATTTATCATTTCACAGTCCTCTGGGTCCAGAATTTAAGAGTAGCCTAGCTGGCCTGGAGAATCTTCTCTTAACAGTGGCTCACAGGCGGTGGGTGAGAAGCTTCAGTCGCTCTCCACATGTGCCTTTCCACAGGGCTGCTAGAGTGTCCTCATGGCCTAGTGGCTGGCTTCCTTCAGATCAAGTGGTCCAGAAGAGAGAGCAAAGAGGAAACTATATCTTTTGTGACCTAGCCTTGGAAGTCACACACCATTACTTCTGCTGCCAGTCCACATTCAAGTGGAAGGAAATTAGTTTGCACCTGTTGAAGAAGTTGTGTCTAAGAATTTGTTAAAATATTTTGAAACCACCTCAGCAACCTTCTCCACTAGGTCTCTATCCTCCTCCTCCACTGTCTTCATCTACTTAGTCTTATTCCTGCTCTGCTACCCTCACCTCCTAGCTCCACTCCAGGGTCCAGGGTCTGTTAGAGTGGTGTATTTGTGGTACTGGGGCAGTGGGTGCCAGATTAGATCTTAGAAGTCTTAGGCAGCACTGGAGGGGGCTTTAGGTCCTTCTAGTTTTAAAACTTAAGTGTAGGCAGGCACAGTGGCCCACGCCTGTAATCCCAGCATTTTGGGAAACTGAGGCGGGTGGATCACCTGAGGTCAAGAGTTCAAGACCAGCCTGACCAACATGGTGAAACCCTGTTTCTACTAAGAAAAAAAAAAAAAAAAAAAATTAGCTGGGCGTGGTGGCCCATGCCTGTAATCTCAGCTACTTGGGAGGCTGAGGCAGGAGAATTGCTTGAACCCAGGAGACAGAGGTTGCAGTGAGCCGAGATCGTGCCATTGCACTCCAGGCTGGGCAACAAGAATGAAACTCTGTCTCAAAAAAACAAAACAAAACAAAAACAAAAAACAAACTTAAGTGTCTACAGGAAAACTCTCTGGTTAACATTGAAACCACCTCTTGTTGTATAACCTCAATGCTCACAAAACTCTCTTATTCTGTAGTTCAAATAGAAGATGAATAAGGAAAGAAAAAAAAGGGGTCAGGAAGAAAGGATACCTTCTTTTGACATACATAAGTGCATACTTTTCACCAATTTTGCTAACTTATCAGAGATTCAATTTATTTATCAAGAATATGGGGATAGTAATATTTGTCTCACAAGACTGTTACGTTAGAACTAGTTTCGTTGCAAATAATAGAACCCCAACTCATACTAGTCAAGGGTTGGCGTTGCTTATTGACTTACAAATAAAAAGTACAGGGCTAGGACTGGCTTCAGGAAGGATTGGCTCCTGCTGCTTAAATAAGGAAGCACCTCTTCATCTCTTGCCCCCTGCTATCCTCCATGTAGGCTTCAGGAACAAAGGTGCAACAAGCAAACTGGCAGTGGCCCACTACCCTCATGGTGAAGACTGAAAGACGTAAAGGAAATAAACCGCTCGGAACTTTTGATGGGATTTTTTTTTCTGAATTATTCTCCTTTCCCGTCTCTCTCTCTATGTGATTATTCAAGTCCTTTGGATTCTCCCTTGGCATTGCTGCTTGCAAACACCCCTCCTCTCCATTCCACCACTTGCGATGGCCTTCTACTGCCACTCCTGGACCATTGGAGCATCTGAACCTGAATCTGGCTCTGAATGATCCATCATTTCCACATAGCTCTGAATGGCGCCTTGGCTACAGAGGTCCATGTGGATGGTTTATGCCAGAGAAAGCTGGTTGCAGGTGGGCGGTAGAGCAAAGCTAGCTGAGATGGAGTGCAGATGTATGGTAGCCACGGTGCTGGCACCACATTTCCCAGTGCAGCCCTGGAAACCAGAGCATCTGTGAGCCAAGGGAGACCAGATGGCCAGAGTGCACCGCAGCTTCTCAGCTTCCACACACAAGCAGCTTCACCCTCTATCTTCCCTCCCAGGAGAAGGGATTGCTTTCTGTGTTTTGATCTACAGTGGAAAGTGCCTGGCTAACCCTGCCAACCAGCTCTGCAGGGGGATTCACAGTGAAGCCAGATGGAGCTTGATTTTGTTTATTTATTTTATTTATTTTAAATGTTATTTATTTGAATTTGCTTTTAAAAAAGTTTTTAATCATGAAATATTTCAGACAACTATATAAGCAGCCAAGATAGTTGAATGAATTCCATATACCCATCACCCAGCTTCAAAATCTATCAACTCGTGGCAAGTCTCATCTCAGCGCCATTCCTGCTATTATTCTCCTCCTCAATTATCTTGAAACAAATCCCAGACATTATGCTCTTTTTACCCAGCAATATTTCAGCAGGCATTTCTAACAGATGAGAACTTTTAACATACATGACCATGATGCCATTGTCACACCTAAAAATTTAGCAGTACAGTAGTTTTGGTAATATCAAATATCTAATCAGTTTACAAATGTGCCTAATTATCTTTTTTATGTTTACTTCATTTTTACAGTTTATTTGTTAGAATTAGCCTTCAAATACAGGCCATGTAGTACAATGGATTGATATGTCTCCTGAGTCTCTTTTAGTCTATGGGTCCTTTCTTTTTTGTCCCTTGCAATTTTTTTTTCATGAAGAAACCAAGCTATTTGTTCTATAGGATTTCTCTCAGTCTGCATTTTACTGATTGCATCTCTATCATGTCCTTTAATTTGTCCCTCTATTCCTGCATTTTCTGTAAATTTGTAGCTAGATCCAAAGACTTGATCAGGTTCAGAGTTGACCTCTTGACAGACCAGGTCATAGGTGGTATAGGAGGCAAAAGCATCTCCTGGTTGCCTATTTTATGATATCACTGCCTTGATTTATTAATTCATCAGGAGGTATTAACTTTTCTTAATTATAAAAAGGATATATTCTCATTTTGAAATGACTTAAATCATATAACATGATATAAAATGAAAAGTGAAAGTCAAGGGTCATGCTTTTCCTCCTGGCCCTCTAAGTTCCACTCTTCAGAGCTAACCATGTTTATAAGTGATCATGTGTTTGTAATAATTTAAAAAATTAGGCTGGGCTCCGTGTCTCATGTCTGTAATCCCAGCACTTTGGGAGGCCAAGGCAGGCAGATAAAGAGGCCAGGAGTTCAAGACCAACCTGGCCAATATGGTAAAACCCCGTCTCTACTAAAAATACAAAAATTAGCCGGGTGTGGTGGCAGGTGCCTCTAGTGCCAGCTACTTCAGAACTTGAGGTATGAGAATCGCTTGAACCCGGGAGGCAGAGGTTGCAGTGAGCTGAGATCGTGCCACTGCACTCTACCTTGGGTGACAGAGCAAGACTCAAACTCAAAAAAGAAAAGAAAAGAAAAGAAAAATTGATATAATTACTTCAGGAAGGTGAGAGGGTATGTATGGCAGAGATATGCTAAGTGTAGCCTCCTCACCCCACAAACTCACATAATTATATATAAAACAAATCTGTTATATGTATAAGACTCATACAATAACAAGCATAAGTATATATTATATTTATATAAACATTATAGAAAACAATAGCAATACAAGACAACCATCTTGGGAAATCTCAAGAGGTACATTATAATTGCCAAATGAGTGGCTGTTTTAGAAAATATTCTTGAAGTTTAACAAAATTTCACTGGCTTAAGGCTGAAAGAAAAATATGATATGAAGCTATAGGAATAAGTCTTCGGGTCTTCCAGTGGGAAGTGTCACTTAGCCTGACAAAAGATTATTGTGTCCACAATCTAAAAAGCCACCAGGAACATGGCAGCTGCCACTCCAGGCTTCTGTCTGCATATTTGCTTTATTTTTCTCTCTGCAGAGCAGCCTTCTCTGCTTTTTAGACACAGATCAACAGAACACTTCTTTCCCCCTCCTGCCCACCAAAACTCAGGCTGTGGATCCTCAATTTGAGCAACAGCAGAGGCTCACCAGCATCTCTGAATCCTGTTTCCAGATTTCCAGGGGAGATCTGTTTGGCTCTCATGAGTCAGGTGTCCATCTAATCTGGTCCAATCAGCTGTGACTGTGAGTCAGGCTGGAAAGAACAGATGTGCAGCAGCTTCCTCTCCTGCCTGGTCTGAGGGGCTGGTCTCAGGGGAAGAGGAGAGGGCTATGAGATGGGCAGATACCCACCAAAAGATGTGGCAGTCAGTGTGCTTTATTGCAAACAGAACCCACTCTAGCTCAAGTGAAAAAGGAATTACAGAATTTTAGGTATCCCACAAATCTCCAGGATCAAGCCTAAAGGCTATGCATCAGGGAGCAATACACAATCTACACGGCAGTACTACTGAGTGTCCACTGCCACTGTAGATAATGTCCGTGACCCTGGACAGCAGGAAGCAGAAGCTCCACCACTGGTGCTTTCCCAAAGCCATTCCTCTGCTGCCACCATTTTCAAAGGATCAGATCCGAATAATCCACCTTCCTCACGTGGCTCTCTTTCCAAACCTCTTTACTGGGGCACCTCTAGTTAGAGGAACCTCAGCCTTATGGCTGGAATGTGGTTACAAGATCAGCTGAAAAAGTGAGTTCATACTGCTATTAATAACTGGAAGAGATGGAGTTCCTAACTGGATGGAAGGAACTTCCCTAAACACGGAAGAGTTTTTCACCATAGTGGGCAGTCACAAACAGGTCCAATGCCTATGAGGGGTGTGTAAGATGATAATACTGAGTTAAATGTTAGGAGCTCAAACAGGGCCTCCAGTGGGGAACACAGTGTTGGGGGCGGGACTATTTGGCCCAGACATCACATTCATGAAAGACTTTGCAACCTTTGATATTATCTCCAAATGAAATGACACACAAAGGCTGAAGAGGGATAGTGACGGGACAGAATGAAGTTGTTCTCTGCCTTTAAACTGTGCATGATGATTGAACCAGACTGCCTCAGATATACTATGAATAAATTTTATAAGCCCCATACTGGGAACTGGCACCACCTGATTATGTAACATTGCGTTTAATTCATTATATGTAATCACTTAAAATAATCTTAAACTTTTGTAATTCTGAGATAGTATTTCTTTATTGGGGGCACCTGTTTCAGAAAGCAGAAGAGGCCAGAATCACCTTTGAGAGGCTCAGATCTCGAAGAAGCGGAATCTTGTGGGCTGTTGGTGGTTGGGGGGAGGAGGACCCCAACTTGTCTCTGAAGGACTGGTAGGGTTTATTTTGATAATTGGAGGGGGGATGGGAAATGTCATCATCGTTAAGTGTCCCTTTCAGAGTGAATCAAATATGTGTCTACTTAAACAAAGAAACAACCATCCCTATCCTTGTCCCAATTTTCTTGGAGAGGAAAGCCCATTCCCGTGAGGTGGATGATTCGCAAGTCTCCGCTACTTAAGTTGACTCAGTCCTGCAGGTGCTGACTCAGCTGCAGAGTGGGATGACTCAGCAGGTGTTGACTTAGCTCAGAGTGGGATGTGGGGCCAGGTTGAGGAGAAGGAGAAGCCCCTGGGGACTCAGGGTTGAGAGAGAACCAGATCTGCAGGCGGGGGTTGAGGTAGCATGGAAAATTGCTGCTGGCAGTGTTGGCATGGATAGAGGGAACGTCTAGGAAAGTTACACAGGGTGTAATTGCAGTGTTGAGCTGTTCAATTTGCTCCTGAAAGGAACAATGGTCATGCCCTAGTTAATTGAGACAGAGGTTCTACATTAGGGCTTCCAGAGAGGCCCTTGGGGTTCAATTTGTCATGTTTTTCTTGTGGAAAGGTTTTGGAGGTTGCCCAGGGAATATTTTGGGGGCCTTAGGAGTTTAGGGTCCGAAGTCTATCCTCCCACCAGCTCTGTGATTTCGGGTCACTGTATCTGTGCATCAGAAGCTCCAGATGCTCCCGACTAGCATCTTGTGTGTGTGTAGAGAGGGGTGGTAGAGAACCTGCAGCTGGGTTTGCATCCCCAGGAGATCAAAAAGGCCCTGTTCTAGCCTCTCTCTTTGCTACTGAGATGGTGTCTGGGGACTTCCTGTCCTAGACAGGCTACCCCCCATCTCCCTCCCCCAATTTCTGTTAAATGCTTCCCTGGCTGTCCCTGGGTTTCAGTTTCTACCCATGCCTTGTGGGCAAAAAGTCATGTGGATTCCACCCCCTGAGGTGCCTCTCAGGCCCTTAAAAAAAAAAACCCACATGTAAATTGACTTGCTATATGCCAGACACTGTTCAAATCTCTTTGCAAATAAAATACATCTACTCTAAGTTGCTTACATGCATTAGATTCATTTAATCCTCACAAAACATCTATGAGGAGTAGTTAGCTTCAGTTTACAGATGAATAAACTAAGGCACAGAGAGTTTGCACGACTTGCCTTAACTTCACAGAACTGGGAAGTGGCAGAGCTGGGATTTGAACCCAGGCCCTGTGCCTCCAGAGCTTGGACACTCAAGCACTTCACCCTTTGCCTTTCTTCATTGAGAGCTTGCTCCTGCGCTGGCCTTGGCTTCAGTGCATCCTGCCGGAGTTACTTCACATGACAGTCCAGTTTTTTCAATGCTTGAAGTTATGTAATGTACATATATTAATAGAGATTCAGAGGCTGGGCACGGTGGCTCCCACCTGTAATCACAGTTCTTTGGGAGGCTGAGACAGGCAGATTACTTGCGGCCAGGAATTTGAGACCAGCCTGGCCAACATGGCAAAACCCTGTCTCTACAAAAAAAAAAAAAAAAATACAAAAATTAGCTGGGTGTGGTGGTGGGCACCTGTAATCCCAGCTACTCGAGAGGCTGAGGCAGGAAAATCGCTTGAACCTGGGAGGTGGAGATTGCAGTGAGCCAAGATCAGCACTGCACTCCATCCTGGGTGACAGAGTGAGACTCTGTCTCAAAATATATAAATAAAAAATGAAGACTCCGAGTATGTTTTGAAATATTGTAACTTTCAGTTCAAAAATGTCAAAAATCCTGTACTTTTCAAGGTGGCAGGCCCAGGGAATTGTCAGAGGTGATTAACTCCACTTCCACAGACTAGAGGTACCAGATGAGCTGATAAATACAAAATCTCCATCCTTTGTAGGTCCTCATGGGCATCACGGTATTGCTGCCATACTTTGGAAATTCACAGAGTGATTTCTTTATTAATGCCCAGTTATGTTATCAGGTGCTGTGAGAATTGAAAATCTTTTTTAATATCCTATAACAATGGCATCCAAGTGCTGGTTAAGTGGTGGTACTTGGAGTAGTGTTCCGAAAATGGAGTGAACATCAGCAGCTTTCAACCAGAGGTGAGAGATGCCAGCATGCCACCAAGAAGCCTGAACAACCCCCATGATGCATGCTGCTGCCAACTTAGGAGCGAGCCCTCTGCAAACTTTGGATAGTGCTGAGAAAATGAAAAGCAACCTTAAAGCCAAAAGCCTGTTTCTGTGGTTATAGATTTATATAAAATAGGAAACATTCCTCTTACTTTACATGTATTTCTTTGGGAAGATTAATCTCATATGAAGTGGAAGTCCTGTGCTGACTGATATTCCTAACTGCCTTACTGGTATTCCTCATGTTTTTTCTTGCAGCTGAGAGAATGGCTGGCAGATTAATTCTGCTCAGAGGATGATCATGTCACTGTCCTGCTCAAAAACCTCCTGTGGCTCCCCACTTCCTACTAAGATCAGTCCCAGTATTCAAGCTGTTGAATCAGAGTGGGACTGAATCTTCCCATGGGACCAGAGGTTCCTGAGGATGGGGCCACAACTCCTACATTCCATGTACACTTATGCTAACAAGGCCATACTTTTGAGTCCTCCATCAGAACTTAACTGTTGGGTGAGGCTTTTATGCACTGCGGCTGGAGGTGTGATGGAAGTCGCAATACCTGGGATGGGGTGGGAATTTGTGGTGTTTCAAACATTTCTGCCTGCCCAAGAAGTATGGCACTAGATCAGTGCCTGGCACATAATAGATCTTCATTAAATACGTGTGTGATGAATGAATGGTCTTAATAAGAATCTTTACCTGTGAGTTTTCCAACCTCAGGGACAGAGACCAGGGCCACAGTGGTGCAAGGGTCTACAGAATCTTATAAAATTTTGGGTTTTCATTTCCTTGGTCTAGGCTAGGGAAATGATCTCTATAATAAAAAAGCATTTCCTACATTTGTGTGAGGCAGGGTTTCTCAACGCTGTGACTATTGACATTTCGGGTGCAAAAATTCTTTGTTGTGGGGGCTTCCTGTGCAGAATGTAATAGGATGTTTAGCAGCATCCCTAGCTTCTAACCAATAAACGCTAATAGTGCCCCGCACCCAAGTTGTGAAATAAAATATGTCTCCAGATATTGCTAAATATCCTTAGAGCTGGGGGTAGAATGAGCACTGGATGACCCCCAGGTTGAGAACCCCTGGTCTAGGGCAACAATTTTCAACTCCAGTTGCATATTAAAATCACCTGGGGGAGGCTTAAAAACATAGTAATGACCGGTGCAAAGGCTAACACCCGTAATCCCAGTGTTCTGGGAGGCTAAGGCAGGAGGATTGCTTGAGCCCAGGAGTTCAAGACCAACCTGGGCAACATGGCGAAACCCTATCTATACAAAAAATACAAAAATTAATCTGGCATGGTGGTGCACACCTGTAGTCCTAGCTACTTGGGAGGCTAAGGCAGAAGAATTACTTTAGCCTGGGAGGTGGAGGTTGCAGTGAATCAAGATCATGCCACTGCATTTCAGCCTGGGCAGCAGAGCAAGTTGTCTCAAAAACAAGCAAACAACATAGTAATACCTGGTGTTTTGAAACATTTAGATGTAATTGGTTGTAGGGAGTGGCCTGTGCATATGAAATTTTGAAAGCTCTCCAAGTGGTTCTAACATTTACCCAGGTGTGAGAACTACTGGTCGAGTGCTTTGCTGGTTACAAGTTTCACAACCCACCTGTGCAAGAGGTGAGGCAGGTTATTTTTGTGGTTTTTCTGACAAGAGAAGTGAAGTCCAGAGGAGGAGGGTGGTGTTGCTCTCATATGAAGCGAATGTCCTCTCATCTCATAGGAAGTGAATGTCCTGTGCTGACTGGTCTTCCTAACTGCCTAACTGCTATTCCTCATTTTTTTTTCCTTACAACTGAGAATGGCTGCCAGATTAATTCTTCTCAGAGGATGATCATGTCACTCTCCTGCTCAAAAACCTCCTGTGGCTCCCCCACTGCCCACTAAGATCAGTCCCAGTATTCTCTGTAAGTGGTGAAGTTGGGATTTGTACTCAGCTGGTCTGACTCCTAACTCTTGTCAAGGAGTAGGGCATAGTCTGGGCGGATTGTCAGGTGCACCAAGGGGGTCCTCCATTTGTCCTTTTCCAATTGTTTGCCCTATCCATGATGTCTCACATCCCCACTCCTCCTTCCATTTCCTTGTGTTCCTTTATGCAAAGGTGCAGCTAGCAATCTCCTACACTTTAGTGTGAACATGAGGCTGCTCCATCTCTTTCAGGGGGAATCGCAAGTTATGCTTTATCTACAATAGTGAAAAGAAAGGCTTCACACCAGCCATAGATGGGGTGATGGTCTGGGGGTGGTGACATTTCTCATGACATCTCTGAAATTAAATCCAATAGGTGATTACTTATGTTTAAGCAATTTTCAGCTTTGGGCTAAAAATCCTGTTCAGTTCCATTTCATTCACAAATTCGATGAAGCATCTCCTGTATGTACTGTGCAGTTATACAGACATTCTCTGCTAGTTGGCTCTCTAGGGTGGAAGGTATCTTCTCCTGCTTCCGTGGCACTCACTATACTTTGAGCAAAATTAGATATATAACGTGATAGGTGCTTATACACAAATGATTGAATGCCAGGCTACCCTCCCATCCCGCCATTCTAGACCCAAGCCTGTGCCCCTGGAGAGAAACACAGGTGATTTCAGGACTAAGTATGAAGACATGTGGCTGAATTTATCCACTCTGCCCATGGGTGGCACCAGGAGAAGCTGGCCTCAGAAGCCCCGGAAAAAAAGTGAACACAGTGGGCAGCGAAACTTCCCCTAAACAGAAGTCTTGAACAGAGATCACTTTATTGGCATGGCTTCGTTTTAAGAAAAGGAAAAGAGACAAAGCCAAGAGACAGACTCTGCTAGCAGATGCCTGGGGGTGGCTGGACATGTGCCTCATGCTGTGAGGAGAGGGAGATCCTGGCCCACACATCACACTGCTCATTCCTTGGGACAAAGTTGTCTTCCTGGGCCTCACTGCACCTTCTTGAATACTTGCTTGCAGACCACACCCTCCACTCTCATCTCCTGAAACAAAAGCAGATGTTGGTCATTGGCCAGAGCAGAGTCACACTTGCGGCAGGAACTCTGAAAATACTCGTTGGCTGTTATTTTTCTCCAAGAGTTGGTTTAAGTAACCAATTGTTTGGAAAGACAGTTAAATTGTACAGTGGAGGGCTCTGCAGCACCCTATAGACAGAGCTGGCTGAGTGGAACAGATGTGGCTCAGAGCTGTCCAACAGGACCCCCTGATGCTTCCCCTCCCGAATCACCTCCCGCTGACCCAGACTGAGATCACATCTTAGAGAATTCTTGGCTTTGGCCTATGCAATTTGGCGTGGTGAATATATACATCACTTGGGAGCAAATGTTGGTTCTGTCACTTTCTAGATGCGCAGTTTGGGCATGTAATCTAACCTCTCAGAGCCCCCATGTCCTCATCTCTAAAATAAGAGCCACATTCCTATTCTGAGAGAATAGAAAGAGTTACAGAATGCAAAAGGACTTAGCTCATTGCTAATGCTTAATGGATATTCCTGCTCACCTCTTCCCTCTGATTAGACGACTGGGTCAGCCTAGACCTTAACAACACATTGCTTGGATTTTAAAGTCACTCAAGCATGTTCTCCAGGCCCTTGGAAGAGAAGCTTCAGAACAGAACCAAGGCCCAGCCATAGTGCCTTCTTTCAAGGTCCATCTGGACCTCAACAATGACCAGGGCCTCTGAGGACCCAGCCTGACCAAGGCCAGGAACCTACCAGGTGCAGCTCGTCACCCTCGATCCACTGGGTCCAGCCACGCCCCTCCTTCTCGCCCTTCTGCACACACTGGAGCTTGTCGCCGTCCCAGCTTACCGTTGTCTGCCAAGCAAGAGGCACATTTGTCAATCCCGAGCAAGCAGGCAGCTCCTGGGGGCTGGGGGAGGGGGCAGCTCCCAAATTTGATAATCCAGGATGTGCTGCTGTCAATTTCATTGCAGAAAATTTGCAGCCTAATACTCCCTGTTCACCACATGCTTTTATTAAAGTGTGTAAATCAGTTTTAAAATTTATGAAAACCTTCATACTTTTTATTTAAAAGGGTAATTAGGAGGGAAAAAGTCACTGGGGTGGAGCTGTCATTGCAAACTCGGAGAATGGGGCTAAGGTGGGGAGGAGGGCCTTCTGAGTACAGCTGCGAATGGGGGGTGAGGGATGTTTTCCTGAATTTTACGGTGGGGGAGCAGACTTCTCAGAGTGTCCTGACCATCCCCAGACACTTCATTCATCCATTCATTGTTTCAACCTATGCTAAGTCCTGGGACACCAAAAAGACCCACCCCTGCCCTCAAACCACTCTTCATCTCACAGGGAGAATGATCTTAGATATAAATAAGAAGATACAAATGGCAGCTGTTAGCTGCCTGCCTGCTCTGCCACGCACTCCCTGTGCTGTCTCTGAAGCCTCATGCTTGTCCACGTGAGCAAGGGTTAGCATGTCCTTTTCACAGATCAGGTTGAGGGACTTGCCAAGCTGCCCCATGTTGTGCAGTGGAAAAGCCAGGTCTGAACACAGATCTGTTGGGCTCTCAAGGCCCCCTCCCCAATGGACTACATTGCTTCTTGAAGTGTTCAGGGCCCCCAGGGTTATAGGCCAGAGGCTGTGGGAGCCCAGGTGAGAGGCCAGAGGGTGGGATGTGCCAGGGCTGGGTCCAAAGGAGGAAGAATGGAGCCGAAGGAGAGGAAAGAGGCGCTGGGGAAAGGAGTTCCCAGTGGACCATCATGGGGTGAAGGCCCAAAGTGGGACAGCAGGACGTACCCTCAGGAGCTCATCAGATCACCAGGAAACCGAGGAAGGGGAAGAAGATCCCACAGCCCAGCCCGGGCTCAGCAGAGCACAGATGAGCACGGTGGTGCCCTCTACACTCCACCTTCGGGCCCCCACATCTTCCCTGAGCACTGTGAGCCCTGCTGGGTGCTGGGCATGCTGAAGGGAAGACAGGCAGGAGGAGGAGGCCCACCTTGTGTCCTGGGGAGATTTCAGTCTTAGTGAAGCAGGAAAGGCCCACCTAGCAACACAGGGCTGAAAAAAGTGTTGGAGTTCAGAGGCAAGGTGGTCCTGTCACCCCAGCATAGCCATGAGTGTGCCCTAGACTGAGACACATGTCCCAGGCATGGGCACACAGAAAGTGCAGGGGGGCATCACTCATATTTGGGGCTGCTCACCTCCTTTTGAATAGGTGTCTCCCAAGGGGCAGCTGCATGTTATGAGCCCGGCCTCCCCCACAGTAGTGCTCAGATCTCTGTTTGCCCTTTGCTCGCTGTGTGGCTCTCAACAAATTCATCCCTTCTTAGGGCCCCTGTGGTCTCATCTATCACATGGGCACATTAACTCAGGCCTTGGATGTAGAGAGCTAATTCTTGTGTCCCTTGCCATACTCAGCTGAGTCAGGACAGTCAGCAACAGCCTGATAAAGGATTTGGGAGAGGAGACTTGTGGGAGCTAGGTGTGGAGTTAGTGGGGCCACTCCCTACAGGAGGGCCTCCCACCCCAGGCCTCCTTCTGGGCCTGCGGACCACTACTGCCCTCTGCTGTTGGGGTGAAGCCTGCAAGGCAACACCCACACCAGGGAAGCAGGTGGAGCCACGTGTGCTCCCCCCGGCTTTGCATAGGACTAAGTCTGGCCTCTGCTCCAGAGAAAAATGGGGCACAAAAGGGCTTGGGGGGCAGCTCCTCTCCCTGATCCAGAAATTCACTCTGGGTGCAGTCTAGTCCCAGGCCAGAGAGAAGGTCTAGCTTCGAGCCAAAATATAGAGTGGTAGGGCCAGGCTCAGTGGCTCATGCCTGTAATCCCAGCAAGTTGGGAGTCCAAGGTGGTGCATCACCTGAGGTCAGAAGTTTGAGAGCAGCCTGACCAACATGGTAAAACCCCATCTCTACTAAAGAAAAAAAAAAAAATTAGCTGCGTGTGGTGGCATGCGCCTATAATCCCAGCTATTCAGGAGGCTGAGGCAGGAGAATTGCTTGAACCCAGGAGGTGAAGGTTGCAGTGAGCCGAGATCGCACCACTGCACTCCAGCTTGCACAATAGAGTGAGACTCTGTCTTGTCTCAAAAAACAAAACAAAACAAAACCATAGACCATAGTGTGGTTAAAATAATATGCGGTGAGACATGTCATGGGTAAAGACTACTCATGACCTCACGCCATAAATAAGACAGGGTGCCCATTCACTTTATCCGTGCTTCATCTGTGCCAGGCCTGTAGAGGAAAGTGGGGACCCAGAAATCAGTCTTCAGCTTCGAGAAGTTCATAACAATTCGTTTCCTCATCAACTGATCTTCTCTTCGTGTGTTTATCCAGAAGGCTACCGTGCCTGTGAAGGGCTCTGGATTCACTCAGAGGCACAAGAGACAATTGCTTGTTTTTAGCAATGATGTACATTTTTGCCTCTTCTGGAAATATTAGTCAGGAAGTATAGTCATACTCTTTGTATTGGAAAATTTTTTAAAAATCCAAAGAAGACAATAGTAATAAAAAGAATACATGTAGTTTTGCTTCCTTAGAGATAATTGCTCTAGGCCAGGTGCGGTGGCTCATACCTGTAATCCCAGAACTTTGACAGGCTGAGGCGGGCGGATCACCTGAGGTCAGGAGTTCGAGACCAGCCTGATCAACATGGTAAAACCCCATCTGTACTGAAAATACAAGACTATCTGGGTGTGGTGGCACATGCCTGTAATCCCAGCTACTTGGGAGGCTGAAGCAGAATTGCTTGAACCTAGAAGGTGGAGGTTGCTTGAGCCGAGATCATGCCACTGCACTCTAGCCTGGGCAACAAGAGCAAAATTTCATCTAAAAAAAAAAGAGAGAGAGAGAGATAATTCCTTTAACATTGTATATGTTACAAGGTATGGTAAATTTCCATTCACTCTTTTTCTAATTATCTATCTACATGTTTCTATTTTATACAAAATTAGAATTGCATCATTTATGATTTCGGATCCTCATTTCCTCATTTAATTGAAGCAATTTCCCATTTCAATAAATATTCTCCATAAGCATTATTTTAATTGCTACATAATATTCTAGGAAGTAGCTACATAGTGTGTGGCCCACACAAAATGAAAATGAGCGGTCCTTTGCTCAAAATCTTTAAGAATTTTAAGCCAGTGATAGCAGAGCATTAAACCAATTGAGGGGCCTTCTGAGCCTGGGGCCCTGTGCCTTGGTCACAGGCCCATGAAACACTCCCTGCTAGTATGTGAGTGTATACACATACTATTATTTAGCCAGTTACCTATTTTGGACATTTAAGTTATTTATTTAAAATTCTGTGCTACTATAAATAAGACTTCCTTGTATACATAGTTTTGAACACAGTGTTCCCTTAGAAGAAATTTCTGGTGGGGCACGGTGGCTCATATCTGTAATCCCAGCACTTTGGAAGGCTGAGGCGGGTGGATCACCTGAAGTCAGGAGTTCGAGACCAGCCTGACCAACATGGAGAAACCCCCGTCTCTACTAAAAATACAAAATTAGCCGGGCGTGGTGGCACATGCCTGTAATCCCAGCTACTCAGGAGGCTGAGGCAGGAGAATCGCTTGAACCCAGGAAGGGAAGGTTGCGGTGAGCAGAGATTGCATCATTGCACTGTAGCCAGGGCAACAAGAGCGAAACTCTGTCTCAAAAAAAAGAAGAAATTTCCAGAGAAGGAATTGTTGCATCAAAGAGTGTGCATATTTGTAAAGCTTTTGATGAGTATTGCCAACTTTATCTCCAGAAAGCTCACACCTATTTACCTTACAACACCAGGATCAGGGAATGACCATGAAAGAGATGCTCATTGGCTGGGTGTGGTGGCTTACGCCTGTAATCCAAGCACTTTGGCGGCCAAGGCGGGCGAATCACCTGAGGTTGGGAGTTCAAGACCAGCCTAACCAACATGGTGAAACCCCGTCTTCAAAAAAAAAAAGAAAGAAAGAAAGAAAGAAAGAGATGCTCATTAATGGTAGAGCAGGCTTTTGCACCTGGGGCTACTGTGTCACCATTTCCATATCACTGGCATCTTTTAACAGGGGCCATCTGGATATAAACAATAATAATACCTTAGCCCAAAAGAATGACAGATGGCAGAACTTCAGGCATCATGACAGATTGAGGGATAGAGAGAGCAGAAGCCCGTTGGGGTGTAGCGAAGACTTTCTGAGAGCCCTCCAAACCAGGCCTCTTAAAGGGAAGGATCCCTATCACATGAATACATTAGTCACCAAGGAAGCCTTTCTTAACCCCAAGCTTCTGTTGACTCTGACACTGGAGCTGGACAAAGCAGAGATTATTCTTGTCTGTATTGGAGGTAGAGGGGTGGCTGACCTCAGAGAGGTTCCATGACTTTCTCCAGTCACCTAGTAAATGATAGAAAAAATCTGGGCTGGAACATGGGGTTTGCATGACTTGGTGTCCACTTGTTTCCCAGCCTAGGGAAGGGCACCTGGCAGGTGCCGAGCAGATGGCTGCTAAAATAGTTGGGGGCTGCAGAAAAACACAAGGACATTGTGCTAAGACTCTGAGCAGACTCCTGGAGGAACACCCTTCAGTTCACTCCAACCATTGTGGGGGTATGGGTACCAGGAGTCAGAAAGGGGTCTTAAAGGTTTCTGCCTATAGAGAGGTCCCCAGAGAGAAGTGCCCAGGCTGTCATGGCCTCAAAGAAGTTTCTAGAAATGCGAGAGGCATTCTAGGTAGAGTGAATATAAGGATGCAAGGGGTAGGAGGTGATGAGGGAGAAATGACAAGCCAGTGCTGTAGAAGACTATCCTGGAGTTAAAAAGAGGAGAAACAAGGTCATTGGGGGGTGGTGGGGGGAGATGGGGTCAGAATATCAGACTGAAAAACCCAGACTGTGGCCTGGAGTATGTTTTCAGGGCCTGTCTTTGCTGCCTGTGCTGCTGGGTGGAACCATCCAGGAGGGCAGGTGGGCCAGGGAATCGGCCAGGCTGTCCTCTGGGTTAAAGAATCTTGGAAGCTCACTTGCCATTTATACTGGGCTCCTGGTCCCTGCCCACCTCCTACTATACCACCTCAACCTATATCAGGTTGACCCAGTATTGGTAGCAAAGAGAGGCTGAGGGAGGAGAATTTTTGAACCACGGAGACTGAGGTTGCAGTGAGCCGAAATCGTCCCACTGCGCTTCATCCTGGGCAACAGAGCGAGACTCCATCTCAAAAAAAAAAAAAAAAGAACATGGTATTAGATAGACCTGGGTCCTCTGTTCCTGACTATGTCGGATGACTTTGGGCAACTAGATTAACCTCTCTGAGCCTCAGTGCTCTCCGTTGCAAAAGAAGGCTAAACGATACCTACTGTGGTAGACTCTTCCACTGGTAACTCCCAACAAGTCACATGATATTTAAACCCCTATGAAGTCTCCTCCTACATCAGCTGGGTTTGGCTACGTGACTTGCTCTGGCTAATGGGACGCGAGCAAGCGTGATGGAAGCAGTGCCTTTGTAAACACTTGTATGCTGGGGGCTAGTCCTCTTGAAACCCAGCTGCGATGCTTTAAGGCAGTCCAGGATACTCTGCCAAAGAGAAAGGCCACCTGGAGAAGTCCTGGAGGGTGGGAGAGAAGCCACTTGGAGAAGAGCTGAGGCAGCCCAACTGAGCTTTCAGCTAAACACAGCCACTGGCAGCTCAGTTGCCCAATTAACCCACAGAATCATGAGAATATATGGTTGTGGTCTTAAACTATTAAGTTTAGGGATGGTCTGTTACATGGTGTTAGATAAACAGAGCACCTACTTTACTAGGTTGGTCTGAGGATTCAAGAAAATATACAGAGAAAATGCAAAGGGCTGGCACATAGGAGGCACGAGGGCCCTGTGGAACTGCACTCATTCTAGTTCAGCCTAGAGTGCAATGGCATGATCTCGGCTCACTGCAACCTCCACCTCCTGGGTTCAAGCAATTCTCCTGCCTCAGCCTCCTCAGTAGCTGGGATTACAGGCATGCACCACCACGCCCAGCTAATAGTAACCATGATGCCCAGAGCTTAGATAAAGATGGATTTGCTTGTCAACGTTGAACAATAACAAAAGCCTTTTTTTTTTTTTTTTTTAGAAGAGTTGAGATTTGTGAAGCAGAGATAGACGTGCTATTCATCACGGCTAAAGTTTTGGAAGCTCCTGCTCTTCCGGGATACTCCGGAGACCTTGCAGGGGTTGCCTGCAGAGCTCTACTGATGGCTCCTCCTTTATATGTTAACTCGGCTTTGTTTAAGCAGAAGATCTGTTTGAAGACTCCCCCACTGATAGCTGCAATGGCTCAGCAATGTGATTTAGTTCTCCCCACACTCCCCGTGTTCACTTATGATGGGACTGGATTTTTCATTTTAAGTTTTTTATCTTGTGGGGAATAAACTAGTTATTTCAAAGAGAATTCGATTTGTCATAAGAACAGAAAAAGGAGGTGTGGAGCCAAGGAGGGGGACTATCACTTAAAAACAAATGACAGGGAAAAGGAAATAAGGAATGTTGGAAGGCGAATGCCTAATAAACAATGATAACTCATTTTCTTGTGACACAAAATGAAGCTATGATAACAACTTTCCCCAGGACTCAATAACTTATTGCATGACCTCCCTCTGAAGTCAGCGGCCAGCCCTCTTTGCTAGATCAGGAGCAGGGAACATTCTGGGACAAGGATTCAGCCAGATCTAAAAGGGTCATTAAATGGTCATTCAATCTGATTTCCTAGATTAATCCAATTAATCAGGGTCTAATGGAAGAATTTCAGGTAGGAAGATATTCCTGATGCTTTTCCAGTCCCACAGGAAAGGAAGGTGGCTGTGGGCGTGGGGTGAACATGGGTACAAACCAAAGGGGCTAGACAGTGCTGCTCTCCCCAGCCTCCACCACGGGCTCTGAGGCCACCTTAGAAATGAAGCCCAGACAATCCAAGAGCAAGGAGGAAGGATGGCCATCTTCAGCCCACCTCCTCACCAGAAATTTTCATCCCACGACCACCCAAAAGTCTGCAAATGGGCTGGAATAAGGGAAGCTGGTTGGAAAGTGAAGCCAATCTAACTTTTCTATTAAAAACTAATAATATGGGTGCGGTGGCTCACACCTGTGATCCCAGCACTTTGGGAGGCTGAGGCCGGCGGATGACCTGAGGCCGGGAGTTTGAAACCAGCATGTCCAACATGGAGAAACCCCGTCTCTACTAAAAATACAAAATTAGCCGGGCACCGTGGCATATGCCTGTAATCCCAGCTACTCGGAGGCTGAGGTAGGAGAATAACTTGAACTCGGGAGGCAGAGGTTGCAGTGAGCCAAGATTGTGCCATTGCACTCCAGCCTGCGCAACAAGATTGAAAATCTGTCTCAAAAACAAAAATCAAACAAAAAGACCCCCAAAACCAAAAAACAAAAACTAATAATAACCCCTATCACTTTGGCCCTGTCAGCAGTTTACCCAGAGAGACATGTGCCGACGGATGAATGAGGACAGCTTTGTACCACTGTGACAAGGGGCTGTTACGTTGGAAGCCATTTTTCCAGCTCCTCTACCACTTAGAAACCCCAGCTGTCACTGCTGCATGAGACAGTGACACAAAAAGCCCAGCTCCCCACAGGCAGCCTGAGTGAGTGTGTCCCAGGGATGTTTCAAGGCCCACTTGCTCCACTCAGGTGACTTATGCTAGGAATGCCAGATAATTCCTACTAAATGGAACCATCTCTTGGCAGTGACCTGGTATTGCCTGCAAATGGTGGGAACTCTATTTGGTATCAAGAAACTTGTGACATTCATCAACACTCCCATGCCAAAACACCACTCTCAAGAGCAGGGGATGATGAATCACTCATAGCCCTCTACCCAGCTCTAGTAGTCCCTCTGTTTGTGAATCCACCTCTGAAGGGCTGGGACTGAATTCTGTTGTCTCTGTGGTTCCAACCAGGTTATAAGAGGTGAAGCCTCGCCGGTGGTGATACTGCCTGCAAAGGCCAGAGCCAGGACTGACCCAGGTCTGACTCCAAAACCCATGCTTTTTAGATTTGGGGTAAAATTTAAAAACCAGACAGTAGGTGGATACTTTCTCTGCATAATGTAAATTGCTAAAATATGCAAATCCTGGAGTTTGATTTAAATGTGTGCTTCTCCCTTTGAGGGTATGTGTGTTCCTGGGACAATCAGAAGGTTTTCAGCATCTGGTGCTTGTATTAAATAAGTGATCATGAGGGGAAAGGTAAGGGAGATAACAGAGAACCTGCCAGGTACCAGGTACTCTGCTGGGAGCTTTCCACAATGTTTCACTAAATCTTCGAGCTTTTTCTTTTTGAGAAAGAGTCTCACTCTGTCACCCAGGCTGGAGTGCAGTGGCGTGATCTCGGCTCACTGCAACCTCTGTCTCCTGGGTTCAAGCGATTCTCCTGCCTCAGCCTCCCAAGTAGCGGGGATTACAGGTTCGTACCACTGCACCCGGCTAATTTTTGTATTTTTAGTAGAGACGTGGTTTCACCATCTTGGCCAGGCTGGTCTTGAAGTCCTGACCTCGTGATCCACCTGCCTTGGCCTCCCAAAGTGCTGGGATTACAGGCATGAGCCACTGCGCCCAGCCAATCTTCAAGCTTTAGAGCTGATAAAAAGTAGGCTTCTATAAGTAACCAGCCCATCACCTAGGGGTTAGGGCTTGAGCCATACTTGAACCCAGTTCTCACTGGCTAAAAAGTCCATGAGCTGCTCCTAAGGCCAGGCTAGTGAGTGAGTGGGTAGTGGCTTCTCTTCTCTCGTACATTCCTGGGGCCAGAGAATTATCTAAAGTCAGCACATTCAAGAGAAAAAGCCAGTTTCACTCTAAAAGCAGATTAAAACTAAATTAATAAGGCCTTAAAATGTGAATAAGTAATTAGAGACATAGTAGATGCACAAAGCAACCACTATAAATAGTATAGCCACAACAAGGCCTTTGTGAGCATGAAAGAATGCAATTCGAACACTATGAAAAAGCTAACAGCAGATGATAACACAATTCTTAAGACAGACAAAATGAGAAAATGTTAAGACTAATAATCTTGACGTGTTATACTTATTTTTCCTTAAACAATTCAGAAGCTTCCTAGAGTCAATTTAAACCACTGGAGTGATCGAGGCCAATCACGGGTTTCACGCCTCTGATGCACCAGCTGTGGGTGCTGGAGAGAGGGAGGTAAGGTGAGTGGCCTGTTCTTGAGGGCTCACAGACTACCTGAGAAGGTAAGAAGACAGAAAATGCCAGCAGAATGGTAAGTGCTGGTAGACAGGTGCTGGAGGTTATGGAAGTCAGAAGGCGCCTTGATAGCCTCTATGGTGGAGACAGAGGCCCATCATGGAAGGCTTCCTGGAAGAGTTAAGGCTAGAAGTAATGCTGGAAGTGATATCAACCACAGGAGTTAGCGTAAAGAGTGGAAAGAGGGGCCGGGTGCAGTGGCTCATGCCTGTAATCCCAGCACTTTGGGAGGTCAAAGCGGAAGGATCACCTGAGGTCAGGAGTTTGAGACCAGCCTGACCAACATAATGAAACCCCATCTCTACTAAAAATACAAAATTAGCCAGGCATGGTGGTGTGTGCCTGTATCCCAGGTATTCGGGATGCTGAGGCAGGAGAATCACTTGAACCTAGGAGGCAGAGGTTGCAGTGATCCAAGATCACACAATTGCATTCCAGCCTGGGCAACAAGAGTGAAACTCTGTCTCAGAAAGAGGAAGAAGAACAAGGGAGTCTCAGTCAAAGGCAAAGGGAACAGCACAGGCAGTTGCATAGGTTTTGCCCAGCTTAACTCTGTTGGTTGACCGTTTCCATGAAGGCTGACCCTGTACCTCCGACACAGAATTTACTGGGGAGATTGCTCATACCCTCTCTTCTTCCTCACTGCATGTCTTCATGCTCCAGCTGGCCAAACCTGGTGCCATGGAAAATCCAGATGCTTGCTCATTTGCAGGCAGTGCTGGATTTGCTACCTGGGGCCAGTATAAGGAATTGGTGTGTTATCAGTTCCACCAGCACAGGCAGTGGGGTGGGACTAGGGGGTAGGTTGGGGGAATAAGAAAGGGGATATCCTGTTAAAGAGTGCTTAGGAGGGGCACTGAAGGCCTCATCCCTTCCACGGGAATCACTGGCCTCTATTTTATATACATATATATTTCAAGGCAAATAGAAATAAATGGGTCCCAGAAGATAAGAGATGCTAGATCAGTAACCAGGTAACCAGGGAAGAGTGAGCATGTCAGGATCTCCTGACGAACTCTTTGGGGTCTGGGATCCTTATATTCACTGCAGGATATCAGCCCCCATGTTAGAATCCATGGCAGAGAAAATGTGCATTACCATTTGTTGAATGGATGAATAGCAGAAAACATTCTAGTGGCACTCTTGCAATGAACACCCTGCTTTCTCCAGGCAATGTGGCTGTTTATTCCTCACAGATAAGCCTTATAGAAAGGGATTAGCTATTGGAGTGATTTGACCCTGAGTGTCTACGGCTCAGAGTGCTTAGGCTCTATACTCAAAGGCATGCAACTAGGAATAGTATAAGACATGGTGTAAATCCCCTCTGCCCAGCCCCGGGCCCACGGTCTGCCTACTGTCCCCACATGAATGTTTTGCTGGCATGAATACTGTGGCCGTTGAATATCACCTGGCTGGCTGCGGGCCTGGTCTGGCCCAGCCATGGGACAGTGGCCTGCCTGCCAAGCTGGGCATTCAAGAGGGACCCAGTGATAGCCTTGGGTAGAGGTAGACCTGAACTGCAGTCTGTCCCCCACTTCTTTCTTGCTGAGTGACCAAAGCAGTTTACTCAACCTCTCTGAGCCTCCACTTACTCATCTGCAAAATGGGGCTAGCAAGCTCTGCCACAGAGCAGAGCCATCAGGATGAAATGAAACAAGGGAGGCCAGGGGCAATGGCTGACACCTGCAATCCCAGCACTTTGGGAGGCCAAGGCTGGCAGATCACCTGAGGTTGGGAGTTCAAGACCAGTCTGACCAACATGGAGAAACCCAGTCTCTGCTAAAAATACAAAAAATTAGTTAGGCATTGTGGTGCATGCCTGTAATCCCAGCTACTCGGGAGGCTGTGGTAGGAGAATCGCTTGAACCCAGGAGGCAGAGGTTGTGGTGAGCCGAGATGGTGCCATTGCATTCCAGCATGGGCAACAAGAGTGAAACTCCCATCTCAAAAAAAGAAATGAAACAAGGGGTTTCAAGGACCTATTTCAGTGCAAAACATACAAAATGCGCAGTATGCAGCAGCCCCCCTCTGCTCTTGGCCTAGCCCAGCCTGGTCCCTGTGGATGCGGAGAGGCACGTGCCTTTTCAGGCCAGCCTCCACGCTCATCATCCCGCTAGCTCTTCTCTGGTTTGCCAGGTATCCCTTCATACATGTGACTATCCCCAGAATTTGTCTTCTGGAAGTCATGGGTCAGTGTGAGCAGATTAATAATAACACCTCACATTGACAGAGCAGTTGCACTGTAGATTTTCCCATACACTGTTCATCTAATCCTCACCACGAAGCAGGTATCCCCTACTTAATAATTATCCCCCATTTCACAGACAAGCAAAGGCACAGAGAAGTGATGTAACCTGCATAAGGCCACCCACTTTGTAAGGGGCAGAAATGAGATCCCAAAGATGACGTCTGGCTGGTCCAGCTGTTCTAGCTCTGGAGTTGAACCAGTTACAATTCAGTCATACCGAGTCATTTTCTTCATGTATAATATAGGAAGAATTTTGGCATCTTCGTAATAGAATTATTGTGAGGATTAAAAGAATTAATGCATGGAAAGGACTTAAAATAATTTTTGGCACATGGAATACCTAGCAAACACGAGCTATTATTAAATGGCAATTGCATCTTGCAGTGATATGGTCAATGACTACCATTTGCATTTCTGAGGTTCACTTAACGTTCATTCAATAAACACCTTGGAGCTCACTGAGCTCATGGTGGTGTGGATGCTGCTGTGTAGAATCTCACACACATTAACTAGCATCATAGGCGTCCTAAAAGCAGCAGCTGAAGGGAGAGGCTGCAGGGCAAATGAAGGGCATGGTGGTGGGATGGGGAATCAGGACGGGATCAACAGTCGTTAAGCCTGGGTTGGGTCTTGACCGGTGGGTAATTCTCCTCCCAGAGGAAGAGGCAAGGAAACATCTTAGGGAAGTGAGTAGAGGGATGCAAAGAGGATGGCAAGTGAAGGCACCGACCAATGGCAGGATGGGGCCAAGCATAAGAGGTGAGGGAGGGAGCAGGGCTGAAGAGACAGGGAGGGTCATGACCTGAAGAGCCTGAGTGCTGTCTGGCTTTCTCCCATCGGCACTGGGGAGCCCTTGGGAATTTTGAGATGGGGGAGTAGCATGATCAGATTCCCTTTTTCAGAAAGGGAGGGATGGGCTGAAGTGTTGAGCATGGTAAAACGGAGATCAACGTGAAGATACTGCAGTAATTAAATGAAATAATCCATGGAAAGCACTGAGCCTGGCACACAGTAAGCACGAAAGATATTAATTATTATTATTACCAGCATGAGATGTTCAGAGCAGTGGGAATGAGGAAAAACAGGAAAGATGTTAAGAAGCACAATCCATGGAACTTGATGACTCAACGCCTATAAAAACTTTTCATTTATCTTCATAGTGATCATTTACATGGCTACGTAGTGGTCTACGGAATTAAAAAGCCACAGTCTTTCTAACCACCCACAGTTATTTGATATTTAGGAATACCAGCAGGAGACAGCCTATTCTATAAACCATACAAAGTAGGGAATCAGAGACATCTGAAGTCAGATCACAAGTCTATGGTTAACCAGTAATGTGAACCTGGGCAGGTCCTTTGGCTCCCTGTCTGTAAAATTCGAGAGTAGCACCTCCTATCCAGGATTGTAGGAGATTAAATAAACATAAAGTGACAGGGCAGTCCCTGCCGCATAGTAGGGCCTGAGACAGTGATTATGCTTATGTGGGTTGTTGAGAATTATTATCACAGAGTGACTAACAGATACCTTTGTACAAACAGAATGATTTTCCTGAAATGTAATCCCGTAAGTGGGATCCCTCAGTCAAAGAGTAAGATAATTTTCTGATTTATTGCACATTGTGAGAAGATTATTTTTTAAAATTTTCTAAGTGCAGGGCCAGTTCCACTGTAAAGCTGTCAAAGGTAGGTTGTGGAGCCTGGGTTCCCTGGCCATCCCTGCCTTCACACCCATCTTGTTTATACTGCTATTTCCCAGCATACTCCTATGCTCTCCTTGGACCCTCAGTTAAAGAATGAAAGAGGGACGGAAGAGGGAAGGGTGGGAAAAAGAAGGAAAAAAGGAAGAACTCATTAATCCCTATATTAAAGGTAGCTAGCATCCTAAGGTGTCTGCATATTAAAGGAAACACCTAATGAAGTCGCTGAATATTTAACTAAAATAAATGCACTCTAATGGCGGAATTTCAGACAGTATGATGGAGACCTGGGGTTTCTCTCTGGAGGACAAGGGTCAGTGAGTGTACATGCGTGTGTTGTGTGCACATGTGTGTACTCTAGGACAGCTCACATTATATGACAGAGCTACAAAATGATTTCCAGGGAGAAACCAATGGTGAATCGTGCATAGTCCTTGGCTTCAAGGGAGTTTTCAATCAACTCTAAGTCAAAAATACAAATAAATCCCTGAGTCCAAGTGAGAAGTCTGCAAAGGACCTAGGCTGCCACAGCTGGTTTCTAGAGGACTACTCACCCTGAGGGTGGGCTGTCCAGGGAAAGGCATAAACTACCTCAACCCACTTTTCTCCTCCAACAAAGGGGGCCCAAGCAGTGGTCATTAGTGAACATCCCCTGGATGCCTAGAAGGCTTCTGGACCACCCACGTCTTCTGGTTCTAAGTCTCATAGCACCAGGGGGCCAAGGCTGATGGCGAGTGCCATAGATTCTAAGCCAGGAATGGTAGACCAGAGCAAAGGAGGCTCTCACACTGAGCTTGAGTTCAGAAAGTGGTTTCAAGCTACTGTTCAGATACATCTCTTTGGGACTTGGAATGGGGTGCAGGGCTGAAGGTGAAGTCCTGGGCCACCCCAGCACTTACAGACCTTTCTACAGAACTCCCCCTTTTCCCTTCCCAGCCTCCCATCCTGGGCCTAGGAAGGTGAGGAGTTCTTGCCCCAATTACAAAGGACTGGCTCCAGGAACCACTGGCTACTCCTCTCCCACTCTCCCACCCCTGCAGATTAGTCAGAAACGAAACAGCCCAATCCTGACAGAGCCTCAAAGGTTAGCCAAAGACTAGTGTTCCAGCACCCACTGAGTGTGCACTGTGTGCTAGGCACTGTGGTAACAGCCTCACATGCATAAATACACTGAACTTTGCTAAAGTGTCTGACACCCTATGTGCTCTTCTAGAACTTTGCTGTATGCTTATTAAGACATGGAGTCTGTGTCCCCTCCCTGGAAGATGGGTCCTCTAAGACTGCTTTGACCAACAGAGTATGGCAGACCTACTGCTATGTGACTTCAAAAGACTAGGCAACTCATAAGAAATGCCTTGCTTTGTTCTCTCGAGACTCTTATTTTTGGAAACTAGCTGCCATGTTGTGAGGAAGCCCAGGCAGTAAGCAGAGAGTGAGTGTAAGTTAGCCATCTGGAAAGTGGATCCTCTACCTCCTCACTGGCAGGGCAGGCAGCAGGGACAAGGCATCCCCTCTGAGCCCTGTTCAAATTGCAGATTTGTGAACAAAATAAATATTATTGCTTTAGGGTACCAAGTTTCAGAGTAGTTTGTTACGCAGCAATAGAAAACAGAAATAATTCATTACCACATTTAATTCTCACGTAACTCCATTAGGTGGGTATTCATCTTGGCGCCTTTTACAAATGAGGATATTGAAGTTCAGAGGGATGAAGTACCCTTGCCAAGGAAACAGCTGGATGGTGGAACCAGGATTCAAATCCAGGTCCATCTTAAAGTCAAAGCTCCTAATTGTTCTGTCGTAGCTTGCACGTATCCACCTACACACACTATTAGTATCACTTACTTGGACCCTCAGTTGCAAACCACTCTGGGCTACTGCAAGATTGATGTCTCCAGGCAGTCTACATCCCCCACTACCCTGACCCTGGGATGGAGCTACACCTACCCATTCTCATTTTTTCCCCTAGAAAAAGACACCTTTTTCCCCAGCACAGGCTTATTACATTGAATCATGAGAAAATCACAGGAAACTAGGCACAGGCCAGCCTGCTTCCTTGGTTTTCTTTCTTAGTAGAAAGTATGGTCCTTGAACCAACAACATCGGCATCATCTGGGAACTTGCTAGAAAAACAAGTTCTCAAGCCTCACCCCAGACCTTCACAATGAGAAACTTTAGTGGTAGGGCATGCTCAAATTTGAGAACTACTGCTCTAACTACTTATGTGGGTCTTAACCCTTGATCTCTGGAGTCTGAATGTCAGGATGTTTTCAGATGCAAGTGACAGGAAACCAATTCACATAGCTTAAGGGGAAAGAAAGGACATGTATTGGTTAAAGCACATGGAAAATCTAGGAATGGGGTGTCAGGAACTCCAGTAACCCTCTAATGTTGCATTCGCTCTGTCTCTATTGGCCTCATCTTTTATTTTCCTTCAAATGGATTTTTCCATGCAGCCAAGGAAGGTGGGGTAAGGGGACTGGCCTCAGAGAGTTCCAAGCTTACATCATACCAGCTCATCAACCTTTAAGGGAACAGAACTCACCTGTCTCTCAGGGTTCCTAAATTAACTCCCAGGAAACGGTGATTGGCCCAGCTTGGGTCACATGCACAAGTACGTGACAGGCCGTGGGACACTGTGATCACCCTGGGAAAAGGTGCTTGTCCCAGAAGAGACAGTGTACTATGATTTGCAGCCCCACCAGGGCCCAAAAGGTTGAGCAAGAGTAATTCCCACCATAAAGAAAAAGGTGCTTCTCTTGGGTGGGAAGTGGGGAGCAACGTTGATCAGGAAAACAAACAGCTATAATTCATTAAGTAAACACCTGGCCATTATAAGTGATTATGCCATGCTCCTCAGTCTCGGGTATCACAGGCCCTGGCCCTGTTCTGCACGTAGCATTGTGGCTTCCCAAGCCCCTGTGCCCTGTACTATCTCTACGGCCCTCAGCTTTGCCTTGTGAGACACGCTGCGCAGCAATTATGATGCCCATTTTGCAGATATGAAAACAGAGGCAGTGTGTCTAATCATTTAAGGTCGCTTTCAGATAATCAAGAATTCAAAACCAAATGTTCTGCCTCTAATAGCACTGCTCCTTTCACTCTTCCTACGCCTTGTGGAAACTTCCTGGGCTTACCTTCAGATTGTGAGGAGGCTCACAATAAGGAACTGAGGGGCTGGCCTTCAGCAAAGCTCTGTGGGAGACCTTGGGGTAGAGAGCTTTATAAACAGACTAATTAGAATTCTTCCTCTGCCACCAGCTAACTGGGTGACCTTGGGCTAAAAGGGCACTTCCCTTCTTTGAGTCTCAGATTCTCATCTGTGAAATGAGTATAATGATACTTACTGAACAGCATTTCTTGTGGGGACCAAAGGAGAAAAAGTACAAAAAGCAATTGGGGCAGGCATGGCACTTAGTGAAGATTTAGTAGATGATATTTTCCTTTGTTCCTGCCTAACAAAACCCAAAACCCAACAAACCAGTGTGATTTTTGAAAGCTACTTTGTGAATTTTATTTGGGTTGCTTTAATTCTTCTTTTTGTAATCCTCAAAAGCACGCTGACACCGATTTCAAAGGTCGGAGAACTTTAGCGAAGACATGAAAGAGATCCTGTGTTTCTAGCCTGGAAAGGGCCCAGCTGAATGCCGGGTGCCTGATCTGGGCAGGGGCGGCTCTCAGAGGCTCCCAAATCCAACGGCATTCTCAGCGCTGCAGCCCAGGGAGTTAATTTAACCACTGGCATTGTGTGTGTGTGTCTGTGTTTTAATAAGAACCAAAGAATCTCTTTAATGGGTCAAGAATAGGATCAGAAAGCTGGCAAGAGTTTAAACCAAAGTGTTAACAGTGATTTGGTGGATTTCATGTATTACTGTATATAATTAGATGGATGGATAGATGGATGGAGAGATAGAAGGATGTAAGTAAGGAAGTCTAGGGAGGGATGGGAAAGAAACATAGATGGTTAAAAAAGAACTTAGAAAATCTGTAAGTGCTGACGTGGAAAAACGCCTAAGAAATATCACTGAGTTAAAAAAATACGTAGAGAAGTGGATTCTTCCTTGCTTTCTCTTTTTTTCTTTTACTTTCTTTCTTTCTTTTGGTTGTAGATGGAGGCAATGACCAACTGCCCAATTAATAGATAACTTGTAAGTCTGAGGAAGGTTTCCGGACAGATCCACAAGTAATGGATAACCTCTGGGGTTATAACAGTGATAACCTCCGGGGAGTGGGAATGGGGCCAAGAGGGGGAAGGGGCCCTTTTCAGCCCATACTCTCTTGTGCTATTTGAATATTTTCCTTTTATAATAAAAACAAAGAAAGCGACAGAGGGGCGGAGGGCTGGGAGCAGAAGGCAGGCCCTGTGGAGGGGTCATCCTAAGTTCAACGCTGGATATGAAGTTGAGGCTCTGGCCATGGGGGGGAGGTGCCAGTTCCCTGAGTGAACAAAGCCATCTCCTCCAGGGAAATCCTGACCTGGACACGGGGATGACAAACGGCCCCTCTGCCACCCCCACAGAGCCAGGCTCATGGCTGTGATTCCTGGCCGAGGCTTAGTCTTCTCCCACAAAAGCTGCTCATGCTGGGGGGGGACTTCGAGACAAAGAACCCAATCATTCTGAGGGACTCCTTTGCTCAGGAGTGAGAAAATGCTATCTGAAGTCAGAGCACCTTCCTTTCTCAAGAGCTCCCACCCTGCCAAAGCACATATGTGCTATACTCAACAAACACTGCTGGTTCCTCGCCAGGCCTGATCACACGTTCTGGCGGACAAAGGCATGCAGGAAGCAATGGAGAAAAGCCCTGTGTCTGTTCAGCTGAGCCCAGCCTTTGCACATCTCTACCAAAATAGCGCCTGCTGTTTGCCGTTACATAAAATCTGATTAGATCAGACTGGAAATGTGAGCTGAGTGCTGCAGAGCCGCCCAAATCTGAGTCCCTCCACCCCTCCACCTGGGGGAGAGAACACAATGCTATTTCAGGTGGTTCTGGGCTTGAAATGTAATGTCCACAGGACTCAGGTGATGGGCCAAACTGGCCCTCTACATGTCCATGGCCCTCTACACTTAATTTTACAGTTTTTCCATTTTTTAAATAGAGACACGGGAACAGAGTGTGTTTCTTTACTCCATAGCAGTGATTCTTAAGCTTTAGTTGCATCAGAACCACCTGGAGGGCTTATTGGAACACAGCTGGCCCCACTCCCAGAGTTGCTGATTCAATAGGCTAGGGGCGTGGCCAGGTGATTTGTATTTCTAAGAGGCTCCCTGCTGTCTCTACTTTGGGACCCACAGCTCTAAAGGAACCCACAGTGCAAACAGTGACATATGGCCATTTGATCCTTGACTTCAGGTAACAGGATGGGCTGAAGACTGTGGTAAACTAGAAAATGTAGCATCTAAAGGGGGCAGCTGCAGCATACATATTCCAGAGATGCATGCGCTGCAGGAATAAATGGGCGCCCAGTGTTTCCAGGGCCCTTCCTTTTCTTGTTGTTTTTGTTAAGAACAGCCAGAAATATAGATTTTTCTGTGAAATCTTACAATCTTTGGCTGTCATTGGCAACTGACTGAAGTTTTTTCAAACATTGCATAGGCCAAACAAAACACATCTGCAGGCTGGGTTTCATCCTCTGGCTGCAGTTCTAGAATACAGATAAGGTTCCCATGGAAAAGAGGCAGGATCGGAGATCTCCGAGCCAGTGAGAGCCTCTGCCCCTTCGGGAGGGATGTCAGCCTGGCCACACGTCTCCCAGCAAGGGCTCACAGAGGCCAGTCAGGGTCACATCAAGTCTCCTGGTCAGGTTTTCCTGGCTCTCTTGTCTCCCAGCCGCGCCTGAAACTCCAACCATGCCGAAGTCTGCGGACTGCTCCTCTCTCACCTCTGAAACTCCCTCCCAACCAGGCTTTCCTGACCCCGGGCCTTTGTCTATGTGGTTCCCTCTTACTGGAAAGCTCTTATTCTTTTCTCCACATCTGCCCTAATTAGTCCTTTAAGGCCCCTCTCAGCTGTCACCTCCTCTGGGACTTTCCCTGACCGCTGTTTCCCACTCCCGGCTGTGTGCTCCTCAGCCCAGCGTGCTCCCATCATGCATTGGGCTGTAACGGCCTGAAGATGTGCCCGTCTCTCCACTGGCCTGGGTGTCCTGAAGGCCTTGTTGCCTCTGTGACCCCAGGGCCAAGCCCAGGTCCTGGTGTGGGACAGCTCTTGGCCTTTCTCTCAACCCTTTTCTGTTTGCCTGGCTACTTCCTGTCTATCCTTTAAGCCACAGTTCAGACTCCACTTCCTGTGGGAACCTTCCCTGACCTCTCAGACCAAGCAGGGAGTGCTTCTCTGCCCGTATCAGCACACTGTCCACTACATCTGACTGGCTGCTTCAATCCGCCTCCTCCTTATACTGAACTCCGTGAGGGCAGGAAGCTTGTGGGATTTGTCTCATTGACACAGGGGTTGCAGATAGGGGAAGCACCATGAGACGCTTGTGGGGTCCAGAGAGGAATGAAAACAATAGATGAATGAAAGATTCCAAGTGAGAATGGGACTCCTGTAATATGCTGGGAACAGACTCCTCTGGGTCACTGCTCCTGGCTGGTGGGTGCCCCGGGTGTGAGGCAGCGGGGGGTAGCAGTCAAAGTTATCTTTGGCAACCACCTTGTCCAGCATCCCCGGCGGCCATCAGAGAGCTCAGCGGGTGGCCTCTGGGCACCCAGCTCCCCTCCACTCACAAGTCTCAGGCCTGACAGTCGCTGTAATTCTATCATCCCACCCCTATGCAGCCATGTCCTTCCCGAAGTCTGAAGCAGCACACCACCCAGCGGGCATCCCAGCGAGAATGGCTTCTCTGCACTGCATGGGGCTAGAGGAAGGCTTGAGCAGAACAGAGGGGCTGTTCCACCTCCCAACAGGCCACAACAGGTGAGTGAAGGGCTGTCTACTTGAGAGTGGGCATTCCTGAGTCCTGGGGCAGTGACAGGAACTGTGCGTCCTAGACCGGTTTCACTGACTTCATCCAGTGGCTCGTCTCCACTGTCTGCTCAACTACTGCTTGACGCTCCGTTGACACTGACACTGTATTGAGAAGAAAAGGTGGCCCTTGTCTTTTCCTTTGCATCCGAAACCCTCTCTTCCACCTCCCCGCTTTATTTTATAATGAAGCACAGAAGTCACCTCTTTCAGAAATTCTTCTGGGATCCCCTTCTCTGGGTCGTCACAGTCCCCCTCACTCCCACCCCTGGGCTTTTCTTTGCCACACTGTATTGTGAGTATTGGTGTGCCTGCCTCCACTGCACAGACTGCGTTCCTAGACAACAGGGCCTGTGACATGCTCTGCTGTCCTGTGCCTGCCGTGGTGAGCAGCATGTGAGGGCAGCAGCATGTTTAGTGCAGCGGTTAACTCAAATCCCCCCCTCTGCACTCACTGGACCTCCCCAAGGTCACACAGCAAGAAATCCTGCCATGGTTTTCTTTTCTGTAAAATGAGGTTGGAAAGGGTGTTGTGAAGATTAAGTCAGTTACTGTAACATTTGAGGAGCATCTGGCACAATAGTAAGCACTTGCTGAGTACTGTATTCGCTAGTATTACTAGGTGATCAATAAATGTTTCATGTGTTAATGGATGAGGAAAGGAAGGAAAGAGTGAAGATAATCAGTACAAGCCAGCACATTCCAAAGTTGTGTGGACCCAAAATAAAGGTTCAATGTGATCTGTGAGTTCCACAATAGTGAGTGGGGGTAAGGATTATTCTTAAGGAGCAAAGTTCCATGTGGTGTGCCAGGGAGCAGGTCTTGGGCAGCAATGAGAAAGGCAGATCCCATCTGAAGGTCTCCTTCCCTATTGTGAGTCTTTCCTGCAGATTAAGAGTCCTTGAGATTTTTAAAGGCACAACCTGACATTTCCGTACAATGGTGTTTTCTCCCACTAGTGGTCCTTTCAAGGACACTCCCTGCTGACTATCCCTTCTTCCTCATAATTCCAAACAGTAGACTCAGATACCAGTCCTGACTGCCTTCAGATGAATAAACAAGGTTGGGGGGATGAGTCATCCAGGCTCCAGACACCTATTCCCAGACACGGGCGTCCTTTCAACTACAATCCTAACAGACCTCAGCTATCCTGTTTCTGCACAGACTATCAGCAGAGAAGCCAGCACAGAGCAGGAGTGTGGGTTTCAACATCAGAAGGCCTCGGGCTCAAGTCTCATCTCTTACAAGCCTCTTCCTCTCTCTGAGCCTCAGTCACTGCATAACGTGGGGTTACTTATCCCTCCCTCACTGTGCTGTGCTGTAAAATGACTAGCACAGTGCTGGACACATAGCAGACCAGTGGTAAAGACCCTTGGTAGATTGTGAGGACCCCATCAATAAGCAAGGCAGCTTCTGGGATGAACATAAGCCAGTTCTGAACCCAAGACTATAGAAGGGAGAACGAGAGTACCTTGACCTCTCAGCAACCAGAGAATGTTGATGGAGGCCTGGGGCTGGCCTTCTGGAGTCTGCTGTTGCAGTGCTAATTGGGGTGTCCGTAGGTCAGGAGCTTCCCACCCTTGTGGGATGGGAGCTCTTGGCACTTCCCCTTCCCCCATTGCTGTTTCCTCCGGCCTGGGCTGGAGGGGCACTGACTTACTGACTTAGCTGTCAGCTGCAAAGTTCAAAGAAGGCTCAGCAGGCATTAGATGACAGGGTGGGGCAGGGGATGGCCAGGAGCCAAATCCCAGCTTTGGGGCAAGAATGGGCAGATCAGAGGGCTTCCAGCAGAGATCAAGGTGCCCCCGGTTTCCTGGAGTGACTTCACACTAGGTCATACAGAAAGTTTACACTTCAAAGGGGCTACCTGCGTTTCTTTTTTCTTTTCCTTCCTTTGCTTTTTTCCCTCCACCAGCCCATAGTGAGCCAGAGAACAGCATCAACAGACCTGCTTTGAACTCCAGGTTCCCTAGCTGTGCTACTCTGGACATGTTACTTCATCTCTTTGAGCCTGTTTCTTCATCTGTGAAATGGGCATATTCATATCTGCCTCAGAGGTTGTGTGAGGCTTAGGTGAAGTCATGTGCATAAAGCACCCGGCAGAGTGCTTGGAGGCAGTGGAGACACAGCACATGGCAGCCTTCATAACCATCACTTTCCAGTGTGGAGAGAGCAGGATGCTTCATGAGTCGGTGCTGCCCACCGTGGGGGCTGGGAGTGGGAAGTGTTTTCAGACCCTCAGAGCACAAGGGCCCTTGCTCCCTCTCGGATGAACTAGCCCAGCCCTTGGTCAGGCCCCCGGGGCAGGAGACACCGGATGCACGCGAATCCTCACCATGCACTTGCGGTCATCTATGCCTGTCAGATCCTCCTCAAACTCCTTCCCAACTTGGAAGTCCATGATGTAGTTCCTAAAAGTGCTCAGCGTGCGGATGATCATATGGTCACCGTCCTGCACGATCTCTTTGTCTGGCTTCAGCAAGTTGGCTATTTTGCGCAAGGCAACGTTGACGTCTGCGGGGAGGAGGGGGGGTTGCGGGTAGAGAGAGAGGCAGAGTTGGCAGGAAGACTCAGAACCGTTCCCCAAGGTAGCGGAGCCCAGGAGCCCGCTCCGCCCGCAAACACCGTTAGGATTTCCGCTGGTTTCGCGCTGTCTCAGCGCACAGCCTGCCTGTACCTCCCCCATCCCCCAACAAAGTTTTCCGCTCTTATATTAACCGTTTAAAAACAAAAACTAGTAAACCAAACCCTGATTTACTAATGAAGTTACGCACGTCCAGGGCCAACGAGCAGACATTTGCCACCGTTTAACTTAACAACCCCGAATTCTCCAATCCGCAACCTGCTGGCCGCCCTGGGAGCGGAGTACGCCTTTTCTGGCGTCCGGAAGCACGGAACAGAGGCTCGCCGGGGCGGAGGCAGGCGGGTGGCGGCTCGGGAGGGCTCTGGGAAGCGGCCTGGAGCTGCTCCCCGGGGCGCCCCGGGCGCGGTGGGCAGCGCTTACCGAGCGCGCGCAGGTACTCCTCGAAATTCTCGTTGGCCAGCATCTTCCAGTACCCGGTGAAGTCGACTGGCATTTCGGGGAGTGACTGGAGCCAGGTGGCCACGGAGCGGGCGGGGACGGCTGGAGGCTCTGCCGGGACTACGGCTAGCCGGTGCTACGCGGGTGGTGGGCGGCCCGGAAATGAGCACCCTCCGGAGACAGGGGGCTCTGCGGGGCGGCGACAGCTGGATTCCGAGCGCGCACAAAGCCTGCGGGAGGATCCATTGTGGCCGTCGCTCCTCCCCGCCTAGCGAGGGCGGGCGCGGGGGCGGGGGCTGTCGAAGGGTCAGGTTTGTCCCGGCCGCGCCACCTTCGTTTCAGACGTTCAGTGCGTTTCCCCCGCAAAGGAAGAGGAGAGGAGGGAAACGGGGAGGGTTGCTTTGTTGGCCGAACTTTTCGGTTCCTGGGGATTTGCTTCAAACGCCATGAACTTTTCACACTCACCAGCCTCTTGAAACCGTCTCCTGGGGGTTGCTGGCGTGATTAGGGAAAGAGGCCGCTTGGAGGCCTTTGTCTAAAGCCTGGCGCCGGTGGTGGCTGGGGTCAGGAAAGCTGGGCGGTTCAACTAGGGGCGAGAGAAGTGGGGCACTGTCCACGTCTCTCCTGAAAATAAAGGAAAGGATGCTGGGCGTGGTGGGATGGCTCACGCCTGTAATCCCAACACTTTGAGAGGCCGAGGCGGGCGGATCACGAGGTCAGGAGTTCGAGGCCCAGCCTGACCAACATGGTGAAACCCCCGTCTCTACTAAAAACACAAAAATTAGTCGGCTGTGGTGGCGCACGCCTGTAGTCCCAGCTACTCAGGAGGCTGAGGCAGAAGAATTGCTTGAACCGGGAGTGGGGGGCGGAGGTTGCAGTGAACTGAGATCGTGCCATTGCGCTCCAGCCTGGGCGACAGAACAAGACTCTCTCTCTCTCTCTTCTTTCTCAAACAAAAAAGGTTGATGTTATTTGAAGTGCATGTGGCTAAAAAAACCTTCTGGGTGATTCTGATGCACAATCAACTTTGAGAGCCACTGCTTTATGCAAATGTAAGAAATAGACTCTTTATTAATGTTTCCTCCCGTTTCACCTAATGGCCGCACTGTACTCCATGGCGTTCTGCACTTTGCTTTATTCACTTAATATATTCTGGAGACCTTTCCATAATTGTACATAGAAAGCATCCCATTATTTTGTGGTATATTCCATTGCTTATCCAGCTTGTCCCTGACGGACAAACTACATTGTTTCTGATCTTTTACTATTAAAAGCAGTACTGCAATGAAAATCTTTGATCACATCTCCTTTTCCACCTGTGTGGGTATGTCATAGAGTTTTAACACGGCTGTATTTGCCACTAAGGAGATGACATAATCACGTGGGCTGACTTTTTGACCCTCTTTTTAGCTACCTCTTTTAAATTGCTTTTTTGCACAAATCACAGCCTTAGTGACAGCAGATACATTTTCTTCCCCCTCTAGCATCAACCTTCCCCAGGCTGCCTCCCTGGGGCTCACGTGTGTTCTCACAGTGCAGGCTGTATTAGGAGAAGAAGCCTCTTCCTTGGGGTAGAGGCAGCTTCCTCCTAGGCAGGGACTTGGATTTCAGCCCTTCTCAACCTCTTGCTCTACGCTATGGTTTCTTAACCTCTGTGCTACTGACAGTCTGGGCCACATAAGTCTTTGTTGTGGGGGGGCTGCCCTATGTATTGTAGGATGTTTAGTGGCATCCCTGGCCCCTCCCCACTAGATCCCAGTGGCACCCACACACAAAGATGTCTCCAGATATTGTGAAAGGCCCTGGGTTGTGGGTGACAGGTGAACCAGTCCTAGTTGACAGCCACTGCTCCAGACAGCTGTTCCCGCCATTCTGCCCCTGTTCCCCACTGCGTCTTTGTCTGGCTCTGGGATGGTCAGGTCATCGGTTGTTCACACAAGCACTGGCTGTGTGTCCCCTCCCCCAGCCAGCCCAGGGCTCATCTTGGCTGGACACTCAAGGCAACCTATCCCAGTCCTTCCAACCTGAAGGTGCAATAAGATACCTCTGCAGAGATGGACGGAGCCTGGCCTGGGTTCTCTAAGGCATCTCACCAGGGCCAGCCATGCTCTGGGCTTCCTTGTTGTCCTGACTCACCAGAATGGAGCATTGGCCAAAGGCTTACGCAGTGAACTGGCCATTCCTTGGTCACTTCCAACTAGTCTAAACTCTTCTTCTCCCCGGCTCTCTGATGCCATCCAGCCCAGCTAACCAAATTTCTCATCCTCCCCAAACTTCTCCCTTTGTGCTGAATCTCCTGAGATGGTTTATGCCAAATGCCCAGCACAGGGCCTGGCACACAGCAGAGGCCAGTCAGTTCTGGCTCTCTCTGTACTTTGAGTGGCCCCTTCATGCTCGAGGCAGAGGCCTGCCCACCTCTCCAGTACTTCTTGTCCATCCCAAAGAACCATGAGCCTTCCACTCCTCCCCTCCTCTGACCACGTTGGAAAACTCCTGCTAACCTGACCTCACTTTTCTGAGCTGGTCAGCTGAACATATAGCACTTAATTCAGCTGGTTTCACTCAGTTTCTGTCTGCCTCTTTGTCTAGTCTTCCAAATGCGTCAGTCCGCTCCTCTCTTTTGGGTCTCCTCCCAGGAGTGCCCTCCCAGGCACAGCCCCTGGTGGCTATGCTATTTCTTGCAGCAAGGGATAGGTTGCATAGGTAAACTTTACAGGCAGAATGCCTATTCTGCTGCAGGCTGGGTCACTGTCTACCTGAGTGATTTGGGGTAAAAGACTTGGTCTGTTTGTGCCGTGGTTATCACATCTGTGAAATGAGGATGCTGTGACCACCCCTCAGGGTGCTGAGAAGCAAAGGATGAAGAATCTACAAGGCATGGCACTGAGTACTGTTCCAGATCCACTGCTGTTTGAGCCAGAGGAGCCCTAGAAAGGAGGGAAAAGCCACGGGAGAGAGAAGGGTGCTGGTTTGTGCCTCTCTTCTGGGGCTTTAAGATCAGTCCAATGAGGTGAAATGGGAAATGCTCTTCAAAGCATCAGGTACCATCAAAGTTATCCTTCCTCAGCCACTCTATTATGCCCAATTTAATCCATTTGGTTCTTGATTTAGAAACAAAAAGTATTTTTTGGGGTTCCTTTCTGTCTGGGGTGATGTTAATTGGGATGTGTGAAGCAAAGAAAGAGCAACTGAACACATTACATAAGGAAGAAGGAGGGTGTCTGTGTGGGCTTGCAATCAGTGAGGGCTCCTTGGAGGGGGTGAGGCTCTAGCTGGATCTTGAGGACAGCCAAATTAGCTTTAAAGAAGAGCAGTAGAGATCTACAACCCATATTTGGAGGCCCAAAGAGCTCCCAAGGCCACAAAGAAAAGCCAGGCCAGTGGGAAATCACCCTGGCCTGTGTGTAAAGTGAGATAGGCACAAAGAACAATTCTGTGTTGGGGAGGAGAGGGAGGAGAGGAGAGAGCCAAGGATCCCTAGTGTGAGCTCCTGAGTGAGAGGAGCTCGGGGGACACCGTAGGCCTTCCTGAGAGGATAGGAAGGAAACGTGCCTTTTCATTTTTCAGTTGATCAGTCAACTCCACAGGAATAAACCAGAGCTCAGAAAAACATGTCCATGAACTGGGCATGGTGGCTCACCCCTATAATCCCAGCACTTTGGGAGGCTGAGGTGGGCGGATCTGGTGAGGTCAGGAGTTCAAGACCAGCCTGGCTAATATGGTGAAATCCCATCTTTACTAAAAATACAAAAATTAGGTGGGCATGGTGGCACACGCTGTAGTCCAGCTACTTGGGAGGCTGAGGCAGGAGAATCGCTTGAACCCGGGAGGCGGAGGTTAGGGTGAGCTGAGATCATGCCATTGCACTCCAGCCTGGGTGTTTCAGTGAGACTTTATCTCAAAAAAAAAAAAAAAAAAAAAAGAAAAGAAAAGAAAAGAAAAATATGTCCATGAAATGATGCCTTGATTGCTTGCTTTGTGAGGTGGGCAGTACTATGCTTATATCACTGCAAATCAAGCAGCTTGCCAGGGTCCCCCAGTTGTTGGGGTAGCAGAGCTTCCCAAAGGCAATGAGGTTGGAGCAGAGAGCCCTGGAACAGATCCCAAGGCTCTGTCCCCACCCACCAGAAGATATTTTTCTCAAGACCCTGGGGTAGGGGGTGACTTGCAGTCTCCTTCCACCCTCTCTGCCAGGTCTGCCACACATCAAGAGATTCACTCCTAGCAGGGGACAGGTGGCCTGGTACTTCTCCCTCATCTTGTAAGAAAATGTTTATCATCTGGCTTCCCTGGCTCTGAGACCATGCCCCTGCTTTTCTTCTCAAGGGATCATTGTTATCTTGGAGACTTGTAAAATCTTCCTTTTTCCTGTATTCCGATATGTCTCTGGAGTTATGCTATGGAGAATGACCCTGCTCCAATCTCCGAGCTGTCACCATGCCATCTGTGAGGTTAATGACTGAAAGGATGAGAGTGGCCCAACAAAGCTGCCTTCCTGCATCAGGGAGTGAGAGAGCTTGTCAAGAGGCCACAGAGGCTGAGGGGCACTGAGGTCTACTGAGGACACCCCCTCTTTGATGAGTTCATGAATATTCAAACATGCAAATGAGACAGCATGTTTACGGGCCCCAGAATCTTCAACCCGCTTTTGAGGGTGGCCTATGGATTTATTTCTGTGTAGAAAATCGTTCTGCAGAGTGGGTCAGCTACTTTCTGTCTGACCCTCTTCATTTAATCACCTATTTGTTTCTCAGATTATGACATACAGTACAAGAGATGGGCTTCTTTCTCTCCCTCTTTTTTGTTCTCTCTCCTTCTTAGCTATTTTGTTACAGAAAATCTTGAACCTATGTAAACTTAAAGAGAAGAGTATATTGAGCCACCATGGATTCATTCCCCAGCTTCAACAATTATTAACCCATAGCCAATCTTGTTTCATCTGTATCACCACCTACTCCCCAATTTTCAAAATTATTTTGAGGCAAATAGCAGATATCATATCATCTGGGGACATTTCAGAAAGTATCTCTCAAAGATAAGAACTCATTTTTTTAAAAGCTTAAAACAACATGAACTTTTATAGTTCTAAAGGTCGGAAGCCTGAAATGGGTCTCATGGACTGAAATCAAGGTGTTGGCAGAATTGCATTCCCTCTTCAGGCTGCAGGGAAAATCTCTTCCTTGCCTTTTCCAGCTTCTAGATGTTGCCTGCGTTTCCTGGCTCGTGGCTACTTCATTCTGACTGTTGCTTCCTTCCTTATGTTTTCTTCTCTGACTCTCTTGCCTTTTGTATAGGTGCCCAGGTGATTGCATCGTGCCCACCCAGATAATCCAGGATAACCTCTCCATCTATAGATCTTTAATTTAATCACACCTCCAGAGTCCCTTTTGCCATTAAAACAGTAACCTATTTGAGATTAAGATATGGACATCTTTGGGAGAGCCATTATTTTGCCTACCATATCAAGGAACAAAAACAACAATAAAATATTTCCAATAATAAAAATATCAGTCAATATAATAAGCAAGACCTTAATGTGATCTCAACCTTCTTTCTGTCCCAATTTATGACTTTGGGCTGGAAAGCTATAGGAAATTATTTTTCTGGGTTTTGCTTCTCTATGTTACCCAGTAAGCTCTGGGCTTTTTAAATTTAAATTTTTATTTTTTATTCCTCCTGTACTAAACAAGGAAAGGGGGTAGTAATATGTGACTGGGAAGTTCTCACTTCCACTGTAATAATCTGCTTCCGTTTGTCTGGGTTGGTGGGTATTCAAAGGTAGCTCCTTCTCCAGGCATACTTTTGTGGGGCCCTCTGAGATTATCTTGCTGAGAACATATATTGCATAGGACTGCAACTTCTTGGGATGACTGCTTCTAAGAAGGAGTCATTTTTTTGGAAATGTAACCACAACATTATAACTAGAAAAAAAGTATTAATTCCTAATATCATCAAATATCTAGCAAATGTTGAGTTATCTCATTTTTTTCCAGTGTATTTGTTTGAATTGGGATCCAAAAAAGTTTTTTACAATACCATTGGTTATCTCGTTTATTTCATGGTTTCTTCTTTCATTACAAGATATAAATTTAAATATATATCTACAGCTCTGCTCTTTTGGGAAATGGTAGCATAGCATCTACTTTTCTTTAACTTAATAAAACATCCTGAAGGTTACTCCACGGTAATATACAGAGAGCTGCCTCCTCTTTGCAGCTGCATGGCGCTCCTCTTTGTGGATGTACTGTAGGTTCTGGAAGCAATATCTTACTCATGGACACATAGGTTGTTTCCAGTCTTTTCCTGTAAAAAACAGTGCTGCAATGAGCAGGTTAAGTCTTTTTATATTTTTGCCAGTGTGTCTTTGGAATAGATTCCTGGAAGTGGAATTGCTACGTTAAAGGGCAAATACCTAATGCACTTTTGCTAGATATTGCTGAATTTCCTTCCATAGAATTGTGTTATTTTGCTTTTCCACCAGCAAGGTAGGAAAGCATCTGTTTCCTCACAGCCTTCCCATCAGATGATGTTGTCAAACTCTTGGATTTTTGCAAGTGAAAAAGGGTATCTCCGGGTAATTTGCATTTGCATTGGGGGGAGGGTTCTGATACCAAGAAGTGAGTGGCCATTTTCTTATTTAGCCGGCATTATAAAAGCCTCAATTAATCTCCTCTGCACATGTGAATAATTATCAGACTGGGATGCAACTACTGAACACAAATGTGACTTCTGGGCTTGTTTTATTAAATTGTATTTATAAATTCTATTTGCAGTTCTTATTCCTGGATGTTATGTCATGTGAATGGCTGCTTAGTGTAACATGCTACCAAAAATGCCATGTGTACCAGGCTCAGGGCTCTGAGTAGAGCAGCGTCTCCCAGGATCTGGGAAGATGGGAGGTGACCCCATGAGCAGCTCTATCTGTCCACCATCTTGGTGGGCTCCCCCACTAACTCATGTCAGGGTCTAGTTTTAGGGAAGGAGGCCGTTTTTCACATGCCTTCCTGCTATGCAACCACAGGCTCATGTGGTAGACTCTTCTGTATTGCCAGATGCCCTAGATGGCTAGGGCACCTTGGAAAAGGTGGTTCAGCAGGTGGAACTTGGCAAGGATCCTGCCCACAGTGATGACAATGTGGCTCAGTGGGCAGATCCAGGCACTCAGTGAGGCAGCTTCTATTGATTGTGGCAGTTTTGTGAAAAACAGAACACCTTTTACTTTATGTATCCCAGCCTACTCACCCAGCCTAACATCCTTCTGCAAATATACCTGGGTCTCACCTCTCCAATCCTGTAGCGATAGAGACATCGATCCATTTGCAAGGGAAGTGCCTCCTGGAGGATGAAGCATGAGTCCTGTGGAATCCTGTGGTTTCAGTGGGGCAAGCATACATGTAGGTTACCCATTGGCTGGTAGAAGCCCACACATGAGTTCCAAGGTTGTGCCAGGGAGAACATGCCTTGTGTCCTGACAGCCCTATCTTGGGGGTGAAGACCTTATGAGTCTCAGAGGCCCACCAATCCAGATAGTGGGATTAGGGGGATGGTGGAGTTATGGATGTCAAACAGGATGGTTGCTCAGCATGCTGGATCAGCTGAGAGATGGCATCTCAGGTAGTGGCATAGCTGATAGGAAATCACAAACAGGCTTTGAATTTCAGTCTTATTTCAGTCTTTAAGTGGCCATTTCAACCTATGAGAGACATGGTAGACGAAACGACTGAGAATGTCATGATTCTGTCCCTTCTGATGTCATGACAGTGATCTAGGAATGTTTTTTTAGTCAGAAGCAATTACTACAGGAATTTTTAAGTGAGATGTCAATGACAGATTGGTTATATTAGAGTGACTGAAAGTTGGGGTAAGGGTCAGTATAATTTATCTGCCTACTGGAGGTCAGTCAGCCTTTCCACCCCATGACATGCCCATAAAAGGACTGAAATAGGAGGTAGAAGAGGCTATCTAAGAAGTTTGGCAACTAGGAGCAGCCATTGCCAAGTTAGTTTGAGATAGAATAGAGGTGTAAGCAGATTCTTAATCCACATGGCTGCTTGTTTTGCTTTCCATGGAGTCATTGAGCCAATGATGACTGTGGGGAACCAATGATGAGTGTGGGGAAGGATTTTTTTTTTAATCTCTTACACTGAGTAGTCTTTCTCAAGTACTTGGTGTACTTGGGCCTTGAGGGCTTAAGACTTATCAGAAAATTTATCAATTTTGTGTTTTCACTTTGGTTTAACTCTTAAAATGTATTTTTGCCAGTAGTAAATTTGAAAAAGATATGAATTATATACATTTACAGCCGAGTTTTGTATATTTCACCCTGCACCCCCTTATTGAGCTAATTAGGGGCAATGGGTGGAGGGAGAATTGCAGGTGGTCCTATAAAAGTGAATAGAGGAAGAGCAGGTAGCTACCTTTGGAAGAAGAGGGGAGATGCGAGGGTGGGATGAGATGGGAGTCCTTGCATAAGTTACAGACTTTGGAAAAGTAATTGTTAGGACCCTTTATGGGCTTTGTGATGATTATAGAATCCTGGGTAAGATAATACTCCATTGGGCCTTCATTTTCAGAAGAAAATGAGGTTTAGAAAGGTTTTATAACTTGCTCACAGTCACACAGGTAGAGCGGCAGGGCTGGGGACTCAGTTTGTGTCTGGCTCTGTCTGATCCTAAAGCCCGAGGTCTTAACTACCTATTGTTTCCAGAATGAAGCAGAGATCCATGGGATCCTGGCCCCGCTAGATCTGATAAATGAGCCTGCAGAAGGAAATCCCAGAGAGGAAATAAGTCTCCCAAGTCATCATCAATATGGGAGTAGAACTTGAATCCCCAAGTGAAATGAAAGCACAGGGCATACATTCTAAACAGAAAAATCTATAAACAGTTAAAGATTAATGCACCTTAGTGAGGCTCTGGCCAGATTTAAAAAGAACAAATCTTGCTGTAGCAATGTTTTTGTGTTCTTGGGGGCAGAATTGTACAATGAAGAGATGAAAGGGAAGCAGCTGGTCAAACACGCACTGATTTCCAGGAAGCAGAAGACTGAGTCCTCTAAGGCCTTCCCTGTGAGTGAATCCAGATCAGGGCTCATGCTGACTCTTGACTAAGAGCGGTGGCCTCGAGGAGTGTGCCAAGGTCACCCCCTTCAGGGTTAGCCTCAAGGCCTTAGTATCTGTCCTGTCTCCTTGGAAGCAGCAGAGGATAAACACGATGTTTAGGCAGCTTGTGGAGAGTCTGTACTTCCAAAAAGATAAGGAATAGGCCAGGAGCACATTGATTCAGGAACAGAGAACACATTCCAAGTAGCATTATAATAATATTTATTAAGCCCCAGTGCCCCTGGAGTGATAGAGTCCCATGCAATGAACAGAGCTGGGTGTTAGAGTCAGCCTGGTGTTAGCTCAGGACCACCTTTCTCTAGTTGCGTGGTCTTGGGTCAGTCAGTCATATAACGTCTCTGAGCCATCACCCTCACAGGGTAGTTTTGAGGACTCAGTTTCCTTCTCTTCCTTGTCCCTCCACTCTCCGGGCCCCAGCATCTTTTCCCAGCCCCATGCTCACTTCCCTTTTCATGACCATCTCGTGCTGGTGGCTTTGTCTTCTGTGTCCTCACAGTCTAGTCTTATTAGTGTAGATCCCCTGGCCCAAATGTTCTCCATCTTCTCTTTGTGTGTGTGTGTGTGTGTGTTTTGTTTTTTGAGACAGAGTCTCGTTTGCTAGGCTGGAGTGCAGTGGCACAATCTCAGCTTACTGCAACCTCTGCCTCCTGGGTTCAAGCAATTCTCCTGCCTCAGCCTCCTGAGTAGCTGGGATTATAGGTGTGCACCGCCATGCCTGGCTAATTTTTGTACTTTTAGTAGAGATGGGGTTTTGCCGTGTTGGCCAGGCTGGTCTCAAACTCCTCACCTCAGGTGATCCACCCGCCCCGGCCTCCCAAAGTGCTGGGATTACAGGCGCGAGCCCCTGGCCCAAATATTCTCCATCTTCTCTTTATTCTCCACTCACCAGTGTCCTTGTGTTTCAGTTTCATCACGATCTCCATTCTGAATCCTGAGAGCCCTGGGCTCTCCCAGCTGTGCTGCTTATACTGCCTTAGGTGGACAGAGATTTTTCTCATGCATGAGTGCTTGTCCACACCTGCTTCAGCTCCTCCACCCAGACTGTCAATGCTTCGTGGCTAGTGACTGTGTCTTAAATTCCTTCTGTATTCCTCGTAGCACCTAGTCAAGAGCTGGACATACAGTAACATGAGCTTAAACAGACACTCATTGAGAGAACTAGGGGAAGGTGCCAAAGCTGTGGGCTTATGAATCCTTTCAGCAAACACTTCTGGGCACTTTCTGGGTGCCTGGAACTGGGCTAGATGCCGAGGGCAGTGCCATAAGTGAGACACAATCCCGAGGAAGTCAAAGCCCAGTGGGAGATAGAATTGTAACAAGTGGAGGATTGTAAAATGTGCTTCAAGGTTAAGACGGTGGTTGAGGGCATAGGAAAGCTGGCAACTTCAGGTAAAGTGGAATAATCAAATGTGGCTCAGCACGGCAAATGGGGGAGCAGCGGGGGCAGGAGGGATGAGATGGTCCAACACACTGGGAGAAAATGTTGGAGAGACAGGTGGGGCCAGGCCATGGAGAGCCTTACAGGTATTATCAAGCTACTTGGATTCCATCCTGTAGAAATTGGGAGCCACTGAAAAGGTTTAAGCACAGGAAATGTCACCACAAGGAACAGGAGGAGAGGAGAGAAATGTGGTTATGGAAACAAAGTTGTGTAAGTGAGCTTCTGTGGCAAGCCAGCCAGCACAGCAGGAATGAAGCATACCGTGCTGGTACAGTGGGTGGAGAGGGGAGGGTTTTGCCTGCTAGGGGATGGCCGGGACTCATACTATGACAGGCACAGCTGTCTTGTTCTTGTGCCACTATGCTCCAGGGTTATAGGGATGAGAGTAGGGTGTGAAGGTCGCCTTTCCACCCAGTCACAAATCCACCATCTATTACAACAACCTCCTTTTATCTACCCACATAATATACCTCCGCAGAAATTGTCCCACTGCCTACCCATTCACTTACCTACACACTCACTCATTCATACAGAGCATTGCGCATCTAACAGGTATCCTTCTGTCCTTCCTTCCAACCATCCATCCATCTTTATTTTAAAACAGAGTTTTTGTTTTTTACTGTAATGCACAATTATGAACCATAAGGGATGCAGAGAAATGCTCGAGGCCTGCGTAGGTTACAGAAGTGGCCATAAATCACAATGCTTTGCTACTCTTCTCATCAAGACATGGGGTATATTTTCCCACCCCTTGAGTTTGGGCTGGCCTCATGACTTGCTTTGACCAGTAGAATTTGTGGTGGAAGCAATTAGTTGTATAGGTTTTGGGCATAGCCTCCAGAGGCCTGCAGCTTCTGTTGTCAGATGCTTGGGACACTACTACCTGCTTCCAGGTGAACGTACCTGGCTGGTCTGATGGGTGATAGATGCATGGCTCAGCCACCCACATTACCCCAGACCACCACCTGTCACCACTGCACATGTAAGTGAGCCCAGGCAAGGTCAGCTGATTTTGGCCCAGAGGCACCAGCTAACTGTTAGACTCATGAAAAATAATAAATGGCTCTGATTTTAGGTTACTTAATTTTGGAGTGGTTCATTACACAGCAAAAGCTGACTGACTCAAGGGAGTAGCATATTCACAATCCTGCCCATCTCCACTTAAAAGAATGGTGTCTGCACTTAGGCTCCCAGGGCCCTTGCCAAAGTACTTACCTTCATTTTCCTTGGCAGACCAGACAGTGGATGTGGGAGGGGCCCCAGGCAAGACACAGGAACACTGGAATAGACAGTGATGAGCCTCAAAGAAAGGTTCAGAAATTTTTTTCCATAAAGCCTGATGAAGACCATGACAAGGATGATCCTAGCCACTGTTTGGGTGGTCACCATGTAACGAACATGTTGCATAAATTATCTAATTTAATCCTTGAACCACACCATGGGATAGGTGTTCTTATCACTCTCTTATAGATGTAAATAATGAAATTTGGAGAGAATAAGTAATTGGCTGAAGGCTGCGGACATAGTTCCAAGTCAAAAGACCCGTAATTCTAACCCAGTTGTGTGTGATTCCAAAGCCACACTGCTTTCTGCTACTGCCACACTGTGGAGTCATTTGTTTGGGCTGCCTCCTTGGAGGTGTGGGATAGTGTGTGATCTTTGCTGAATTCACACCTTTCAGTTGGTGATTTCTCAGTCTAGGCTCCTCTTGAGGGACTAAGGAAACCATTTTGTTTGGGCCTCTGGATACCCAGGCAAGCACAGTGCACCTGAAGGCAGGTGGGCGCAGTGTGGTGTGCAGCAGAGAGAAGACAGGAGCCCAGAAAGGGGCTCAGGGAGGACCGGGGTGATGAAACAACAAACATTCAGTCAACTTAGAGCTTAGGGTTGGGTCAAGATGCCCGGTGTGCCCTGAGAATTGATGCAGTGGTCTGGAGGCCTGACAGTTCAACTCAGGCTTGCTCTGGAAATCTGCCTGCACCCCATTTCATTCCAGTCTTTCCAGATCAGGCAGTGTAAATGGATTTCTCCTCATGGATTCTCCAACATTCCCTGATTCAGAGGCAGAGAACCCCCCACGTCAGCCTCAGGTGTCTTAATACGGAGCTGCAAGGTCAGAGGAGGGGGAACAGAGTCGGGAGGGGGGAGCTTTCTGGAAGACACAGGGCTCGAGGGGGTCTCAAGGACTGAATAGTACTAAGAGAGGATAAGAGGAGAGGGGGAGTGCATTCCAGAGCAGAGAAATGGTATGGGCAAAGATTGTGAGGTGGGAGACCTGTGATTTATTACAGTGACAGAGATATCAAGATGTTCAGGGGACAGGGTTCATGGATTAACAACTAGAGAACAGACAGGAGCAGAAGGAGGTGATGAGATTCAGAGGCTGAAAGGTTGACTGAGAGGCCAGGCCTTTTTGTCGAGGTGATGAGAAGCTATTGAATGCTTTTGACACCAGAGTGACAGCAGCACAATATGAAGATGTTCTGGGAGGAATTATCTTGGGAGGGGGGTGAAGGGCAGATGTGCTCTGTCCCTAGGAGCTCTGCAGAGATTCAGTCAGAGGCCAAGCTGTCTGCTGCCGCCAGGGCACGGCCTACCTGCATTTCTTCCTTCTCTCAATTCTCAGTGTCTTCTAAAGAGAGACCATTTGCCTCAGAGTCCTGGGGTGTTGGTAAAGCCCAGATTCCTGGGCCTACTCCCAGTTACTGAATCACAGTCTAGATGGGCCCAGCAGTTGGCATCTTTACCAAGCTCTGCAGGTGAGTCTCATGCTCTCTGCATGTTGGGAACCTGAGTCCTGACGTTTTTCTTGCTCAGTTGCCCTGGCCGCTACCCTGCACTCTGACCCTGGCAATCTGAGGGCCGGGGCCGTGGCCTTCCTGTCTCTATTAGCAGGAGCTCAGTAGGTGTCAATTAGTCATTAAATGACAGAGGACACCATGGGCCTAATAACATTTGTGAAGTCTAGGGAGAATTTTCTGAAATCATCTCCACGGCTGGCCCAGGGTTAACAGATGTGAATGTCTGGGCTTAGTCTGGCTGTTCCAGAAAGACAGTATTGCTCATCACAGCAACCGTCACCACTGTCCACTTCTGGCCTGCTGATGGCAGGCTTTCCAGCCAGGCCGTGGTTTGAGGGGGGGTCTAGCATAGTCTGCTCATCTCACCCATCCACTCACTCAGGGTTCAGTTAGTTTCCCTTCCTTCCTCCCCTCCCCTCCCTTCCTCCCTCCCTTCCTTCCTCTCCCTCCCTCCCTTCCTTCCTTCCCCTCCATCCCTTCCTCTCCCTCCCTCCCTTCCTCCCCCTCCCTCCTTTCCCTCCCCTCCCTTCCTTCCTTCATCCCCCTACCCTTCTTCCTATTTAAGATACAAGGAACAGAAACAGATTCTGAAGACTTTAAGAAATAAGAAAATTAAATAGATGGCTTGTCATGCACTAAACAACATTTTTGAGAGGGAAATAAGAAAAACAAGTGTGACCTCATGCTGGGTTCTGGTTAGAACATGGCCACTAGAACAAACTTCATTCTTTTTCAGTCTGTTGCTGTACTTCAGATTTAAAAGCTGGGAATGAGCATGCAGCAGTGCTCCACCAAATGAGGAAGAAAAGCTGTTAAAAGGAAGTTAGGATGTTGTTGGGATGTGGGAGCGGGCGCCAGGCCTTCATCAGACTATCCAGAAGCCGTTCCATGGGGCATTTGGCCTGCACGCTGTGAGACGCTGAGCTGGTTCCAACACAGCCCCTGCCCTCACCAGGTGCACAGTCAGGCCAAGGAGACAGCCATGGAAACAGGGCAACCAGGATGAGCGGGGACGTGACTGGGGATGCACAGGGGCACAGGAGCAAAGAGGAGAGGCTCTCCTCCAGCTTTGATGTTGAAGGAGGTGCAGGGCACTGGTTGGGAAAGATAAGTGACATCTTGAAATGAGATGAAAATCCACACAATCCTCACAAACATCCATTTGTAGAAATTTGCCATGCTTTTTCAATAAGCCAGTTGAGTTTTGGCCAAGTTAGGGTTCCCAGAGAGGTTGTAAGGGAGGAGACAGGGTTCTGGGGTTGCTGCAGAGGATTGGGCCCCCATGGCTGGCTCAATGCTCCCAGTCCTTAGCTCAGAGAGCCTCTTGGGCTGGAGGCCCTCGCTCATCTGCAGAATCAGGCTGAAGATGGTGGCTCACCAGCCAGCTTCAGTCCCTTTCATGTGCCCTCCTCTGTGGAAGTCAGGCTCATCCAGGCCCAGCTTCTGCCCAACCGGCCAGCCTCAGGTCCTGGATACTCACAATGGAAGGAGAAGAGTGAAGAGTGCATGACATGCAGGTGCCATCCCTGCCAGCTCTCCTCTCCTCCAGTGGTGTCCTTTGACCACCAGCATGCATTCTAGTTCACTGCCTCCAGCAGAACAGGAGTAAAGAGATATATGTACAAAATGCCAGGTTATTTTGTGACTTAAGGGGCACTTACTCTAGTGTTGGAGGTGCCCAGCATTTCCTTCTTTCCTACTTACTCTTCCCCCTTACAGAAATGTCACTGGCTCAGTTTGAAGAAGAAACATATGGCCCCGACCTGCCAGTCATGGTCACATGGGCAAGGATGAACAAGTCCATTCAGGGAGAATCTCTAGAAATTTGGAATCGTGATACTGAGATGAGGGGTGAAGGGGGAACGTCACCTGGGCACAGGTGTTAAGGCTGCTGGTTAGGGAGAGAGAGAGAGAGAGAAGGAGGGGGGAGAAAGAGAAGGAGAGACAGAGGAGAGAGAATAGAAAGAAGAGAGAGAGGAAGAAAGAGATAAAGGGAAGAAAAGGGAGAAAGAGGGGAAGAGGAAGGAGAGAAGGAAGGAGAGGGAAAGAGGAAGAGGAGGAGGAGAAGGGAGAGAGAGAGGGGAGAGAGGAGGAAACTTCAATTTCTTCCTTTTTTCCAGTTCTTCTGAAACCTTTATATATGTCTTGTGCTTGGGTCCTTCCATTCTTGACATTCTTATGATACCTGACGCTCCCACCTCCTTTATTTAGGCAGTTTGAAGAATTTCTTTTTGCCAATAATTAGAAATAATCCTTGACTGAGGGCACCCAGCAAATGCCAGGAACAATGTTTGCCCGTGAATTGCTATCTCTCTGTGGCAAATGAATTCCTGAAATTCTTCATCATAGATTATCTGCTGAAATAAAGAAATGGATTTTGCTTAGGTTTGTATCAAAGATAATGAAGGAGATTCTCTGCAAAGGAATAAGGAAGTGATAATTTTAGCAGCTCTATGGGATTCTGCTTTTTTTTTTTTTTAAATCAACTTACTTAAAATCTGCTGTCTACAGTCCAGTAACATCTATTAGAATAAAATGTACACACACCATTTGATATAGCAATAACCACTCCTGGGAATCCATCTACAAAAGCACTAGCTTCTAAGGGTTTATGCATAAGAGTGTTTATTGCAGCACTGTCTGTAGCAGGAAAAAAACTAGAAAAAAACTTTAGGCAACAACTTCCTAAACTGGTCTTCTGAATATCGTGTTGCACGTATTATCAAACAACATTATATGTGTATAAAAAGGGGTTCTTCCCGGGAGGGGTGGGTTGCAGTGAGCCAAGATCGCGCCACTGCACTCCAGCCTGGACAACAGAGAGAGACTCTGTCTTAAACAAAACAAAACAAAATGAAACAAAAAAAAAAAATACGGTAGGTGTTCTTTGTGAAAACATGCCTTGAAAACACTGGTTTACACAAAGTTAAACAGGTTTGTTTATCATGGGCTTCTCAGAACTATTCAGATGCTTGTTTAGACATTATTTTGTGAAATATTTACTGAGCACCTCTATGAGCCAGAAACTGTGCTTAGGAGAAGAGTCAATAGTTTCAGGAGTGACGAGTGTCCCCAAGGTGAAGGGCAGGGGGCTAGGAGTGCAGTGGGCAGGGCCAGAGAGGCTTCTTGTGAGATGTGGCTTGAGGTGGAGAGCTGAAGAAGACTCTGAGTTATCCTAAAGAAGTGGAGAAGCGAGAAAGCGTGCCAGGCAGAGGGAGCAGCACCTGCTGGAGCACTCACGGGAAAGAGAGTGCGGTGAGAAACTGGAGAAAGCCTCATGGATGAAGCAGACAAAGAGCTGGAGGGGGAGAGGCGGCCACCCCGTGAGGAGCCACGTCTTCACCTCAAGTGGAAGCAAGAGAAGCATAGGGAGATTTTTCTTTTCTTTTCTTTTTTTTTTTTTTTTTTGAGACAGAGTCTTGCTCTGTCGCCCAGCCTGGAGTGTAGTGGCATGATCTCAGCTCACTGCAACCTCTGCCTCCTGGGTTCAAGTGATTCTCCTGCCTCAGCCTCCTGAGTAGCTGGGACTACAGGCACACACCACCACACCTGGTTAATTTTTCTATTTTTAGTAGAGACAGGATTTCATCATATTGGTCAGGCTGGTCTTGAACTCCTGACCCTGTGATCCACTTGCCTCGACTTCCCAAAGTGCTGGGATTACAGGCGTGAGCCACTGCACCCGTTTCAAGACATTTCTTCTAAAGTTACCTTAATTAAAGTGTTATTTAAATAACACAATATCTACCCATTTTATATGCGCAGTTTGATGAGCCTTAGTAAGTTTATGCAGTTGTACAACCATCATCACAATCTAGTTTAGAACATTTTTATCGCCCCCAACATTTCCTTGTGCCCGCTTACTGTCAATCCCATCCCAGGCACTGACCTGCTTTTTCCTCTAAGTTTTGGCTTTTCTGGAAATCTCATGTGAATGGAATCATATAATATGTATCTTCTGTATCTGGTTTCTTTTACTTAGCTCATTTTGAGGTTCATCCACATTGTTGCAGGCACCACTAGTCCTTTGTAAAACTGCTAAACAGAATCCCATTGCACGGATATGATACATTTGTTTATACATTTGCTAATTGAGGGACACTTGAATTGCTTCTTGTGTTTTACTGCAAAAAATTATGTTGCTATAGATGTTTGCCTACAAGTCTGAGTGGACATGTGTTTTCATCTCTCTCTCTCTCCCTCTTTTTTTTTAATTTTACTTTAAGTTCTGAGGTACATGTGCAGATCTTGCAGGATTGTTACACAGGTATACCCATGCCATGGTGATTTGCCGCCTCCATCCCCCCCCGTCACCCCACATTAGATATTTCTCCTATTGTTATCCCCTCCTTAATCTCCCCCACACCTTGCTATCCCTCCCCTAGTCCCCCCACCCTCGAACAGACCCCAGTGTGTGATGCTCCCCCTCCCTGTGTCCATGTGTTCTCATTTTTCGACACCCACTTATGAGTAAGAACTTGCGGTGTTTGGTTTTCTGTTCTTGTGTCAGTTTGCTGAGAATGATGGTTTCCAGGTTCATCTATGTCCCTGCAAAGGACATGAACTCATCCTTTTCTATGGCTGCATGGTATTCCATGGTGTATATGTGCCACATTTTCTTTATCCAGTCTATCATTGATGGGCTTTTGGGTTGGTTCCAAGTCTTTACTATTGTAAACAGTGCCGCAATGAACATATGTGTGCATGTGTCTTTATAATAGAATGATTTATAGTCTTTTGGGTATATACCCAGTAATGGGATTCTGTCTCTTTTTAAAGACATCCAAGAGTAGTTTGCTAGATTGATTTTAATTATTCTAGTAGGTATAAAATGGTATCTCATTGTGGTTCTGGTTTGTATTTCTCTAATGACTAACAGTGTTGAGCACCTTCTCATGTGCATATTATATTCATCGATATATCTTCTTTGGTGAAACATCTTGTTTGGGGACTTGCTTGAAGGACTCACAGACCTCAGAGGCAGTTGCATCCATGCAATGGCTATCATGGTGAAACAACATGCAGCAGGAGGAAAGGTACATAAGGTAGAGTATGGAGGTGTCCAGGTGTAGGCTTTTAAAGTTCTCTCTTCTGGGGTGGGGTCTGCACTGAACATGCTTCTGCTCCAGCAGTGAAATGTAGCAACAGTGCATGTTGTTTCTGCCCAGGAGCTTTGCTTGAGACTCAATTTCCAGAGTGTTTTTTGTGGGCTAGTGATGTAGGGACTCTTCTGCCACAGGACCAATCGTGATTACTGAAATTCCAGACTCCTAGAGGAAAAGCATGTGTGCACCATAAATCATACTGTTTGTACAAACAGTTTAGGCAAGCTGGTATGGTAGGCTTCGGTGCACCGGGAAGACAAAACAGCCTTATCAGTTGGAAACAGGTAACAATCCAAAAGCCAGGTTCTCAGTTGCCAGGCAAGGGCCAGCTCCACAGGCAGACCCTTCTACAGAGCAACATCAGGCCTGCTGTGTTCCCCCTCTCCTGCACATGACCAAATCTTTTTGTCATTTTTAAATTGGGTTGTTAGTCTTCTTATTTTTGTGTTAGAGTTCTGTATATACCCTGAATTTAAATTATTAGATGTACATTGTGGGATGTAAAAAAGTTCTTCTTTAAAGTGTCCTTCCTTGTTAAAGAATAAATCATAAGTGTGCTAATAACTCTTTGTTAAGCCCTATCCTATGTAGCTGATAAACATGGCATGCTTACAGGCATGTAGTACATTCTATGTCCTTGTACTTTAACCGAGATGTCTGTGCTGGATGTGCTCACAGGCATGTCCCAGCTCTCCATTGCTTTTACCTGTTTAGAAAAGTTTTAAGTTTTTAGCCAATCAGGTTTTAGTTTAAATTGTGAGGTCTTGATCCAGCCAATGGAGACCAGACCCAGCAGTGAGCACAACCCCAAATGCATAAAGGATAAATATGTTTTTTTTTTTTTCCTTTGTTCATTGTACTCTCGTGGCAAGATGGCTAGTGAGGGTACCCCTCCTGCAGTCCAGGAAGTAAAAATTGCACTGCTGAAAGATCCTTTGTCTCAGTGCTAATTTTCCTTTGTGGCAACGAGTATCTGTTTCCAATATACATTTTGCAATGTTTCCCCTAGTCTGTGGCTTTTCATTTTCTTAATGTCCCTCAGAAGGAGTTTGGGAAGGGAAGTAATATGATCAGATTTGCACACACATATAGCGCCCTACCTACTGTGTGGAGAATGGACTTCAGGGTTCAGGAATGGATTGGGACATCCTGTTAGGAGGCTGTTGTGTGGTCCAGGTGAGAGGTGATGGCAGTTTAGACAGGGAGGTGACAGAAGGGATGGAGAAAAGCAGCTCCATACAGAGGGTGTATAGAAGGTAGGACTGAGAGGGCATGCACTCCACACATTATAGATTTTCAGCAGGGGAAAGGAAAGGAGACCTCCCCCAAATTCATTCACAGAATACATTATTATTATTAGTCTTTCTAGTAGTGAAACTCCATTCATTCGTGGGATTTACATACTGATAATTTGGAAATGTGGGATCAGATGAATTTGAAGATTCCCTCTAGTCCTCACAGTCTGTGGTGCCATGAAAAATCCTTTATGAGGTTATTTTAACAATACTAAAATATTCTGAGGCGAGTGCCTAGGTGCATTGTTACAGATTATTTATTAGTCACACACGTATAATGCCAATTTTTGATCCAAGAAAATAACTTCATGACTGAAACTGAACACAATCTATGCATGAAGACCCTTGCAGAAAGGAAAGGCAAAAACACTGTTAGTATAGAAAGTGTGAGGATGGGAATAAGGAAATTCATATTCATGTATTAACCCAATTACCAAACGTACCTTGCAAATCTAGAGCACTGACGGTTTAACATGGGATTTCACATCATTCCGTCCCAAGTGACACAGACAGTATTATAAATGAAAAATCCTTTCCTCAGGCTAGGATACAGCGCTCCTCTCATTTGGGCAGTGCATGCTATCACAGAAGAACCTTTATTTAAGGCTGGAAATTCTATTTACTCAGGAGCTCAAACCACTGTTTTTCTGTTCTTGCAAAATAAACACAACACCCTGGCAAAGTAGATGCAGAGAAGACCCAAGGGAATGGAAAGGAATGTAGAATCAGGTATGCAGGTCAGTGTCAACACAATAAATCAGGAGCACAGCAGTGATACATATTTCTCTTCTGATGCCAAAAAAGGGAGGCTACATGAATCAATGAGATAAAGTGAAAGTACAGAAATTAAGATATATAATGTTTCATTTATATATATTTAATGAAGTAGGTTTTGTGGTTCTGTTGTTTTATTTTAGAAAGGGACAAGGTAACGGCTCAGAAATGCATGTTTTGCCTGGTAGGGGCTGCATGACGCACACATGGATGAGGGAGATGATGGCATCACCTCCAAGCCTGGTTGGACCTGGTGCCCTGAGCCTATGGAAAGGCTGGACAGGGGCACGGGGCTTGAGACACCTGCTGTCAGGTGCATGATACAACAAGGCAGCCCTTCTCCAGGAAGTGACGATGAATCCAGCTCAGCATGCTGCACATTTTGGCCTCTTCTGCCTCAAGGCCTTTGCATGTGATGTTCCCCCTTCCTGAAAGCCAGTTGCCTCCACCTATCCCCAAGTCTTGTGAACTCGCCCTTCATGTCTCAAATCCATGGTCATTTCCCTTCTGTCTACACTGTCATCAGGGCAAATCCATTTTATAGGGTCAAAATCTTGTACAATTTTGAAGGCCCTTTTTCAGAAATAAGTATACAAATTATTGATTTGAAATTAGAGATCCACATAATTTGGGCCCTTTCTAGGACCTTGGAAAAGGCCTGGGCAAGTGAGAGACTGAAGCTTAAGCATCATTAGCTTTGCAGTGAACCTGCTGTCTCTGGCTGTTAGACTATGCATGTATTTGCCTTCAGAGCCCTCATCACAGTTTGGAATCACATGTTTAGTTGTGTGATTATTTGATTCTTGTCCACTCCCCACTGGACTATAAGCCCCTTGAGGGTAGAAACAGTGTGTATTTTGTTTACCATTGTACTCCAGTGTTTAGTGCCTGGCACAAGAGGTCCTCAGTAAATGTGACTTGAATAAATGAATTCTTAATTTTGAACAGTAATAATAATAAATCTACTAGCTCCCACTCATTGAGAGTCTCTGCTACCAGGAAGCCCAGGTCTCAGTACTGAGGGTCCAGAGTATGTTGGGATCCTCACCCTGTGAAAACGCAGCAGAGAAAGGAACCAAAGGTACTTGGAGGTAATGAGAGATTAAAGTTGGGGGTGACTGTGAGTCATGGATGTGGCTTATAATTCTTTCTGTGGACAGCAGTGTCTGTGGAATAAACATGACTTCATGAGTGGTAGGAAAGCCCCCCCCGCAACTACTCCTTTATACAAAGGGACTATTCTAAAGCTGCTGCCTCTTGATTTTCCCTGCGAGGAAAGAGAGAACCCTTCCTCATATACACACCTCTCACAGCCATATCCTTATTTCATGTCCCAAGTGATATTTGGCAATGTCTGGGGGCATTTTGTTGTCACGATTATGGGGGTACTGTTAGTTTCTAGTGGCAAGAGGCCACGGATGTTCTAAGCACTCCAAATGCACAGGATAACCCCCATATAGCAAAGAATTATCCAGCCCAGAGTGTCAATATTGCCGAGGTTGAGAAATCCTGCCTTAAATCCACAGGCTCCCTCTCATCATTTTTCTGGACACTGCAACTGTTTGTAGGTTGGAGTTTTTTCCCTCTTTTCCTCTGCTTTCTCTACTCCCCCACAGAAGATTGTGGCAATGTAGCTCTGAGGATAAGGCAGAAGATATTCACCATAGTAAAAGTCACACAATTTCAATCATATGTTCAGCTTATTGAAAATAAAACTATTATTTGTTGTAAGGGGCACTGTTTTCACCCAGTGACTCATATCAAAATGCCGATTCTGAGTCAGGTCTGCAGCGGGGCCTGAGAGTCTTCATTTCTTGCTGGCTCCTGGGGGGTGCAAGCATTGCTGTCCTGGGAGTTCACTTTCTGTAGCAAATTTCTAGGCATTTGGGATATATCAGCAAACAAAACAAAGATTCCTTGCCCCTGGAGAGCTTTCAGTCTGGCTATGCGTGTACTGGATCCAAAGAAGGCTGGATAGGCTGAAGTCAGAGGCACTCATAGTCTTAGAAAACCAGAACTAGGAGATAATTTAGAGGTGTCTGATTAAACCTGCCACTTTACAGGCAGGGAAATGGAGGCTCACAGTGGGGGAAGGGAGTTAGTGAAAGTTACACAGCTTGCTGTGGCAGCTTTTGGACAAGGCGGTCTGATTCCCATTCCCCTGAATTATCAGGGTCCTGACCTCTTGGAGGGCAGAGTTCATTTAGGGTGAGGAATGGCTGGCAGCTTCAGTGGTTGCAGGGATGGAAATCTGCTCTGCACCCCAAACTTGCTGGATTCAGAAAATCCTGATTTCCTACTTCATTCATATATTTCATGACACATATGTGAACACTGGGATGTTTGGGGGGGGGATAATGGATTCTTCCTAACAGGCCCTTTGTTTTTCTGCATGACCAAACCCAGAGCAAGGATGAACCAGAGTAAAACCATGGAGAAGTAAATTCTGAATGCATTCAGTCATGTGGTCAGCAAGTTTAAAGAGTAAACCCAAACAGAATTAGGTCAATCAAAACCTTTCCCTAATTTGGGAGTGGAATGACAAATCCTGTGTGCACGAGGGCCCCTGTTCTAATATTTCAGAGGCCCACCTGAAAAAGCTATCGACCCAGTGCTTTCTTTTAGAAAGCCATTTGCATGGCACTGAAAAGCAGTTGCTTCCTCCATTCCTACTACCTGGAAACACGCACTTTTAAATTCATGCCAGTTCAATTGCAATAGTAGCAAGTTTCATGGAGCAGCTAAAAAGAAGAGCAACAGCTGGGTACATCAGGCATTAATAATATAACAAAAGAAGAAACTTTTCATTAGTACTTTTTGATGTCAATTTATTATTTATCCCTTTGCCAATATTCAAACAGACAGGCAGTCATAAAACATTAAAAAAGATCTTTGAAAACAGTCAGGCATCTGTTTTACCTCAGTTCCTTTTTAGAAACCTGGAAATCAGGAGCCCTGGCTTTTATACTACAGCAAGTTTGGTACTTGCCATATGAAAAATACTGCTTGAGGATCACTGCGTAGAAAGAGTTTTGTTTAAATTTTATGAAGGGCTGGTTAGTCAGGCAGACAATGGTTTGTAAGGCAAGATTCAGTGTAAATCAGCAATGTGCTGTTTCCAACTGTTTGACTCCTCAGTTCATATTCTGAAACCAGGGCACTGACAAAACCCACTGTTTGGTAATTAGCATCCTGTCAAATCTCTCCAATCAAGACTAGCATGCTGCACCTGGTCCTAGTTAAACAATGCATTGTGGGCAATTCTGATCTGACCCTCAGGGGCCCCTGCCATGCTTAGAACTGCATTCAGTGTGCAGGCCATAATTACCAGCCACACAAAATAAGTAGGTCTCCTTGGTCCAGCAGCTCTGAGAGATTCTGCCTAATCCTAATGACCTGCCACGCCACTTTAACTTCATTGATAAATGTCCATCCTTGTGATTTAGACCTTTCCTCTCCCACAAAGAAGGATCTCTTCCTGGGACAGAAGACTCCTCAGAAGTAGAATCATTGTAGAAATAAACAAATGAAAAATAGAGAAGCGAAAACCAAAGTCTAACAGAAACCTTAGCAGCCCTCTCCGCAGCAGGAGCTTGGTGGAGGAGGTGTGGGTGCTGAGTCCCCCTCCCTAGCCTGTCTTTCCCTCAGCGCTCTGGGTGCTTTTGCCTTTCCAGGCACTGTCCTTGGTGTAGAGGCCGTGGTCCTTGATGTAGGTGATGACAGCATCGGGGGATCAGGTACTTCACGCTCTGCCCTTGGCTCAAGGCTCGCCTGATGTACGTGGCACTGATCTCATTCTGCACAGGCTCCTTGGCCAGGTGAATGTTGTGCTGGTGCATCCGTAGGATGGGAGATTCTGAGATATACCCTTTAGGGTCGTGACCCACCCGGCCCACGCACACCAAGCCAAACTTCTCCACTATTTCCTGGATGTGCGCGTCCTTCCAGAGGTTGGGGGTGTGGAAGGTCTTCAAGACGTCTGCCCCGCAGAGAAGTTTCAGCTCGGGCACAGCTGCAAAAACAAGGATGGACTCAGTAAAGTCATGGAAGGGTCACTGCCAGGAAAGACAACGTCACATTCTGTTGAAAAATCTCACAAAATGCTTTTCTTGGAATGTATCGAGAACTCAGTGTCTCCATGTTCATGGCTTGAAAAGAAATAGTATGTAAACAAATCTCAGCTATTTCAGGGAATACAGTTATAAGTAATGATTTAATCAATACATCTTTTGTTTAATATTGGAAAAGTGCCAGGTAATACAAAAAATATTTTTTTTTCGGTGTTCTAACATAAGTCTGTCTGTGGTTGCTCTGGACCAAGGCAGAGTGCTCTAAAGGTGACTGTGCTGCACCCAGTCCTGTGTCTCCTACGGAAGATAAGGTTCTCAGAGCTCTGAGACCCACAAGCTGTGGGCCGTGGACAAGTCGCTGCCCTATTTGAAATCCATTGCAGCCCTTGTATTACTAGGAACTAGTACCTGGCACTTTTATATAAAAATCTCATTATAATGATTAATTACAAAGGCTCTTTGGATAACCCAAAGGTCTCTAAAACTCCAGCTGGTGGCCTTTTCATTGCAGTTTCCAATAAAACAAAGCTCTAGAACAACGATTAATGTGGATAATCCTTTGGAATGTGTGCTAACAGAATGCTAATTGTGATAATAAAACAATACCTAACATGTATTGGGAGCTTACTATGGGCACTACTACTAAGCTCTTTATGTGTATAATACCATATGCACCCCAGAACAACTTATGAGGTGAGTATTGTTGTGCCCATTCTGTGGAGGGAGAAATGGAAGCAGAGAGAGGTAAGTGACTTGCGTCAGGTCACTCAGCTAGGTGGAGCAGTCAGGAGTCCAACCGGCAGCCATCCTCTAGGTGGGGCATTTGTAACTGCTGGGTTCTGCTGCTACCTGCTGGTGGGAGTCTGTATTTGCAGTATACTGGAGAAGCCCTTTCTAGAGACCCAGACTGATTTTCCTGGCACTATCCTTGTCCCTCTTGGTGAGCTAATCTGCAAAGGAAATCCAAATCCATGCTAGAAACAAGCTGCAGGGTCTCCAGGGCTACCATACTGGGGGAAAAACTCAGTGTAAACGGTCAGTTTAGGATCCTCTAAGGCGGAACCTTTGAAGGAATCCAAACATGGACCAGAGAGATGAGTTCACACAAAAGCACCAGAGCGACTGTGGACTGGAAAGTGAGAGACTGGAGGTGTCCTGGAGAGGTCTGAGTCCTGGCCTCAGTTGGGCACAGGCTGCTGTGGGGCTGGAGCCAAGACTTTTCTTTCTCTGTGTCTCAGTTTTCCCAACCATGAGATGATGTGCTCTGGACTCATTTAAAGCAACATATGAAATCACAGAAAAAACACTTTTCAAATGCTTTAGCAGTGTAATACTGGTATAGTAAATGGTATTCAAACATTCCTTCATTCATGCACATATGAACTCTTAGCGGTTACAAACTAAGACTCTAGAGCCAGACACCTTAATCCAAATTCTGGTTCTGCCATTCAATACCTCATGTGATCTCAACTTTAAAATGAGGATATTGCCCTTCATTTATTCATTCATTCACTTATCCATTTACCCATTTACCTACCACTCTATTCATAGAAACTCCCACTTAACGTTTATGAATTATCTCCCAGTATCTGGCCTTTTTAAATAAATAAAACACTTTATTTATTTAAAAATTATTTAACAATTATTCAGTAACGCACACTTTTCACTAATTTCGGCTGGTCCCATTGCTCACAACATATATGTGTATTTGAACTGTTCTGCATCTGTGAAGTTTTACTCTAATTTCTTATCTATCCAACCAGTGTAGTATAAAAGAGAACAGTGTTTGGTCTTTCAAATAATTAGGTAGTTTTATGTGGTCTTCCTGTGGGGGGAGGTACTACAAAGTGCATTTCATTCCAGGATTTGCTGGGGCCTGGGACACATCCCCTCTCTTCCTACAGGTCAGAGAACAGAGAAGATACTACCTTCTTTTTCCAATAGATTTTTTTTGTGGGGACAATTTCTACATGTCAGTTTCAATATTCAGTACTGTTTGATTCATTAACAATGACAGTAAGGAATACTATTCACGTTGGGCCTTGCCTAGAGGGAACAAGCGCCCACACCTCCTCTGCCTCCCAAATCAAAGGCATGTGCATTTGTGAGGCTGGTGGCTCCTGTTATTCCATGGCAATGATACCATGTGATAGGTCACTTCTTGCACAACATGGGCCTCAGACCACCAACTCCTGGCAGTTCTGTCTTCAGGGCTGACAAAGGCCTTCACACATCTCCTCCAAATCCATTTACAACACTGTTACAAAATTTTTAGACTGAGTGACTCTCTATTTCCAAAGTATGTGACTCCAGGGTGTAGTATAAAGGTTGTCAGTATGATTTCTCCTCACAGTGATACAGAGACATAAACAGGATGTCTGTGGGCATTTTGAGGGCAGTGTGCTCTACCTTTGAGTAGCTAAGGGCTTTGGAAAGCAGATAAAGCCAAAGTTTACATAGACTGTGAGGGAAGTGCCACTAGGATCTTTGAAAATTTGGTTGTCCTAAGTCTGTGACATCAAAGAGCACCAATCTTGAGGTCAGTCAGCTCTGGGTTCCAGTTTAAATCTTCTGGCACCCCAGGAAAATTACTTAGCTGATGGGCCTGTTTCTTCAGCTATGAAACGGGGATAGTAAAGCTTTCTTTGGAAGTTATGGGAATTGAGTGATGGAGAGAATGCAATGTAAATTTCCTGTCTGGTGCAGCATGTGAACACTGCCATCAACAGCAATGTCTGTCATGGTACCTCACACACTCAGACGTGGGACTTCTGGGGTCTAAACAGGACACAAGAGATGAAGCATCTGACAGGCAGCACCCAAATTCACCATACAAGGCCACCTTGGAACATTCAGTGTAAAACGGAAACAGGTAAAGGGCCTGCTTTCTAGGGAGAGGGGAACACTCTGCACATGGCTGAGCTGTGCTCCATCAGCCATGGGTGGGCCGCCTTTACAAAAGACAGACAGCTGTTAAAGGACTGGAGGCATCATCCATCCCAAAGTGTCACACCTAAGCAGCCCAGTATGTAGCAATCCATATGACTCTGGGTGAGCCCAGAGGAGGCCTGCAAATCACAGAAGTGATGGGCAAAGCAAGGCTCTGGCAGCCAGAACGTGCTGAGCTCATCACGTAATTTGCAACCTCAGAGTATAACAGCACACCAATAAACACGCAGCACACAAAATGGTCCTTTAGAAATATGTCACTAGTAACACACATGCCATCTCATCAAAAGCCAAACTTATGCTGAGAAAAATTCCACTTTCCTGTTTTTAATTGCTCTATGGTTTCCTGGATGACAAATATCAAACTGTATTCATTATGGAACGTATGGAAAATAAGTGTTTAAAGTAGAAATAACAACAATAATAATTCTGCTTTCTACAAAACACCATCAATATTTTAGTGTATTTCCTTAGTCTTTTCTATCTATTTAGACATGCAAACAGATGTGAAAGTTTAGTCATATTTTTATATACTTAAGATTATATGCAGTATTGTATCCTGATTTTTTCCACTTCCTTCGTGTTTTTCCATATCATTAAAACATTTTATGTAGTTTCTTTATCCTATGTATACAGTGTAATTGACTTACACATTCCTTTACATTTAAACATAAGGGTTGCTTTTACTTCCTGCCATTGTAAAAACTGCTGTGATAAACATCTTTCTGCATAAATCTTTATCCCAATTTCTAATTATTTCCTTAGCCAGATTCCTAGAATGGGAATTTATCAAACAGAGTACAAAGATTTTTAAAGTCCCTGATCTATTTTGGTAAACTGAAAAACATACTTTTCATTTCATGTAAACTTCCTTTTTTAAAAAATAGTTACTTTAGAATAGAACAAGATGAGTGGGATTTAGGGTCTGAATAGAGAGAAAGAGGCCCTCGACAATATAGCGCCAAGCAGAGTAGGCTAGTAGCCCCTAGAAAAATGAATCTGGAAAGAATCTGGAGTAGGCTTTGGCAGAGGGAGAGAGCTCATATTAATGAGAGCAGCTGGGGCTGGTTTTATAGGGAAGGTGAATTCTGAACTGGGCCTCACAGGCCAGATAGGTTTTCAACAGGGAACCAAGAATTAAGAGGAAGGAGGGGGCAGCCCAGGCAAAGAGCTGAGACAGGGATTCTGGAAGCATATGCAGAGAGGTGAAGTGTGAGAGGCTGGGAGCCTCAGTGTAGTGTCCCTCCTGAGTCACTCTGGCTGCCCCTGCCTCTCACTGGAGACTCCAGCTTGCCCTAGTGGCATGGAGTGCCCCACGCTTATGCTGTCTCCCACCTTCGTGCTTTCCTTAGCCTGCCCCCTTGGCCCAGACATGTCTCCAATTTCAATAATTCACTCATCCTGCAAGTCTCAGTGCAGGTACCCCCCTCCACCATGCAGCCCTCCTAATTCATGCCTGGACTCACCTCCATTCACACCCTGTCTCCAGCTTGGGGTGGGGGCTGGGGCTGGCTGTCTCTGTTCTCAGCGTGAGCACAGAGTCTGTTCCAATGAGGTGCTCAAAAAGTGTCTGTAGAATCCTTTTAGGAATGCCTACTGAGCCAGAGATGATGCAGAAAGAAGGGAGAGGCTGATAATGAACACTGGGCACTGTGCCTATGGGGGATGGGTGGGAAGGAGCCCATGCAGGTAACAGAGAGGAGAGGCATTCAGAGAGACCAGAGGAATACAATAAACATTATATAAGATGATTATATAGGAGGAACTGTAACTCGTTCTTAGATTCTTACTTTCATGCATAGCCCCCCAAACTGGCTGTAAAGCAAATCCTCAGAGTGCTTGTTAAATATCCAGATTCCTGGGCCCTACTCCCACTCTGAGAATTAGTGCTTTTAACAAGCCACACAGGGGATACTGCTGTGAGTGATCCTTTGGCCAGCATTTGGGGACTGTGGCATGTCACCTATAGGGTCTGCTAGCATTTTCAGTTTTTTTAGAAGAGTGTTTCGCAATCTCTCTTTAGGGAGCACTAATTCTGAAAATTACTAACAGATCTTAAACAAAGAGTTCCATATTTTTAAAAAGTGGTAAGAACAAGGTATTTCTCTTTCTTGTAGAATCACAATCCATATGGACATAGTAAAGCCTCTGAAAAGTCCTGCAGTCCGTAAAGAAACCACACTAGGTGTGCTTAACCTCCGCATTCCTGTACCCTTCTAATCTAGAAGCAGTGTTCCACCAACTCTCTTCCCCAGGAGACCCTGCCGTAGGAAACTCTGCAGATGACCTGCAGGAATCTGTGTGCCCACTGCTGCCTGGTGCTCCTGCTTATTTGCATGAAAGGGTTAATGCATTTGGCCCCTGACACCAGGGCTGCTCATACTCTGAAATCACAGCCAACAAGGTTTTATCAAACACCAGGAAATGACAACACTTCCTGGCTTACACATCTAGGCTTACAAATTAAGAGGATAATCCAAACCAACTTTAAATTCCCTTAAAAATAGGTTTCCTCTTCTGAGTGAACCATTGAGTAATTCTGCTAAAAAAAAAAGTCTTAGTCTCTTTGTTCAAGTTTTATAATGTCATATTTTACATTCAAAAAGACTAAGGCTTTTAAAAGAAACCCAGCAGCCCTCATCAGTTTATCCCCGTGTGACCCTGACTGTAATCCATGTCATTAGAACAAGTCACAAGGGTAGGTAAACTTCTTTGGGGCAAAAAAAAAAAAAAATCCCAAATTAGCACAGCAATTTACAGGGGGTGGTGGCAGATTGTCCAATCTGAACTTCAACCTCAGAAGTGTCTGCCCAAGCAGGCAGGCCTTAAATTCCTTGTCTGTGCCCAGAGGGTTGGACTCAAGTCCTCTGCAGCTGTGACTACCCCTACCCACTTCAGTTCTCACAGAATCCCTACATCTCATTCTCCTACAGACAAGAGGGTCAGCACCCACCTGCAGGGGTCGGGGGAGCATGCCTTGCCATGGTCTGGGCCTTCCATCCGGGGTGGAGATCTGAGCAGTTTGCTGTGATGATGCCTGCGACGTAAACATATGGGCTCAGGGTATGTCTGTCCTCCAGCCCTCAAAACAACCCAGGGATTTTCAGATTTTATCTAAACCTGCTTTTATCTACTTTAGTTCACTCATTCCCCCAAATATCCGTCGAGGGCCTACACTGTGGCAGGCATTGCCAGGTGCTGGGACAGAAAGCCAGGTGGGTCTTCATGGAGAGTCCTGTCCAAGACAGTTCACTACTTTCCATGTGACGTGTGTGAAAACAGGGAAATTAATACATTTCTACTCTTTTAACATTTCCTTCAATATTTCTCACTTAAAAAAAAAAAGGAGTCACTGTTGAGTAGGGGTTAAGGACATGGGCTACTGGAGTCAGACAGACTTGAGTTCAAGACACATTTTCATCTGAGAAGCAGGGAAAACATCTACTTTTAGACTCTTGTGAAGGTAAATGAGCCACGCACATGAAACACTGGGACAGTGCATGGCCCACAGCGAGGTCCAAGAAAAGTTGCCCGCTCTCATTAGAAACTAGTGCTTTAGACGGCAATAGAGTGGCGGCCGAGAGCCAGGGCTTGCAGCCAGATGGCCTGGGTTGGATCTCAGTTCCTCCACCAGCTGGCTGTGTGACCCTGGGTGGGTGATTTCAGGTCTCTATGTGGATCGTGCTGCATCTGCCAATGAAGAATTATGACAGTGCCCACCTCTGACGGGTGGTTATGAAGATTAAAGGGGTTAATATAAAGTGCACCGGGCATTTCAAAGACGATTAGACTTTCATAAATTTGCCATGCCTCCCTTCTTCAGCAATCTATCTTCTGTGAATCATGAGATACCTATATATTCTTTTATCAAACACAGGCAATCACTATTCACCCCGTCTTGTATCAAATTGATCTTCCATCTTCCACTTCCTGTATTATGCATTTACTAGAGCTGTGTTTGGGGGGGCAGTAGTGCCTGGTGGAAAAAGCATATGCTTTTCAGCCAGAGTGGGTGGGTTTAAGCTCAGGCTTTTCTGCTTGAATGACGCTGACACCCTGTGGCACTGATACTCTCCGAGCCATGTGGACCTCATCTATTAATTGGTCATGAAAGTTAATGCTGGCCTTATCTACAATAAGTATTGCAAGATCATGAATGAAAAACTACTTCTACCTTGCCAAATGCTGGGGAAGTGGCCTGCTGCTGATTATAATTGGGAAGGGGCACAGGGTTAAGTTCTAGAATTAGACTGTCTGGGTTGGGATTCTGGTTCTTACTAGTAGCCGTGGAGTCTTGGTGTCTCTACTTTCCTTATCTATAGAATGACGGATAATGACAGAACCTACCCGAGAGCTGTCATGAGGATTAATTGAAACGCTTAGCCCTGACCCATACACAGAAAGAGTCCAATAAATGTTAGCTGTTATTATAGTCTATCTTCCCACCAGATTGTGAATAGGGACCCCACTAAATTCACTTTTATATTCCTAGCACCATGAAAATGCTCCTTAAGTCTGCTGAATTCAGGAATGATGGAAGGAATGGATGAATGAATACATTCAACGTGGTTCAAAGCCCTTTCAGATTATCTCAGAGACTCAGCAGAATCGTCTTAGAGCCTGGCTGGACTCAGTGTTTTCATTACTGTTTTACTGCTTTGGTTTTGGTGAACTTTATTTCCGATGATTCACCCTTGGGTTGGTATGGGCTCTCATATCAGACTGAAGTAGATTGAGTCTCACTTCCACTTTCTAACTGTAGGACTTGAAGTAGTTTACGACCCTTTCTGAATCTCCATGTCCTCACTTATAAAATAGGGCGAACCCACCTACTTCTCGGAGTTACTGAGCTTACTAGATATACATGAAAGAGCTTGGGACACATAGCGGGTGATCAGTAAAAGGTGGTGATTGTCATTTTACTTACCTTGAAGGTCCTAGTTCAGGTTGACCCTACTTTGAATATTAACTGGATTGCTGAACTTTGTTGTGGAAATAATTACTTTCAATACAATATGCATTTTCCAGGGACTTCCACTGTGCCTCCATGGGGCATGACCATTGCTGCTTCTTGCTGCCTGTCTGAGTGGTACCTTGGGCCTGTGGACTGACCCGGGGGGCATGTTCTTGGTGTCCTCAGCAGCCCCACTGGTCTTCAGGAAAGCTCTGTTGGAGGGTAGCTGTGGCAGGTTTAAAGCCAGCCGCATCATGTTCCCAGCCTGCAGATCCCTGTTTTTGAAGGTGGCCATAAGCATGGCTTCAGAGCTCCACAGATGGGAGCTCCCCTTCCTGTTTATTTGTGTGTGACTGTTATTAACTTAGCCTCTTTGAGCCTCAGTTTCTTTATCTGTAAAATGAGGACAACACAAGATCACGTCTGCAAGGGGGTGCACGCAAGAGCGATGATGATGACGATGGATTATATTAAATGGCATGTGACTAGGGCCTTGCCCACAACCCAGGGAAAAGGTGAGTGAAATGTGTTATCAAATGTCCTAAAGGCATGGAAGTTGGCCTAGATTTTAAAAATTCGAATAAAAATAAGCAATCTTATGAGGAAAGAAGGAATCCTCAATAAGCTCTACAGTGAATTTACATTATAGAGATGTCTGTCACCACATCACTATGGTGTAGATTCACTACGGACTTTATCAAGACGACACTGAATGGAGCAAAGGATGGGGTGGATTTCTACCATGCTTCTAAAACCACCTGACTTTACAATTACAACTGGATTTTCAGTCTTAAGAAAACCTCGATTTTGATAATTTTAGGAAAGTGTTAGTAATCAAACACAAATGCAATTGGTGTATTTTGGAGATGAAACTCACTCCAAATAATAATTTTTAAAATCTGAATCAACATTTGATAAAACTGTGTTGACTATATCAGTGATTCTCAATTTTGGTTGCACAAAATACATCTGGGAAGCTTTATGAAAATAGCAATGTTTAAAGTCTAATCCAGACAAATCAAAATCTCTGGGAGGGTGGGAGGAAGTGAGCATTTAAAAAAGCTTATTAAGTGATTTCTGCAGCCAGAGTTGAGACTACTGGTTTTAATGCATCTTGGTACTGATCATAAGCTTAATTCATATATGTGGCAGCTGAAGCCGTGGGCTAGCCATGTATTAGAATCACCAGGGAGCTTTAAAAAATCCTGATGCCCCAACCCAGACCAAGGGCATCTTAGTCTCTGGCGTAAGACCCAGACATGGGTACTTTTAAAAGCTCCCTGGGTGATTCCAGTGTGCAAGCCAGCACTGAGAAACACAGGAATAAAGGAGTTATTTAAACAAATTAAAAAGAGGCTGGGTGTGGTGGTTCATGCCTGTAATCCCAGCACTTTGGGAAGCTGAGGTGGGTCAGGAGTTCGAGACCAGCCTGGGCATCTCTACCAAAAATACAAAAAATTAGCAGGGCATGGTGGTGTGTGCCTGTAATCCCAGCTACTTGGGAGGCTGAGGCAGGAGAATTGCTTGAACCCAGGAGGTGGAGGTTGCAGTGAGCCGAGATCGTACCACTGCACTCCAGCCTGGGCACCAGAGCTAAATTCATAAACTTGGCAGCTGAAGCAGTGGGCAAGCCATATATTAGAATCACCAGGGAGCTTTCCCTGTCTCAAAAGAAAAAAAAAAAATTAAAAAGAATGCGTTCAGTAGAATCTTAGTTCACCCCTATATTTTGCAGCAGAAGCACAAGTAATCATAAATAGTACTATGGTCAACTCCTATTTATCCATGAATGGCTTATCTTTTCTGAGGACAAATTATGGGACAGCATTAGGGATTCAGGGAAGGCGGCTAACATTATTAAGTACCTACCATAAAGCAGGTGTTTTGCCTACATCATCTCATTTAATTCACATGGAATCCTAGTGAAATGGGTGATGTCATTTCCATTTTATTAGGTGAGAAATTGAGACTCAGGGAGGCTAAATCACTTACATCAAGTCATTCAGCTAGTAAATTTGGCTCTAAAACCTATGTCCTAGGCTACACTGCTTCTCAAAGGGTGGAGGAGAAAGCGTCTGTTTCTGCCTACATATTAAAGCTAAATCACTTGTTGGATGATCTATTCGCTTGCTTCTATTCCCCCTCTCTTAGCTTAGATAAATGAGAAATAACTGCATGACTCATTCTAAAAAGATGATCTAGGTGTCAATTTATTCCTTATATAATTTTCAATATATGAGTCTTTGTTTATATTAATGGGTAGTTTAAAAAAATAAAGAAGAACATGTGTCTAACAATTATTTTATAATGGCTCTCCTTTTAATTTGGCAGCAGGCACCGGGTGTAGTGGCTCATGCCTGTAATCCCAGCACTTTGGGAGGCCAAGGCAAGTGGATCACCTGAGGTCAGGAGTTTGAAACCAGCCTTGACTAACATGGTGAAACCCCATCTCTATGGAAAATACAAAAATTAGTTGGGCATTGTGTCATCTGCCTGTAATCCCAGCTACTAGGGAGACTGAAGCAGGAGAATTGCTTGAACTTGGGAGTGGAGGTTGCAGTGAGCCGAGATGGCACCATTGCACTCCAGCCTGGGCAACAAGAGCAAAAGTCTGTCTCAAAAAAAAAAAAAATTGGCAACAGGTTCTGAAGCAACACTGTAACTGCTGAATGCTTCTGGCTGGTTCTTTCCCCAGTAAAAGGTAAGTGAAAAGAATCAGGATATAAAAATGAAATGATTACCTTTACTAAAAAGGTAAACCTTTTCTCCCAAGTGATTTTTGAAGACAAGTATAAAATGAAAACCAAAACACATTATGAATGGGCCTGGCAATCATTTCACCTCATTCCTTGTGCCTCCCATTTCCTGCCAATCCTAGCGTTTCCAAATAGACAAAAAACAGTCCACAATTTGCAATCCCTTCCAGCAGAGCTGGTTGTCATTAGTGATGAGGCAGACCCCCTCACAATCCCAGCAGCCAGGATAGGTGGGACTTCCTGCTTCTCTGGCAATTCCCCTTAAAGTCTGCAGACAAAGCTAGTGACCCACTGCCTTAACATGCAGGGCTGGCTTGGGGTTTTAAACAGTTATATTACTTACACTGAATACAAATAGCAATTCCAGAAGAAAAAATTATCCTGAGTAACTGTTTCTAGATTTATAGTCTTTTTTTTTTCCTATTTCACATAAAAGTCTGGGTTTATATAAAACCCAGGAATTGTACAATTTAAAAAGATGGCTTAATGTGTAGATGTAGTTTTCAACTTAGACAATGATAAAAATAACAAAAGGTCCCACCTACTGAATATTATTATGTAGTTCTGGGTCAGGAAAGTTATTTACATTTAAAAAAGTCATTCATTAGGTTTTGCTGTTTCCATTTTGCAAGTGAGAAATATGTCTCAGAGACATCAAATCACTCGCTCAAAGTCACACAGCTACTAAGTGGTGGTGCTAGACCCCAGTGCTACAGTCGTCTGAAATAAGATTGAGTGTTTCCACAAAGTGCATCTGAAAGGACACTGTTTTGTAATTTTTCTGCTCAGGGACCTCTCTGAGAATGTGAATCTGTTGGTCTCTCTCCCTCTAAGTAGAAGCTGCTTCTTGGATATGTGCTGAAAAGGCCTGGCAGAACCCCAGCCCCACAATCTGCCCTACACTTTACCCTGCAGGCTCTGCAGACGTCTCCCGTGCGCCCTGGTCATCACACAGGAGAGTGACTACCATTACCTCAGCACCTTCACTGTCTCCATCCACTGTGTCTGCTCACTCTCCCAGGGGTCCACTCGGATCCAGTCGGATGTCTGCAGGGCCAGCTGGGCCATGGCCACTCGGTGATGAGAAGCTGCGAGGTCTTTCTTCCCATAGCTGTCATTGACAGGAGAGATGATACCCTGTATGACCTGGTACCTTCCTAGGTAAGAGAGAGCAGTGGTATTGCACATACAGACAGATGCTCACCATCTGGCAGTCTGAATTCAGGCAGGTGCTAAATCTCTCCCAGTGCCTCATCCTGAGTGGGAGTCGAGTCTGGCATTCTCTCATGGAGGAGGAAGGGTGGCTCCCTTAGGCAAGAGTAAAGGTACTACCTTAGGATGACCACGTGCTTCTCCTCTAGAGCCTTCTACAACCCAGAGTAGCACTGAGAGGAAGGCTTCTCTGCTGAGAGAAAGGCTGTGAAGGTGGAGCTCAGGCAAGGTCCCATACAGCAGTGTGGACAGTTAGGATCAGGATATGGTTGAGGAACAGCATGACTTCCCCTTCTATAGGAATTAACAGGGGCACTATTTTTGCCCTCTATGTGAGGAAGAAAATTGTATGTAGTTTCTTAGCCCAAATGGAGATTTTGAGGATGAAGGACAAAGGATGGGATTTTAGCATGAACCAGGGTTGGTGGGTATTGGCTGTAGATGAACTGCACAGGCCACCACTGACCTGGGAGGAATGTGCTGCTAATGGAATGGGAAAGTGCACTTTGGAACAGACATGGACTGTGCTCACCAACAATGATAACTGCCCTGTAGATCTTCTAAACCCACACGGGGTTCATCTGGTGAGAGATACATTTTCATGGGTTAAGCTCCTAAAACTGGAGAATTTATTATTTTAGCGAGCCTAGTCTATCTTGACAAATATGTTATTTTGAGACATTCCCTGTTATTCCTAGCTTAAGTGCCTGCCATAAATGTTGAATTTTATTAATTTTTTTCTGTAACTCTTGATTGTGTGATTTTTTTCCTTTACTCAGTTAATATGGTAAATTGCATTGATTAATTTTCTAATCTTAAACTAACACTGCATTCTACAGATAAACCCGATTTGGCCAAGATATATTACCTTTTTTGTGTATTGGTGAGTTCACTTTGCTAATTTGTTTGTTAGGTAGTAAGACAGGTCTATAATTTTTCCTTTCTTTCACTGTCCTAATCAGGTTTTGGTATCAAGGTTATGTGAGCCTCATAAAACGTGTTGGAGAGTTCTCTCTTTTCTATGCTGTAAGAGATCTTGTGTGTTAGGACTGAAATAACTTTCTTTTTGAGACATAGTCTTGCTCTGTCACCCAGCCTGGAGTGCAGTGGTGCAATCGCAGCTCACTACAATGTCCACCTCCCGGGTTCAAGCAATTCTCCCATCTCAGCCTCCCGAGTAGCTGAGACTACACGTATGTGCCACCATGCCTGACCAATATTTTTTAATTTTAATTTTTTATTTTTAGTAGAGACTAATTTTAATTTTTTATCTTTAGTAGAGACAGTAATTTTAATTTTTTACTTTTAGTAGAGACAGGGTTTTGCCATGTTAGCTGGCTGGCTCCAACTCCTGACCTCAAGTGATCCACCCATCTTGGCCTCCCAAAGTGCTGGGATTACAGGCATGAGCCACTGTGCCCAGCCTGAAAAAACATTTTGTTGTTGTTGTTAAGTGTTTTGTAGAACTCACCAGTGAGGTTTTGTGAGGCTAGAGTTTGTTTAATTTGTGTTGTCACTGACAGGAGAGATGATATCCTGGATGACCTGGCACATTCCTGGGTAAGAGAGAGCAGTGGTGTTGCACATACAGACAGACGCTTGCCACCTGGCAGCCTGAAGTCAGGCAGCTGCTAAATCTCTCCAAGGCCTCATCCTGAGTGGCAGCAGACTCAGCAGTCAATTTTTTGACTACTGATTTTAATTTCTTTAAGGATTATAATTCAGATTTTCACTTCTTCATTATGATTTTGGCAACTTACGTTTTCCAGGATTTTGTCCATCATACCTAAAATTTGAAATTTCTTGGCATAAAGTTCTTTATAATATTCTTTTATCTGTTTAATGTCTTTTATCTGTACCATCTGCAGTGATGCCCGTTTTCATTCCTAATGTTGGTTGCGACTTCTTTCTTTTTCTTTGGGCAATATTGCTAGAGGCTTGTCATTTTATTAGTTGGGTCTTTTCAAAGAACCAACGTCTGGCATATTGGTTTTCTCTACTGAAGGTTCATTTTCTGTTTCACTGATTTCTGGTCTCGTTTTTAATCATTCGATCCTTCTACTCTATTGGTGTTATTTTGCTATTCTTTTTCTAACTTCTTGTGATGTATGCCCAAGTAATTAATTTGCAGTCTGCCCTATTTCCTTGAGAGCTTGTTTGGAGGTTCTAGCAGGGGGAGGGCAGCTACTTGTATACCCTTGACTGAAGTCCTCCCTCTATTGCGGATGGTCGTCCTCTTGACCAAGCGTGCAGCTTCCAGAAGGACACACATGGAGCAGTGAGGGAGGAAGGGGACACCCGCCCGCCAGCCAGATCAGCCGAATTAACATTGGTGATCAGTGGGGTGACAGACGTCTCAGCCAGATCGCCCTCACATCCTTATTTCCTACTATATACAGTTCAGGCTATGAAATTGCCCTGTAAGCAATCCCACAAGTTTTGATATATAGTGTTTTCACGATCATTTAGTTCAAAACATTTTCTAATTTCTATTATGATGTCTGTTTTGATCCATGAATTATTTAGAAGTATTTTTTTAGCTACCAAACATAGTGTGAGTTTTGGTTACCTTTTTGTTGCTGACTTCTAGCTTAGTTGCATTGTAGTCAGAGAATATGCTCTATATTGATTTAATCTTGTGAGATGTGTTGATATTTGATTTATGTCCCAGTGTATGGTGAGTTTTGGTAAATGTTCTATGTGTGCTTAAAAAGAATGCGTATCCTATGGTTGTCAAATGTAATGTTCTGTCCATTCAGTCAAGATTACTAATTGTTTTGCTTAAATCTATGTTCCGATATTTTTTGTCTGCCTCTTTTGTTAGTTATAAACAAAGGTATGTTAAAATCTCTCACTATGATTGTGGATTTTTTCATTTATCTTTTTAGGACTTTCCACTTTTGTTTCATACATTTTCAGGATTGCTTTTTAGCTCAGAATATGACCTATCTTAGTGAATATTCCATAGGTGCTTAAAAATATATTTCTGCTGTTGTTATATGGAGAGTTGTATTACAAATCAATTTAATGCTGTTGTTGAGTGTCTTCAGTTCTATATCTTTGCTGATTTTCTGTCCAGTAGTTCTGTCTAGCAGTAGTAGTTGCCAATTGTGGGGTGTTGAAGTCTCTACCTGTAATTGCAAATTTGTCTGTTTTGCTTTTCAGCTCTATCAGTTTCTGCTCCACGTATTTTGGGATCCTGTTTTTGGTGTACACACATTTAATGGACTTTCAATGAACTTTTACTTTTGTTTATTTTGGTCATAATTTCTAGAAATTTTGAGTTTTTCATCAAATCTGGTAAGTGACTTTCTATAGTTTCTTTTTTTTTTCTTTAGCTATAAATGCTACTTTTAAAATCTGTATCTGACAATGCCAGTTTCAAAGTCTGTATAGGTTATTTGTGTTGTCTGTTGTCTGTTGTTTCTGATAGTTCTTAGCCATACTGTTTTCTTTTGTGACTAGTTATTTTTGAATGTTTTCTTGTGAATGCCCCTGAGTAGTTATCTGTGAAGGACCCTCCAGATCTAAGATAGATGTTCCAGAGACACTTCATATTTGCTTTTGCCAGGCACCTAGAGTTATTAAAACTCATGAATGATCTGAAATCAAATTCCTGGCTTGAACTTTCTTGGCTAATCCAGGACGGGGGTTTCAAATCTGAGCAAGGACTCATGTGTGGCTGCTTCTTCCTAGGGATATTTGATCCTTTCATTAGTCCTCTAGGATTAGGAGGAAAAGGTGAATTATGATCTAGTTCACCTTACCCCTTAGGGTACAACTCCTTGGGCATCCAGCTTAATGTGGGGGAAGTCAACTCTGAGGCCTCTCAGCTTGGAAGGGACCCAGCCTCTGAATTCTGACCTTCCCAACTTGCATGGCTGCTGATTCAAAGCGTAAGTGAGCAGTTCTGGCAGGTGCTCACAGGGCACCAGTGGCTCTGGCGCTCTGGTAGCCTGCTCAGCTCTCCGGTTACAGCTTTTTACCTTTAAAAGTGAAGTTTGCTAAAGATAAGCAGAACAGAAGACCAATGCTGCATATTCTCACTTATAAGAGGAAGCTACTGACAGGAACTCATGAACACAAAGAAAAGACCAACACACACTGGGGTCTACTTGAGGGTGGAGGGTGGAGGGTGAGAGAAGCAGAGAAAATAACTACTGAGTAATAGGCTTAATACCTGGGTGTTGAAATAATCTGTACAACAAACCCTCTGTGACATGAGTTTACCTACACAACAAACCCTCATATGTACCCTTGAACCCAAAATAAAAGTTAAAAAAAGGTGAAGTGTGGAAAACATTCTGCCCACCACTTTTTGTTGCTGTAATGGGAAAGCTGATCCTGAGTGTAGGCTGTCCCCCTGGAAACTGGAAGCATCTTCCATCCATGGTAATCCTGGCAGGCCTAGGCTCTCCTTCCTGAGATACCCCCCTCCTTCAAGGGGATGACAGAACCCAGCTGAGAGCAAGGAGGTCATATTCAGTTTTTGACTCCCACAACTGGCTCTTGAAACTCGTTTCAGAGGTAATGCTTGTGAAGGTTAAAGCTTTCATTTATAAGGGCCAGGCTATATTGAGAGAGAAAAGGTTATTTAAGTTCCAAAAGTTACTCTTAAAATAATCAAGAACCAGAAAACCCAGGGAATCAGAGTGCACAGTTTCACTAAAGCCCACAGAGCAGTGAAAATAAAAGAATGTGAAAATGAAAACAAAAGGCCCTTTTTGTCCTGAGGGTGAGGTGAGGTGGAAGAATGGGCAGAAGGGCAGAGAAGAGCCTGATAGACAAGGTCTGTGGTGACAGTTTAGACAGGCATTAGGCCTGCTCCCTATACTGTCATATCCTGCAGAGATAAAACTCATTTGTATTGGGGTTTGGGAGGGCATAGTTAAGAGGCCCAGTTAAGTCTGGCAATGGTAGAGAAGTGGGGTTTATATTTTGCTTCCCACCTGGAATTCTGGAAGACCACCTTGCATTGCCCTGTGCCAATACAGAACGGCACTGACAGAGTAGAAATGGCATGTGGCGTGCATCACAGAGAGGGCTTCAGAACACCCTCCTAGAGCTTCGGCAGGGCATGGCACAGATCCATAGCATTTCTAAGTCTCCATGAGAGATATTCCTCTCTTAAGGAGGAGAATTAGCAGTCAGCAGGTAACTGGGCTACTGGCGGGTAGATACAGGGTATAGGGAGTACAGTCCAAAGCCAGGGACTATGGCCTTGGCAGTGCCAAGGAGAGCCCAGGCACAGATCCAGACAGCAGGGATATAATGCCTGACACAAGAGAAGCTGACGAGCCTTCAATAGTGGAGTGAGAGTGGATAGAGGCCAGGGCCTGAGATTAGGGACAGAGTCCATGAGCTAGAAGTAGTGAGGGCAGTTGCCCTGTTTTGGATGCCAGGATGCTAAGCCACCCAGGATGCTTAGTGCAGTCTTGCGGAGGTAGGCAGGAAAAGATGCACTTGATTAACAACTGGCCTGTAAAAGACCAAGCTGAAAATTAAAAAGTTTACCACTTCAAGAACACCTTGAAGTAGCCAACTTTTTCACAATTCATGGAAATGGTGGCTTAAGAGTAAGTTGAATGTTATAGAAAGCAAAGTAAATTTCATTTCTGCACATCTGAGCTCCATGTTATACATGGGACATACATGCTACTCCTTTCTCTCTCTTTGTTTAGAAGAAATGGGGGCTGGGAGGACTAAATCCTGTTGGGTGTTGACTCTCTGAAGCAATTTACATACATTTAGCCTTCATATTAATTTCTGTTTTATGGAAGAAAATGGGATGGAAGGACAGAGCCCTCTCCAGGCAGCTCTGCTGGGCAGGTTGGATAGTCAGTGTCACCCGTGATGGTTTAGCTCATCTTGATAGGGCTGGCCCTGCATTGAGAAATCAATGCTTTTTTATGGTACCCAGAAAAGGAGAGTCAATAAAAATAACAATTTGATCTAAAACTCCTTCTTACCCTCCAAATGGTCATAAGTCCAAGCCTTTTCCCCTTCCCCCACTGCTCTTGGCCGCAATCCCAGCGACCCTCCCAGCCCCTCCCCTACTAGATGCTGATACTTCTCCCCGTGACCCTCTGCTGCTCAGACACACCTCCATTACAGCACTTGTATGAAAATGATCCATCTGCGCATGTCTTTCCCATGCCACTGAGCGCTCCTTAAGGACATGAGCTTGTCTCAGCCCCTCCCCCACTAGATGCAGATACTTCTCCTGTGACCCTCTGCTGCTCAGACACACCTCCATTATAGCACTTGTATGAAAATGATCCATCAGCCCATGTCTTTCCCATGACACTGAGTGCCCCTTAAGGACATAAACTTATCTTTTCGCTCTGGGTAACATGACAAGCATTATCAGTTAGAACGAAGCTATACCATCCTAACATGACAGATAGAATTCCTTGTTTATCTCCACCCTCTCTGAAAACTAATAAAATAAACAATAAAGGAATAAACAAAGTATGAAATCACAAGGACAAAGAGAGTGCAAAAGGAGACGACAATAGTGGGGAAAATGCGAAACATTTTAGAAGCTGGAGAGCTGATAAAAAACGATAACAAAGCAAGCAGAGTTTTCTGCATGCAGGGAAGGCAATAAGAGGCAAGTTGCGCAATAGCAGAGGCCCAGAGTGGCTCAGGAGCCGGAGGAGCCAAGAACCTCTCCAGGTGGGGATGCCAGAGGGCCTGAAAACAGGAGGGCCAGTTGAGAGTTTGTCTGAAGAGTCCTTAGATCCACCCCAGCCTCCAACGGCCTACCTTATCCTCCCATCATGGCAGAAGGCCAGATATCTGCTTTCTGTCTGGGTTGGACCAGAGAGAACCTTCATTCTCAAATACAGGCACTGCTGAGGGAGGGGGAAGTAACATCTTTAAGACAGAAAGATTAAGTATGTTTCCCAGAATGTATCTCTGGGGAACAGATCTACCTACAAGAAGACACCAACACCTACACACATTTGGGGGCCCGACCATGTAACAATGAGGTCTACCAGCTTTACACGTACATCCACAGCTTCTAGCCTGGATTTAGGACCTGATCTGCAAACATGAGTGGACAGTTTAGGAAGAGATGAATTTTAGAAAGGTGCTTACCGTGAAAGACAGAGACTAAAACAGCCACCAGGAGGACAGGAACTTGGAGGATACAAAGGCAATGCAGAAAGCAAAAGGAAATTTTGGAAACCTTCAGATAATATTGTCAGAAATACTACAGAGATGATATCCCATCCATGAAACAAGAATGGGGTTTATAAAGAAACAATCAAAAACAGGAACAAACTTTTAGAAATTAAAAAATACTCATCTAACAAGATTCACCAGCTGCCTATTACATGCCACGCACAGTCCTAGATACTAGGGAAATCCTGTGGTGATGAAACAGACCAATTCGTTCCCTGGTGGAATTTACATTCTGGGGGGACGCTAATAGCAATTAAATTAAATAGAAGAATTAGAAGATAAATCTGAGGGAATTGTATACTAAAAAGAAGAAAAGACCAGAGGTTTAATCTAGGAGGTACACATTGAACTAATGGAAATTTCTGAAAGAGAACAGGAAAACAGAGGAAAGTAAGATATTCTATTTTCCCAGACTAGAAGGACATATATTTTCAGAATCAATGGTCCTCTGAGAATCAGCATTTGGTATAAAAAAAGATTCACACAATGGCAAATCATTATAAAATTTTAAACCAGTAGGTTTAAAGAGAAGATCCCAAAAATTTCAAAAGAGAAAACCAGAGGTTTAACATACAGAACTGGAAAGCAGGATAGCATTGGATTTCTCAACAGCAAGTCTGGAAACCAGGAGACAGTGGAGTGAAGTCCTCAAAATGTTAAAGGAACATCCTTTCCAACCTTAATTCTACATTTGGCCGAACTACCAATCAGTTAGAACAGGGAGTCAGCAGGCTTTGTCTACCATTTAGAAATGGGGTCAAGTACCAGAGAAAACATCTGAAAGAGTCATAAGTGATTTCTCTGGGAACCAGGAATCAGAAATGAGGATGGAACAAATAACACTATAAGCCTTATAGTAACAACGTTTATCATGTAATAAATTTATAAATGATATATAAAATAAGCTTAAAAATTAATGCACATGGTAGAAATATTACAGTCTATTGAAAAGTGTAAAGGATAAAAAGTTAATAAAAACATATCTAAGAGGTTAATATGGTTTATATTATAGTTCATTTTGTCTTTTTTTCAAATGATGTAAATTCACTTTTATATCTTCTTTATTCAGATTCTATCATAAATGTTTTTCTTGGTCATTAGCATCCTTGAAGACATTTTTAATACCTGCATAAATATATAGATTAAAAATATAAAAATTTTGTGTTAGAATCCAAATATGACTATCTTTGTAGATCTTGGTTCCAAGTCTTAGACAGTTTTTAAAGATAAATCATTAGGAAGAAAACTATTGACTTGACAATTTTGGGGGCTTTTTGCTATATCTTGCTAAGCTGGTTTTCAGAAATTCTGAATAAGAAGAGAAATTCACCAGCAGGTATGAAAGATGCCATCTCATTGCATCTGGCCATACTCGGACTATTCATTTAAAAACATCTTTGCCACTCTGCAGGAATATTTTGTAGTTTCAAATTTGCATTTAAAGTTACTTGTGTGATTTTTAATTTATTATTAGACATTTATATTTCTCTTCATATGAACTGCCTGCTCACATTCATTGATCATGTATCTACTGACAGACATAAACTATTTTAACAAGTACAGTCATCCCTTGGTATCCATGGGGGATTGGTTCTAGGACCTCCCATGGATACCAAAATCCACAGATGCGTAATTCCTTTATATAAAATGGTGTAATATTTGCATATAATCTAATACAATGTAAATATCTAATACAATGTAAATACTATGTAAATAGGTGCTATACTGTATTGTTTAGAGAATAATGGCAACAATATTTTTTCCCCCTAATTTCCTTTTATCTGTGGTTGGTCGAATCTGGGGGTGCAGAACCCATGAATCTGGAGGGTTGACTGTATATTAAATATTTGCCTGTTGGGTCTTTTGACAATCATATAGAGAGAACTCTTCCAAATCATGATTTCCCTTTCACCAAGCTCCTGTCTGGCTGCTGGAAATTAGGCCCAGATCTTAGATTGACTAAGTTTCCCCACTTTACTCAAGTAAAGCCTCAGGTCTTCATCTCAGGGATCATTTCTTCTGTCATTTCCCGGGTTACTATTGAGCCTCTCTGCTCTGTTGTCTTGCACCAGTTCTCTATGTTGGATCTCATAATTGTCATCCCCTTATCTCTTTCTCGAGTTCTGGAAGAATTCCTGGGACTGATGTTCTAATTTTATATTTACTGCCAGAAATAGCCTTCCTGCTGCCCTCCCTGAGCACTAATTGGGCAATGGAGTTTTCACTCCCAAAGCATTTCACTGTCCACAGACTGCACCTTTTACTGACAGGCTGTTCTTTCGCTATTATCACATTCTTCTGTTGAGTCTCATGGAGAACCAGAAATTTAAAAATTTTATATTCTTCTTAAATGGAGAGCCACTTGCCCTGAATCTGCAGCCTGGTCCCTACTTTGGAACTACAATCGCTTTTCCTATGACCTGTGGTTTTTCTCTGACAAGTCAGCCTTTTCCAGAAAGGTCTATCTAACCCTTATGGGCTTCTGGGTGGCCCTGTCAGAGCATGGGTAGGTCCTGTTTAATTATTTTTGTTCACAGCAAAAGGATCAAGGCAGCATTTAGGCTTACTATAATTCTTCTCTGCCCCTAAGAAATATACTACCTGTGTAGTTCCAGGAGGTAGCTGCAGGTCAAAGGAAACAGCCATTGACAGGGAATTCTCCACATTTAGGTTTTATGTTTAGTATTCTACTGAGTGAAATATATGCGGTAGGAAATCAAGCTGCTTTTTTTCTCCTCTAAATACTTAGGTGACTATACTGTTTTCTTTTACTGAATAACCTTCCCCTGACTCCCACTGATTTTTTTGTTTTTCCCTTATATTATCTTCTTACATAGAGCCATGTTCCATTACGCTGTGTGGAGTCAGTATGGTACTCACTTAATCACTTTCAAAAACAATTACATTTTGATATTTGCAAAAGCTTTCTGAGCACCTGGTTAGTCTTCTGGGAGAAACTCTGGATACTTTTCTCAAGTTAACAAATAAAGAAAAATATCCACCCATTGGCATTTTCACTGGAAAGCCAATCAATCAACGGCTGTTTTCGTGAGGAGCTGGTCATGTTTCCATTTAGTCCAGCTTCAGAGCAGGCAGAGCGGCTGCCCTTGGTGCCCTTCATGTATGTGGTTAAGGTTAGCCCTGGTGACAAATGTCCTTGGCTTTTCATCTTGTGAATGAGATCTTTTTTCCATTATATTTTGTCATACCACACACACACACACACACACACACACACACTACATTGCATTACAATCATTATATAGGAAACCTCATGCTTTGATTGGTTTATTTTGAATCTGGGCTACCTTACTGAACTTATTAGTTCTAACAGGTTTTCAAATGCCTCTCCTGGACTTTCTAAGGACACAGTAACACCACCTGCAGATAACGAAAACTGAGTCTCCTTTCTATAACTATATTTCTTATTTTTGACTGATACCATTGGAAAATAATGGTGGTGAGTAGGCATTCTTTTCTATTTCCTTGCTTCTGTGGGGGATGCTTTTGAAGTGTTATGCCATTATGCATCATGCTAGGGAAGGATCCTTACAGTTCTAATTTACTAAGCGCATTAAAAAAATCTCCGAGTAGGTGTTGGATTTTATTGAATGACTTAAGTGTGTATTGAGATGATGATTTAAGTTTCATAAAAATATATTGTCTTAGTAATGTGGTATATTAATAGATATCTTTATGGTATATTGTCCTTGAATATCTGGGATAAATGCTACCTGGTCTTGTTGAATTATTCTTTTATTAGCAATTTGATAACCTACTATTTTATATGGGTATTTTGCACCTAAGATTATATTGTTAAACACTAGCTATAATGCCACAATATCCTTATCCAATTTTCTTTGTGCTAGAAAACGGCTATGGTAGACTGAATTACTGCTCCCAATTCCTCACTCTGCCATTATAGTATTATACACCCACATCTCTGCCACAGCCTCACAAAGGCAGAATGTATTTCCCTGCCCCTTGACTTTGGAGTTGGCAATGAGACTTGCTTTGACCAATGGGATAGTAGCAGATGGGACATAAACAGAAACTTAAAGCTTGCCTGCTTGGTGGGGCTTGCAATCCTCTGCCTGTGCCATCTAAATGAGAAGGATACGTAAGGCAGCTGCTGCCTCTCCTAACTCTCCTAAACCTCAGACAGGAGAGGAGGAACACACCTGTCTCAGCTGACCCAAGATCTGTGATCAGGAAATAAACTGCTTATTCTTGTATGCCATTGTTAATTTGTAGTTTTTATGCAGCTGAAGCTGATCGATATGTCTCATCTAAAACAAACAAAAAAGTGTGTGGATACTATTTTAAGACTTAAATAATTAGAATTAGATAACAGATGAAGAGCTCATGGCACTTAGCTTGTGCTTAGCAATCATCACTCCCTCCATTCTCTGGCCTGGTGGGCTCAGTAAAGGTGACAGAGAGTCTTTTCAAAACATGGCCACCGGATCGTCTCCTGGTTCACATGCTCTTCTAGAACCTGGCCACTCCTCCATTGAAAGGTGATGTCTGTGTCCCTCCTGGTGGAGTGGGGTAGGCATTTGTGACTGCTTTACTCAATGGCAGAAGTGATACTGTGTGACTTCTGAGACAAGGTCATAAATATGCCATGCACTTACATCTTATGGTCTTGAGGCACTTGGTTTTAGAACCCAGCTGCCATGACTGGGTTCTAAAAAACACCCAAACTCACCGACTCAGAAAGACCCCACAGAGTGGCCACATTCATGTGCTGTGGTCAATGTGCCACATCCAGCACCAACTGCCAGACACATGAGTGAAGGGTCCCTGGATGATTGTAGTCTCCAGCTGTCCACTCAGTTTCAGTCTTCAAGTCTTCTCAGCTGAGTCCCCCAGGTATCATGGAGCAGGGACAAGCCACCCAATTGTGTTCTGGCCAAATTCCTGACCCACTGAATCTATGAGCATAACAGAATGGTCAATTTTCACCAGTACATTTGGGGTGGTTATATACTAATAACTGGAACAGGAATGGAGATTCAAAAAGGTTCTGTGATTTTCCTGTGGTTATACTACCTGAAAATGGTAGGATTGTGATTCAAACCCAGGTTTCCCTGTATTTTTTCTGCTGCACGGTACTGATGATGTACAGTGAATTTTGGAGAGGTGGTGGCTAAGCCAGGCAGGGCTAAGAAAGTTATCACTAAGCAGCTCCACCTCCATCTATGTGTAGCCCCAAACCAGGTCCCTCTGAGGTGTGATGGAGAAACTGCCCCGTCTGCAGCTGACCATCCCCCTCAGCAAGACTGGGCCTCAATAAAATGTTATTGCTGCTTAAAATGCTAGCAGCCTCACAAACCATGAAGCAAAGACGTAATAGCATTCCAAACTGTAAAGACTTCATTATTTCCACAGAGAACTGCTTGGCACATTTATCAGCATTTTATTAAGAATTACCATACATATTTAAAACAAAACTACATGTGTCAAAACAATTGAGAAAAGCATTAGGTAATGCTCAGACGTGGCTGCCCTGTAGCACAGACCGATTACTAATCCGCCTCTTCCTTTTCTCAGACTTCTTTCTGAAGCCTCTGCTGGGAGAAGCTTGGTGTTCTGTGGGCACAAGCACAGTCTGGCCCCTGCCACCTCATGTACCCTTTTGCCCACTTTCTTCTTCCCTTAGTTGTGTTGGCTGAAGTGCACACTGGGAAACAAAGGCCGTGAAAGACAAAAATCTAAGAGATCAGGAGCAACTGCCTCAAGTGATGTTAAGAATCAAGTAACAAAGCAAAGAAGCTGGGCGTAATATAGCACGTTAAGAAAAAGCATAACGGGCCCAGCATAGCAGCTCACGCCTGAAATCCCAGCACTCTGGGAGGCCGAGGAGAGTGGATCATGAGGTCAGGAGTTCAAGACCAGCCTTGCTAACATGGTGAAATCCCGTCTCTACTAAAAATACAAAAATCAGCTGGGCATGGTGGTGGGTGCCTGTAGTCACAGCTCTTCGGTTGGCTGAGGCAGAAGAATCGCTTGAACCTGGGAGGCGGACGTTGTAGTGAGCTGAGATCAGGCCACTGCACTCCAGCCTGGGCGACAGAGCGAGACTCCGTCCCAAAAAAAAAAAAAAAAAAGACCAGAATCTCAACTAAATGGTTATGCATGCTTCTACAAATAGATTATTGTGATTAAACCTCACCTCTAAGTGAAGCTTGGAAAATATAATCTGGCTGAGGCTACTGAGGCTTTGAAGCCATTTTAGCACCATTTTCTTTATTTTCCTCATCAGTCTTCAAGATTATTTAAAGTTTTGCATCTTTTTCATTTCTCCAGAGAGCTCTTCACCTGTTTGATCCAAATGAATTTGAGACCACCTATTTACTGCTCTACCCCGTGGCCTGCTGGCCAGAAGTGACCATCAATTTCAAAGGCCTCTGTGTGACTGGATTGAAGAAGCCAGGAGCAGGGAGAAGAATAGATCCAGGTCTTCCCATTACTTCAAAATAGAGCCTGGCCTGGCACCACAGTCGGTCAGCTGAGACCATGGTGACCATTAGGAAGTGTGATTATCCACCCTCCCTCCTCAGTGCCCTTGGAGAATGTGTGCTTCTGTCTGCCTTCCCTTTCTCTTACTTCTTTCTGTGTGAAGAGTCTTCCTTCCAATCAGCAAACTCTTCCTGCACACTATAAAGCCCACTTTGGTCTTCAGAATCTTTCAGTGCCAGAGTTTGTCAGTATGAGGTTTCTCTTTCTTTCCAACAGCCCTGTTTTCTTTGTGTGCAACTTCTTAAGAACTTGGCAAAGAAAACAACAAAGCAGCAATATTTCACAGGGTTTAAACTTCCCTTTGGTCCTGGATACAAAGCATTTTTTTTTTTTTTTTGACATGGAGTTTTGCTCTTGTCGCCCAGGCTGGAGTGCAATGGCGTGATCTCGGCTCACTGCAACCTCTGCCTCCCAGGTTCAAGCGATTCTCCTGCCTCAGCCTCCCAAACAGCTGGGATCACAGGCTCCCACCACCAAGCCCAGCTAAATTTTTTTGTATTTTTTGTAGAGGTGGAGTTTCACCATGTTGGCCAGGCTGGTCTCGAACTGCTGACCTCTGGTGATCCACCCACCTCCGCCTCTCAAAGTGCTGGGATTACAGGCGTAAGCCACCATACCCGGAAAAAATGGTGTTTTTGTTTCCTTTTTCTCCTGCTCCTTTCTCTGCAATCATCTCTCTGAGTCGCAGACGTGGCTGACTGGCAGCACCTTCTGTGTGTCTGAGCCCTTACACAGCTTTCAGAAGAGCGGGGTGCTCAGTTAGGGTCCTGCCTGCTTTTGGAGTATTAAAATCTCTTTCTTTTGCATGCCTCTGTCTCCTACCATTTAACACCCAGATGTGTCTCTCTCCCTACTGACCAGAATAAGCATCTTTTCCCAGTAGGTGGATTTTAAAATGTGCTCATCTGAACTCCTAAATGCTAGGGTCTCATGGCCCCTCAGAAACTCATTACTTTCTCTTTGGGGTCCTCAGACCTGGCAGGAACCTCACATAGGAAGAAAAGCAGCCAGGGAACACGCAGTAAGGACAGGTTGTAATCAGGCCATTCTGGTTGGGTGTAAAGTCTGCTCCTGCTGAAGGGAAGCAGCTCAGCACTGCACTGGACTTTCTTCATGTGTGGAATCTAAGCAAAGCAGCTCTGTTCTCTGCTAACAAATAACTGAGCCTGGGCAATCCGTCACTTCAACTGTCCTTTCAAGCCAGGCTTTGCTGTAGCAGGAATTTAGGTCCAGCAGGCAGAGACAGACCTAAGTGTGAGCCTCTGCTTATGAGCTGCGTGACCTGGGGCAAATTACTTAACCTCTCTGTACACCAGTCCCTTCACCTGTGCAATGAAGATAAATAACATCACACATTTCAGAGGCATGGTGCAAGACTCAAACGAGCTAATATAGGGATAGTTCAGGGGCAGAGACATGGTTGGAGAGCACACTAGAAATATCAGTAGAATCTGAATTTTCCCCTACCTGCCTCCTTGTTTTCACTACAAATAGCATTTCCTTTCCTGCTTCTAAGGCAAGAGTGGAACACATTGATTATTTAGCAGACAGTTTAGCATGCACTTCAAGCCAGGGAGTGTACCAGCACTGTGAATTCAGAAATAAATATGTTGAGAGCCCTGCCCTAACAGGACGGGGTTGGGGTCGGGGGTAAAGTACGGACAGTCACCACATGGGTGGTCACTGCTGGACAGACACACATGAGGGAAGCTTCGGGAGCCTGAAAGAAGCTCTGAACAGGTTGAAGCAGGTTTTCTGGAGAATGGGACATTGAAACTGAATCACCTAGACTGTTCAAGGCAGATGGTAACCTAAGAAAGGTAAAGCCTTGTTAATAAAATCCATTCTTTTCACTTCAACTGTATTGAAAAGATACTTTAAAAAATCTTCATAACAACTGAAACTCGATGATGCCTTGATTCTGCACTAATATTCTTGCCCATTTCTTGATACATTTTCAATTTACCTTCATGGTAATTTACACTCAAGGAACCTGTCCAAGATATGCAGAGGATTCAATAAAATAGGTCATGGAGTTAAATGCTGTGCCGAAACACAGGGCTTAATTTTATGGATAAAATTTAAACTGCTTAACTGCCTTTTTTGCATTATTCGTGTTAAGACTGACGATTACTCATTAATGGGAAGGGGTCACTGTAGAAATCAGGAAGCCATTTTCTTAATTCTTTCCGGGCGCCCCCGCCCGCCTTTTTGTAAGCACATCTGGTGGGGTTGTGGACTCTGCCCTTGAGGTTAACAGGCATTGTATCAGGGAAGAGACCCGCTTGGCCCACCAGTCAACCTCCCCCTGCCTGGGCTGCTCCTGAAACTGCTGCAGGAACGGGAAGCTTCAAACAAGATTTTTTTCCTAGTATTGACATTGGGTAGAATGAGCAGAATAGGAGACAACGTATTAATGTCAGTTCCTTCGGGTATTTTTCAAAGTGAGGTCTACATTGATGTCATTGACAAAAATGCATATTCCAGATTGTAACCAAATCTGCTTACTGGCAGTGAGGTTTAGGCACTTCAGTTATTCACAGGCATGCCAGGCGGTTCTGATGTGCTCGTGGAGAAGCACCTATGGGCATCGGCTATAGAAAGACCACTTCCTTTCAGTCATCCAAGGTTATTTTATTAACCTAGCATTGGGCTCCAATGTAAACAAGGACCACTTTTCTATAATGATCAAATTACTAATTTTATAAGTATAGAACAAAAGGATATGGGTTTCTTAGATTGTAAATATTTTATGTAGTTAATGCAATTTCATTTTTGAGGCTTGCTTCTAATAATACTCTTAATTTACATGTCTAATGTATTCCTTGTAAACAATTCTGATTATGTAAACTTAAGATGATCTTTTCCACTTTGTAAAACAAGACATTTACACCAACCTAAAGTTGCCCATTTTCACTAAGCACCTGAAAATTAGTCCCTGTGGTGAAACTGTAAGTTTTATTTTTCTTTTTATTTCAAGTATTGTTTATATTGTTTCTCTAACTGTTCTACGTAATTGTTGATAGGCACCTACCTTCCCCAGAGAAAAAGAGTAAAGTGATCAAATATGTTTGGGAAACACTAGGGCAGACAAAGTGAGACAGACATTTACTGCAGATTGCAGATCCTCTGAGAGCCCTTAATGTGCACAGTAACTCTCCAAGAAGGGCACAGAAGTCCCAGGGCTTCCCAGACCCGTTTAGTTTTTACGGATCACTCTGCTGGATGAGTGTTCACAGGATCATACTTTGTGAAATACTCAGCTCTGTCAGAAAATTATACCAGGGGGGATTGTGTTGCTTTCATTTGGATGCATTTCCCATGTTACCAAGACTTAGGAAGATATTATATGAGATATCTGGGGGAGTTCCCCCAATACCAACTTCCTACTTCTGACTTTCAGGTTAAAACACTGACCTAAATTGTGGAAATCACAATCTACTTCACCATCACCAACAGTACCACCATCATCAAATCATGATCAGCATCAACCAACACAATGATTCCCGCTACCACTGTCACATTAATAGCACCCCTACCATCCTACCATGCCCAGCAAGACTACTGCCATCATGGTCACCGTGACCAACACCATATTACTACCACTGCCACTAATACACCCCACTGCTATGCCAATAACCACTAACACCATTACCACCACACTCTGACTCCACACTCCAACTAACCAATGCTGCTGCCATCATTACTGCCATGATCTGTACTACCACCATGCCACTAGTGCAAACATCACCACCACTGCTGTTAAAGCAGCCACCACCACTGCTCCCACTGTCTTCACTGTCCTTTCCATGTCCAGACGAAGAAAGGAGATAGAAAGCACAGCGTCATTATTCTAGGTTGTACTCAAAGGTTGGTCGGTAGATATAATTGCACATATGTTTCCCTAGTTACTGTGGCATCCCAATAGCCATCAAGTGGAACTAGACATGGCATCACAGCAGAATCCTGGAGTCTAAGGTCTGGTTTAAACAAGACATCTGATCCAAGGCAGGGATCCCTCCATTACCTCTATGATAGGAGGCAAAGATGTCACACAGGGCTGCGTGTCAGGTAAAATCATTGGAGGATTCATTTCTGCCATCAGAAATGTAGACACCCGACTTCAGCTAGTTGTAAGGGAGCAGCCCCCGGTGTGAGCCATGTGGCAACTAGAGGGGCTTTAAAATGAGCACAAAATTAAGTGTTGTTGCTGCTTTGAGGAATGTTCAGGATTGGGGGAGGGATTACAGCAGACAAGTGTTTAATTTACTCAACTATATGCTCAGGTTTATGTAATTGAGCTATTTTAAAGTTATATTTGATGTATGCATTGCTGTATATATTGCACATACATAAACGTACAATAACAATAAAAAGTGGCATGTATGAGTCTCAGGAATTGTGCCAAAGGCTTTACATATACTCTCTTTAATCCTTGCAAACTCCTGTATGAAAGGAGTGTGACTCTCATTCTCATTTCCTCAATGAACAATCTGTGGCACAAAGAGGTTAAATACCTAGCCTAAGGTTACAAAGCTAATTAATTTTAAGACTAAGATCTAAAACCCAGGGAGTCTGGTCCCAGGGCCCCTGATCTTAACCAACACTCTACACTGTTAACACACTGTCTGCACACTGTCTACACACAGATGCAGTGTGTATACATCAGTTGCATATACATCATCTTGCATGAGGTGATTTAAGGGATGTTCAAGGGTACTATTGATTATATGTAATTTATCTCATGTGCTGATTTTTAAGCCTAGTCCCAGAGGAAATGCAAGTTCACTGAAATCTCAGGGGAAAAAAAGAGACACGAAAAAGCAACAAGTGCAAAGCAACGTGGTGCCAAATGTGGTGGCCGAGCAACAACCGCTCTCAGAAAAACCCTCACTAACTCATGCCCGTAAGTATGCAATGAGGAGCTGCAGTACTCAGGGCACTGGGTGGGGCAATGCCAGCCCTCCTGCTCCTTATCCCATAACTTGTCAGATGTGTTGAAGTTCTCAGTGGGTCTCAAGAAAAAATATCTCAGATTCAAATTGTTGCAAAGTTTTTCAAGCACATTCACAGACAGCAAGACCCACTGGAGGCAAATCAGGGATGAGTCCCAGGGCGGTGCAGAGGGTGTCACCAGGTGATCACCAATCCTTTCTCCTCATCCGTGTTCATTCCTTAGACATCTTGTTGTTAGAAATTATTGGTTTGTGAATGCACATATTGTTAACTCTTTCAATATACAAATACATGCAAACATATGTATATTCTACATATATAGAAAGGCATAGATTTTTTTTTTTAAGTTGGGCTCCCCCAAACAGAATTAATCTGTGAGGGTATAAACCCACTCCACAGTGTCCATAGTGTGGCCAAGACTGCTTTTGGGGTTATCAACTCTTTGCTGGGGGCAGGGGAGTTCTGGGCTGAACTCAAAGATTCTTCTCAGCTCTAAAATACCATCATCATCTTCACCCTCATCTTTCTCTCTTCTCCTAAGTGCCCAGAATGTGCCAGGCTCTGTGCTGTTTGTGGGGTTTATATTCTCACAAAATCTCAAAAGGCAATTGCCAGAATTTCTCTAAAGTTTTTTAATTGGTTTGGCCAAGGTTGTACAGGCTGGAAATGGTAGAGCTTGGATTTGAAAGCAGGATTATTTGCCTGGCTTTGAAGTTTTTTTAAAATTTAAATTAATTAATTAATTAATTATTTTATGTGTTTGGTGCTTGTTTTTACCATACTAAGCACCTCTTAGATTTAAATTCTTCATCTCTAAAATAGGGGAAGGGGCAATAATACCAAACTCATGGGATTGTTTTGGCATTTAAATAACAATGTAAAGTTCTTTTTGTAAAATTTTATAAAATTTAAAGAGCCATGCACATATAACATTACTATTATTTTGGTTTTATGTGATAATTTTTTTTTACTCTAACAAATTTACTTAAAGTCATTATCTAGATGATGACTTCAACATAATTGCCTTCCTTTGTAATTCTACATATTTTATTTTAACTTATTTTTAGATAATTTTAGACTTACGAATGTTGCAAAGATAGTACAAAGAGTTCTCATGTATCCTTCATCCAACTTCTACTAATGTTAATAACTTAAATAACCATGGTCCAGGGATCTGAGCCAGGAAATTAACATTAATTCAACACTGATCTAGGGACATCATTTCTATTTCCCTATTGTTCCAGAGTCCAATTTAGGATCTCACATTGCATATACTTGTCCTGTATCTGTAGTCTCTGCTAATCAAGGGCAGCTCCTCAGTCTTTCAGCACCTGGGCTCTTTCAAAGAGCACTGGCCAGTTATTTTGTAGAACATCCCTCAGTTTGGTTGGTGTTTTCTCAAGATGAGATTAAGCTTAGTCACCTTAGGCAAGAATACCTCAGAACCGATGCTGTGCTCTTCCCACTACATCCTGCGTCGGAGGGAACATGATGTTGATTTGTCTTGATTTTGGTCATATTAACTTTGTTGCTTATATGCTAGATTTCTCCACGTAAGTTACTATTTCCTCCTGCGCGTCTGTAAATAATATGTGTCCTGTAAGAAAATACTTTGAGATTATGTAAATATCCTGATTCCCATTATGTTTTGGCTACTAATTTTGGCATCCGTTGATGATTCTGGTCTGTAACAATTATTACTGTAATATTAGTTTGTAAAATAGTGATTTTCTGTTTCTGGCATTCTTTCTACAGTATTAATTAGTATTCTACTATAAGGAAGGACTCACCTCCTGCATTTATGTATTCATTTAATAATTTATTTTTATCAATTTGGATTCAGGGGTACTTATTTTATTCTGTGGGGTATAATCTGTTATCGTTATTTATTTTGTTCCTCAAATTATCCCAGATTTGCCCAATGGAAGCTCCTTTAAGTTGGCCCCTGTGGCTTTTTGACATTCTCCCATCATTTAAGTATTTCCTTGCTTTTAGAACTGCAAGATGTTCAGTCTTATCTTATAAGCTCCCTGCCCCAGCTCTGGAATCAACCATTTCTCCAAGGAGCCCTGGTTTCTTTTTATTGAAGCATGGCATTTAGAAACCAAGGGGACTAGCTGTACTCATTGCTACTGGGGTTTCATGGTTTCTAGGCCCACTTAGAGAACAAAGCTAGAAAATTTTATATAAATATATAATTATAATATTAATTATATCTGGGACTATCTGTATCTATCCTCACACGTGTACACACACCACTCTGTGTTTATTTCTAAAACTATCCATCTGTATATATATCGAACACTGTTCATACCGAAACCTCCAATTCCAGTACAACACCAAAGGGTTTATTATAGCCTCCTCTCCTTTATTTGTAATTCCTTTCTTCAACATTAAGAAACCTGGCTCAATCATCGACAATCATTTACTCATTTGCATAGTCCTAGTATTTACATGAAATAGTTTTAAAATTGCTCGTCCACACCCCTGTGGAAAACAAATTACTAACTAGTGAACGGTACTTATGTACACCTTTCCTTGTCCTTAGCCTTGCAATATCCAATCACAATGCTGCTTTCCACATTACTGAGGTTATTTTCTTTCCTACTGCCCTCCGTGTGGCTATGCATTCATTTGTAAAAGAGTCAGGCTCATTTGTTACTGTTTGCACTTCATCTTGGGTTCCCGTTGCATCCAGATTGACTTTCATTACATAGATTTTCTGGCATGTGATCCCATGGTTCTAAGAGTCAGAGCTATATAAACAGGAACACTCAGAGAAGGCTCTCTCTGCCCTCATCCTATCTTCTACCCCTTTGCCATTTCCCCGTTCTTTGTATTCTCTTCCCATCTACCCCTTGTAAGTCACCAATAGTTTATAAAATCTGTTCTTAAATGATTTTGACCTTTTGAGATTTATTTTCCCTATAATTATCAGTAACTCATAAATTTCCCCAAGGTCTTGACAACCCCATCTTTAGGAATATTTATACAGACGCATCTATTCGATTCATTTTAATTAATGTCTTTGTGCTATTGGGAATTTTACTTCACTCCGTGTTATCTGATGCCATCCTGGGTTTTCTGAATGCTCTTTGCATGGTTTCTCTTTATGGTTTGTTTAGCAAAGAAGCCAACTGCTGGTGCTCCACTCTGAATGATCATCGCTTCCCATTTGGAAAACAAAGATGGTTACTGGCCTTGGCATATTAACCCTGGAGCTGCCTCCCCAGCGACTGCAGAGTTGGGCTTGGCTGGCTGGTGTAGCAGCAGTGGCAGTAGCAGAGACAGCACGGCCTGCTCGGAAGGGGCGCCCAGGTGCCAAGGATGAGGGCACTGGCTTTGCATTCTTTGAGACCGGAGCATTACCTAACACTTGCAAAACGTATCACCCCTCCAGTCCTCAGGTTTCCTTGTACCTATAGAATAGGAACATTAAAGCTTACTTCACAGGACTGTTTTGAGGACAAAGTGGCTATTTGAAAACTTGGGCATGGAAGAGGTCCAGTGAAGGACAGTGTCACTTCCTCACTTCACCCTGTCATGACTAATTAATAATTAATTCATAAAATATGTTGTTTCTATTCCTTTTTTTTTTGTATTTTTAAACTGTTTGAGATAAATGTAGATTTATATGTAGTTGTAAGAAATAATACAGAACGATCCCGTGTACCCTTACCTAGTTACCCCAGTGGTAACATCTTGTAATATTATACCACTATGTCACAACCAGGATATTCAGATAGATGTCATCCACTGCTCTTACTCAAAATTCACTCATTTCCCATACACTACTTTGACTGTGTGGTAGTTCTGTGAAATTTCATCCCATCTGTAGTTTTCATGGAACCATCGCCACAATCAAGACACAGAATGCTTTACTTCCATCACAAGGAGCCCTTGCGTGGCTCTTTTATAACCACACCCACTTCTCTCCTGTCTCCCCAAACTCCATCCCTAATCCCTGGCAACAACTAATATGTTCCTTACTTATATAATTTTGTCATTTTTCAAGAAAGTTACAGATACTGAATCACTTAGTATGGGGATTGGTGTTTTCACTCAGCATTATTCCCTGGAGATCATCCAAGTTGTTGGATGAATAATTTGTTTCTTTTATGACTGGGGAGTAGTCTGTGGTATGGATGTATCACAGTCTAATTATTCGCCCCTTGAAGGACATTTGGGTACTTTCCAGTTTCTGGTTATTATGAATGAAACTGTGATGACCATTTGTGGACAGGTTTTTGTGTGAACATAGGTTTCCATTTCTCTGGGATAAATGGCCATGAGAACAAGTGCTGGGTCATATGGCAATTGCATATTTAGTTTTACAAGAAACTGCCAAACTGCTTTCCAGAGTGGTTGTGCCATTTTAAATTTCCTCCAGCAATTATAAGAGGTACAGTTTCTCGGCATTCTTTCCATTTGGTGGTTTACTATTTTTTATCTTAGCCATTTTGACAGATATGTAGTAATATCTTACTGTGGGTTTTAAGCTGCATTTCCCTAATGGTTAATGTTAAATATCTTCTCCTGTGTTTATCTGCTATCTGTGTATCCTCTTTGTGAAATGGTTCTTCATGTATTTTTCTCATTTCCTGATTGTGTTTTGATTGTTAAATTTTTAAAGTTCTTTAGATACTCTAGACACTAGTCCTTTGTTGGATAGGTGGTTTGCAACTCTCTTTCTCTCCTTTTTTAAGAGACAAGGTCTTGCAATATTGCCCAGGCTGAAGTGCAGTGGCTATTCACAAGTGCTATCCCATTATTAATCAGCCCAGGAGTTTTCACATGCTCTGTTTCCGACCAGGCCCTGTTCACCCCTCCTTAGGCAACCTGGTAGTCCCCCACTCCCAGGAGGTCACCACATATTCACTGTGGGAATAGATGTAGACACACGTGCATACTTCACATCAGCTACTATAATCATTGCCATGCCCACTGGAGTAAAAGTATTTAGCTGATTAGCCACACTGCATGGTGGCAACATTAAATGATCTCCTGCAATACTATGGGCTCTGGGCTTTATTTTTCTCTTTACCGTAGGCGGACTTACAGGAATTGTATTAGCCAACTCATCATTAGACATTGTCCTGCACGACACATATTACGTAGTAGCCCATTTTCACTACGTCTTATCTATAGGGGCAGTATTTGCTATCATAGGGGGCTTTATTCACTGATTTCCACTATTCTCAGGCTACACACTCGACCACACCTACGCTAAAATTCACTTTACCATCATATTTGTAGGTGTAAATCTAACCTTTTTCCCACAACACTTTTTCGGTTTGTCTGGAATACCCCAACGATACTCAGATTATCCCGATGCATACACCACATGAAATATCGTCTCATCCGTAGGCTCATTTATCTCATTAACAGCAGTTATCATAATAATTTTCATAATTTGAGAGGCCTTCTCCTCAAAACGAAAAGTTTTAGCCATTGAACAATTATCTACCAACCTAGAATGAGTCTATGCCTGCCCCCTCCTTATCACACATTTGAAGAATCTACCTATGTAAAATCTTTAAGCGAAAAAGGAAGGATTAGAGACCCCCCAAAATTGGTTTCAAGCCAATCCCATAGACCCTATGACTTTTTCAATGAGATATTAGTAAAATAATTACATAACTTTGTCAAAGTTAAATTATAGACGAAACCCTATATATCTTAAAGGCACACCCAGCTCAACTAGGCTTACAGAACGCTACATCCCCCATCATAGAAGAACTTATCGCTTTTCATGATCATGCCCTTATAATTATTTTCCTAATTAGCTCACTAGTATTATATGTTATTTCCCTAATACTTACTACAAAGCTAACCCACACCAGTACCAAAAACGCCCAAGAAATCGAAATAATCTGAACCATCCTACCTGCAATTAACCTTATTATAATTGCTCTCCCATCCCTACGTATTCTATACATAACAGACGAATTTAATAAGCCCTACTTAACCCTTACAGCAACGTGGCCACCAATGATACTGAAGCTACGAATATTCAGACTATGAGGACTTAGCTTTTGACTCTTATATTATACCTACATCCTTTCTTGAACCCAGCGAATTTCGACTTCTTGAAGTAGATAATCGAACAACCTTACCGATAGAAGCAGACATCCGCATAATCTCATCACAAGACGTCTTACACTCATGAGCTGTCCCATCACTAGGTGTCAAGGCAGACGCAATCCCTGGATGCTCAAACCAAGCCATATTAGCTTCTATACAACCAGGCCTGTTTTATGGATAATGCTCAGAAATTTGCGGATCAAATCACAGCTTTATACCCATCGTCCTAGAATTTATCTACTTCCAAGACTTCGAAGTATGAGCCTCATACCTATATATCGTATCACTGTAAAGCTACCTAGCATTAACCTTTTAAGTTAAAGATTGAGAGGACCCCCTCTCTACAGTGAATGCCTCAACTAGATATATCACCACGACCAATGGTGATTCTATCAATAGTTGTAACCCTATTCTATATTATTCAATTAAAAATACTGAATTTTACTTTCCACACCACCCCATCATCAAAATTAACCAAAACACAAAAACATAAAACAACTTGAGAACTAAAATGAACCAAAATCTATTTGCCTCCTTCAATATACCAATAATCTTAGGAATCCCCCTAGTGACATTAATTATTCTACTCCCTACTATGTTGATTACACCCCCTAATAAACTAATCAACAACCGACTCTCCTCTCTTCAACAATGATTAATTCAACTCACACCATATTGATGCAGAACTTAGTGGATCAGCATAGCGCACTACAGCCCAGAACTCCTGGGCTCAAGCGATTCTCCTGCCTAAACCTCCGTAGTAGCTGGGACTACAGTTGCACACAATAAGGAATAAGACACAAAAACTAAATAAGCAAAAAACAAAACAAACACATGTATTTGTTTTAGCTTTTTATTTAGTTGGGGGAAAAGAGAAGAGTATGGGAAAAGGGGCAAAGAAGTGAGCAGTATCATAATTTGCAAAGATATGAGTAATGGTTCCCCATTTTTCACAGCATTGTGTGTGTTGGCAGTAGTAAGGCAGTGAATTTCAGAATACAGGGGTCGCATGACGTGCCTGAGGGCCTCATCTGTGAAGTGCTGTTTATCCCCTGACCTGGCACAGCGAAGTCTGGTTCTAGAGCACATGCCATGGAAATTTCCTTCTCAGAGTCCCTTTCCAGATCTGTTTCATTTAAACCACATCTCAAGATAGACATAATAAAAAGAAGGAAAATGCTGATTTGTTATTAAATTAGTAAAGCATTTCATTTTCAAAGAATTTGGAATCTAACATGTATAACCTCAAATCCTTGAAGCCTCACATGATATCAAAAAAATTATCTTGGTTCAAAACAATTGTTGGAGTAATTCAACATTCTTAAATCTCTCTTCTTCAGAAAAATCTTTTAAGTTAGTGATGTGAAAATGAACAGTTTTTCAGACCAGGCTGGAGAACTGTCTGTGAATACATATTAAAATCACTCTATTTGGTTAATAAACATCAGTGTGAGCCCAAGATTAAAGCAACACGCTGAGCTTATATAATATTTACTCATGCTCTTGTCGTATCTCCTAAAGCCCAGAAGACCCAGAGCTGGGGCTGTCACTGCCTTAAATAGAATTATCATAGCTTAATTTCCCCCCTTATCTCAGATTGTACTGCACCACCTTATCATATGCATTTAATTCTCTCCATATTCACTGCGTAATAGAGAATTCAAGTGAAAATCACCAAGGTAGCAAAAGTGATATACATCACACCGGACACTGATCAGACATTTTTATTTAACACAGAAACTTGCTGGTGTAAATGATATTACAATAAATATGCTTCAATTTAAAATGCAAGTCACTGAGGGGAAAAACTGGGAGCCATAAAATACCATTCCTCTACTCAAGGTTGTCCAAAGTTGGCGGGAATGGGGGCGAAGGGGTGGTGTTAAGAAAAGGACAAGGCTTTGGACTGGGTTGTTATCTTTACGATGCAATTTAATCTGGGATGCCACAAGCACGTGGGCAGGATCGTTAGGAAATACATCATAAAGAATCAAGAAAGGTCTAAAAGAAAACAGGAGAAACTGTCTTGAGGCTTTCTTTCTTCCATGCATAGTTATGAGAGTATTATGATAACCTGTCTGGCTATGGCCACAAGAATAGGAGATGCTTTAAGGAAGCATTGATTTGGGGTCCGCTCAGGATGCAAGAAAAGAAACCAAACATATATTGGATATATTGCATGGGCTAGACAGTTTATATATATCATCACATTTAATCCTTAAAATAAATAACCCTGTATGATTAGGAGATATTATTCCTAATTTACAATTGAGAAAACACAGGCTGGCGAGATGGGGTAAATTGTTCAAGGTCATACAGCAAGTGAGTTTGACACCAAAATTTGACACCAAAGCTAGTGATCTCTTTCTGTGACACCATGGTCATAAGGAGGGGAGCATGCCCCCTCTGAAATTCACCAAAAATTCTGCAATTCTTTCTTTTGTGGGTTGTGACATCTAAGGGAAAGCAGAAATAGAGAAGAGAGTCCCGAGACCCAGGAGCAACCAAATGAGAGCTGAGCTTAGCTGGGCAGTGAGCCAGGGCTGGGTGGGGTCTTTGTGTTGGTGGGTGGCCAGGCATGGCCTACTGCATCCTGCCCATGACAGGATAGAGATTTGGCTGACAGCAGATCTGTGCCCATTTCTGCTTCACAAGTCAAGAGAACTAGTACTCTTCTTTCTGGGTGTATCTGTTGAATTGATCATAGAAAAAGCATAGAGGAGGGCCAGGCACGGTGGCTCATGCTTGTAATCCCGGAACTTTGGGAGGCCAAGGTGGGCGGATCACCTGAGGTCAGGAGTTTGAGACCAGCCTGACCAATATGGAGAAACCCTGTCTCTACTAAAAATATAAAATTAGCCAGGCGTGGTGGCTCATGCCTGTAATCCCAGCTACTTGGGAGGCTGAGGCAGGACATTCACTTGAATCTGGGAGGCAGAGGTTACAGTGAGCTGAGATCGTGCCATTGCACTCCAGCCTGGGTAATAAGAGCGAAACTCCGTCTCTAAAAGCATAGATGACACATTCCAGAGACCATAGTTTGGGACTCTGAATGTAAACTAGAGCAAAATCAGGGAACTGAGTCTAAAACATAGTTTCTGATTGCTTAGAAAAAGTGATGACTGCTCACAGCTAGCAAGAGTTCACTCAGAATAAGTCATTTTCCTACTTGGTAGTTTCCAGCTGAGCAGGCAAGTAACAGCCATGAATGCAGAACCTTATCCAGGCATTTGACAAGGTGTCACAAGATTACGTTGGCAATGAGGTGGGAAATGCATGCTGGACCAAGCTGCAAGCAGGTGGAGTGGTATTCTCCCTGTATTCTACATGCATTCCAGTATGCATTTGGACCAGGTTGCAGGCAGGTGGTCCAAATGCATGCATCCCTCTTCTGGCGAAGAGGGCCTGAATGCTCAGTCAGCAAGTCCTAGCACTGGATGGGGATCTGGCCTGAGAATCGGGTTGCTGAGAGATTCTAGTCGTTGCTTTTCCAGAAGATGTCTGAAGATTCCTGTGCTAAGGCTCCTCCTGTGGCCAAGTAGGCACGTGGTGAGCCAGTTGGTTAAAGACTTTCAACGAGTCCCTTTCACCTAAAGTCCCCATTCCTTATCAGGCATTTCAGACTCCAAGATCAAGCCCTGACTACTTCCCTACATTCTGCTAATCTACCAGACTCTCTGCTCTCACCAAATCTGTGTTTGGGGCTTGCACACTGAGGAGACCTCATAGAAACCTGCTGTTGCCTCTCTGAGCACAAGGCAGTGAAAGAAACACTGGCCCCGGGCCCAGAGACCTGGGTTCTCTTTATCTTTCTTTCTTCTGGAATAGCTCTTTAGTCTGTCTTTCATGAGGCTGACATTTTGTATAGGCCAATTATTTAGCAGAATGTCCCTCACTTTAGGTTTGTCTGATGTTTCCTCAGGAGGAGGTACAGGGTACACCCTTCTGGCAGGACCAGCACAGAAGTGGGGGGTGTACCCTCCTCAGGGCATCATATCAGGACATACATGAAGTCATTATGACCGACATTGGTGGTGTTACCTTTGGTCACTTGGTTAAGGTTGTATTTGCCACGTTTCTCAGCTATGAAAATATTTTTTCCTGTGGAATTAATAAGTCTATTGTCAGGAGTTACTTTGTGATCACATACCTATCTTGTTATTTCAACCCACTAGTATTAAGATTCATTAGTGATTCCTGCATAAATCAATTATTTGAATGGTTGCTAAATGGTGATTTTCTAATTCCACTATTCCTCTGTATTGGCATTCTACTGTAAGAAGAGCCTTCCTCTTTCTTGCATTTGTTTGTTCATTTCATTAACCAATATATTTATTTGTTTTAAATCAGTTTAGACTCATAGACTGTAAATGTATTCAATGAATTACAATCCCTTATTATTTGTTCTTATGCTCAAGTTGTTCTCAGATTTTATTGTAGGGAGACCTTACATTGGATGTGGTGTCCCTTTGACATGCCATTCTTTGAACACTTCCTTACTTTTTGGTACCACAAGATGTCCACGTGCTTTCCATCCCCAGCCCCAGATTCAACCATTTTTCTAAGGAACTCTTTTAGTACAAAATAGTATTTAGAAACCAAAATTAGGATGCTAGTTTGTATTACGGCTACTGGGTATAACTATTTCTAGGCCCTCTCAGCAAACAGGGCTAAGATACAGATACATGTGTATCTATAAAAATATCCACACTCATCTATCTATCTATCCACCCACTCACCCACTGTATCTATCCTTTTTTTATCTTATCTGATATCTTTAATTCCAATCCCACATCACAGGACATTTGTAACTTCCCTCTGTCCACATTTGTAACTTCTTTCTCCAACAGTGAAATGGTTACTTCCATTATCTATAAGACATTTACTTATTGCTTAATGCTAGGACACACAGAAAGTAGTTTCAGGATTGCTACCCTATATATCAGGAAATAGAAATCTACTTATTAGCGTAGAGTATTTGTTTAGAGTTTAATATTTTGTTTTCCATGTTTTGCAGTTGCAAGCAATGCAGCCATCAACAATCTTTCAAACATGGAAATTCCTATTTCTAGCTTCTGGTGAGAAATGAGAAGGTGTGGCTACTCCCCCGCTCTGGACAGAGCATGTGTGCTCCACCAGGGCTCCTACTCTCAATTGGCTCCCTTTGTCACTACGACCAATCATCTCTCCTTGTTCTTGTGCATTCGACCTCACTTTACCTGGGTCCTTGCCATTCACAAGAGGACTGTGGCTATTAGCCCCTCTTCTCCTAGTCTCTCCTGAATGCATAGCCAATCCAGTTGTCAATACCACTGCTTCAACAAAGCCCTTCTCCCAGACATCACCAACTCTACATTGCTGAACTGCACAGATGTGATATTTCAGTCCTCATCTAACTCCAATACTAAACTCTAACACTAAATACTGAGGACTCTTCATCTTTCCTGTCTTCTGTGACAGAAACTACTCTGGTTTCCTCCTATTTCTTGGTTCTACTTGAACTTCTTTGTAAGGTTGTCAAATCCTGGAGCTCCTCAGGGCTCCTCTCTCCTTATAACTCTCTCTCACTCTCTCTCTCTGTGACCTTATGTGCCCCTACGGATACCTTCATGTATTATCTACAGGTCACTTGCAAATGTCCCTCTCCCAGTGCTGTATTCTCATAGGTCTCTCAAATTCAGCATGTGTGGAGGTAAACTTGTCTGTTTCCCACATTTGGCCCTCCCTCAGGACTCTCTAGTGGGTAGCACTATGCCTTCCTCACATTCAATCCATTACTAGTTCAATTTCACCTTCAGTTGTTAACTGAATAAGTATTCACTAAACTGACAAAGTTGATTTAAAATAAATACAAGTGGATTATTGCTGAAATACAGGCCAATAATTAAATTATATTGACTAGAAGTAACAAATTGTTTAAGTAACAGAAAACAGAATTTAAATTTAACTCAATCTCTATTAGTAAGTTTGTTGGGAAACTTACTTACATGTTGGGAAAACAAGCATTTACAACTGGGAGTACATCCAACAACTTAAGAGAAATGCAGGCTCAAATTCTTAATACATTCAATGAATGCTTTAGGGATGTCCAAAGCTATGGACTAGTCATATGTTGCACTGAACCATTTTCTGTCAAAAATCAGCAAAATAGGAATAAAAATTCCAAGTGAACTTTTTGAAACCACCCACATCCACTGCACAAACTCATCCATCAAGCCTTTGAGAACCTTCTCTGTGAGACCTTGCACAGCACGTGACACAAGACATAGAAGTGCCTATGATTGAAGAACCACACTATAAAGTACAGAAAATCCACAGCTAACACTCAATTGCACCAGCCCATATCTAATTCCCAAACATTGTTTCAAGTAAAGGAGTGTGAAAAACATAGCTGCGTTCAACCTTTCATCTCTTGATCATGGATGACTTTGGCAATATATTATTTACAATGAAGATTGACAGACGTAAGTTCCTTTTTATATAACATACACTTTTTTCATCATAAAGAGGTGTGTTATCACAGGACTAAAGATAGTTAGAAGTTTTGGTCATGTGCCTATCATCTCTAAAATAGGGAGAATAGCAGTACCCACCTGGTAGGGCTGCTATAAAAATTAAATGAGTTCATGTAATGCACTTAGAGCACTACCTGGTAAATAGTAAGGATGACATAAGTGTCTCTGTCAGTTTTTAAGGTTATGTTGTTATTTTCAGGAGAAAAAGGAAGGAATCAACAAAGGAAGGACAATTGTAGTTTGAAGAAGGAATGCTTGTGAAAGGGGAAAGAGTCCAAGGCCAAAAAGGAATTAGTGCTACTGCAGCAAACTAGGAAGACACTATTAATGTCTATTTAAAGTTACTAAACAAATTGCTTCAGCTTGCTTAATTCAATTTATATGCATGTAATATTGAATAAAAATTGTGAATTGTTTTCATGAAAATACACCCACAGAAGAGAGATTTAGTTTTCTTAACGAAAAAAGAAAGCTTGGGACCAAATTTTCATTCAGACTTAATTGCGAGTTGATTCAGATGGAGAATAAAGGCACTGTTTAAATGATCTGTCCCTGGAAAGATGACGGGTCAGGTTATGGCTCAGTGCACAGATCAGCTGGCTGTGGGTAACAGTGGGTGATGCCTGGCTGTGCAGAAAAGGGAATTTCACTCCACATACTCTCATGGTGGCAAGTGGGTCCACTCTGCTTTATCAGCCTCATCTCTACACCTGAGTCCTCCCTATCTTGACAGCCTTATGTTTTCTCCCATGCATTAAAATGTGATTCTCCTCCACCTCTGGGTTTTACCCATGCTGCTTTCTCTGCATAAACTCTGCCTAAACTGTGCCTGGCTAAACCTCCTCCAGGGAATTTTCTCCAACTCCAGGTGGAAGATGCTCTTCCTCTCTACTTAGTGCCACAATTACCTGCTACCATGTGGTAGGTCTCTTGCCACCTATGCCACTTGGGTAGGGGGTGCAATTTAACCAACTCTATTTCCAGCAATAGTGCTTGGAAGATGCAGTAAATATTTGTGGAATGTTGAAAGGTGGCAACCCAACGTATAACACTAACACAGGTAGCAGAGTCCATTCTTTCAAAAATGAGCAAGTACTTTCCACGGAGGGAGGACTGAATATAAAGGCAAGAGGGTGACTGAGGTCATACGTGACCAAAACCCCACTACCTAATAATATTCCAGGTGATAAAAATTATATATAATATAAATGTATAATGCATAAAATGTGATCAATTATCTATGCATGCTGTGGTTATCATGGCCTTTGGGGACCAAGAGTACTCTCTGAAACCTCATTGGGCCATGCCGAAGCTTCTCCTGAGGCTAAAGGAGAGCCTGCAAGTACATCAAGTGTCTTAAGTGTCCAATACAGTGTGTAGGTGGACCTGTTTGAGAAGCAGCACGTTCTGCAAAGTAGAGTAGAAACCCTGCCCCTGGGAAATCTCACAACAAAGACAACACCTAAGATGCCAGGAGCTTTTTTGATGAGTCAAGGTTGGCAGGAAAGAGACTCAGTGGCTAACAGTCAAGCCCATGTTTTATCAAGCCGAGAGAAAGTTACATACCTCCCAAAATAACTTCAATGTTATTTGGCTCACTATTTTAAGATATACAGGGAATACATTCTTTCTCCCCCTGCTAGACTAAGGGTACAAACATTTTTTTCTAAGAGATAAGGACACATTTTGTTTAACACAGCAGCAATACCATTGTTGTCCTGAAAAAATTTAAACAATAATTTTTAAATACCGTCTAATATCCAGCCAGTCTTCAAATTTCTCCAACTCCCTCATAAATATCATTTGACAGTTGATTTGTTTTGAATCAGGATTCAGATAAGGTCCATACATGCTATTTAATTTTTACGTCTTCAAAGTCTCCGTGGAATTGTATAGTTTTCAATTTCTCTTACTATTTATTTGTTGTGTCTTTTGCCCTAAAGAATGTATTGCTATCTTATATATAACTAAAGCAACGTTGTTGAGTCTTTAAAAAACAAGTTTAATCTTTTTTACTAAGGTATAACTGATACACAATAAATGGCATATCTTTAAAGGGTATAATTTGATAGGTTTTGACTTATGTGTTGAAATTACAGGCATGAGCCATGCAACTGGCCATATTTGACTTTTAAGAAACTATGAAGTTGTTTTCCACGCCATTCCACTATTTACATCCCCCACCAGTAGTGTATGAAAATTCCAGTTGCTTCATGTCCTTAGCTGTACTTGGTACAGTCAGTTTTTAATTTTAGTCATTCTAATAGGGGTGCAGTGTTATCTCACTGTGATCTTCATCTGCATTTCCCTAATGCTGCTGAGCATCTTTCCACGTACTTATACGTCATTCATGTATCTTCTTTGGTGAAGCGTCGGTTCGAATATTTGGCCCAGTTTTTTACTGAGTTGTCATTTTGTTTCATTTATTTATTTATTTACTTTGAGACAGGGCCTAGCTCTGTTGCCTGAGTTGAAGTGCAGTAATGTGATCTCAGCTCATTGCAAGCCTCCCAGGTTCAAGTGATTCTCGTGCCTTTGCCTCCTGAGTAGCTGGAATTACAGGTGTGTACCCCCATGTCCAGCTAATGTTTGTATTTTTAGTAGAGACAGGGTCTCACCAGGTTGGCCAGGCTGGTCTTGAACTCCTGGCCTCAAGTGATCCACCCACCTTGGCATCCCAAAGTGCTGGGATTACAGGCATGAGTCGCCATGCCTGACCAGAATTTATTCCTTCTATCTTACTGCGTGTTTGTACCTTTTAACCTAGTTCTTATCATCCTTCCACTTCCTCCCTAACTTACTCTTCCAGTTTCTCTTAAGTGTCTTTCCACTCTCTACCTTCATGTGTTCAAACTTTTTAGTTCCCACATTTAAGTGAGAACATGTAATGTTCATCTTTTTGTGCCTGACTTATTTCACTTAAGATAATGATTTCCAGTTCCATCCATGTTGTGGTAAATGACATGATTTCATCCTTTTTTTATGGCAGAATAGTATTCCATTATGTATATACACCACATTTTCATTATCTATTCATTCCTTGATGGACACTTAAGTTGACTCCATATTTTTGCTATTGTGAATAGTGTGGAATAAAGAGGTGAGTTCTGGTATCTTTTTGATATATTGATTTCTTTTCCTTTGGGTAGATATCTTGTAGTAGGATTGCTGAATTAAATAGTGATTATATTTTCAGTTTTTTGAGAAATCTCCATACTATTTTCCACAATGGCTATTCTAGTTTACATTCTCACCAATAGTTTACAAGAGTTCCCATTTCTCAGCATCCTCTCAACATTGGTTATTTTTTGTTATTTTAATAATAGCCATTCTAACTGGGATAATATGATATTTCATGTTGGTTTTGTTTTGCATTTCTCTGATGATTAGTAATGTTTAGCAGTTTTTCATATACCTGCTAGCCGTTTGTATATACATTTTGAGAAATGTTCTAAACATATCTAAACAAAGAAAAGGTGCAGTAAAAATATGGCATAAAAGATAAACACTACACCTTTAGAGGGCATTTACCACGAATGGAGCCTGCAGGACTGGAAGTTGCTCTGGGAGAGTCAGGGCATGAGTAAATGTGAAGGACTACAATATTACTGTAGACTCCTATAGACTTTATCATCACTGTTTATTTAAACTATACTACATTTTTAAAAAGATTTTTCTTTCTTCAATAATACATTAACTTTAGCTTACTGTAACTTTTTTACTTTATAAATTTGTCAATTTTTTAAACTTTTGGACGCTTTTGTAATTATACTTAGCTTAAAACACAAACATATTGTACAGGTGTACACAAACATTTTTCTTTATATCCTTATTCTATATGTTTTTTTTTAATTTTTACTTTTTAAGTTTTGTTAAAAATTAAGATACCAACACATATATTAGCCTGGGCCTACACAGGATCAAGATCATCAGTATCACTGTTTCCTACTGTCACATCTTGTCCCACTAGAAGGTCTGCAGGAGCGGAAACATGCATGGATCTATGATAACAACGCCTTCTTCTGGAATTCTTTCTGAAGGACCTGCCTGAGGCTGTTTTACAGTTAACTTTTTTTTTTTTTTTACAAATAGAAGAAATACACTCTAGAATAAGTATAAAAGTAAATACATAAACCAGTAACTTAGTCATTTATTACCATTATCAAGTACTATGTACTATATGTAATTGTATATGCTAGACTTTTTAGACTTTTATATGATTAGTCATGCAGTAGGTTTCTTTACACCAGTATCACCACAAACATGAGTGATGCCTTGCGCTATGATGCTATAACGTCACTGGTCAACAGGAAGTTTTCAACTCCATTACAGTCTATGAGACCACTGTTGTACACACGGTCTGTTATTTGCTGAAATGTCATAGTATGGTGCATTATAGTATTTCCTTTCTTCTGCTTATTCTGTGTTTTGTCTATTCCTCTGTTTATCAAGGTGAAAATTGAAATCATTGGTTTGAGACCATTTTTTTCCTAATATCTCATGCTATAAAACTCTCCTTAAGTACTACTTCGGTGGCATCCTAAGATTTTTTACATATTGTTTTCACTTTCATTCAGTTCAAAATGTTTTCTAATTTCCATTTTGATTTCTTTTATGATCCATGAGTTTTTAGAAGTACATTATTTCATTTCCATATTTGGAGATCTTTCTGTTACTGATTTCTAATGTTATTCCACTGGGGTCAGAGAATACACTTTGTATTACTTCAGTCCTTTTACATTTATTGAGACTTCTTTTATGGTTCAGAACATGGCCTATTTTGGTAAAAGTTCTGTGTGCCCTTGGGAAGAATGTATATTCTGTGATGTAGGATGCAGTGGTCTATAAATGTCAATTAGGCCAAATTGTTTAATAGTGTTGTTCAAGTCTTTTACTAATTTTCTGTGTGCTTATTCTATTAATTACTGAGAAGAGCAGTAAAATAGCTGACTGTAATTGTGGGTTTGTCTCTTTCTCCTTGTAATTTTATAAGTTTTTGCTTTTTATGTATTTTGAAGTTCTATTACTAAGTGCAGAAAGTGTTAGTATTACTTCTGCTTAAAGAATTGACCCCTTATGATTATGAAATAAACTTATTTATCCCTGGTAATATCCATTCCTCTGAAATCTGCTTTCTCTAATACTACTATAGTCACTCCAGCTTTCTTTTAATTACTGTTAGCGTGGGACAGTTTTCTGTTCTTTTACTTTTAACCTATTTGGGTTTCTATATTTAAAGTATGCTTGTTATTTATAGTTGGGTCTTGCTTATTTTATTGAATCTGGCAGTCTGCCTCTTTGCAGAAGTTGTTAGACTATTTATATTTAATGTGGTTATTGATATAGTTAGGTTTAAATCTCTTATGCTGTTTTCTATTTGTCTCATCTGTTTTTTGTTTCCCATTTCCTCTTTTCTTCTTTTGAGTTAACTGAGTATATTCTGATTCTATTTATTTTGTATACTTATTAACTATAACTGCTTCATTTTAGCAATTGCATTAGAGTTTAAAACATATCTTTAACTTATCACAGTCTATCTCTAAGTGATGTTATACCACTTAATATATACTTCCACTTCACCCCCCTCAGCCTTTATTCTACTGTTATCATATATTTTACTTCTACATATGTTATAAATCCCACAATGTATTGTTATTTTTGTTTAAACTGTGAATTGCCTTTTAAAGAAAATTAATCAATAAGAAATCTTATATAATTGCCTCATGTGGTTACCATTTCTAGTGCTCTGCATTCCGCTGTGTTGGTTCATGCTTCTCTTTGGTATTGTTTTCCTTCAGCAAGTTTGCTGGTGGTGAGTTCTTTCAGCTTTCAAATATCTGAAAATGCCTTTACTTTGTTTTTGTTTTTGTTTTTGAAAGACATTTTTGCCAGAATGGGACGGATATAGAATTCTAGGTTGACAGTATTTTCTTTCAGTTAACAATGTTATTACACTGAATTCTGTTTTGGTAAATTCAGTAACAAGATATCTGTTGCCATCTTTATTTTTGTTCTGGGGCTGCTTTTGACTATTACTGGTTTTGAGAGATTTGATTATTATATATTTGTGTTTTCTTAATGTTTCTTGTATTTGGAGTTTGTTCAGATACTTGGCTCTGTGGGTTTTCACCAAATTTGGAGAAATTTCAGTCATTATTTCTTCAAATACTTTTTCCAGTTCTTTCTTTGTTTTCTCCTTCTGGGATTCCAATTCCAAGTATATTAAGCTGCTTCAAGTTCTCCCATATCTCACTGCTATTCTTTATTTTTTAAAATTCCTTTTCTTTCTGTATTTTATTTTAGATAGTTCCTTAATCTTCAAGTTCACTAATCTTTTCTTCTGCAATGTCTAATCTGTTGTTCAATCTTTCCCGTGTTTTTTTCATTTTGCAGATTGTAGTCTTTAATTCAAGATGTTTGATCTGGGTCCTTTTTATATTTTCCATATCTTTACTTAACTTGAACATATAGCATATAATTATAATAACTGTTTTCAAGCCTTTGTCAGCTAATTCTAACATCTGCATCAAATCTGGTTTGGTTTCCATTGGTTCATTTTTCTCTTCATTATGAGTGTGGGTACAGACTTAAAATTTTTTGTCACAGAACACCAAATTGTCCTCAAAAATGTTTTATCATTTATTCTGTTACTACCAGTACAGTCCTATTACTACCAGTGCTTCTTTATTCTGCCAGCACTGAATTTTGTCAATCTTTAATCTTTGCCAGTCTAACAGGCTAAAACCATTTAATCCTATAGCAGATATTTTTTTGAGCACTAACTATAAGCCCAGTGACACATGGTGACAATTCTGTGGTGTTCCAGCAGCCATAGGAGATACCCTCATGGTGTAGTTTATCACATTTTTATTTACACTTTATTTGGTTATTAGTGATTTTAAGAACCTTTCCCTAAGTTTGTTGGCCATTTATACTTCTTCTTTGATAAACTGCCTACTAATATCCACCAATTAGTTTTAATAAATTGTTTTAATTTTTTTTATTCCTGTTACTTACTAAGCTATTTATTTGTCAAGGATAGATACTCACTTTCACTTTTCAATAATAAAAATATGTTTTTAAAATAAAGACATTTCCTTTAAAATAAACTAATATTTGTATATTATTTCTTTGAAGAAATGATTTCTATGTTACTCAAATACTTTTTGCTATATTAAAAGTAAATAGGAATTGATTTTGGTATAAAAACAATGTCATTAAAGGCAAACTTTTTCAAACAATATAGAAACACAAAATACATATATGAATATATAAGACATTCACAAATATACAAGTAAATAATTTCATATATATCTGATAGCAACATATACATTACTTATATTCTTTAGAAACAATCATGCAGATTACAAATGTCACTTTACTCCTTTAATAGTGAAATAGAAAGCCAAGGAGATTAAACATCCTCAGACTATATATTTCCAGCTGATTAAATATTTCTGGCAAAGTCATGCCAATCTGTATTGGAAATGCCCCATGTATAAGATTATTAATTTGCAATAATCTAGGATCTCTTCTTTCAAGAAAATGTCAAAATGTCCATTAGCAAGCATTTGCTTATCCTCTGAAGAGTATGAGGACCTTTCTAAGGTACATGCTACCTATTCATCTGGCTGTATAGGCAAATGTTGGGAGTACCAGGGAGGATGCCCTCACTGTGGCACAGGTTCTATAGACGGCCTGTTGTCATTCATTGCCAATGTGAGGTGGATGGGGAGGGGAGACTTGAGATGTGTTCAGCTCCATGGAAAGGGGTATGACTTGTACACATGTCATAAGACTATGAAGCATCAGCCCTCTGAATATGATGAAAAAAATATGCTACCAGTTATGCTGTGAATAAATAAACTGAGCTGTCTTAATAATAGTGATGCCAGCAGCCAGAAAATCCCCATGAAGCCTAACCCACCAGTTCTTCTGTTGGGCTCAGGGCCCCCTGACTGACCTGTTTGGTGTAGGTGATCTCTGGCCACCTCAAACAAGCGCAGGTGCATGTTGGTGATGGGGTTAAAGGAGCCACAGGCCAGGAGCACCACAGGGATTGGGCTCTTCATCTTGTCAGGCACATCCACATCAGTTGCAGTGGCCACCCTGCTTTTATGGAGACAAAAGCTCATGTCAGGGAGTTATCACTGAGACAATTATCCAGACTAGTTTCTTTAAACCACACACAGACCATTACTTCTCACTTGTAAGATGACTGAGGAGGCCATAAAAACAACATTTAAGGAGAGTTTGCCATGGGCCATGAAGTATGCCAAGTGCTATGCCAAGATACATCCTTCTCTTGCCAAGTCCTTTTTAACAACCCTGAGTGGTTACTCATATAGCTCAGGGACCGCAGAAGCTACTGGGCCAGGACTGGAACCCAGGCAGTCTGATCCAAGAACCCGTGTTCTGTTCTGAACCTCTATATCCTCCCTGGGCTCCGACAGATCACCCTGGGGTCAGAAGGAGGGCTATAAAACCCCCATAGTGTCATCTGTGGTAGTTCAAATAGATCTCACAAGGTCCAAGAGTAGATCAGCACTTTTAAAACACTTTTTGTTTTGAAACAATTTCAGACTTATTGAAAAAAGGTTGCAAAATATATACAAAATTTTTTTATACTCTTTATTCAGATTTCTCAATGTTAACATTTTACCACACTTGCTTTATCATTCAGTCTTTCCACAAACATACATATCTGTATATAATATTTTTCTGAAATGTTTAAGAGCAAATCATAGACACAAAATCCCTTTACCTCTAAATACTTCAGTATGTGTTTTCTAAGAATGAAGACACTTTCTTACATAACTGCAGAATGATGACTGAAATCAGGAAACCAACATTGTTACCGGACTATTATCTAATGTGCAGACTCTATTCTGATTTCATCTGTTGTCCTTTATCTGGGGCCCAAGCATTTTGAGAGGGCACAGCACACCATCTGGCCTCACTCTGTTGAGGTTAAAGGTAAGAAGGAAACAGCCCGGACTCCAGGGCAGGCTGGCAGACATGGCTCTCTTGCCTCTGAGATGCTGCCTCCTCGAGGTGGGTCTTGGTTGACACCTAGTTCTGTCTCTCACTGGCTCTGAGACCTAGGGCAAACTGCAGACCCTTTCTGAGCCTCAGTTTCCTAATCTGCAAGATGGAGATAATGTTACTTACTCTTATAAGGTTGTAGTGAGGATAGATTAGTTACATATGGAAAAGTGCCTGGTACATAAGAAGCATTTAATAAACAATCACTGTGACTGTGAGGGTGACGACGACAATGGTGAGAAAGGTGCTGCTGTTGCTGCTGCTGACCCTAATGGAGGAGGAGAAAGGAGATGGCGGTGTGTCTGTGGTAGGCAATGTTTACGATGTCTCCCAGGGATCCTTCTAGAATTCACTGCTAATCTCACCCCTTAAGTATGGGCTGAAACTTGGTTCCAACAAACGGAATACAGCAGTAGTGGTTACCACTTCTGAGATAAGGTTACCAAAGGCCTCTGGCTTCCCTCTTGGTCACTTCTTTTGCTTTCTCACTTGCTCATCCTCATGCAGCCAGCAGGCAGGTTGTGAGCTGCCCCATGGAGACGCCCATGGGCCCAGGGAGTGAGAGAGACCTCTGGTGGCCAACAGCCAGTGAGGAACTGGACCTGCCAACAACTATGTGCACGGGTGTGGGCGTGATCTTTCCCCAGTTAAGTTTTCAGATGTGATTGCAGCCCTGCGAACACCCTGATTGAAGCTTTATAAGATACGCTTTATAACTTAAATTATATCTGGATTAATGACCCACAGAAACTGTGATATACTGAATGAAAATAATAAATAAAGTGTTGCTTTAAGCTGCTACATTCTGGTGTAATTGGTTATGCAGTAATAGACAATACAGCAGCCAACAGGAGGAATGCATTTACTGCCTTTCTTGCTCATCTTGTGACGACGCTCTTAGCTGTAATCCTGCAGTTCTGGGGACAGCATGTGGAGTGCTCAGTCACGGGAACCTGGAACCCTACTTGTATCTAAGGGAAACTGTTTTAACTTGGCCCACGTTATCTACTTCTCTAGGCTTTCATCAAGCTTCCTACTTTATATTCTAGCAAGAATGAACTACCTGTTAGGGCTTCTTTGTGAGACCTTCATGGTTTCCTGCTTCAACCTTCTGTATAGGCTATTTTGGTTTCCTCCAACCAGAAAACCCCCTAGCACATCCCAATCTGTTAAGACCCGATTTATGTGATCACATTATTTATGACTTCAATCACTATCAATTACCTGCTAGGTACCTATATCAGTTAGGGATATATTAGCTGCAAATACCAGAAGCCTAACTTCAGTGGCCTAAACAAAGAGAGGTTCACTTGTTTCTAACATGACAAAAAGTCTGGAAGTAGGTACCTAATGAGATTAGATCACGGGCTCAGCAATGACCTGCAGTTCTTTCAGTTTTTCCCTCATGGTCACAAGTTTGCTGTTACAGCTATAGCCATCACAACCTCAGTCAAGGCAAGGGGGAGGAGCAGGGAGCTGTACTGGATTGGCTATTCCTGTTCATCAATAGCACAAGAGATTTTAAGAACCTCCTGTAGATTTTGCTTCTGTCTCATTGGCAAGACTAGGTTACATGGCGACTGTAGCTACAACAGAGGCTTGAAAGGCATATATTTAGCTTGACAGCCTCTCCGGTGAGGACAGTGAGGGAAAGGGTATTGGAAACTAGATTAACTTCCACTGTGGCTGCCACAGAGTTAGGGATACAAGTGTCTGGGAGCTGGGAGGATAGAAGGCTGCTGAGATGGCTTCTCTGACATCTAGCGTAGGTTAGCTCATCTCTGACTTACTTTTAATAAATCACAAGCCACATTCTATTGAAAAAAAAAAAAAGGAAACCTGCTTATGAGCCTCTCCTATCCACTGATCAGTAAACAGTTCAGGAGGGGAAGTGGTGTTTTCTCCATCTTTGGATTTCGGCTCGAAGCACAGAGCCTGGCCCAGAGTAGGGCTCAGTGAAGACGGAGACAGGGCACTGGCTGGCTGGAGGGCAGACCTGCATCCTGGTAGCGGGAAGGCCCAATGCATCTCCTACTGTACACAGAGTTGTTCTGCGTGTACTCTGAGCTACAGTGTGAAGATGAAAAGCTCTCAGCCTACCCAGGCCTTGGTCTCTCCATACTTCCTTTAAGGCAGCAGGAATACCCCCTACTGTGTGGGAAGAAAGCAGTCAACAAACTGCGGCTAGCTTCTTCCCAGGGAGGTTGGATGGTTTAACGAGTTATTTGCAAAGTGTGCCAAGCTATTCACAAGGGTAGCCTCGTGATGACTGTAACTGAAAAGGGGGCTGACTGTTTTTTTACAACTATTATAAAGTCTTTCAAAATCCTATTTCATTTTGACAAAATATACATTGTTAGAACCATTAAAACATGTAATTGTAGCATCTCAGGTAACCTGGGGCTCTCATCCATTTTTCCAAAAGTTTCCAGAAACTGTAAATTAGAACATTTGTTTGAATGGTGGCATCAACAGCCCTGAAGTGTGATGCTGAGAAGAAGAATAAATGACCTTTATTAAGTGCCTCTCTTTCTTTCTTTTTTTGCCGTGGGCATACTGAGCCACACTGTTCTGATGGTGACTGTGCTCTGTCTGGGCCACATCTCAGGCCGAAGGACACAGTGAGTGTACATTTCCAGGATCAGTAACAGGATCAGTGCACCTGTATCATTTGTATCCTCCAATTTGCTTCAACTAAGTACCCTCCTAAGCCAAACCCAGAGAAATACAGTGATAGAGTTAAAATGGACTCACTCCAGGAATCCACCAGGACAATCAGCTGGCGCTGGGTTGAGTGCAAATCTCATCAGACACAAGGCAAGATGCATGCCATAGAAGTGTCCTATCTGCCCTTACCATCTAATAATATCTAGTGAGACGAAGCAAGCGAGGGAGACTTTTGCTATTGGGAAAGGCTCCTCATCAATAAGCATTTAATGGAGGCCACAGAGTGAGTAATAATTGCTGCTGGAGGATTTAACAAGTTGAGAATGTGGTGTACAGGCTTGTTGGAATTTATTATTAAACTGGAGATAAGGCAAACGGGTTCCACCTTTGGCTCCCGCCCCCTCTCCAGCTTTACCGCCTCCTACTCCATAGTTACCTAGACAGCATTTCATCCCACTCCTCAGGTGTAACATGCTGCTTCTGCAAATGCAGTTATGACCACCTGAAACGCCCTCCTCACCCTTGCCACCCTGGTGATCTGCCTTCAAGATTTTCTCCCTGGAATAGTTACCTTATATCTCCCACCACTGCCCCTACCACCATGCTAACTCTGTACCTGTTACACATTTTATCACCTTCCCCTTTCTTCACCACAGAACTATCATTGTTTTTGTGCATGTTGCTTTTCTCCAAGTGGAAGATAATCTCCTAGAGGGTTTTTCCTTCTTTTTTCTTTTTCTAAGAGACAGGGTCTCACTTTGTTGTCCAGTTTTCGAGTGCAGCGGCATAATCATAGCTCACTGCAACCTCAAACTCCTGGGCTCAAGTGATGAGAGGGTGTTTTTTTTGTGTGTGATTTTTTTTTTATTATACCTTAAGTTCTGGGGTACATGTGCAGAACATGCAGGTTTGTTACATAGGTATACATGTGCCATGATGGTTTGCGGCATGTGTCACCCCATCATCTACATTAGGTATTTCTCCTAATGCTATCCCTCCCCCTATCCCCTCAGTAGAGAGTGGTTTTCAAATTTATCTTGGTCCTTTCAACTCCTAGCACTGTGCCTGGCACCAATAGGTACTCAGGAAATGTGTGTGGAACAAACAAGAGAGTCAATGCCTGTCCCTGACCAAGTATTTTTGTCAGATGGCTACCTCCTCTCTTCGGTTCTGTTCCAGTCAATGGAGTGGCCCTCCAGAGATATAAAGTGAACTTTCTAGCTCCCTGAAGGCACACAAGATCCCTCCCCAAAGCCCCACTTCACCCGACTCAATCTGAAATAAAAAAAGAGACATCCCTGCCTGTTGGGCCCTCTTTAACACCATGATTCTGTTAGAAGAGATACGCTGGCCTCCTGCACATTGACACCAAGGTCATTCCTCTGCCATAGAGAACTGGAGGTTGATGGCTGTCCATTTGCCAAGACAGTCCAGGCAATTCCTTCCAGGTTTTACCGCCCAGACATTGCTCACTACACTGGTTTTCAGAGTCCACCCAGTTTCTCCACAACAGCCAGGTCTCTGGCACCCAGCTGCCTCTGAAGGATTTTAAACAGGGATGTGACTTGCTCAGTCTGTGTTTTAGGAAGAGTATTCAAGTGCATCGGGAAGTCTCAGGATGGCCCAGCTGCCCTCAGGTCTTTCTGGCTGGAGAAGTTCAGGCGGCCTCCACCTTCCTGGAATATGGCCTCTTCTGCTGCTCACGTCTCACCTGACTCAGCAGGTAATGTGATGCTGGCCAATGCTCCATGTGTACTAAGTTCTAACCTAGTGTGCACCCCTCAGCCCATTTGTCAGAGGCCGTCACAGAGGCACGGAACGGAAGGCGAGCTGGGAAGGTTAAGTGCCACCACTGCATATGCAACGTGCTAATGCTCATCGCTTGGGAGGCAATCAATTTACCTTTCCCTGCGGTGAGCATTTCTAACAGGCCCAGGCCCGGGAAAGTGGCTGAAAACATCCCCTGTTTATTATAGACATAAAGCAGATGGCTTCAGGCAGAATGCAAATGGATTCTACAAACATCTTTCATTACACAGACCTCTTGACCAGACTCCTCATCTTAAAGAAAACAAGAGTCACGGTTTGTATGTGGGGGCTGAGGACCACATTTTTCAGGACTTGGGAAATCATTTCCATCTGTGTGAATGTGTCGACTCCTCTAGGGCAATCGACCTTCATGCCAACTCCGGTACTTTTTCTTTTTGACTTTGTTGCATTCACCCGCTGTCGCTATGGGCACACAATGCTGCTCAGAACAAAAGCAAAGCATACCTTCCTTGTCAGTGTGAGGATCCTCTGCCAATCACCCCTTGGAGGAAACAAACATGTCAATTAAGCATTCATCCTAATTATGAGACTCTCGGGAAAGGAGGCAGCCCACTCTTCAGTTTCGATAAATTTCAAAAGATTTGAAGGAGCACAAGGAGTGGAATGAGATCTCTTGCAATGCCACACTCATGAGTTTGGGACTAGTTTCAATTGCTGCAATAAAGTGCATCTGGGTAACTGCTACTGGGTTTATTGAGTAATAGGCTAGGCACTGTGCTAAAAACTTCACACACATCAATACTAATTCTTTCAACACGCCTGGAAGGGAAGAGTTTGTGCTTGCTTTTTGGTAAAGAGTCCAATCAACCTCCCTAAGGCTCAGTGAGCCACAGAGAAAATGGAGTTAATTATAGGTACTTCTTAGAACTCTCATGAGGGTTATTAGAAGTGACCCATCTAGCACAGTATCTGGCCCATAGAGGGTTCTCCAAAAATATTAGCCCCTTTTTCTTTCATTATGTTTAAAACATAATTTGCCACTCCCTATACCAGCTTCCAGGCACTTCTTTACCTTGTTTGAAAAAGACCTCCCATTTTTCTAGTAACCCACGCTCAAGACCTGGCAGCCCTTGAACACACATTCGGCATCCTTCTACCTATTAGGCAGCTCGCTCAGACCAGCTCAGCCTGGAGATGTCACCACTGAAGGGTGCTGATGAGGAAGGTCAATCCCAAGTATGACTGCTGTAGTCCTTTGCCTAGCTCCAACAAAGCAACCCTCCTCTAAGCATCTCTTGTCCCTGGAATTCAGAGTCAGTGTTGAAAAACATGGGAACAGACAGTCTGATATAATTCTGGAAGAAATAACATTTTCTGAGGATGAAAAATAAATATGCCTCAAATCATAGCTGGCCCGTCAACTTGGACAAAGATGGCGGAAGAAGGGCTTAGAAGGTAAGGAATGTCTTGGGTCTGCTGTTAGGAATGCAAATGGCAGAAAATTAAAAACACAACCTACCAGCTACTGTCCTAGTGCCCTGGAGACAGAGGAGTAAATAAAATCTGTTCCTGTCCTCAAGAAGGTTCTAGCAGGAAGAACAAGCATCAAGGACCTCTGGAAGGATAGAGTTTGCTGGTGACTTCTCAATATCCATTCTCCCATCCTCTTTAGACACAGAATGCCTGTCTTCAGCTGGGCATATTGCTACGTTTCCCAATGTCTTTGGCAGTAGGGTGTGTCCATGTGCCTAAGGTGTGGCCAGTGATCTTTGAATAGAAGTGTTAAGTCAGGCACTGTCCTTAAAAGGGAAAGGCATGCCTTTCTCTTCTTCTCTACTCTTGCTACTGGAATGTGATAGCTGGAGCATGGCAGCTATCTTAGACCCTGAGGACAAGGACCAACTCCAGATTTGACAAAGAACAGGTCAAAAGAAAACCAGGACCCATGACCCTGAAGCTGTCATACCAGCCCCGGACTGCCTACCTCCAGGTTTCTTTTACCTGGGGGAGAAATAGTCTTCAAAGCCACCATTATTTTCCATTTTTCTGTTATACACAGCTAAACCTAATTATAACTGATATGCCAATATTCAACGAATGTTTATCAGGTTAGTATATAAAAATGGAAAAGGATGTAAATTTTTAGAGGTTTCTATTGCCCCAGTTAAGTCTATTTTATATGCAGCAACTCAAATGGACATTGTTCGAAAGGGAAAAAATACACCTAAGAAAAAAACCTACCATAACTTATTATATGAATTTTTCATGGGAGGAAAAATCCTTACTCAGGACTCTGGGTGGCTGAAATGTGCAGCAGCAAATCTGCTTTTCTGTGGATCACAAAAGCCAGACGCTGTCCTATCAACTTCCTCCCCAGAACAGATTCATTAGGGCTTGTTGTCGCACTCTGCTGCTAGTGGGCATTTGCCATATGGCTTGGCAGTTTAATGGTTTTCTGATACTTGACAAAAATGAAGCGCAATTATTTTGCAAGGAGCTTGCGTTCCTAGATGGGTCTTTTCCAAATAACAGCTGTGCCTCAAAATTGACTTACTCAATTTGCAATTTGTGGACACAATACTCAAACATTTACAAGTGAGCAAAACCTCAAATCACTTGGGCTATTTCCAGGCATCAGAGTTTATGAAGATTTTAGCAATGTTATGAGTGTGCAGCTGTCAACAAACGCAAGCCAGCATCTCTGAACCAGCAGACCCGGCAGGCAGCAGTGATGTCCTACTTATCAACAGGCCATGTGGAATTGACTATAAACCTGTGGGACAGAAAAACCTGAGGGTGAGAAGCCTCGCCCCCAAAGCCCACAGACTAAATCTCTATTACTTCCTTTCCATTTCCTATCACATTTGTGTAAGTGATGCCTAAATCTACAGCTCTAGACTTGACCCTGCTTACGGGCCCCTGGAGGTCCGCAGATGTCTGCCTGAAACCGGCTTGATGACAAGACAGACACGGAATCAAACCCAATGAGTACTTCCTAACCGAGTTATCTTGACTTAAGTGTATCAGTCAGGAGAGGCCAGGCAAGCTACACTAACAAAGAACCCCTAAAGGAGCTTTTGGGCTGAGACAATGGGGTTTTTGAGACATAGTATCATTCCATTTGCAAACAAGGATAGCTTGACTTCCTATCTTCCTATTTGGAAATGCTTTATTTATTTCTCTTGCCTGATTGCTCTGGCTGGATTTCCAATTGCTCTGGAGGACATCCTTATCTTGTGCTGGTTTTCAAGGGAAATGTTTCCAGCTTCTGCCCATTCAGTATGATGTTGGCTGTGGGTTTGTTATAGATGGCTTCTGTTATTTTGAGATAGGTTCCTTCAGTATATAGTTTATTGAGAGTTTTTAAAATGAAGGGATGTTGAATTTTGTCAAAAGCGTTTTCTGCATCTATTGGGATAATCATGTAGTTTTTGTCTTGAGTTCTGTTTATATGATGAATTACATTTATTTATTTGCATATGTTGAATCAACCGTTCATCCCAGAGATGAAGCCTACTTCACTGTGGTGAATTAGCTTTTTTATGTGCTTCTGATTTTGTTTGCAAATACTTAGTTGAGAATCTTTGCATCAATGTTATATTGGCCTGAAGTTTTCTTTATTTGTTGTGTCTCTGCCAGGTTTTAGGATCAGGATGATGCTGATCTCATGGAATGAGTTGGGGAAAAGTCCCTCCCCAAATCTTAGTGGCTTAAAACAATAAAGGTTTACTTCATGTTCATAATATACACCATTCCACATTGGTTGAGGGCTCTGCTCTATGTCATCTTTGTCCCTCAAGTGAGCAAAACCTCATCCATGACTCAAGATGATAGATCAGCCACTGCCTGGAATGCAGTCAGTCACAATAGTAGGGAAAAAGAATGCTCTAGAAGGTTCCTCACTAGCGACTTTGCGCTTGGCCCCAAATTGCCACATGTCACCTCTATAGACCCCACACAACTATAGTGAGCTAGAAAGTACATTTGGTCTCTACATGCTGAAGGTGGAAAGCCAGAAATATTTGGCAAATAGCTTTGTGCTTACTGCATGACTTAGTCAGTCTCAACCTTAGTGACCCATATGGGTATCAGTGTTTAGTATTATGCTGGGAAACCAAGCACACTATGTTTCCTTTGCAATCTGGTTCTTGGCAATCTGGTTCTGTAGGGGACATTTTGGTATGTTTTTAAACCCCCATCGCTGGCTTAGAAAGTGACAAAACTTAGCCATGGTCAGGGCTTTATTTTACTTCTTTCAATTGATTTGTTATCTTTTAAACTTTAGCCATTCACATTCAATAGTCTCTATAAGGCAGTCTCTGGCAGTGCAATCCCCCCTGCTTCAGGTGGGGCAGTCCATGCATACCCTATCCTCTGTCTGAAATGAGGCAGCCAACATCTCCTCAATCATTCCCCTGAGCCACTCCTGTTTGCCCACAGACCTCTGCAGGGAAGTATGTTCTCTACCTGCCTGGTCTACACTCTCAAATCACTGTCCCATGTCTCTATAATATATTAACAGGCAATGGCCAAGGGAGTTCCGCTGAAACAGGCAGCCGTTTGGGCCATTTTGGACTGAATCCTAGAATGCACAGGATAATGCTGAGCCATGCAGTTTAATTTATGAGCATGCAGGTCTGCTGTGAAATTGGGAAATGGAGGTATTAGACATTAGCATTCACATGACAAGGGGAGGGCCAAGTCCAAAACTGCAATAGGCTTTTTACAGGGTGGACTGAAGAGTTTGAAGAAGCAGACATACTGTCAGTTAAATGTACGCTTCTGAACCTTATCCTTTTATCTGAATGCTGCTGAACGCCGAAGAGGTGTGCACTTCTCCTGGCCTTATGCCTTTAATATTGCCTAGCAGCATTCATTGTTTTTAACAGGAGTGGAACACCTGTATGCACATCTGGGGAGATTTAAAAAAAATTATGGCATGACTGTGGTTTGATCTGCAGGAAAGAAGGTATAATAGCTTCTCAACTTCCTTCTAGCTAGGGCATATAAACTTTCATACAGCTAAATATTTCTAAATTAAAAAGTGAAGAAAGGGACATTTGTAATTTAACTCATTACAGTTGTGCATGCAATTCATGCCACATAGTCTCCAATTTAGGAAGCTTGTAAGCCAGAGATTTTCTGTCTGATCTCGACTCTGGCACTTCACCTTTCTAGCTAAGTTTTCAATGTACAGAGCAAAATAACATCTATTTCTGCCTCCCTTATGAATAAAAATACATTCTTCCAAATGGTTCAAAGGAAATGTCAAATGTGCCCCAGCAGTAAAATATATTGGAAAGGAGGTCAACAACTCCATCAAAGTAGGTTGAACAATGTCCTCCAAGGACGTCAGGTCCTAATCCCGAGAACCTGTAAATGTTACTTTACTTGGAAAAAGGGTCATTGCAGATGTGATTAAGAATCTTGAGAAAGGAGGTGATACATGCAATCACATATATCCTTATAAAAGGGAGGCGAAGGGAGTTTTGACACACAGAGAGGCCGTTTGAAGATGGAAGAAGGAAATTTGAAAATACTGGCCTTGAAGGTTGGAGGGGTGCAGTCACAAGACAAGGAATGCTGGCAGCCACCAGAAGCTGGAAACGGCAAGGAACAAATTTCTCCCTCGAGCCTCTGAACAGAATGCAGCCCTCCGGATGCCTTGGTTTTGGCTTGGGATATTAATTTTGAACTTTTGTCCTCCAAAACTGTGAGAAACTAAACTTCCTTGGTTTTAAACTACCAAGTTTATGGTAATTTGTTACAGCAGCCACAGAAAACTAACACACTCACAGACATGTTGGAAGGTAGAGTTTCAGTTTGTACAAAAACTATCGCCCAAACTCTATGGTCGTTTGATGATATTTGGCTGAATTCAACTTCCTGTCTGCAGCAAGTAGAATAGGAGAGGGTTGAACGCAATAGTGATATGGTTTGGCTGTGGTCCCCCATCGAAATCTCATCTTGAATTGTAATCCCCACGTATTGAGGGAGGGATCTGTTGGGAGGTGAGTGGATCCTGGGGCTGGGTAGGGGGTTCCCCATGTTGTTTTTGTGATAGTGGGAGAGTTCTCACGAGATCTGATATTTTAAAAGTGGCAGTTTTCTCTGTGCTCTCTTTCTCCTGCTGCCACATAAGACGCACCTTGCTTCCCCTTCGCCTTCTGCCAGGATTGTAAGTTTCCTGAGGCCTCCTAAGCCATGTGGAACTGTTAGTCAATTAAACATCTTTCTTTATAAATCACCCAGTCTCAGGTATTCTTTATACCAGTGCGAAAATGGACTGATACATGTAGGTTAAGAAAAGCAGGCAGCCAACTCCCAGTTCTGGGCAGCGTCCCCTCCTGAAGCAGGAGGCTGAGGGCATGAGAAAAAAATGCTTAGTTCTTAAAGCAAACACGTGAACAGATAAGTATGAAGGGGCAGGTAATTAGTGAGGAACCAAGAATTTAAGAAACTTTCTATAAATGAACCTCATAGTTTGGATAGGGCTGTGTAGGCATGCACATGTGTCAGGGAAGCATATCTTCAAACCAATACAGTTTAATTAGTAATAAACATGGCCAGACACCTGCAAATATACGTCATCAGACTGTCCTCTGAAGGTTTATCCGCAATTGTGGAAAATTAGAGGCTCCACTGTCTACCAACAGGGGAATGGTTAAATTCCACGTAATACTATGCAGCTGTTAAAAAGACTGACATACTTCTACGTATACTGATGTGGGAGATTATTAATGAGTAAATATTGGTAGAAATGTAAGCTGCAGACAATATTTTCTCACATTGTTTAAACAAAGCAATCTGTATTGTAATACACAGAGACTATACATACGTATACCTAGATATGTTTTTGAATTTGTTGGATGGGTACACATCAACTAAGTCATTACTTTCAAAGGAAGGAGTAGGGTTTTGAGGGAGTAGCAAGAAGAGTGGACAGACTCGGGCTTTATTAGCATTACTTTATACTAATGCACTTTTTCCCAAAGTATGTATTCTTTTTGTAGTTTTAGGAATCAAAAAAGATGAAAATGCAATAAAGATACACTATGAGAACCTTGTTTTGTACGATGTCTGGTAAACAGTGGAGACCTTCAGTAATTGTGTGCTCAGTGAAGGGCTGTGCAGCAGATGGTCTTTAAAGATTGCCTGTGGCTTCTGGAGGTTTCCTGTAACCCAGCTAACGTTGCAGGATGGGAAGCACATGCACGCGTGCGCACACACACACACACACACACACACACACACACCTGGCTTTTACACCAAACTCCCTGGTGGTCTGCCATGTTTTTAATTTAAAAAAAAGAAAAAAAGACGTCCTATCAGTAGCCAAAGTCCCAGGTAAGTGTGTCTTTTGTCTCTTCTGCAAGAGTGGGGCAAAGCCAACATTCATTGACTCAGCAGTTTCACACAAAAGCCAAGGGAATCTGTCTTTTGAACACTTTCCTTCTGAAAAATTCTATATTATGATGTTTCTAAAGGTTGTTTTATCTCCTGGAAGGGCAGTTTCTCACCAGTGGGCAGACAGTTCCTTCAGAGTTAGCTACAGTACACAGCCCTCCTAGTGTCTGTGAGCTGCACAGCAGGTAGGGGGGGCACTATACCTTTGAAAAGGACACCCCTAGCCTCACTCCTGAGTACACCCCAAAGCACACCCAAATCATGCTTCATTACATACAAAAAAAGAGCTCTTGGATCAAAAGAGTCCCACCTTACTTGCCAATTAGAAACACTGTTTTGGATTAATGCACAGTCAGGCTGAAAAACTGCACACCCAAAAGGCATTAATACAGCTAAGAGAAATATGCATTGACTTCACAGCATTCAATTTAGGGGCACTGAAGAGATGAATGAGAGTGTGTCTCAAGCCCCCAAAGCAAAGATGTGATTTCTGGACAACAAGAAACTAGGAGCCCAACTCCCTTTTGGATAAATAAAAGACGGGCATGGGTAACTGCTATCTGAAACACAGACTGCATAGGCACAATGCTTTAAAGGTGACAGGTCTCTGCAAATACTTCTTAAGTGATGGCTCTTACTGCAATTACTGCTTTTTGCTGAATGAAAAGAACCAATCCCTCTCTCTTCTCCATATAATATGAAATGTTTATTTTTTTAAGACATATTTCTCCAAGATTTGCCAAATCATAAAAAGTCTTGACATTTTATGACTGCTTATTACAAATTTCAGGAAAGATTTCTGTCTTCTGTATTTTAAAGATACTGTCACAAAAATCCACAGATTGGGAGTTAGATTTTTCCTCAGGCTGAGGGAAAGCTCTATCTGGAAGGCTTATGCTTAACCAAGATATTTAACCCTGTTGGTTTTGTGCTCCCATTTGCAGAATGTTAACATGTGGTCTAAACCTCCTGTGATATAATTAAAGAAACTCACTTGCAGTTGAGGACTGGAGAGTTGATGTTGCTTATCCAAGGTTATACAATAAGTTAATAACAGAGCTAGAGTCAGAGCTGTGGGCTCAGGGCTGAGATTTCTATCACACTGTGACAGTGCTTTATAAACCAAGCTGTTTAGCTATGGAGACTTTTAGGTTTTACCTGAGGAGTGCATCCTGACATATAACCCTTATCACTAGGCCTAATGAGATGGACATTCTGAGACAAATGTGGAAGATGCGGGAGAGCCCTTCTGTGAAAGTGATAAATTTGGAGAAATCTAAGGCTGAAAAGGACCTGGAGCGATTCTCTAGTCCATTTCCCTTCCTCGAGGCAGAAGTTGCTGATATCATGCCAAGTGAGAAGTACTTATCTTATTTCTAAAACCCTTCAGGGAGATTTCATAACTTCACTTACAAAAAGGAATATCTGATTTTGTCTGAACAGGAGGATCCAAGAAGTAGTCAAAGAAAACCACCACATCATTTTTAAAATTTAAAAATACTTCCTCACTTTGATACCTCAGGAGTAATTATTTAAAACACTTTTTTTTTTTTAATATTATACTTTAAGTTCTGGGGTACATGTGCAGAACATGCAGGTTTGTTACACAGGTATACACGAGCCATGGTGGTTTGCTGCATCCATCCCCCTTCATCTACATTAGGTATTTCTCCTAATGTTATCCCTCCCCCAATTCCCCCACCCCCTGCTATCCCTCTCCTAGTACCCCACCCTCCTACAGGCCCCGGTGTGTGATGTTCCCCTCCCTGTGTCCATGTGTTCTCATTGTCCAACACCCACTTATGAGTGAGAACATATGGTGCCTGATTTTCTGTTCTTCTGTCAGTTTGCTGAGAATGATGGTTTCCAGCTTCATCCATGTCCCTGCAAAGGACATGAACTCATCCTTTTATATGGCTGCATAGTATTCCATGGTGCGTATGTGCCACATGCAGCCAACAAACATACAAAAAAAACTCATCATCACTGGTCATTAGAGAAATGCAAATCAAAACTACATTGAGATACCATTTCACGCCAGTTAGAATGGCGATCATTAAAGAATCAGGAGACAACAGATGCTGGAGAGAATGTGGAGAAATAGGAATGCCTTTACACTGTTGGTGGGCGTGTAAATTAGTTACAATAACCATTGTGGGAGACAGTGTGGTGATTCCTCAAGGATCTAGAAATAGAAATACCATTTGACCCAGCAATCCCATTACTGGGTATATACCCAAGGGTTATAAAACATTCTATTATAAAGACACATGTTTATTGTGGCACTGTTTACAATAGCAAAAACTTGGAAACAAACCAAATGCCCATCAATGATAGACTAAAGAAAATGTGGCACATATACACCATGGAATAAAAGAACTTTCTAATTTAATCCAATACGAACATTTCTATTGTAAAAGGAAAATATTTTGGAAAATAAGAGCATGGAGTTGGCATGACATCCTAAGTATAATTTTTGTAAGAAATGGTAAGAAGGTAAGAGACCCACTTAGGCCTGTTTGTATGAAGAACTTTGGTAGAAAGTACAATATATAAATGACCACACAGCATAAAAACTCAGGAGTTAGAGACTAAATAATGGCTTTCGTTACAGGATTTTCATTTTAGGTTTTCCGAGTCTCCATTTTTTTTGGCAAAGTAGTTTCTGTATTAGGCCTTAGCTCAAGAAGGTACATTTCCAACTAATCTGAATGGAAAAATAACAGACTAAAAACTCCACCAATGATTCCATATATATTCATGCCAAAAGATTCAAAAGCCAGAGGTTATTCTGAGAGGGGGAAGGCTGCCTAGTATCGGTGATATTAAGAGAAGAGAAGCTAACAATGTGTGGTTGGTGCTTTATCTGCAGATAATGCTGCTCACCACTGCCAAGGACTTTGAACTGCTTCTCCATCAGACTTGGTGAGATTCCAGACTCCTGAAAACCAAGGGGTGCATATCAAAGGCAGCTGCTGGAATTATGGTGGCCCACATCTGTGGTACAGCTCAGACTGTGTGAGAGCTGGCAGGTCTGAGGGCAGAGTGAATCCCTAGAGGCCTGGCCTCAGGGTCCCAGGTTCTGCACAGGGGTGCAAAATGGCCCCCTTAATTACTTCCCCTACTCTATCCCGCCCCCTTAATGGCCTAGTCAAGCTTCTTCCAGCCATAACTCAGTGCTCTTTCTCCAGCTATTTCCTGCCTTCTCTGCTATTCCAAAGTCAGTGTTCCTCTGAATGCTCCATGCTCCCTCCCCTGGCAGATGGAAACTGACAGCCTGGGACCTAAGTCCTCCCTTCCTCGCTGAGCAGCATATCTGGGGCCCACTCCTTGACTTGTGTCTAGCCCTCACAGTCCATCCAGCTTCAGGCCTGCCAGGTAAAGTTCTAGGTCCTTGCCTAGAGGCCCCAAAGCCTAGGCTGAAGGTGATGCTGGGAGGAAGGCTTCTGCCCCTGGGAAGACCCTCCTGCCCTGGGATCTACCCTTAGCCGGCCAGTGCCCCGGCCAGGCATGGCATCCCAGAAGACTCTCAGCATCACTGCCCTGCAGCAGCCCGGGGCTGTAATGCCCCCTTACATTTTGTGGGTACCCATATGATCAGCCTCACTGTGTGTAAGGGGACTCAGAGCTAAATGGCTCTGGGTGAACAATCCAAGGAAAGCTAAAGAATAAGCATTTGCCCTGTCAAACATTTCCAACCATGTAAGGGGCACACACATTTCAGATGCTATTACTCCACCTTTGCAGATGAGGAAACTGGGACTCAGAGAACTGAACTTGTTTGCCTAGGGTTGCATAGCAAGGAGGAGTGAGCTGAGACTCAACCTCGCCCTGCCAGGTGCTCCAGGTATCTGCTGGGCTGTCTAGTGTGGCCCATCAGGACCTAAGCGTGAGCAAGAGCAGCCTATGGGTGGCAACAGCACTTCTCAGTGGCCCTAAGAGTGGCCCTCAGGAGGACTTCACTGCTTTGACTTCAAGGTTCCCAACAGTGCAATGTTTTTAAGTGAAATTGCAAAAATGTTAAAACCAAATTAAATCCCCTTTAATTTTGAAAGCAAAAGCAAACAGATGTCCTGCAGCCTCTTCCCCTGGGAGAGGGTATTGAGATCCAATAAGCTAAGTCTCTTCTCTTCCTTGAGAGAAGCTGGGAATCACCATAGAGCCAAATGCAGCTCTGCCTCTGTGAGCACAAACAGCTTTGGCTGTACTTCTAGAAGTCCAGAAGCAAAAGCGACCAGAGAAAAGCAGGAGCTCAATGTGCCTCACCAGTGAGAGGCGCATTCACTTAAGAGAGGATTAAAAAGATTCAAAGTACAAAATGTGTTTCATGATAAGTATTTTACTCTCATTTTATTGAAATAATGGAGTTAAAATGTTAAAGAAAAGGTTAGATTGGCGGCCGGAAGGGGGTACCATAAGTTCCAGTTTAAGGAGTCATTGCTTCATAAATGTCACCCTGTTGGTATGATTCTGTCATTTTCTCTGCCTACTCCATTTTATAAACATGCTTATGTTTGAATTAAATGGCTCCTAAGAGATCATCTGTTAAATAACATGGGACTCAGAGGGGTGTGTGTTTGTGTGTGTGTGTGTGTGTATGTGTTTTAATTCAAATGCAAAATATTTTACACCTCTCAATGTGTCATGGAATGCAAAAGGTGATATTATTAAAAATTCCCTAATTTAAAAAACTTGTATTTAAAATTAATGGAAATCAGAAGTTATGAAATGCTTATGTGAGTTGAAGCCATTATTTTCTGAGCAATGAAATAGATCATTTATCAGCAAAACCTACTCTTTCCTTTTATACTCATAGTTCATTAGTTTATGTCATATGTAATAAAGTTATCTGACTATATCAGTAAATACAACCATCACCGACACTTTTGGAAACAACTAACTGCTAAGTGTAGTAGCCATGGGGTGGGGACAGGAGGATGCCTGAGAGGGCTCAGTTTGTTGCCTTCACGGTCTCTGTTCCTAGCATGGGACTGGAACATAAGCCAGGTTTAGGAAATGCTGGCTAAATGGATAAATGAGCTTCCCCACAGCCCAACCCCACTCTAGCCCCAGAAACTCCTTGAGCAAATCCTGGCTGCCTAGACATTCTTCCCCCCACTTTGACTCACTCACTGCTTGAGACCTAAGGCACGGCAGCATTTCAGAGGAAGGTGGAAGGGACCAGAGACATTTTCTAGTCTAGACTCATCATCCCATAGGTCAGCAGGTTGGAGACAAGCTATGAGATCTAGTCAAGGGCAAGTAGTGCCTTCTGACCAGTGCTTCTGCTACTCCCTCTTGTCCCTCAGTGTCCAGGACCTAGTAGCGTACAGGACACACACAGTCTTACATGGTGACAGCCCCAAAACCATCATGCTCACCATGTCTTATGAATGAGATCTTTCAGGTAGGACTCGCACTTGGCTCCCCTTTACTTCCCTGTGGCTAGGAGCATGAGAAGTAGCTGATTGGCTGAAAAGCTAAGCATTTAGCAATTAACCTGCGGATAAAAATAAAGTCAACTTCAAACCAGGGGGCTGATTTAAATGTAAATAATGTGTCCCAACTGACCCATGAGGCTGGAACTGACTCAGAATCTAAGGATGGCGATGAAAAGTAAGGTACTGGGAGACACGCCCATTCACTGGCAGGCCTGTGGGCCCACCAGGGAGAGAGGGCCAGACGCTGGGTTACAGAGCAAGGGCAAAAGTGAGAAAACTTGCTTCCTGGGCTCACAACTGATTCATTAATAAGACTGACCTCCTTTAGATGCCGAAAGCATTTGTGTGTCCTTCAGTACTTCTAACAATATCACCAAAATAAGATGCAAAGCAGCAAACACATTGCTGTCCTGATTATGGTACAGAGGCAAAACTATTATGTTTCTCAGGCCAATTTTGCCTTTGATTTGAAAACTGGGCAGGCCTAACTCATGATCCCCCCCCAAGTCCATCACAAAAATGAACACAGACACAGAGAACCCAAGCAGCCCAACTGGCTGTGGAATGCATTATGGGATTTATGTTATCAATGACTCTGTGTCATAACTCTGATTTTCAAAGACAAACTTTAAAATGGTTTCAAAGTCCTTGACCACCATTAACAATCCCTTCATTCAACAAACATCAAATAGCAGCTACTGTGAGTCAGGCAGTACACCAGGAACAAGGGAGACAGAAAGACACACCACAGTCATGCCTAGAGGCTCACCTGTCTGTGCTGGGTGGGAGACGGAAAGGCTAAGGATGATCACAGCCCACGGTAGTAAGAGCTGGAAACAGACGGAGCCCCAGTGGGCAGAGGAGAGCCCTCAGCCCAGTCAGGTTAAGAGTCGGGGAATGCTAGAAGAAGTAACAGGTGTTTTGAGTTTTGAAGGATGACTAGGAGTCAGGCAGGTAAATGAGTCAGGGAAGAGAAAACAGCATTTGCAAAAGCCTGGGAATGTGAGAGGCCATGGGGCATTCTGAGGCAGTAACAGGGTTGGCAGAGTGGCTAAGGTGCAAGGGAGGCCTGGGCCAGCTTGCCAAGGGCCTTATGCTCTATGTTGACAAGGTCCAACTTGATTCTGATAGTGGTGGCTGGTAAGCCTCTGCGTGGTTTTATGCAGGAGAGTGATCAATCTATAAGTGATTACCTGAGGGTCTACTGAACAAGCTGAGCAGCTCTCCGGGATGCTTTCCTTTATTCACTGCTCCTGAGGCAACAGCAACTTAAAAGCCTCATTAGCAGGCAGGGCTCCAACTAACAAGTAAGCCCGCCTTCCCTTCCATAATGCCCTGTCTCTGAGGCCACAGCCTCTTTCAATTGCATTCTAATTTCAAGAAGTGATAAACATATGCTCATGTTTCCATTTACAAGTTTTTGATTATCAGCCTGGCATTGTAGCTGCAAATTACCCATTTTCTATTATAATTATTTTTACCTCTCTAGATGAAGAAGAAGAAGCATTTCTAAATTACTAAAGTGCCCGCGCCACAGAGGGAGGGTGGTAGTAAGCACTGCTGCATCTTCTGCCAATGGCAATGTAATAGCAAGAGTTTGAAAAGCAAAATGTAAGCTTGTGGGATGTATCAGACCAGGCCTTCCAGATGGGCACATTTGCTCATTGTGATTATTTACCTAAAACCTGTCTGGATTGCAGCAAACCAGGGGGTGAGCCAGGCTGGTGGCAGAATTGCTGCTTGTAAGGGTTTTCCAAGAGTGGCTCCTTGAAAACTGGGCTGCTTTACATGACTGGCCATCCCCTCACGTTCCTGGGATCTAAATCTGGCTTTTTCTGTTTCTCACAGGAATTTTAAAAGATTAGAATGTCACTAACTCAGATATGTCCAAGCAACTACAATATTTGGTAATATGATTAAAATTCAGCCATGCTATTTCCATGGCAGGGCCATGTCTGGCTGCCTTTCTGCCCTGGTCAGGGGTGGCTGGGGGATGGGGTTGAAGACAAACCTTGATAATTAATGAATAGGATGCAATGAATTCAGGTCACTAGCTGAAGTGAAAAGGATTCTGTCATGCAGAGTTGCAGACCTTTTGGCAGCTTAATGTCGCATTTAATTGGCATGTAACAGTAATTGACAGAGTAGCATGTAAATGACATCACGACCATGGCTTTGAAGGTCCCGTTGGCAGCTTTGTTTCTCAAGTGCAGCTTGAATGAGCTAAACAGTTTTGTTATTGTGACGAACGTCCAAATTCCTAACATCTTCCATGTGTGACTGTGATCAGTCCTGGGGACAGAGGCATGGAGGTTACGCTCTCTGCTCTCATGGAACTCATTTTAGTGGGGAGGTCAAATATGGAGACACAACAAACAGCTACTTAAATATTCAAAATGCCAGCACTTTGGGGGGCTGAGGCAGGCAGATTGCTTGAGGCCAGGAGTTTGGGACCAGCCTGAGCAACATAGCAAGACCCCCATCTCTACAAAAAGTTTTTTTTAAAAAATAGCTGGGTGTAGTGGTGCATACTTATAGTCCCAGCGAATTGGGGGGCTGAAGTGGGAGGATCGCCCAGGAGGTTGAGGCTGCAGTGAGCCATGGTTGTATCACCGCACTTCAGCCTGGGTGACAGAGTGGGACCCTGTATCTAATGACAAACAAAAACCAAAATGCCATTTGTAGTAAAAAACAAAAAGTCATAACATTTTAGCTACAGAAATTCCAAATCTTGTTCTTTTTATATTTTAAACCTTCATGGATGACAATAATACAATAATAAATCAAGCATAACAAATCAATAATAACCAAAAGTTAACATACTATTTACTAGGTGCTTTTCAGGTCTACTAACTCATATTTTGGCAGTACGTATACTGTGCCTATAATTACTTATATCTTTAATATTTGCAAACACTGCAGAAATTTGCAGAGAAGTACTATCATCTTGTTTCTGATGGGGACACAGAAGTTCGGGGCTCCATCCCAAGATGTGGTACTAGGAAATCCAGGCAAGTTCAAGCTCCTGTAGTGAAGGGCCGGCCAGGCCATTTCACTCCCTGCTGCTTTTAGAGGGGCAGAAACTAACAGAAGCCCTGACTGAGCCCAGTCCGCCCCACCATTCAAACCACAGGATCTTTGGTATTCAAGATGGGCTCATTCATCTTTGTAGGAAATAAATGTAATCAGCATATTAACCATCCTTTAGATATCAATTATACCTTTTTCCCTCAAGAGTAAGTTGTTCTCCTTCCTGTGTATCTCAAGATCTTTCCCCAAGCAAAGGAAGGTAAAAACAGGTTAGTGCAGCAGGTGTCAGAAGTGACTCTTTCTTTGGCAGCAAAGGGAATGAGGCCTCCAGTGAAGATTCAACAGGAGTGTATCTCGGGAGGTGTGCAGTGGGGTGTGTGCTGTGGCTGTCGTGGATATGTGTTGCAGAGGTTGTCATACAGAAGCACATGCTGTAGTGGGGTGCTGTGGGGGCTTCTGTGGTGGGGGAGTCTGCCATGGAGGGGTTTGATGGAGAATAGGTCTCTAGGTGTCTCATGAGGAAGTGTGCCATGAATGCAGGGTGAGGGTGGGTGACAGGAGGGCCATGCTGCACGATGTGTTGTGGAAGTCATGTTGTGGGGATGGATCATGAGGGTATGCTATGGAGGATAAAGCATGGGAATGTGCCATGAGGGTACACTGTGGGGGGTTTTGCTGTCGGGGGGTATCATGGTGGGTGTGGTGGGTGGTGCTGTGAGAGTGTGTCTTGGGTTGCAATGGGCATGTTGTGGGGTTGTGCTGTGGAGATATGTCCTGAGTGAGCTATGGGGCTCCCTCGAAGGCTCCCTACCACCCCAGAGAATGCCATTCCTGCCCACCAGACCTGCCCAATCCCCCACAATGTTAAGTGCATGCTCCAGGAACCCCACCCTCACTCTACCCCCCAGCCTTAACATTCTCTGGTCTCAGGGTAGCCAGTGGACATCACAGGTGGCATGTTTTGGGGTTCTGCTGGTTGGAGGAGCTCAGAAAGCACCCCTCTCTGTAGTACAGCTCAGGTAGTATCTGCAGGTCACATCTAACACAGCTTCTGCAGGGATCCTTTCCCAGAGCTCACTGCCCAGCTAACCCACCCTGGGACTCCCCAAGATACAGCACAAGTGAAAGGAAGGAAATACCCTTGGCATTCTCCCCCTGCAGTGGGGCCCGACACTGAGGGGTCTAGGCTCAGAGTCCTCTCTCCCAGTGCAGCAGCTTCTCTTAAGGGCACACCCTCTCACCCCCCAGCTCATCGCTCCAAGCCTCTGGCCTATTTGACTTCTGCAAGGAGCCATCCCCTAGCAAGACCTGGGATGGCAGAAACTCAAGAGCTCAGACATGCAGATGAAGTACTTGTTTGTTTTGAATGCATGCATCAATTCCCCCCCCCCAAACTTTATCATGAAAGATTTTCAACCATGCAGCAAATTCACAAGAATTTTAAAGTGAACATCTGGATATCCACCACCTAGATTCTACCATTAATATTTTATTGTTTCTTTTATCATAGATCTACCCCTCTATCCATTTGGCAATCCAGCTTATTTTTTTGATGCCTTTCAAAATAAGTCGCAGAGAGCAGCATACTTATTTCTAAACACTTCAGCATGCAATTTTTAACCACAGTCCAGTATTTGTTTAGCATTTTTTCCTTTCTTTGAACATACAATGAAATACACAGATCTTGAGGGCACCATTCAATGAATTTTAACAAATACATGCACCATGTAACTCCTACCCCATCAACATATAGAACATCTCCCTCACCCTGAACGTTCCCTTGTGTCCCTTCCCACTCAATCCCGTCCCCCTCCCTCAAGCAGCTGCTATTCTGTTTTCCCACCATAGACACATTTTGCCTCTTTTAGAACTTTAAATATAAATAGAATCACACTGTGTGGTCTTTGTGTCTGTTTTACTCAGCACGTTTCTGAGGTTCACTCACGTTGTTTTGCGTGTCAGCAGTTCGTTCCTTTTCATTGCTGAACGGTGTTCCATTATTTGGCTATACCACAGTTTATCTGTTCTACTATTGATGAATTACTTTTTTTGCAAATAAAGATGATCACTGAATCAAGGCTGTTCTGTAATACGGTTGCTCTCACCTGCATTTGGACCTGTTTATCTTGCTGAGCAGATCAGGGGTGCTCAAAGCTAGCACAGCTCATGAGAGTGCATGAAGAACATAAACAGTGCATTGTATCACCTTTATGATAGAAAGAAGATCAAAAAGCACAGTTCTAGAGTAGAGACTCCCCAAGTACGATGGAATGCAAGATGATTTCAGGTGAGAACTTAAAAATGTCAAAAGAGAATATATTTGTTTTTACCACGATGCCCCATTTATGGCCTGTGAAACTGGTTTTCCTACATGCAAGGGATACATGGTTTGCTTTTAAATACATCTGTTTACATAACAAAAAACTGATTTAAAGAAAAATATTAAACAAATATGGGGAGAGTAAAGATAAAAACCTCATGAGGCTTGGGGCATGCAGATTTTGAGGTGTGGGAAACATTCGTGAGCAATGGTTGTCAATCCTAGATGCACATTAGAACCACCTGGGGAGCTTTAAAAACACCCCTGCCTGAGTGCCACAACCCAAGCCTTTCATGTAATTGGTCAAGGTACATCCAGTCATCTATAGTTTTTAAAAGCTCCCCAGGTGATTCTAGTGTGCAACGAGGGATGAGAAATGTTTTAGAAAGTAGTAATTTTCAAATATCAGCAGTATCAATATCACCTGGGTGCTTCTAGAAAGGCACGTTTTTAGATCCCACTCCAGACCTTTGCCATCAGAAATCAGGGCTGGGGCCCAGCAACGTGGGTCTTAACTAGCCCTCTTGGTGGTTCTAATTCTCTAGAGGTGGGTGGGACAAGTCCGAAAGGCCACTGCTGCCTCCCAAGACGAAGGTCTCCACCACCGTGGCACCAATCCAGCCAGTGTCAACTAGGCTGCCTGGTTCAGCTCCTGGGGAACCCTTCTCCTCCTGAGGACAGAGAGGGTGGGTGTGTGCCAAGTGGTGAGCGGCTGCTGGTCAGTGACCACAGGGATGCTATCCTATGGTCCATTGAGAATTAGCCTCAATCCACAGACCAGTTAATCAGCCCTCAGAAAATCGAGCGTTGACTATAATTTTATTTTCACCATGATTTTTGATTAACAATGACCTCCTTCCACTCCATTACCCTTGTTAATTGAGAATTGACTACACAGTTAAAATGAATATTTCCTCCACTAACAGAGCTGTATCTGATTCATCTTAAAGTCCCTCACAGCTCAAGAAAATGTGATGAGTCTGCATATATATTGATCTTATACAATTCATTTCACCAAGAATTTATGAAATTACTAGTAAGGTCACCTGTTATGCATTCATGTCCAAAGGCTTATAGGAAAGAAATGGAGTTTTATTTAAAGATAACACTGTATTTAGAGAGCTAAATCTGAACGTGCACAAAACCTGGCCTCCTGATTAGCAGTGATTTCTCTATAAAGACACTCAACACAGTTCTTCAAATTTGGTAAAGTCTTGGAAATATTGTTACCTTACAGTTAGACAGAAGATAAGGTAAAAACAAACACTCCAAAGGCTGCTCCTTTTCACCAGCTGGCTATTTTGATAAGGAAAAATACAAAGTAAGAGGGGGACTAAGGGAAGATCAGGAAATCTGATTATCTGTTTCAACGCTAAGTTTGAAAAATGAACTTTCAGGTAGCACCACAAAAGATTAGAATTTGCTAAAGAAAACGTGCTGGGGAATCTGAAGTAACACATGCAATGCCTATTAAGTAGTATGTACCATGAGATATTTCATAAAACATCATGGTCCTTTTTTCTGTACCATAATGCAGTAAAGGAATAATTTCACCACAGAGGAAAAAGCCACCCACCTGTTTGTGGAAGGACAGGCGCAAACCACAAGGAATCTTTCAAAGATTTTAGGTGTTGTAAAAGACTCAGCCAACTGTTTCTTATTTACCCGACTGCAGATTGACTATAAAGAGCTCAACAAAAGCACCTGTGCAACAGGGCGAGCTCAGAATCAGGTCTGGTGATAAGAGTTTCTTGGAACCTTCTCCCAAGATGTGCCCTATCACGGGCAAGGCACCTAATGTAGGGCCGTGTCTAGTTCAGCCCAAGACTGAGTATATCCTAGTACTTAGTGAATGACTTAAAAAAACTTTTTTTAGCCAGGTGCTGTGGCTCACGCCTGTAATTCCAGCACTTTGGGAGGCTGAGGTGGGTGGATCACTTGAGGTCAGGAGTTCAAGACCAGCCTGGCCAACATGGTGAAACCCTGTCTCTACAAGAAATACAAAAAATTAGCCAGGCATGGTGGTGCGTGCCTGTAATCCCAGCTACTTGGGAAGCTGAGGCAGGAGAATCACTTGAACCTGGAGGCTGAGGTTGCAGTGAGCCGAGATAGCACTCCAGCCTGGGTAACACAGTGAGATTCCATCACAAAAATAAAATAAACACATTTTGTTATGAAAAATTGCAAACATATAGAAAAGTAGAAGGCTGGGTGTGGGGGCTCATACCTGTAATCCCAGCACTTTGGGAGGCTGAAGTGCAAGGATCACTTGTAGCCAGGAGTTTGAGATGGGTCTGCATAACACAGCAAGACCTAGCTCTACAAGAAATTTAAAAAAATGTAGCCAGGTGTGTTGGTGTGCGCCTGTAGTCCCAGCTACTTTGGAGTTCCAGGGAGAGGATCACTTGAGCCCAGGAGTTCAAGATAATAGTGAGCTATGACTGTGCCACTGCATTCAGCTGGGCAATAGAGTGAGACCCTGTCTCTAAAAAGAAGAATTGGAAACAATTACAGTATAATGAACTGCCACACAGAGGTCCCCCCAAATTATTGACATATTTCTATATTTACTTCACCTTTTCCCCCCCTTAAGTATATGAAGACACATTATAAACACCATGATATTTTACCTGTAAATACTTCAAAAATAAAGGGCACTTTCTGAAATAAGGACATTGTCTTACTTTTCCACAATATGATCACACCTGAAAAAACTAATAATTAACAAAAATTCCTCAGTTTTACCTACTAGCAATCCAAACATCAGTGTATGTTTTTTGGAAAAATAAAACATAGACACAGTTGTGGTGACTCCAAAGGTAGATGTGAATGTCCCTGCAAAGTCCTCAAGAAGCAAAGCCCCCTGGGGGGCCCCATCTGGGGCTCCATCATTCCCACAAGTGTACCAGGATGGGAAGTAGCACTTCCTCTAGTGGGGGGCATCCTCTTGGAGATATGGGGGGCTCTCATTCCCACAGGCTCACAGTATCCAAACACAACTCTCCCAGGCCTCCTACCAGTAGCCAGTGAATGCCAGTTGTCTCTCTTCTCTCATTAGGGTGATGGCCAGGCAGAAGCTCAGGGGTCAAAAGAGAGGCCTACATCCTACCAAATCCTCAAGGCGGGCTCCTAGCTCCTGCTTCCTCTGATGTACGGTGGTGCTGCTGGAGATGGAAGTGCTGAAGAATTGGAGGAGGAAGGCCTCGCTGACTCTAGGAGCAGAGAGGTTCTCCAAGGGTGCCTTTGGCCACCCATTGGGCCATCTGGTATCTCTTACTGGCCTCTTAGCAGTCCTGTGTCCCTACCACAGAGGCACAGACTTCGGTTCTTCAGACACCTGTCCATCAGCTACTCTCCCTTTGCTCTCTTTTAACGATCCCCCCCATCAACATTACTATTTATTAAGCATCTATTGTGTTTTAGGATCTTTGCTGGGTAATTTTCAGTTGTGATTTCCTTGACTATATATGCCAGGCTTTTGAGGGAGGCATGGTCACTCCCCCCTCACAGGTGTATTCGTTTCCTATGGCTGTTGTTACTAATTGCCCCAAGCTCAGTGGCTTAAAACACAACACACATTTATTATCTTGCAGTTCTGGAAGTCACAAGTCCAAAAGTGACTAAAGTTAAGGTGTCAGCAGGGCTGTGTTCCTTTCTGGAGACTCTGGGGGAGAATCCATTCTTGTCTTTCCCAGCTTCTCAGAGGCTGCCACATTCTGTGGCTCCTGCGTCCCTTCCATCTTCCAAGCCAGCAATGGCCAGTCCAATTTTTCTCATGCTGCATCTCTGCATCTCTCTGACCCTCTTGCCTCCATCTTTCATTCACAAGGACATTTGTGATTAGATTGGGTCCACCTGGATGTCCAGGATATTCTCCTTATTTTAGGGTCAGATAATTGGCAACTTTAATTTCATCTGTAACCTTAATGCCCCCATAGCACAGAACCTAACACATTCACAGGTCCTGGGAATTACGATGTAGACATTTGGAGGGCCATTATTCTGCCTACCTCACTGCACTCAGAGAAGTAATGGTGCTTACTCAAAGTCACGCAGCTATTATGTAGTACTAGACTCCAAACTCAGATTCTGGGATCTCAAACCTAGCTCTGCTCCTGCTACTTCACTGTGTGAATTTGGGCCACTTAACTCCTCTGACCTCAACTTCCTCACCTGTAAAACAAAAAGGTAGTCTAAATACTCTCTAAGATGCCCTCCAGCAGCTAGTTCATGACCCTCTGAGCATCTGGGCTTCCCTCTAACTATACTCACGACTTGAAGTCAGGACCCTACCGAGCCCTCACCTGATTTGTCCACACTGACCCTGGTTCAAGTACTGCCCATGAAAGGGGGAGATGTAGACTTATGGTCACAGCACAGACTTCCTTCTCTCCCCTGGCTGGAATTTTCTGAGGCTTTTGTTCTGGGAAGCTTGGAAACATGGATTTAAGGGCACTTGACTATCTTCACCCCAACACCCTCCAAGCATACCACACGAATCTGAAGTCAACTACTGTGTTTCTCCCCCCATTTCCCAGCTTAGAGGGAAGTAAGGATTAAGGTCTCTTTGCGCAATGAAAAGAAAAACAGAAGGTGAGAAAATCAGACAGTAAACACAGAAATGTGAAGGCTTGTTTGTTGAGAGTTCCCAAACCAAAAATGTTTTTAATGCACTTTTTAAAAGCACTTTATATTACAGTAGATATCAAACATATGAAAGTAGAGAGATTAACATAGGAACCCTTCCTTGACTCTCAGGTCTAGCATCCCCAGGTTAGATACTCTTCACAGTCTGAGATTCCAATTTGGAATTACCATCCACAGTAGGCAGCTCTACTGTGTGGTCCTGCAGCACCTTTGTTTTCAAAACTGCTAGACTACGATTCCTCATGATTCTGAAAGGTCTGTCAATCAAGATGGCCAGAAAACTTCAACTTTCTGTGAGAAATGAGTGGTCCAGGAGAGAACATATGATTCCTGAAGAACAAATCAGATCCTCTTTCAATAGGGATACTGGAAAAAAAGAGTGCCTTCTGAGATAAGGGGCTATAAACTCCACATAAGCCTGGAACTGCCATCTTCCCTACCTTAAAGAATGAAGCAAACTCAGTGGTAATAAGAGCTGAAAGACAGAGAAGGTGAGATTCCTAGTACCATTATCTATCTGATAACCTGGACCCAGCTGTGCTTGATTCCCCCAAAAGTTTTCCATTCTGTTAGCCATACTCCTAAGTTTGCTTAATTGAGTTTCAGTGAAGTTTTTCTTCCTTATAATAGAAAGAATCTTGAATACAAGCCATCCCAGAAAGCCTTCTTTAAAGCAACAAGCACAACTGTCAGTCTTTCCTGTGAAAATTAGAGTTTTGCCTCCTAAATTTAACAAAAAAAATTTATATTCCTTAAAGAATACATTTCCTAGCAAAACAATAAAAGTCTGAGATTTAAGAATACTTCCTTGACAAGAGAGAATTCTCTCTTGCTGGATTTTTATCAGGACAGCAATTCTTCAATGGTATCTTAGTACTACTATGTGATGACCACCACCTGCACCCTCCCCCCACAATGAACTCCTGTTGGTGCTATTTTTGAACAGGACAAACTGTCAGGGAGTAGTTCTGGGCTGACCTAGGAGACTATGCAGAAACTGGGCTTTGGGCTTGAGTCTTCTGGGATACACCCTGTACACGAAGCCAGGCAAAACAGGGTAGAACCAGATTCCAGTTTTAGTGACAGGTTGAGGAAGAGACCACACAGGCCTTAAGTGGTACCTGCCACTAAGAAATGCAGTTACAGGTGCAATGAGAGGAGGTGAAACACAGGTCCTCCCCAGACACATGTACTCTTCGCCTCCCTCCCCTCTGTTTTCCCTCCTTGGCACAGACCTCCTTGGCCAAATGTGAACACAGAGCGCCCTGTGCTAGGCAGAATGGAAATAAGTTACAGTGGCCACAGTCCATAATCTCCAGGATCCATGGTCTGGTGAAAGGAGACATGGTAAGTGCCATGATGGAATGAGGTGTAAGGCACTGTGGGAAGAGGATGACCATGTTGGCTTGAGCTCTTGAGGAAGGCTTCCTAATTCCCTCCCATCAAAGATGGCATATTAACTGCAGTGTTGTCTGTAATGGTAAAAGATTGGAAACGGCTCAGTGCCTACCCATAGAAAACTAATTTAGTGATCTCAAGTAAAGCTCACAATAGAATACTACTCATTTGTAACAGGAGGAAGGTGGGGGAGGGAGAGAGAGAGTGGGAGAGGGAGAGAAGGAGAGAGGGAGGGGGGAGACAGAGAGAGAGAAAGAGAGAGAGCGAGAGAGAGAGAGCTTTTGGTACTAAGTCATCTCCAGAATTATTTTAAGTGAAAAAAAAGCAAATGTAGAACAGTGAGTTTGAAATACTGTTTTGTATAAAAAGGGTGAAACATCAAAATACCTATAAACTCTGAAAAAGCATATAAAAACAGCAGTGATTGTCTACGGGGAGGCAGAGGTAGAAGGAATGAGATGAGAGGGAATATCTTCATTGAATATATTCATATTTACTTTTCTTAACTTTAGAATCATATAAATATGTTACCTATCAAAAAATTTAATAAACAAAACAGAAAGTTTCTGTGGCATTCCAGGTGGTTCTCAGAGTAGTCAGTTATGTCGGAGGCCTGTGGCAGGATGTATTTTCCAACCCAGGCACAACAGCACACACTATCCATATGCTCAACAATGTGACAGAGAGATGGGTCTATTCTGTCCCCCTAAAGATGGGCAGGCCAGAAAATATGGCAAAAGTGATACTAGTAGACTTTTGAGGGTAAACCGTAAGAGGTGACTAAGCTTCCACATGGTCCTCCAGGGATACCTGTTCTTTTTTTTTTCAGAGTCTCCCTCTGTTGCCCAGGTTGGTGTGCAATAGCGTGATCTTGGCTCACTGCAACCTCTGCCTCCTGGGTTCAAGAGATTCTCCTGCCTCAGCCTCCGGAGTAGCTGGGACTACAGGCACATGCCACCATGCCCAGCTACTTTTTTTGTATTTTTAGGTAGAGACGGGGTTTCACCACATTGGCCACGATGGTCTCAATCTCTTGACTTCATGATCCACCTGCCTCAGCCTCTCAAGGATACCTGTTCTTAGGACCCAGCTGCCATGCTGTGGGGAAATCTAGGTCACCGGATGTGGCATTCCAGCATCCAAGCGGAGGCCCCTGCTGCCAGCCACTGTCAACTGCCAGCCACTGAGAAAGCCTTTTAATTAATTATTTGGTGTTAATACATAATAATTGTACGTATTATGGGGTAACTTGTGATATTTTGCTACGTGCATACGATGTGTATTGAACAGGAAATCCATAACCTCAAACGTTTATCATTTCTTCGTGTTGGGAACATTCCTAATCTTCTCTTCCTGCAACTGAAAAATCTACAATAAATTACTGTTAACTATGGTCACCCTACTGTGCTATCAACTTACTCCTTCTAACTGAACGTTTGTACTCATTAACCAACCTCCCTTTGCTGTACCCGCCTCACACCTCCCTGACCCTTGCTACCCTCTGGTTACCATCATTCTACTCTGCTTTCATGAGATCAACTCTTTTAGCTCCCACATGAGGGAGAACATGATATATTTGTCTTTCTGTGCCTGGTTTATTTCACTTAACGTAATGTCCAGTTCCATCCATGTTGCTGCAAATGACAGAATTTCATTCTTTTTTATGGCTGAATAATATATCATTATGTATATAATACCGTATTTTCTTTACTGAGTAACAGAATGGTTGGCATGCTGATAGACATTTAGGCTAATTCCAAGTCTTGGCTATTATGAATAGTGCTACAATAAACATGGGAGTGCAGATATCTCCCCCAATATGCGGATTTCCGTTCTTTCGGGTATATACCCAGCAGTGGGATTGCTGGATCATCTGGTAGATCTATTTTTAGTTTTCTGAGGAACCCCCATACTGCTCTTCATAACGGTTGTACTAAGTTATTTAAAACATCCCCGTCAATGATGTAGCAGTGTTCCCCCTTTCTTTTCATCCTTGCCAGCATTTGCTATTTTTTGTCTTTTTGATGATAGCCATTTTAAATGGGGTGAGATGATGTCTCATTGTGGTTTTGATTTGCATTTCCCTGATGTTAGTGACGCTGAGCATTTTTCATATGCCTGTTGGCCATTCGTATGTCTTCTCTTGTGAAATGTCTTTTGGATCATTTACACATTCTAAAAAATCAAAATATTTGGGCTTTTTTTTTGCTATTGAGTTGAGTTCTTTATATAGGCTTGTTATTAATTCCCTGTCATATGGACAGTTTGCAAATATCTTCTCCCATTCTGTAGGTTTCTCTTGAGTGAGGAAGCCTTTGGAGTAGCTCCAGCCTCAACCACCATCTAACTGCCTCTGAATGAGACCCAGAGTGAGAACTGCCTGGTTGAGCCCAATCAACCCCCAGAATTGTGAGACACAATACATTTATTGTTTTGTTTTATGTCCCTAAATTTTAAGCCATAGTTCTTGGTTTGTGCACTTGTCTTACACTTAATTTTCCAAGACAGAAGCTTTCTGACAAGCTCATAATGGTGTATGTATGACTTCAAGGAGGTAGCAGAAACAATCTGAGAGGGGGCAAGTATTTAGTTGGCCTTGTGAAAGAAGAAATAGTCTAGAACAAACAAAACATGTTGACTCTGGATGCATATAGGAGCCACATGAGGAAGTATTCAACAGGCTGCTGGACACAGAGGTCTGGGTTATAGAGAGAGGATGTGACAGAGATAAGGATATGGGAGTTATCTATATAAAGGTGATGGTTAAAAACCAGGTGTGTAAATGAAATTATCCAGGTGTGGTGTATAGACAAGAGGAACCCAAGGGAAGAACCTTGGGGATGCCCACTAAAGATGCCAGCAGAGGAAAGGGAGCAGGTAGAGAAGTCAAAGAAGAAACAATGAGGGAGGACAGAAGAAAGTCCAAGAAAGAACAGTTCAAAAGGTGGGGCACAGTCTGAGGTATCACATGTTGCACTGAAAATATGGACAAAGAAAGCCTGTAAGATTTGGTAATGTAAAGGTTGCTGGTGATCTATAGCAGAGCAGTCTTCCTGAAGGTGGGGGGGAAAAATCAAAATCTCAATGCATTTCCATTTATACAAATGACTTCAAACAAACTTTATAAGAGAGAGAACAGCCAATAATTTGGGGCTTCCTGTTTTATCTTCTTAGCAACATTAAAGGAAATGAAGAAAGAAAACCAAAATGCACATGATAGAAGGAAAAAAGGAAGGGAGACAATCAGTCATTGACAAATAGAATACCGACACGCTGCATAACAGAGAGGTGGCTAACAAGGCACTAGGTGAACAAACCAGCTGCCTCTTGAATTCATCCTTTAAAAAATTTTTTTGGAAGGGAAACTATGAAAACCTTTTTTTGCTGACCATTCCCAGAAATGCCAGGGACAAGTACAAAGGTATCTAAGAGCATGGGGAGTCCACAGACTTCATCCAGTGAACGAATTCTGATGAACTGTAGCAGCTGGCTGCATAGAGAACTTTGTAGAGGAGAATTCAGGCTTGGGTATCAGTCAATGATGTCTACCATCTGCACAGCGCACGGAAAAATACATACATACCAGGTATTTGTCATCTCAGTCTTTAAGGAATGCATCTTGGACCATAACTTAAAGGGAAATGGCTTCATTTATCTAAAACACTAAGATCTTGAATTCTTTCTATACAAATTCTAAAATGCCCAGAACTCAAAGCATATGAACTTTAACCATTAAATCCTATTGAACTTACTACATGATTTACAATTTTAAATCATTTCTTGAAGTATGGCCTTCATTTGTAGTGACAAATATTCCAGCAGACTTAATAAATACATAGAGAGTGTTTCTAGAATCTGTATTATGCCCCCCACATTTCTGCTGCCATTTCTCTTCTATGTATAGTGGAGAAAAGCATATAAAATGGACTGGTGCACCAGGTGCAGTGGCTCATGCCTATAATCCCAGCACTTTGGGAGGCCAAGGCAGGTGGATCACGTGAGCCTTGGAGTTCAAGACCAGCCTGAGCAACATGGTGAAACTCCATCTTTACAAAATACAAAAAAAATTAGCCAGGTGTGGTAGTGTATGCCTGTAGTACTTGCTACTCATGGGGCTGAGATGGGAGGATTCCTTGAACCTGGAAGCCAGAGGTTGAAATGAGCACCAAGATTGTACCACTGCACTCCAGCCTAGGCAGAAGAGTGAGATCCTGTCTCAGGAAAAAAAAAAAAAAAAAAAAAAAAAAGAATTGGGATCCACAAAGCTATGGAGCGAATTAAGTTGAAATGTCAGCCCATATAGTATGCCTCGTTTGTGAATAGATATTTTGACGAAGAGCTACTAAGGCTTTAATTGAAGATGAAGTATTTCTATAAAAAGGCAATGACTACAAAATATATATCATAGCACCTAAAGCCATAACTACAAAAAATTTCTGCCATCCTCTTGAATTAGTGAGTACAGTGAGTAAATCCAACATTAATATTAAAACAGGACACTGGAGATCTAATTATAGGTTGATACAAAAATAAGATTAAATATTTCCTCTTAATGAAATTTTCTTAAAATCATCTCAATCTACTGGAAAAATAACAGGAGTAATCAAGCTACAGGAGAGGAGAAAACATTGCCACAATAAAGATAAACCTTACACACTCAGACCTTCTTTTAAAGTGTTGGGCCTTAAACCGAACAGTTGCAGAAAACTAGCATTCTGCCAGTAATATCAAATTTTGGTAGTCTAATCCAATCCACTAGGAAGAAATACGGTAATGTTTTTCTTATTTAAAGTTTTCCATTCATGATTTTTTTCTCAAACTTTTGGGGTTGGTTATACTTAACGCAGTCTTCAACGTAGCGTAACTGGGTGTGATTTAGCAGGGAACTGTGGACTTGGTCATTTTCAGTTTAGTCCACCGGTAATATTCATGGCGTTAAAGGGAAGAAGGGTGCAGCAGACACTGTCAGTGCCATGCCCTGAGCCCCAGGCCTCATCATCTTAGAGCAAGCCAGCCTGACTTCCACTGACAGCATCTCCATCTCTTTGCCTGAGTGTTCTACCTGGTGACTGGAACCTGCCAGAAGAACCTGAGACTTAACTTCCCCTAAGGAACAATGCTAAACCAATGAGTGACAGAAATGGTATGTGTATACCCAGCCCCCAGCCCCATGACGGGATAACTCTGAGATGGTTCTACACTGGCTCTGGAGATCCCCAGCAGGATTAAAGTCTGGCTGCTCCTGCTGGTCATCTGCTTGATGGTACACTTCCCTGGCTCATTTCCCTACTTTTTGCTAGTGCTTCCTGGGGTTCACGCCCAAATAAACTACTCAGACTCAAGTCCTTGTCTTGTGTCATGATTTCCCAATATTTAGCCAATTGAATGAGTTTAATTTAGAACATACCATTGGCCATATATTAGGCTTTGGCCAGCATTAGGTAGCAAAGAATACACGGATGGAGGGCCATCACAGTGAGAGCTGGCAGTACACACGTAATAGCCAGTTCCTGAGTACTAGAGTACAATGCCTGCAAGACAAGAAGCCAGAATGATACAGGGCTACCCTAAGCAATTGCTAACTATCTGTGTTGGGCTGGGGGAAGAGTTTGCTGAAACGTCACCAATAAGGCCTCTGAAGGTTGCAATTCCAAATCCCCCCTTCCTCCCACATTACTGGGGACCGGGAGAGGCAGTGGCCTTCTTTAACTTAAAAACCTTGAGAATCCAAGTGTACAGGGCTAGGGTGAGCACATCTGCCAGTCATTCCACCATGAACCCAGAGTATATCCTGGACTGAAAACATGGAAGCAGGGAGCCAAGTCTGGTTTTAACATTTTTTTCTGATTGGATGATTTAATTCAGGCTAAGGCCACAAAGGTAATGCCCCTAAAACTGCAAACTGAAGAAAGATCATTATTTAACTTGGCTGATTTTAAGATTTTAAAAAAGCTATAGGAATAATAAAACAATATAGAAAGCTTGATATATGAAAAAGGTTATCCATAATTCTCCTGTTGATATGTAACTCCTGTCCCCTTAGAGGGTTCCCTTGAAGACTGTTTTCCTAAATAAGTCTGTAATGTAATGGTGTTCTGTTCCCAGAGCAGGTTAAGTTTCCTATGTCACTAATCTTCATATTTTTAAGTACTACATAATATTCCATCAGGTGGTTGTTCTGTAATTTGTTCTCTTTCTATATTGTATATTCAGGTCACTTTTAAGTTTTCACCATTATAAATAATGATGCAGAGAGCATTTTTAAACAGTGGCTCTTTCTACTTTTCAGCTTACTTTCCTAAAGCAGAATCCCAGAAGAAGCCAAAAGGTAGCAGCATTTCTGTGACAGCTGAAACAGGCAGCTCCTATAATTTTATCATCGATGGTCCTTTGATTACTTGCAAAACACAACATGAGTAACAGACAGTGGCATCCTTTCTCTCACAAAAAAACATTAAGACAAGAATGATCAACAGTATCATATAAGCTACACAGAAGAATGCCAGATGGGGAAACGGAAAGCAAAGCAGTCTTTGATACTAAGTATAAGGCTTGTGCAATAAACCTATTACTGATCTTTAAAATGAACATCTGAAAGTGAGTAATAATTTCAAGTTAGACTCCTACACACTAATTCATGTAACAGGCATTCTGTCCTAATGATCACTGGCTCACAGAGAAACTTCCAGCCTTAAAGGTTTCTCTTTACCTGACCTGGTATGATTCCCTCACTGACACTGACATTCATTCACTCCCATCTGCCACTTAGAGAGCCCAAATTCAGGTTGTTTTTGCATCACATGTTTTCATCATTCTTTTCCTTTCTGGTTGTAAAGCTTTCAGTGAGCAGCCTGGCTGATAGCGGAGCTGCTGATGGCAGTCGTTAGGATGGAATTAGGCTGAGCCATTCTTGTCAGCCTTGCTCCATACTCTCCTCTTTCCAGGACACTGTGACAAGGAGGAAGGACCAGAATCAAGGCTCTAACTCCCACACACTTGCCTTTAATATGCCAACTCTGCTTCTGCAAGGCAGTTCCAACCTCCTCCCTGGGCTGTATCCTGCCTTGACACCTCATTTTTATAAGAGAAAGCAGAGAAAGGTGGGGTATGCTGATGGAAGGGGGAAGGCTCTAATTTAAAACCATCTTAGGAGCTCTAAAAAGTTCCAGGTTGACTGATGGACACATTTACTCCTCAAAACCCTTTTCATAAATATCCACCACTTAACATGCACTTTCAAGAGGCATACATACTGTCAACGTGTCAGCCTTTATGAAAGGGAGATTTCCAGAACCACTTCTCTTCTCTATGGCTAAGAGCCACACGATTACAATGCTGTTATAACTGTATCTTGAGACTATGGCCCTCCTTACCAGGCTGGGCAAGGCAGTGAAACTCACCCCACTAAGAGTAGCATGGAGGCCTTCTCAATCTCTGTGCAGTGATGCAGCCTTCCCTTGCTGCAGAGAAGATGGCAGCTCATCTCTGGTAATAAGGTCTACATCTGAGACTGGCGGGGATTGGAGATGTATTTTGTCAAGAGCTCTGGCCAAAGTAACTCTCTATTAATATTCAAGTATGGATAGACAATGTTTCCTGAGGCTGTTTGGATCACCTCTTATTTTGAATAGGACTTTAGTGAGGTTTTCTTCCTGTTCTCAGTGGAAATGAATGGATTTTGAAGGCAGGCACAGTGCCCCTCTGGAGAACTGCTGGTTCCTCACAAGGGACTGTGCTGGCATGGCATGGCTCTGCATGGGTAGAATCGCTGCCAGCTCACCCTGCCACAGCTGCACACAGATGGGTGGGCCTACTTTTCTGGACAACAGCAGTCAGCAGTGCCCTTCTTTCCTCTCAGACAGCAGACCACTAGCCCCAATATGATGAAGTCTATGCGGAAGCCTCAGCCTGGTGTGCCCAGGAGTATCAGAGAAGGAGGAAACAATTAGGCTCTCAGGTGGACTCTGTCACTCAGAGGGCAAGGGCTCCAGTGCCCACGTCACCAGATTTACCCTCAGGTGAGCTGGATTCCTGTTTGTTGCTGCTACCCAAGATGAGACGTAGGATGCTGAGAACCAGAGCACCCAACCAGACACCTTCCAAGGAGGCACTCTGGAAACTATAAAGGGGCAGGTGAATTGGAGCACAGCATTATTCTTCCATTTGGAAGCTGAAACATACAGTTGTTTTTAAAAGTATACATTCTCGGTGGGATGACCTTGGCAGCATACGCCATTGCTTACCAGGATTTATAGAAAAATATCATCCAGTGGTCTTCAAGGGTGTATGAATAAATGAACATAAGCCTCCACCCAACACTTCGGGCTCCTCTATCTATAGTGATACTGACTAAATTTCTCTATCTTCCTCCCTTCCACATGCTGCCCTGACACGCCAGGCTCCTCCTTCAGGAGAGTTAACCCAGTTTAAAATCTGTTGCTGTGTGTCTTTATGTGCTTAATTCTGTTGCTAAATCTGTCTGATGATGTGTGTGGACTCCATGAGGGTCAGGACTTTGTCATTTTGACTCACTATTTGAATCCCTAGGACACTGCCTGAAGCATTTGTAGAAGAAAGAATGGGAGGAAGGAATGGAGAGAGAGAGAGATAGAGATAGAGAGAGAGAATGACGTAACAGGCATGGTAGAGTATATGAGAGAGAGAGGTTGAGAGAACGTGCCAGGCATGGTGCCTGAGTACACTTCAGAGCTGTGAAAGTGCTCACAGTCCAGCAGAGGAATAATTCAGGGTGGCCAGAGAAGGGCATGCCGACAGGCACCCACTGGTACTCTGGGAAGGCTGAGGAGTGGATTCAGGAAGCCTTCCCTGCAACAGAGTGCGCCTCTGCAGCTGCCCCAGGGGTTCTGGATTTAGGGGCAGCTCTTGCCAGAGGCAGGGACAGCAGAGAGGCACAGGGATGCAGACCAGGACTTCACTGGGCAGGAAGCCAGCCCAGACACAGCACTCCAGGGTGGAAAGAGCAGAGAGTTCTGACTTTCAGACGCATGGTCACCCTCATCCCAGGCACTTCCACCCAAAAATCTATTACAGAGCAGCTTAGATTTCCCTGGAGCTGATTTCTCAGATTCTCTCTAGCGATAGAATGCCTTTCTATTTCTAATTCCTAGGGTGGCACAAGGGCCTATGTGTATGTGAGAGACACAATGATGAAGGAATCATGAGTCAACTGTGGTTTCTTAAATACCATCATGCGGAACTGCACAGCTAAAGCAATGGGGCAGGAGCTGCCATCCCGAGGCCTGCCCTGCAAAGTGGGATCTGTCCATCTTTACTGGGGAACCATGATAAACGAGCAAAGACAGTCACTGGTGAGGACAAGCCACTTTATTTAAGAGCTTCGACAGCCCAAAGTGGTTTAACATAGATGCATGGAAGATTTATTGAGATGATAAAATACCTGAACTTGAAAGGCACATAAATTATAATTTTGCAGTTTTTTTCTTTTTAAAATTTCACAGAGTCAAGTGCTTTAAGTAATGAATGAAATGCACATAAAGTTGATTTCAAGTCACACAACCTGTCTGGTTAGTGTCTGCAAAGTGCCTTTGCTTCCAGATAGGACTGAGTTCAGAATCAATGCCACCCATCTGTGCCTGCGGCCTTCAGTTTCCTCATCACAGTGGAGCTCATTGGGAAGATTAATAAATATAATAATAAGGCAGCCATTATTGCCAGGGCACTGACCGTACTAGATGTTGTACACCGAGGTCAGTGCTTCATATGCTTATCTTGCCTCATGCTCCTAACAGCCCTATGAATTAGGTACAATGATTCTCATTTTAAAGATGTAAAAACAGATTTAGAGCACTTTGGTGATACATGGGAGGTCACGCAAGCAATTTTATCTGACTACAAGGCTATGGTGTTCACCACTAAGCTGTGACATACGTGAAACTATTTGGCCTCAGCAAATGTTTAAATAAATTAGCCATTTTTCCCTACCTTCACTTTCCTTTTTTAAACACATGAACACACACACACATACACACACACATACACACAGAGTGAAGAATCTGCCTCGGGTTTATGCTCATTTATTTGTTCATTACTGATTCCTGCCTTTTGGCCTGGTACTCTGCTGGGCGCAAGGGTTACAAAATTAGACCCCACAGATCCCAGGTCAAAGAGCTAGACCAGTCTCAGGCAGTTACTATGCTCAAATGGATGGGTCTGCAAGGAGCAGTGGCAGCCCCCTGCAGGGAACCCCCACTCAGCCATTGGTTAGAGACACATCATCAAAAAGACCATTTTAGACCCTAGTTTCCCCCAACTTTTGCTACGTTTTCTTTGGCCTGAGTCTACAAAGATATTCAAACTCTGGGGCTTTCTGACAGTGCAGCTGCCAAGGGGACCCTTTATCATGCAGAACACTCCACCCTGCTGCCAGGATCTTGCTTTCTGGCAAAACCACTGCAACAGATAATCTAACCCCCTGACTAATCACCCTGTGCAGTTTCTCATACTACCCCACACTTCTCCCTCTCCCCCTGCTGTTTCATCAGTTTTTACGCAGACTAAGGAATGATATCAATAGTTACAGTAGTAGTAACCTCCTACATGTCAGGCACTGCTCTGTGTATTTTAGGTCCTCATTAAATCCCCGTAATAACTTTCTGAGGTAGACACCACAACTATGCATATTTTAGTTCATTCAGGAGAAGGAGAAGGTGGTAGTTAGTATTTCTTCAGGGCCAACGATATGCCAAGCACCTGTTAAGCCTGCACAATCCTCACGACTCACATGGTGAGTGAACTGCCCAGGGTCATTCAGAGAGCTGGGAAGTGCCAGGTCTGTGACCGCCAAGCCTGGAGCTTCCCTTCTCATGGGCTAGCACCCTGCCATGGTCTGAGACAGGAAAATAGAGGCTGCACCATGGGCTGCACTCTCTCCTCTTCCCTCCAACACCCTCTGTTAACATCTTACCTGTTTTTTTTTAACAACTTCACACAAATGGTGCCAGGCTCCTGCCTCATTTGTGTTCCCCTACTCTCTGGGCCTCTCAATTAGTTTTCATGGAGCAATTCCTTTGTCTACACCAATGGTGTAAACAGAGCCAAATAAGAAATTGGGATCATTTGAGCTGATAAAACAGTGAGCAGCTGACAGGTGCTTCCTGAAACCTAAAGTGCTCTCCCAAATCCATAGGGTCTCAAGGTCCTCAGCAAGGTACCAGCATAGTTGTGCTTCTGGGAAGTTTTCTGTCCAATTTTAGGGGGTGACACTGAAAGCTGGGAACCACCAATGAAATTCAGGAAGTAGCTGATTCTCAGTGGAGCTGTTTGAACCATACCTTCAGGGCCTCCTCCAGCTGGTGGCTTCCTGAGAAATGCGCACCTGGTCAAAAGCAGAGATGCTTTCCCCCTGCAAGGCCAGAGGCTCAAACGCCTTCCTCTGGGCTCTGCTAGGCTGAAACTGTCATTTATTTCACCTAGCCCACCTGACATGGGCTCCAGGAGGGCAGGGCCCCTGTCTGATTTCTCTCTGAATCCTCAGAGCCAGGGTAAAGTGGACTCCAGTTAAATGTTTCAAGAATGAACAACGAAACCAGTCATCATTTTAGAGAACAGGCTGTTTGAGAGATTCTAATCAGAACCCCTTATTTGATAGAGGAGGAAACAGGACTCAAGGAGAGGGGAAGTGAGTTTGCTGAGAGGCAGGCACACTGTGTTTAGTACAGAACAATATCCAGCCTTGGATGTCCAATGCAGAGTAACATCCAGCACCCACCATGTAGTGCTAAGTCATTTACATTCACTGTTTCCATTCTCAATGGGTAGGAGCGGCAGTCCCGTTTTACAGAGGAGGAAGTTAAGGTAAAGGAACTTGCTGTCCCCCCAGCTCTCTGCAGGCCAGCCCCACCAACCCTCCTTTCCTCAAACAAGCCACATTCTCTCCCAACAAAATAAGTTTGCTCTGTTGCTCTCTGCCCCCGAATTCTCTAAAGTTTTAGTTTCAGCAGCCTTTGTAGCTGGGGGCCCTAATAAAAGCTCTCCAGCACTCTACACTTTCCATCGTCATAGCTCGGACCACAGTTTTAATGTTTGCATATATCTCTATGTGGTGTGTCTCCCCCACTGGACTGGGAGCTGCATGAAGGAGGCCATGTCCGTTGGCCCGCCACTGAAACCCCAGCAATTAGACCAGCAGCGGGCACTGACTGGCACACGTTAAGTACTTGTTAGAAACTGTGCTTATATTTTTAACTGTTGAGTGCATGAGTGCTGAAGGTGGGATCCGAACCCATGTCTCCGGGGCCCTGGTCATAGCTAAAGAGGTGCTGGGGATTAGGCTGATACGCTGCTGAGAGAACCGCCGGCGCGCAGAGGCAGCGCGGAGCTGTCCCCCGGTTTGCGCGATCCCGGAAGGCTCCACACTCCGCCACCAGTCGCCCGAGCGGGGGCGCCCAGGACTCCGTCGGGTGCCGGGAGTCACATGGGCCCGGTAGTTCAGCCGCGATACAGGTCCTAGCGGGCTGACCAGGGCCCCAGGCTGCGCTTACCTGCTATTCGCAGGGCTCAGCAACGGCGCTCGGCGATTCTCGGGGGACTGCGGGGGACCACAGGGGACTGGGGGACCTGCTGGGCCTAGCCGGGGCTGTTGGTCAGCGAGCTGTCCCGCGCCCAACGTCTGGGAAGGAACGACACTTCGTCTCGGGACTCAAGTCTGCCTCCCGCCCGGGCAGCCAGGTGTCTAGCCCGCCTCTTGCCCGTGCTGGGGGCGGGGCCTAAGGAGAATTTGACCTTGCGCTCCCCTGGCTGCCCAGAACGCAAAGAGTCTGAGGGAAGCAGATGTACGTCCCGCCCCCTCGCTGGGACGGGCCCTACGGAGACGCGGCCCTGGTCCCGCCCCTGGCCCCTAAGCCCCGCCCTCTCCCCGTCCCCGCCCCCGCCCCCTTGCTTCCAATCGCGGAGGCTCTTTTGTGTCGCGTGCGTGTTTGCTTTTTATTTTCCGGTTTTGTATTCTGTTTTGTATTTTTATTTAATTTTCTTTTTAAAAGACAAAAAATACATGAAAGTAACGCCCACTTACTTTTTGCGAAATAAAATTATCTAGATTTGCTTATAATGAAAGCAACAGGCCACCTCTCGCTCCCTCCCATCACAGCTCTTTTTAACAGTTCCTCCGTTTATTTCTTCTGGTGGTGACCCGCTTGTCGGAAAAAGAAGAAGAAGAAGAAGCTTACATAGCGATTTCTTGATTTATCCATTGACTTTCTGCCATGTTATATGAGGATTTACTTTCTTACTGCGCGGCCCCTGCTTCCCTTCTGACAAATTTACACCTCTGTTCTCAAGCCCTGCCCTGGTGAACGCCAAACCTCAAGCAGGGAAGGTTTTCCGGAGCCTGAAGCTTACACAGTTGTGTAGGGAGAGGGTAAGGGAGGGCTGCTTTAGAAAGAGTAGACAGAATTAAGGCTTGCCAGTGAATATTTATTTAGAAAGAGAAAAGAAATCATAACAGAATCCTGAGGCCTTGGAGATTTGGGTCCCTATCCCCTGAGACCATCTTAGGAAATATAGGTCCCAAATTTGCTTTCCTAAATTTGCAGTCTGGCTTCCTCTGCCCACTCAGAACTCTCCATAAGGCCCCAGGGCTCATAGGAGCCTAGCAGGGGAGAGGCCTCGAAGGACAAGATTCACTAGATTCTGCCAATAGGGTTTCCTAATGGAGTGAATTGGAGTGTGCAAAAAAAAGAGACATCAAGGATGATGTCAAGGTTTTGTGATTGCTGTACACTTAATTTCCAGCGTTTCCTAGACACGAACATGTCCTCACCTTAGTATAGAGAGTGTTTTATAAGCCTGCCCCCATCACCAGTGCCTCACAGTGCACCCATGAGGCTGGCTGGACAGGTGCACTGTCTATGCTTTAGGAGGCCCATAAATTTGTCCCTTGTGTATCAGCACGGGGGGGCATGCAGCTTGCACCCACTAAGTACCCAGGTAAAGGGTATTTCCCCACTCAGTCTGAAGACACAGTGTCCCTGCCCTCTCGGATCCCTTTTCTCTTACCTGTGGTGCAAAATGTGGCTCCACAAGGTGATCTTGGACAAGTCTCTTTACCTTCCCAAGCCTCAGTTTCCTTTCCTGAAATGGGAGGTAACAACCCCTACCACACTGAGTGTTGGGGAGGATTAAGTGGCTTAACATCTTTGGATATTCTCTAATTGATAAATAGGTTTGCTTCCCAGCAGGGTGGGAGGCTCATGAGAAAGTTAAGGGATTTCTAAGAATCTTGTGTAGCATGTGGTGCCACAGGTTGATTAGAGCCCTTAGATTAAAATCATGGGCTGAAGAGTCATTCTGAGTCAGGACCCTAGGCCTGGGAGGGAGAAGCTGCACACAGAGAGCAGAGAAGAGACTGAACAATGACTTCCTCATGCAAGGGAAGCTTTCTTTGTCTGAGACAGTGGAAACTAAAGCCTGGTCTATGAGGAAATCTTGTTTCTTAGGCAAGAAAAAATGAACGAACTAATGGCATTCGCAGCAACTGGATGAGGGTTGGAGACTATTACTGTAAGTGAAGTAACTCAAGAATGGAAAACCAAACATCGTGTGTTCTCATAATCGGGAGCTAAGCTATGAGGATGCAGAGGCATAGGAATGACACAGTGGACTTTGGGGGCTCAGGGGGGAAGGATGGGAAGGGGGTGAGGGATGACAGACTGCAAATTGGGTGCAGTGTATACTGCTCAGGTGATGGGTGCACCAAAATCTTACAGATCATCACTAAAGAACTTACTCATGTAACCAAACACCACCTGTTCCCTAATAACCTATGGAAATAAATTTTTTTTTTTTTAAAAAAGTAGTGTCCCCTTATGCTAGAAGGTAAGAACCTCATATAATAGCCAAGCTTTACTTAACGTAAGTGGGGGAGACCCAGTGGCTGAGAAATCCATTTTGGAGGGACAATTACCTCCTAATTTTTTAGAAGGGGGAATACCTACATGCAAGTCATGTACTTTGCTTAAGCTCACAAAAAGACTATCAGATCATGGGTATGATGGGAATAATATTTTCAGATCTCCCTTTATTGGTAAGTTTCATTTCTCCTGGATCCTATATGCCATTATGGCTCAAGGAAGGTGGCCACGTAATGCCACCTCAGGACGGAGGAAGATTTTACATAGAGGATGTCTCAGCTTGAGTCCCTCAGATGCAGAGCCTGATATAATAATTCTACCGCAAGTAGTTATTTGAGAGGTACATGGAACACCAGCAAAGAAATGAAGAAGCAATACAGGGAAGCAAAGGGGGAGCTCAATAAAAAATTATTAAGCCAGCTACTGTAATAGATGATAGGGCTTTCTAGGGGAAAACCCTAGAAAGCAGTGTGAAGAGCACAGCTTGGAATCATCCCACCCCAAGGCTGCAGAAGACAAGTCTCTACAGGGAAAAAAGCTGGAACTGACCAGTTAGCTCATATTTTTGAACATTTAAAACATTATTTCTAGGCATAAAAATGCCATTACTGAAATGAGATCTGGCTATAACATTTTTCTGCAGTTTCCTTCTATCACCTAACAGTGTGCTGATGAAGTTTTAGGAGGAGCTCTTTGGGAAGGAAGCAATATGCGGATGGCTAGAGTCACAGTCCTGGGATGGACCTGAGGACATTCTGGAAAGCTTGCTTGTGGATGGATTGTGATGAGGTTGTAGCCTGGGGCAGCCTCTGCATTTGGATAAAACCATTCTTACCTTGACTTCTGAGGGGTCACTGAGGAAAAGCAAACTTTGGGTGGGTAAAAAAAAAATATAAAAGGGAGACTGGTGGACTTTTCAAATGACCAAAGAAGACAAACTTTTCAGTCACTGCAACTACTTCAGCAGATGAGTGTTTTCTTCTCTTTTTTGAGATCAAGTTTTGCTTTTGTCGCCCAAGCTGGAGTGCAGTGGCATGAGCTTGGTTCACTGCAACCTCCGCCTCCCGGGTTCAAGTGGTTCTTCTGCCTCAGCTTCCCAAGTAGCTGGGATTACAAGCCCTCGCCACCATGCCCAGCTAATTTTTGTATTTTTAGTAGAGACAGGATTTCACCATGTTAGCCAGGCTGGTCTCGATCTCCTGACCTCAGGTGATCTACCTCGGTCTCCCAAAGTGTTGGAATTACAGGCGTGAGCCACTGCGCCTGGCCAGGTGTTTGCTTACAAACGGTGAACAGACAATGCTCAAGCCAGATCTTCCTTATACAGGCATCAAAGCAGGTCCTCACTAGAAAACCTCCATTTGTCGACCTGGCTCCATTGGGCTATACTTACTATTTAGCTAAAATTATACTTTTAAAACATGAATCAGTTTATAACACGCCTCTGTTCAAAAGCTTCCAGTGGCTTCCACCACAATTAGGATAAAATCTCAAGTCCTCCTGTGGGTGTGCAAGGCCCTCAAGGCTCTGCCCTGACAAGTGCTCCAACTGTCGGCCGTTCTCATCTCTTGTTTCCTTGACTCTGTTGCCGTTCCTTGTGCACACTGGGCCTGTTTGCACCCAGAGCCGTTGTGCTGCTCTCCTCACTGACTGAAATGACCCATTGCCCACTCTTAGGGTAACTTTCCCAATTCATTAGCTTTCAATAGACTGCTCCACCTAACAAACAAACAAAAACACTCCCATTCAACCCCTTTTTAGTACTTAGTACTTATCATTGGAGGATATTTTACTCATTATCTGTCTCTTTGGCTGAAGTGTTGGGCTCAAGAGGGGCTGAATCTTTATACATTTTGTTCCCTGATATGTCCTCACACCCACGAGAGTGCCTAGCACCTGATATTCAATAAATATCTGTTGAATGAATGAATGAGTGGAATTGAGCAAATGAAAAATATATTCATCAAACATACAGATAATATTCTAGAATGCAGACTTTCAACGAATCTAGGTTAGGTTCCTCTTAAATTAAAAAGAATTGTTGGAACACAGAAGGAAAAATAAAATGAAGTGGCTGAGCTGTATTATATAATCTGATTTATAATTACAGGTTGAGTATTAGACTGAGAACTTTTGCTTTTTTATATTTGACCCAATGTCTGCGTTAAACATTTAAGCAAAAGTTAGCTTGAAAGGCTACATACTCATTTAAAAATAGTAAAAAGAAACAAGGTTCTCCTAGTCACTTTAATAATTCAGATAGTGTTCTGTGGCTTCTGTTGGCATTTGAGAGCCCGAGATGGTAACTGGTTACCTGAAAATAAAAGCCTTGATCGAATATTTAAGATCTCACTTATTTTCATTTTCTGCGTATATTGTATTCCTGATTCTTACTTTTTTTTTTAACCCATTCTGCAGTCACACAATTCACACACCGAAGTTAATAGAAATGTTTCATGGATTATTAAATGCAGTGAAGCAATGAGTTTTTGCTAGAAAATAAGGCCAAACTGGGGCCACTTTGCTATTCTAACGAAGTGATTTTTCCTTGAAGGTGCAGACTGAATTCACAGAGGCCTCTACCCTTTATTCTGAAGTTTCGTAAGGCAAATACATTGCTGCAGGAGAGGCTTTAAAGTGGAAAACTCATTCCCCCTGAAAACATGTTTTATGGTGCACAATTAAGAAGTCCTATAATTACGAATAGTTGAAAGCACAGAATTATAAGTGGACCCTTATAATTACGGCAAGAAGACACTAAACAGTGCCTGTTTGCTAATGAAAACACAGCACTCTGGTGCCAAGAGCAGTGGAGTGGGTTTTGGTTGGTGCTTACCTGGGCTTAATTGTCCAAGGGGTACTCCAGTAGCAGCACCCCAGTGCTGTCAGCTGCCTTTCCTAATGGAGCGTCTATATTTTACCCCTATTGCTAAAACCCTAATCTAGGTTTTGATATGCATTTGGACCCACCTGGTACACAGAGGGCCTTCTGGAGGTGGTCAAAGTCATAATGGAAAACAGTTTAGGAATAACCCATCCTTTTGTGATGAGGAGAGAGTACCCAGAGAGGTTAGATGATTTTCTCAAGTTCACACCGAGCTGACCAGTGGCGAGTTTGGAGTATCAGTCAGGGTTTTTTGGTTAGAAGCAATTGAAACAGTCTCTGTGACCCGGTAGAAGGGAGTCTATTGGCAGGATTGGGCCTTCAGAACTTACAGAAAGTTTGGAGATCCAGGCTTAGGAAGGGATGGGGAGAAAGCCGCCCTGAAAAGCTAGAAGGTGAAAACCCTGGGGATAATCTCTTAGTAGAAGTGGTCTGGTCAGGAAGCTGCTGCAGGGATAGATGATTAAACTCCAGACACTTCCTACACCCTTGCTTCACTTGCACATTAGTCAGTCTTGGGAGAGGTCCTCAGATTGGCCAAGGTTAGTACACACTCTCCTGGCTATCCTGGGAAAGGTGCTGGCAGACTCCTTCAGCTGCAGATGTTGAAAGGAAAGCATCTGAATTTACTCTTCTACTAAGACTCTCATAGTGGAGAGGGGCAACTTCCTAAAAGGAAACCCAAAGGAAGCTGTTATGAGGAAGGCAGGGATGCAGAGAAGCCAGAGTACAATGAATCCCCAATTTGGTTTAGAGTGGTAGCCTCCTGTCAGCTAGAGATGGCCATGAGAAGCAAATAGGAGTCTGCTTGGGATTACTAGGAAGACGTCGCTTTGCAAACACAGGAGCTTTCTGTCACTCTCCTCCTTTTTTCCTTTTGGCCTAGAATGTGGGGATAAGCCCAGAAGCCATGGAGCCATCATGAGTCTTAGAAGTGAGCTCCAAGCATGAACTCCAAAGCCACCTGCTAAAGATGGCTGAGTGAATGAACAGGAGTCTGATATGCTACATACATTGTGGAGCTGCTGAACCAGCTCTAGCTGCCTACCTCCAGGCTTCTTATTTTATAAGAAAATTAAAAACCTATTTGGCCAAGCCACTGTAGTTGTCAGTAACATTCAGCCTAGCACAATCTGATAATACAAATTAGTCCTAGGATTCTGGTCTCTCAATCTCATGTGCAGCACCATTCCTGTTCCGCTTACAAAGACATGGTTCCTGCCTTCAAGGAGTTTATGGTTGAATTGAGGTTATATCAGTCAGGGTTCTTCAGAGAAACAGAACCAATAGGATGGATGGATGGATAGGTAGATAGATAGATGATAGATAGATAGATGAGGATATTTATTAAAGAAATTGGCTCCCATAATTATGGAGGCTAAGAAATTGCACATCCGCTATCTGCAAGCTGGAGAGCCAGGAAAGCCCGTGGTGTAATTCAGTCTGAGTTCAAAGACCTGAAAACCAGGGCAGCTGATGGGGTAACTTCATGTTTGAAGCTGAAGGCTTGAGAACTAGGGCAGGGAGGGGGAGATGCTAGTGTAAGTTTCTAAAGGTCCAAGAATCAGAAACTCTGATGTCTGAGGGCAGGAGAAGATGGATGTTCCAGCTCAAGAAGAGAGAGAATTTGCCTTTCCTCTGTCTTTTTGGTCTGTTCCAGCCCTCAACAGGTTAGAGAATACTCGCCCACATTGGTGAGGGTGACTCTTCTTTACTTGGTCTACTGATTCAAATGCTAGTCTCTTCCAGAAACACCCTCACAGATGTACCCAGAAATAATGTTTTACCAGATATCTGGGCATCCCTTAGCCCAACCAAGTTGACACATAAAATTAATCATCACAGGAGAATTGCTTGAACCGAGGAGGCAGAGGTTGCGGTGGGCCAAGATTATGCCATTGCACTCCAGTCTGGGCAACAAGAGCAAAACTCAGTCTCAAAAAATAAAAAAAAAAATATATTAATCATCAGAGAGATTAAAATCAAGCAACAAGAGAACAAGGAAGTGTGAGGTACAATACATTCTAAACTGCAAGGAGCACACTGCATTCTAAACTGCAAAGGAGATCCTTGCCTAGGCCCTAATCCCTTCCTCCGGCCCCTGTGATTTGTCTGTTATTGCCATTTTCTTCAGTATCTTTACCTTCTCCTCTTCTCTGCTCTTTTCTCTTAGTTTATACAGAGGGCCAAGTTTCCCTTATCCTAAAAGACTCTTCCTTTTATCTAATGACCTCTCTAATAACCAATCTCTTACCTTGTCTTCTTATTCAAATTTCTCAAAGGAATTGTCTTCCCACAGCTTCTCTCCTCTCATTTAATCTTCAACCCAGATCATCTAGCTTCTGTTTCTGCCTCCACACTGAAGCCACTCTTTCTGATTACTAACTCCTATGGGTAAATATTTGTCCTCATTTTATTGGGCCTGTTGGTTGCATTGGATGATATTGGCTATTGCCTTCGTAGAAACCTCTCCTCCCTTGTCTCTGTGACCTCACATTCTCCTGGTTCTCTTCTTACCTCTTGGAGTGTGCATACTTTCTTTTCAGGACTGTTAATCAAGACATCAAATTCTACCAAGCTAATGGGAGGACACTGTATCTCTCCTTAGAAATTGAATCATGAACAAAGAAACTACGACACTAAAACCGGTGGTATTCATCTGTTTTCACAGTGGTGCCCTGGTGGACTTGTTGAAAAGGACTCCTGTCGCACAGGGCCCCAGAGCTTCCAGGCTTCTCTCTGCTCTCCTGCCTGGTTCTTCAGCTCCCCGGTGGCCTTCCTGCAAATCTCCTTTTCTTTTACATTAGCCAGAGTCAGTTTCTGTTGCTGATGCATGCTCAGCTTTCTAAATACACACGTACTGAGTGGGCTGTGAGCCCTGGTTTATAACTGCGTCTCCTGGGAGCTTACCCATCAAAACTCACATCAAATATCACCTGCTCCTCCTTGCAGCCTTCCCTACTCCATGTTCCTGTGGTGAAACCTTGTTGATCTTTACTGCCTCAGCAAGGCCCTGATCTGCAATGGTCCCCTAGGGTCTCACTGGCCCTTTCATATTTGTCTCTAATGCTCACAGCCAGAATAGTGTGGCCATGTTCAGTCTGCCCAACTGGTCTAGTAGGGCCACAGGGCCATATCCTGATCTTCCCTGCTAACCTAGTGTCTCCTAACTGGTGCTGTCCTGCCTCCAATGGTAACTTTACAAAGAGGTGATAGGACTCCTTAGGCAAAGTTGGATCCCATAACTTTGATCTGTCTTTCGAGAAGCAGCTGGCAAGAAACGTAACCCACTCTCAAACTGCAGAGCTCCTGGCACGAGAGGAGCCTATTCCTTCTCCCCTTCTTCCTGCTTTTCCTCCTGTGTTCTGTGCCTATTTGTTTCTTCAGGAACAGCTGCTGAGATGGAGTTAAAGGTGCAAAGGGTTTATAGGGAGTAACAGCTGTGAAAGAAGAAGGGCAGAAGCAGGATTGGACAGGAGAGATGTCAGACTACAATGCAGACCCATGAGAGGAGTCCTGTGTTAGGCAGAGCTGGCCAGGCTTCTGCACCTTCACTTTGCTTAGTCACTAGCTGGCCAAAGAATAAAATGGCCTTGGCCTGAAAACTTGAGGCAGACCCTGGAGAAGATAACAGCTGGAGACTGTCAGAAAATCGCACTCCTTCCACCCGGGAAGCAAATCCTTTTCTGAAGGCAGATTTGAGCAGCACATCTCGGTGTCAGCCACACCTTCTACCAACCAGTAATTGTTGACAGGAGCCCATGGGGTGGCCTAGGTCCCCTGCACATGCCTCGCAGCTCTGTGCCAAACTTTCTGACAAAGTGGGGCGGGTTAGGGTGATGTCTGTAGTGATGAACGGGTTTTTTCCATATTCCCAAACCTAACATAATCGCCAGACATGAAGACTTCACCACTGTGTTCTCGTACCTAGTAACAAAGGCTCAGCTGCAAACCCTGGCTCTGTCTCCTTCCTCTACCCGCCGGGCCCTGCCCTGTGCACTTGCCTGCACTCTGTGTACTGAGATGTCTGGACCAGTGCTGTGCTCAGGGTACTCATTGGCTGGACGAGTGAGGGAATGGGTGAATTATACAATGAGTGAAGGAAAGAATGAAAGAATGCAAGAATCATGAGAAAAGAACAAATTGAATAAAGATTCTTCAGCAACAGAGCTACCAGTTGAGTCACTTACGGACTAGAGGATCATGTCCACCTCCCAGGGATTCCTTGAAAAATCACTTGACTGCTTCATTCAGTGGCAGAAGCAGTATCTGCTTTCTTTTCTGCCTGTTCCTTTGTGATGACAGCAACTCTTCTAGTCTCAGCCTGAAGTTTTTGGGTAAGTTGCCATTCTTCTATTGAAGGTAGCTTTGCTAACGGCATGGAAAGCCCAGATTGTCTTCGAAGGCTGTGTGTCTCTCTGGATCTCAGACCAAAAGGTGGTAATCGGCTGCATTCCCCCCAAGCATTCCTTCTGTCAGTCTTTATTGCTTCATGCTTTGCCCAGATGGCACCTGAGCCTCAAGCCTCCAGCTGTGGCTGTGGTTGGTTAGAACTCAGTGGCCCTTGAGAGGAGGAGAGCAGGCTGAATGCTTCCTTCCATGTGGTCCTGTAATAACTTACAGCCATGCATTAATTGGCGTGCCTTTCCTTGGGCAGCTCCAGAGCCCATGACTGGGACTGATTCTGAGATTCTGGGACTGATTCCATCAAGAGAGCATGCTACCGAAATATACCCTAGAGGAGGAGGTAATTTTTCCCAAGATCATTTGCAAAAAGGGCAAGTAAAATTTCACACGAATGCTGGGTCAACACTTTCCTATTTTTTTTTCTTCTAAGAAGAGGAAGTATGAAATGTACTAGTAATTGCTTATACATTTAAATTTTTACATATATTGAGTCAGCCAGCTTAGGTTAAGTTACACTTTGGTAACAACCTCCACATCTCAATGACTTAGAAAAATGAAGGTCTATTTCTTTCCCAGGCCACATTTCTATCATGGGTTAACTATGTCCTTGCTCACTCCCTATTTACACACTGATCTTCTTGGAGACATAGCCTTATGGCAGAAGGAAGAAAGGGACGTGGAAAATCATAGCTCCTACCACTTTTGTGCAGAAGTGACATGTCATTTTCTTCCATGTTTTATAAGCAAGTCAGATGCCACTTTTAAGTTCAATAGGCTAAGCCTGTATAGTCCCCCTGCCAACACAGGTCACAGGCCAAGTCTGATGTCAATGAAGTGAGAAAGTAATATCCCCTCCCAGGGAAAGCTAATGTTGTAAATCATAATGTACTGAAACACTTACATTTACAAGGAGGAGTCAGGCAAGGAAATTCAGATGATCTAGTGAGCTTTCGGGTATGTGCAAGGCTCTGCACCTGCTGCTGAAATAGAGGACAGGCATCTCCACAAGCAGCATTATTTAGTGGCTCAGGGCCTAAGGTCTAGTTTGATTTCCACCGCTGCTTGTGTGACCTTGAGCAAATTGCCTAACCTTTCTGAACCTCTAAATGGGCATATTAATATCTCCCTATTAGGGCTATTGTGAAGACTAAATCAGATATCTAGCAGGTGCATAATACATCAGAGATTTTATGATGATAAAGTAGTTCATGCTTGCTGTGGACAATTTGGAAAATTCAGAAAAATAGGAAGAAATAACACTAAACAATTTCTTGCCACCCGAAGACAACCAGTGCTAAAACTTTGGCATATTTCCTTCAAAAGATAAAAGCATGCTATTTTTAAAGCTGCAGCTGTTTCTGCATTTGGGCAGAGGGCAAGGAAAACATTTGTTTGGGAAGACACCTTAATGGGCTTAACAGCTTCCCCTCCCTTGCTCTCCTTGGCTAGTCTGGATGGGAAAGTTTAAAGCAAAAGTTTTCCGAATTCTCTGTATCAAATCACACAGAAGTTCTTTAGTCCTTTGTTGACAGCAACAAGGAAGGAATGTTCCATTGTTGGGACCCTAGAGATTGGAAAAGACAAGATGTGAACATGGTGGGAAGCCTAAGAGATTGTCTAAAATAGAGTTACACATACGGAGAAAATGAGGGATATATAGAGAGAGGGGCTGGCAGAGATAAAGACAGAGAGGGATGGAGGGAAGGGACACAGATAGGGACTCCAATAGCAGAGAGAAACAGGAATGTGCATATGTGCTCATGTGCATGCATGCACACACACATAGACACACACACACGACACACCACACAGACACAGACATACACACACACAAACACACATGGCAGAACAGGAAACTCTGCACACCAGACATAACCTGCTTCCTCAGTAACGATACGCCATGCAAATCTTGCCTGGGCCCAGCACATCCAATCGACTTCAGAGACTGAAGCCGGAGTTTTGGTTGCCAGTGTTTCTTGCCCAGTGCTGCAGCCTCCACCTTATTGTCCTCAGCATTTTTAGGATAAAGGATGTTTCACAAAACAGCCTCACGTTGCTGCCGCCATGGGGAATGCAGGAGAGGGGTCCTTGTCCTGAGAGGGATTAAGCGGCTTAGAGGGAAGAGCAGGGCACAAAAGGTTGGGGCTGAGATCTCTCAAGGGGATTGACAGCTGAGCCAAGAGGAGGGGTTGGAATAAGAGGTGAGAGGCTGCCCCTGGAAAAACGAAATCTCCTTTTCTCAGGGTGTCCTTGAAATATCAAGGAGGATGCTTTGGATTTCCACCTTTCTGTGGGGTTTGGGGTTGAGTTATTACATTAGGATATTAAAGACATCTGTTAATTGACAAATATATATAATATAAAATACCATAATATATGTGTGTGTACATGTATATTTTACACAGTTGAAATCATACTGTCCACACATTGTATATCTTGCTTTTTCTTCTAAGTATTTTATTTCAAACATTCTCTCATGTCATTAAACTCTCCATAAACATCATTTTAAGGCTTTTATCTTTTAACAGCCATCGAATTGCCCTCCCTCTGCTTCCCCATCCCCAGACCTCCCAGTTCCTGCCGCCCACTTGCATTGTTTTATAAATTTCTCTGGGCTGAGCTGAAGGAGGGACCTCTGACAAGGTCTTTGGTGGGCTCAATTATGGAAAACATGAACTGAGTCATGCGACGAGTCATTGCTGTGTCCCTCCCCGTCTGCTATGGGAGCCATCACGAAGATGCTTCCAGAGAGCAGGCACAATTTAGTTATTTGCCATTGTGGTTAATGAAAAGAAGAAATTGGAGCTTATGAGCACAACATGTAGGCAGTACCATAATTAGCCCTTTGGAAGGTGAAGGATCCACTTTAAAATAAAAGAAAATAGCTTTACTCTCACAATGAAATGGCTGCAATTTTTCAGCTAATGCAGAACTTGCAGTATTTCTGTAATTTTGTCCCCTAGGTCTATTATTCACTGTAATTTCCTCCTTTCTTTTTCTTCTTTCTTTTTTACTCCTAAGTACATTCCCTTCAGTACAAAGAAGGCTAAATAATATTTGCAAACAGACAGAAAAACTCTTACCTACAAGATGAATGCATCTTATTTTGGTGAAAAGTAAAAAATAAAAGGCCAAATAATTAAGTTCTTTACCTAGTAGAGCCGTGCTGTCTAAAATTCAGCCAAACTTGTACAGGTGAGACTTGCTTGGCCTTGCCTCCTGGTGAAAGAGCAGGTGCCCTGAATAAGGAAAGGCTGTTTTCTGGGAGGCAACTAACTGCTGTGAAAAATCAGGCGGGATGGGCAGCAAAGAATTTTGGGCCAAACAACCTGGGCTCTGCCCCAGACCAGACCTGAGCCCATCACTTCACCTCTCTGTGCCTCAGCTTCCTCACCTGTAAAATGCATAAAAATTCCAACTTTGTAGGCCAGCGTCGAGCATGTGAAGGCACCTAGTGCAGTGTCTGAAATGTGGTAAGGGCTTAGCAACCGTAATTTCTTTTACCCTGTGACCTTTGAATGAATGAACAATTAACATAGGGAAAACCTGAGCTGACAATGGCTCATTGGGTTCTAAAGACTGATGGCTCCAGAAATCTAGAAGCTGGTCAAGGTAAGAATCTTTTTATTTTCTCAAAACAGCATGTTGAGGGGTTTTGCAGCAAACAATCTTGAAAGACAGGTGCTGTTATCCCTGTTTTACACTTAAGGAAACAGAGGCTCAGCAAGTTGCCCAAGGCTGCGTATCTTCTAAATGGCTGAGCCAAGACTTACATTCCATTCTATCTGATTTCAGAGCCTACACTAATTTCTCTGCACCTTGGCTCAAATTCTGCCTTGAATTTACCATGTACTAACTTTTCATCTGTGAAATGGGCATATTGCCTGTCAACCTGGTCAAATGCATGGCCTTTGTTAGCAGGTAAACCTGAATCTATGCTTCAGAACTTTCATCACACATTTCATGTGATTTTAGGCAAGGAACTTAACATAACATTTGTAAAATAAGAGAAACTATCTCCTAAATGCTATGGACATAAAAGAGACAGTGTTTGTAAAGCAAATGTGTAGAGTACCTGGCATGTTGTAAGCATTCACTAAAAAAATAAGTGAACGAAAACACTTTTATGATATCACCTCCTATGTGTCTGCTGTGAGGATTTATTAAGGTTACAAACAGAAAAGTCTTTATAACTTGGGAATTCTTAGATCCACATTGACCCCCAACCAAATTTTGTATCACGAGCTTCCATGCCTCTCCTGGTAGTAGTGGCCATGAGGCCCCTGCAGCTCAGTGTGAGCAAATTATCCCTCCACCTCTTCTTGCTTCTAAGTCTGAACTATCCCCAGCACCAAGGGGACAGTTACTATATGAAAATGTTTGCATGAGGCTTCGGCAGCCAATGCAGAGGCTTAATCAGCAATCCTCCCTTCCTGATTAGTTCCACTGCAGACCTTAGTCAAACAGAGTCTGTGTTCCCTCAGCACACAGCACCAAGACCTGTCAGGGACAAGGAGATGGGGAGTAGCTGATCTGTGATTAAAAATTCACTGCAGATCACCAGTCAACAAATCGTGCCCTTCGGGAAGACTAAAAATTGACTGCAGTGTCAATTTACTGCCCCAGCCTGGGAATGTGTGTCCTGATCTGGAGATTGAGAAGTCACTGTCTTTGTCAGATCTGAGGGTCAGGTGGTGGTGGTGGGGTAAGTCAGACTAGCTAGGATAGGAAGGGGAGTGCATGATGATCCTCGGGGGTCAGGTCTCCCCCACGTTCTTTCTTCCTCCTCTCCCTCCCTAACTTCCTCTCTTTCTTTCCCCTTTTCATCCCTCTTTTCTTTCCTAGTCCCTGTTTGAGCTAGGTCCTGGTTTAGGCGCTGAGCTACAGAATGAATCTCACCTGGCTTAGTCTTAAGGGGCACAGAGAAGTAAAGGATATTGACACTCATTGATTAGCTAAGATAAAGGGACACACAGGCATTACAGGAGCTCAGCTTTGGGGGTGGTGGTGGGGTGTCCAGGAAAGTGTTCTGGAAGAAATGGCACCTCAGCTGAGCTTTTAGGAATGTTAGAGGGCAGGTCTTAGAAGAGCCTCAGAAATGGCCCAGTGATACGTGGGGGATGCAAGTCTTTGGCATGAGTGGAGGTGGGGTGGCAGTACAGAAGGAGAGCAAGCATGGGAAACGTGAGGCTGGAGGGCAGCATTCTAGCCAGGCTGTAGGAGAAGAAGGAGTCAGACAGGCCCGTCACGTGCCTGGTGGCCTCAAATCCGAATCGTTCCATTCAGCAGCTGAGTAATTGTGAGCAAGTTTCTCATGTGGAGAGACTCAGTTTCCTTATCTATGTCAAATGGTCATTCTAACACCGACCTCATAGAGTTTAATTACACCATCATGCTACCTAGAGTATAAGAAAGGGTCCCTCTGAAGAGACAGAGCACACCCCCAACACATCTGGCCAAGCCTACCAACCATTTTCTCTGGGTACAGATGGAAATAGGACATTTAAAGGGTAACAGGCAGACTGGTTTCTATCATAATCTCCCCAGACCCCAAAATCTCCAAGACAAGTGTCTGGCTCATTTGGGCACTCAGCAAATAGTACCCGATTCTCCCAAGTGGGGACTGGAGAGCTGTGGGATGGGACACCAGGCAGGCTCATGACTAGCTGGTAAACCTTTCCTCTCTGGCAGAATTATCGATTGCCAAACCTTTTGAAGTTCAGACTATAGCTGGAGCCACAGAACCTGTAGTGTCCCAGTGGTCTCTGAGTTCTAACCTCTCTGTTGCTGTGTAAGGTTTAAGAGGAGCTCTGTGTGTTTGTGCAGGCTGAAGGCAGTCACTATCATCAGCCAATATGGCGTGTGTGCCACATGGTTAAGTCCCTTGCCTTAAGGAAAATGGAAATGTTTAAGGGTGATTGTCTATGAACCTTGGGTTTTATTTATATATATATACCTTGCTAGAACAAAAGAGCTTTGAAGGGGACAACAGGGCATCTGGCAGAATCTGGCACAGAGCTCAGTAGGTGTTTGTTGAGATAATATATGAGCTGTCTGCTCCACTCCCATTTTCTGTTTCTCTTCAGTCATACTTTCCTCACTTGATACTGTAGGAATCTCTAAAACACAGGATCTGGGGGAGATTATGTTAGAAATCAGTCCGCCTATTGCCCTCTAAATGTCCTATTTCCATCTGAATCCAGAGAAAATGGTTGGTAGGCTTGGCCCGATGTGTTGGGGCATGCTCTGTCTCTTCAGAGGGGTGCCTTCTTACACTCCAGGTAGCATGGTGCCATCTTGTCATGCCACTGAGGGCTGGGACAGACAGGTAGTGGAGTAGGGTTTCCCAGGGCCCTCAGAGGTCACAATAGGACAGGTATGGCTTCCAATATTTTGAAAGCCATCTTTACTCTCATGTATCTAGTCAATTATCCACTTCTTCCAGGAAACCTGTCTTAAACTCTCCTGGTTTCCTCCTTACTTTCTGTAGCAGGAGTTTCCAGGTAACAATTACACTAGTCTTTGTGTAATCTAGAAGAAAACTCCATGGTAAACACCAGAGGAGAGTCTGGATGTCTCTGTTCTTGCCGAAAGCCCAAATTCATGTTGTTTTTGCCCTCCCAATCAATGTCTTGTAAATTCAACTCTAAGAAGCACTGATAGATGTTATGGCTGGCTGGGTATGGTGGTTCACTCCTGTAGTCCCAGCACTGTGGGAGGCAGAGGCGGGAAGATTGCTTGAGCCCAGAAGTTCAAGACCAGTCTGGGCAACATGGCAAGACCCTGTCTTTCCAACATTTAAAAAAATTAGTCAGGTGTAGTGCATGTGCCTGTGTTCCCAGCTACTAGGAGGTTAAGGTGGTAGGATTGCTTGAGCTCAGGAGACTGAGGCTGTGGTGAGCTGTGATTGTGCCACTGCACTCCAGCCTGGGTGACAGAGGAAGACCCTGTCTTAAAAAAAAAAAAAAAAAAAAAAGAAGGAGAAGTTGCATCATGTTTATTGAATTTTTCTAAATAACTCCTTTAAGAAATTCCTTTAGTAGCTGCCCCTCTTTCTCCTTTCTGTGCATCTTCCCTCCTCAGCCTTTCCAGGCATGCTTTTCTCTCCCACCCTAGGGTCACCATATTGCACAACTCCAGGGGGTGCTATTCATATCACAGTCCATGCGTCTGGTGCCCCTTGTCCTCTGTGAGGCTATACTTGGTGGCCCTATGACAGCTTCTTTAAAAACTTAACAATAGCACAGTATCCCCAGCTGACCAGCTATACCAGCACATGTTTGCTGCCCCCGACCTTGGCCCTCCATCATCCCACCTCAAGCACTTTCCAAAGATGATCACTCAGTATAGGCTCATGTGAGCACAACCTTCCTGCATGGGAGTGGAATGCCTCAAGCCAGTGCTTAATGTTTGTCTCCATTTTACACATGGGCAAACTGAGGCTCTGAGAAGCAAGTTGAACTGCCAAGTCGACACAGCTACCAAGAGGCACAGTTGACAATCCCTCTGCCCCAAGCCCTTGCTCTTCACCACTGCATACTCCTTATCTTTCTATTTGGATTGTGGAAGGAATGACTGTGCTCCGTCTTTACATTTCATTATTCCTTTAAGGTTTATCACAATGCTGTGTACGCACTAGAGACTGAATGAAGGAATTCATGGCCAAAAAGGTCAAAACCTTTTACATTATTAATGATTCAATAGCATGTTGCATTTCTATTTCTATGCAAGAAAGTAGCATGGTGATTTAGTATACAGACTATGGCACCAGATAGCCTGTGTTCCAAATCCAGCTCTACTACTGGCTGTGTGACTTTGAGCGAGTTACTTAACCTCTCTGTGCCTCAGCTTCTGTTTCTGTAATTTTGAGATAATTACCTTATATAATATAATTGTGATTAAATAAGTTAATATTTAGAACATGCTTAGAACAAAGCCTATATTTTAGTCCCTGCTATATAAGTTTTTGTTATAGCTGAAACTATTGGATGTTAATTCTGCAGCTTGACTATTCTGAAGGATAATAAAGTTAAAAACAGCAGCTGGCTCCTCTTCAGCCAAGAGGTCTTGAGCCTTGGGCAATGGTTTCGAGGGTATTTTAACAACTTTGCTGATTAGAGAAAAATAGAATTTATCAGCAGGCCAGCCGCTCCACTCTTGACTCAGGTGCAGATTCTATTATAACTGCGGCTTAAATCACACACTCTGGCTGCCTCAGAAAGCACAGGCAATCCTCAGCGCCTGGCCCTTGGGCACATGCTAATTTGCATGTCTGCATTCAAGTCGACCAGATGAAACCAGTTAAAGCAATGATGATGGCAGAGAAAGGAATTTTTTTTTCTCTTATATCTAGCAGAAGAGTAGAGTCCTTTAACGGAATACATGAATTGAGTCATTCACTGCTTTAGGACATCTACTAAATCAAAATAATAGATCCCACATCCCCAGGCAATGGAAATCCCATTGGCTAACTCAAGGTGCAACAAGAAGGTGATCCAGACATCTAACTTTGTAGTTGGAATTCTGAAGTGCGTGGAATATTTTATGAAACAATATACTGGCTGTCATATCATACGCCCCAGCTTCTGTAAAAGACCACAACAGATATTTCTCCTGTGACCTCATTACTCCATTTTCCCCCATTCTAGAATACCACTATTTCATAGCTGGGCAGAGACCCAAGCAACCAGGCTTTCTGCTGGAGGGCCCTTCTTCTCCAGCCAGTACTTGGGATTCCCTGCCAAGGTCCACACCAAGTCTTCTGTTTCTGGTATAAAAATAGCCAAGATAATTGCAATGGATAAGAACAGCTTTTGAATAAGTTCCTCCCCCACTCCCTTTAAGGTCTGTGGTGCTCATGTCATGCCAACCCTGTTCAGCATCTGAGCTCAGGCACAGAGCTCATCCTTCCCATGAGAGCACCCTGCAGGCTGGTGTGCCCAGTTCATCACAAAATTATGCACCATTTATGCTGTTTGCAGTGCTGCTCAAATCCATAAATCTAAACCCATAACGGCAAGGTGGAAACTCTTCAGGAGGGAATAGGGATTTTCTTTTTACTACGGAGAAGTCAAGAGTTATGCATTTGCTAGTACCTGATTCCCCCATCAACACACCTCAGCCTGACTTCCAGCTGGGTAACTTCAAGGCCTTCATAGGCCATGAGGGCGTTCATTTTTGTTAATTTTGTAGCCCATATTTTCTTTGCTGGTGTAAGCGTCCTGCAGACTGTGATCTGTTGGTTTTCATTAAAAGGGAAAAGGTGTAGTCTCACACTCTCTGACTTTCATAAATCACATTTTTCAGGTGGCTTTAGCATGCTGGAGCATTTCTGAACACCAGGCCTGACATGAATAATCCCAGGATGTGGATTTGTGTCGGGCAGCCAGCGCTCAACGTGCTTCTACCATCCTATCTGTGATTCAGGGAACATTCGTGCTGAGGCGCAGACAAAGGTGAATTAGTTCCTGACAAAAATGCATCAATGCTCTATTGAATAGTCAATTATTAAACATATAATAGAATCTGTGGTTAGCAAGGCATGCTGAAGATGTGCCATGTTTGCACAATTTCTAACAGGAAAGAAAGGTCGGCTTATCATTTAAAAAAATAAAATAGTGGTATTTAAGGTAAACTTGGAAGCACGAATCTTTTCTTATAGGTGGGCATGAGATGTCTGTTCATTACTCAGATTTTCTTTCATTTCTTCCCTAATTAGGCCTTGGGGCCATTAACTCTTAAAATCCAATAGTCAGTAATTCTAGAGGGAGTAAGTCTAGGTGAATTGTCCAAAGCGGCAGACCATCCAGCAATCTTTGTATTTTTGGTTTGTTTTGGCCTTTATTGAACGAATGTATAAATATGCATGTGTGTGTTCTGAAATCACAGGGTTCTAAGCAAAACAGTGCATCCTGCGGCTCGTCTTCCTGCTCTGTAGTCTTGGTCTCAAAGTCTCAAATGTATGCAAAGCACCAGCTAAGAGATGGTCTTCTCTTTAACGCAGGCTTGCCTTCAGATTGCCACAACTATCTGGAGACAGAAGAAGCTGTTCAGTGGTTTGGATCTGAAGCCCTACCCTTGCGGCCCAGTGGGATGGTTAAGGACAATGGTCGGCACAGGTGCTTCCATTAACACTGCAGAAGTCAACCGGTGTGTGTTGCTCTAAGTTCTGCTACTGGCTATGTGTCTTTGGGTAAACCACCCTTACTCTGGTTATGCTACGTAAAATGGATGGGTTGAATGAAAAAGAAAATAATTATTTAAAAAATCTTTGGTGGCTCATAAACACATTGAAATCAGATGCCAAAGTTTGGGTGCATATGCGATTTATTGAATAGTCTTAACTCAGTGGGGATATAAGCATGAGGTGATTTCATTTTCTCTAATCATTGCCTTTAACTATGTATGCTGACTCTTTTAAATCCTTAGCAACATCTGGGGCAGAATCCGTGACTTTCCTGTCACTTTCAGTTATTAGAAATTAGGTCCAGTTCAGAGTTTCAATCTGAGGCTCAATTTGGATCTCCTCTCCTCCTCCAGTGAAGATTTTACGCATGACTCTAGGAACTTGTAGGAGGGAGGGAGGTATTTGTCTTCTTGTCTGCTACCACGGCACGGAGTTGGGGGTCTGGGATATGCCTTTCAGACACCTTCTCCCCTTTATCCATTTGGTCTACGTCCTTCAGGGTTGATGGCAAGGAAAGAAAAAGGGACAGCAGAAGTTTTTCCTCACACTCCCTGCCTGCCCCGGTAGAGAAGGGGGCACGGCGGGGTCAGAACTGGTTGATGGAAGTGAGGCAGAGGGTGCTGGCCTCCCTGAGGTTTGGGGCAGTAATGACTCTGGCTGGCGGCTGATATGGCAATCCCCACATCAATGGTGAACATGGGCCTTGGGGGAAGTGTTTAATTTTCCCTTAACTGAGGACTTATCCATAAAGAGACAGCCAAGACTTTCTTCATTCTATCCCATAGTCCACATTTACAACCCCTTTTGTGGGGGCCATGAGTTGGAGGAGGGTCCTTTCTTACACTAGGTGTGAGTCATACATGATGGTGATGCTGGTGGGTGCTCTCTACACCATGTTCCTCATGACACTGCTGGTGTGGGCTGCTGCTGGTCTCCTACCTCCAGAAATTTCTAGGAGATAAGCAGGCCTCAGCCTCTGTCCAGATATATACCCCAAACTGCAAGGAACGCATATCAAACTTTCCCCAAAATGCATTACCAGCACCCACATTAGCGGGCCTGTGAACCTAAGTTTGCTAAGCCACCTGTGGGTGTGTGATGGCAGCATTCTCCTCTCGCAGGCTCCCTCAATCCCCATGACTTCATCTGTTGGTGCCTCCTGTGCCTGACTCTGGCAGGGGAGTGTGATCCTCTTCTCTGCCAACATCCCTTGTTCTTCTGACAATCCTCTTCACCTTGTTAAACAGACTGGTAAATGACAGTGTGGCACATGGCTGGAGATGGCAGGCCTAGTTCTGCCATTTCACCCAAGCCTTGGGGTGGGGTGGGAGTGTCTGGCTCTAATTGCTTTGGGCTCACCATAGAATATGGGATACATGGTGACTCCTTTCTCCCAATGCTGGGGTTAGCTGAATCCTGGCGCTACTAGAAAAAAAATCACATTTAATGTTTTGTTACAAGTGTGTTTATTTGTGTTTTTCTGATTTCGTTGGATCCTCACAGCGTTATGTGACTCAAAAAAGATTAAGATCTATTGAAATATGTGATGTCCAAGGGACTTCCAGTTTTCAAAGCTATGACTTTAGTCAGGACTGAGGGTCATTTGTGTTTCAACATTAATTAGGAAGGTTGGTAAGACAAGGGCACCCCTTCTGCCCCCTCTGTGGCAGAACCTGAGAACTGAGTGGCAGTGCAGTCTTCCAAAAAAGCCTTGAAAGGAGGAACGACATGAAAGGGAGACCTCACACTTCTGGGGAGGGGCAGGGTCCCTTTGATCAAGGAGGCCGTGGCTAATGTTGGTTCCCCCTCCTCCAAGAAATGGAGGCAGAAATGTGCCCCCATGAGGGTCGGTTCCATAGTAGGCCCAAGAGATGACGTTGGGGGACCTGTCACAGGGGGAGAGACCAGGAAACAGATGATGGCACCCGGTGGCAGGCCCCTGAAGAAGTATGTCCTGCGAGGTGAATTGCTTCCAATCTTGCCACTTCTTGTTTATTTACCCCAGAATTGTTCATGAAGCCGAATCCAGGGGGCCTGATATAGTTTGAATGTTTGTCCCCTCAAATCTTAGGTTGAAGTTTGATTTCCAAAGTTGGAGGTAGGGCTTGGTAGGGGGTGTTTAGTCTGTGGGGGGCAGAATCCTCATGACCATCTTGGTGCTATTCTTCTCTTGGTAATGCATGAGTGCTAACTGTATTAGTTCCCACAAGAGCTGATTGTTGAAGAGAGCCTGGCAACTCCTCCCCCACTCTCTCATTTCCTCTCTTGCCATGTGACACACCTGGTCCCCTTTCCCTTCTGACATGAGTGGAAGTAGCTGGAGTCCCTGGCCGGGAGCAGATACCAGTGCCGTGTTTCTTGTACAGTCTGCAGAACCATGAGCCAAATGAACCTCTTTTTTAAAATACATAAATTACCCAGCCTTAGATATTCCTTTATAGAAACACAAACAGGCTAAGACAGAGATCCTTCTGGTTTCAGCTCCACCTGCAGGCATGAGGGAAGGGCCTTAGCATCCAAGTGGTCCTCTCCTTCCCTCATCAGCATACACCTCACCCAGATACTGGTGTGCGGGCAGCAGGCCTTCTTAGTCAGGGCAGGCGAGGCTATATTGTGGTAACAAAACAAGTCTTAAATCCCAGTGGCTTAGCTCAACAAGAGTTTTGTTTTCACGTAAATAAAATCTGATGTGGGTCAGCAAGGGCCTCTGCTGGTGACTCAGGGACCCAGACTCCCTCTATTTTGAAATGGCGCTATCTTTATACATGTCTTCTGTGATCCCCATGGCAGAAGAAGAGAGGGATGGGGAAGATCTCTTCCTGAGTCAACCTTGGATGTCCTGGGTTTTAATTTCCATAATGAATGCTACATTTCTTCATAGACACTTTCAAGCATTTGTCATGTCCAAGGGTCATTTCTATCTCCACAATAGATTATTGTAATGTACTTGCCCAATAATGTTACAATGAGTTAGGGCTGGATTTGTCAGAGCTGCCCTAGGTCTGGAAATGACACTGTGCATTTATATAGCCCTTTTATTTTCCAAGAGCTTTCAGATTTATCATCTCATTTCACTCTTTCAAAATCTTTCTGAGGACTGATGGCCCACTTCCTCCCTGCATTGTCCAGTTAGAGAAGTGAGCACGGCGGGGTTCAGAGCCTCACTTTCACCCCCCACAGGTAGCTCTTGCAGCGGTCTGTGTGTCCAGTTTAATGATGTGGTAATAATGCATTTGATGCCCATCAAATCCTTGTTGATTGGATCCTAAGTGGATTATCTGGGTTTCTGGTTTGATTGGGGAGGTAGGGCTTTGGGGATGGGAAGGAGTTGAATGTATCTGTTCTTGAAATTTCCAGAACAGATTTTTTTTTAAGGCTCTTGAAAATGTGCTAGAACTGTCAAGAAAAAAAATGGCATTTTAAATTGTTAAATACCAATCACAGCTGTTTGGTATGAGACAATGTAAAATCACATTTTTTTTAAACAAAAGAAATAAAAATAGAGACTTTGAGTTAAACAGGGTGATTTGCACACATGTATTTATTTCTACTCTCTCCTGATATATCAATAAAATGGCATAAAAAAGAAATAAAAATTGTGTAAATCTTCAAAGACGGAGATTAGGAGCAAAGATGACAGTGGGCAATAGATCCATACTTTTGGGAAGGTGGGATGCCAGTGAAGGAGACAGCTGGAATGCATCATCTGAAGGAGGGGTGCAGTGAGAACTTAACTGCTCACGCCCAGAGCCAAAATCCCAGGACTGGGGAGGCAAGGGTCAGACTCAGACAGGCAGACAGAATGCAAGTCTGTACAAGGAGCAGGTAAACTTGAGACTTTCTTCTCTTTGGTTGGTCGTGGGAGATGACTCCAAAGAAACTCTATCAGTGAGGCCCTGAGCTGAGGGTATTAACCCAGGACAGAGGGGCTTTGGGGGATGGTGTTGAAATGCAGGGGTCAAGTCAAAGTCCACAATTGATTGGGGAGAGTCCAGCACCTTTCCTTTGCTCAGCTCTCACAAGAATGCTGACTACCTGGCTTATCACCCCCATGTAGAATCATTCCAGAACAGAGAATAAAACAGCAGAAGAAGGACCAAAAAGACAGAAAAGAAAGAAAGAAAATAAATTACAGATGGAATCTATGAGGTCTAAACTTAACTAATAGGAGCTTCAGAAAGAGAGAACAGAAGATTAGTGGGAGGAAATTATCAAAGAGATAATAAAAGTATACTTCCCAGAACTGAAAGGACTTGAGTTTCAGATAGAGAGAGCCTGCCACATGCCTAACACACTGGATGAAAAATGACCTATACCAAGGCCAGAGTACCAAAGATCCTAAAAACTTTCAGAAGAGAGAGAAGAGGGTGAGAAAATTGATAAAAACCAGTGGGAATCAAGACTTCTTAACAGCAACTCAGGATGCTTCTCTCACCTTGCTCCTGTCCCCCAAGGTTCAGTCATGCAAGGCTCCTTGACACAAAGAAAACTTATCTTGCCCTAGCAGCCATCACAGCATGGGGCCAGTGCCCCTGAGAAGTAGAAGCTCTTTGCTTCAGTTAGTACCTTAGATGCCCAGTTTCAGGCGGCGGAGCTCAGGCCAGAACTTGGGACCAACAGCAGTGCTCTGGGAGAGGCTCCGTTCCATCAAAATTCATAGCCATTTGACTGATGTTTCCTCACTGCCCCTAACCTGAGTGCTGTTCCCTCTCTGTTTCCTCAAAGTCATCTAAAAAGGCCATCATTCTGTCGAAATAGTTCAGTCGTTTTTGGCTATTTAGAACATTTCAACCACATTCAATAGACATGCATTGAACATCAACTGTCTTGTGTGCACTGGGCATTGTACAGGGCTTAGTGCTTGAGGGACTCCAAAATGAGTACTGGAGGGTCCCGCAAATGAGAAACACCTGGCCCTACCTTTAAAGATTCCATGACCCAGGGCGCAGGCTTGCCCAGTTCAACTCAGTCTTGAAGCTGCCGTCAATTTCCAATGTTCACTGGACCCTTTTTTGTGCCAGACTCTTCCTTTTCAGAGTTGGGGGATTCAGGCACAGATAGAAAAGACACTTTCTGCCTTTTGGGAGGTTACTGTCTTGGTAGGGGCTATGGAAGACAGTAGAGAAATCTAAGTTGTCTCTGCTTCTGAGAAAATTACAGTCCATCTGTGAACTTAAAGCACACCTCTTTAAATCTGAAGCTGGGTGAAATGGAATTCAGGCTAGGTACAGGAAGTGATTATAATTGAGGAAATTCTTGCAGATAGGGGTTTGGTCCTTTTTCTTTGCCTGAGATTTATTAAATTGGCAAACAAAGAAAAAAATCAAGAATATAGCTGTTCTCTTATTATAAATGCTGTGGATAAAAAAAAAAAACAAAACTTGGACTCACAGTCACTGCAGTTTTTCTCCTTCCTGGAGTGTGCACATATGCTATGTCTTGAGCCAGGAATTCTTAAATAATTTCTATTAAATTATGAAGGGCCAGCCTGGGGTCCCTCTACCAGGAAGCCTTCTAGAACATCCAGGCTGGGTAAGCCCCTCCCTCTGTGCCCCAAATCCCCTTCATGTCCCTCTATCAAAGTATGTTGCATGGGAAGGAAACTGCCTGTTTTCCCATAGACCATGATTAACTAATGTCATGGAGTGATTTGCTGAATACCGTAGTGCCTGGTATAGCTGACACATAGAAAAGTGGATGCTTAGAGGATGCTTCTTACAATGAATGAGGCACCTACTCTTACTTACATAGTTGATCCTCTTCAGGCTGGCTGGGTTAGTGTATGGATTGGGGGTGGGGGTGTTGAGGGAACAAACAGGTGAGTAGATGGGAAACTAGGAGGAAGGCACAGAAGATTCCCCCCAGGTGTGAGTCATTTCCAAATCCACTGCCTCTAGGCCAGATGAGCCTCTGATTCCAGAGGTGGGGTGCTACTTTTCCTTGCACTCAGACTGGTTCTCACTCTGCTTGCATAGTTATAAGAAGGACAACCACCACTGAGCCCCGCACATGTCCAGCGTAGGCTTTCTGGAAAGAACTCTCTTCAAACTCTGTTCAAAACTCTGGTTTGAAAGATGGCATGCCTAAACTTGTATTTTAGCAGTTCATGTTTATACCCATGGCTAACCGATGATCTGTTTTCTCCATCTAACTTTGGAATAATGTGAAAAATGTGATACAATTTGGGCAGTAGAGCCAACAAATATTTGTAAATGAGTACTTTTAGATGTAAATGGATTAAAATATTTATAGATCATAACATATTTGAAAGTCAATCTATTTCATAGACAAAGGGTTAAAATTCAAGCAGGTGAATAACACAATTTAAAAATGGGCAAAGAATCTGAATAGACAGCGTTCCCCTAAAAGATATACAAATGGCCAAAGGTACATGAAAAGATGTTTAAGAAAATGAAAATCAAACCTTCAGTGAGATACCACTTCACACCCACTAGATGATTGTAATAAGAAGACAAACACGTATTGGCAAGAACATGAGAAATTTAGGTCCTCATACACTGCTGGTGGGAATGTAAAATGGTACAGCCACTTTGGAAAATAGTCTGCCAGTTACTCAAAATGTTAAACATAAGAGTTACATACGATCCAGAAATTCTACTTTTAGTTGTATACCTAGAGAAACGAAAACATATGACCACATAAAACCTTGCAATCAAATTTTCATATCAGCATTATTCATAATAACCAAAGAGTGGAACAACCCAAATGTTCATCAACTGACGAGTGAGTATACACAATGTGGTATGCTCATGCAGTGGAACAGTATTTGGCCATGAAAAGGAATGAAGTGCAGATGATACTACAACATAAGGGAACCTTGAAGCAGTACGTTAAGTGAAAGAAACCAGTCACAAAAGACCACACACTGTATGATTCTATTTGTATGAAATGCTCAGTAGGCAAATTTATAGAGACAGAAAGTAGATTAGTGGTTGCCTAGGGCTAGGGGGAGGGAGAATGAGGAATGACTGCTAATGGGTACTTTTTCTTTCTGGGATAATAAAAATATACAAAATTGATTGTGGCAATGGTTGTCTAACTCTGAGAGTATACCTTCAAGCCATTAAATTGTACACTATAAGTGGGTGAATTGTATGGTATACAAATTATATCTCAATAAAGATGTCATAAAAAATGTGAGCCGAAAATCTGCTAGCCTCTCCCACCCAGGTTGTGAACTCTTTCAGGATAAATGTGACAACTTCTGCCTCTTTGATTCTTCCATTAAAGTAAGCACAGTGCTGAGTACAGGAAGTTTGCTTGTTGATTGGTTGAATAATTGATAAATATCTCAAAATGCAAGGAGCAACAAAGAAACAATCCCCCTCACTACCTTCCATTATCAATAGGTGTGTGTGTTGCAGAGGAGTGAGAGGCAGAGAGAGTTTTGGTGGGGATGGTTCATACCTCTCTAGTTCTTCTATTGCTGACAGGCAGGTGAGTGAGGCGGGGGAGGAGGGCAGTGAGGAATGGAGGGACTAGCACTTGAATTTCAGCTCAGCTGATACCTGGCCTGCAGCTTGGGTTCTAGGAATCGGCTGCCTGCCTATGAGAGAAGGGGCTGGAGGTTAAGTCTCAAAGGCACCTTGCTGACTGGACACCATGTGGCTGAGTCTAGGGGAAAGATCCTGACTGGAGTCTGGAATACTTGATCTCCCATGAGCTTCGAAGGATTTAAATCTCCTTCTGCCCCAGGGATATCGTTTTCCTGTGTGTACTAAGTTGGGTTGGGCTCTGAGGTGTCTCTGTCAACTTCCGGCTTTGTCTTCCAGATGGGTGCACACCCAGATTGGAATCTTGACCCTAACTATGCTGGTGGCCTCACTGACTGGAATCAAGAATGTTCAGGGGTGCCGCCTTTCCCTTGTATTTCCCAGTCCCAACTTAATTTTTTACTTTCTTTCTGGCCAAAAGAAGAAAAGGCAGAGCAGTGCAATTATAGCAGACAGAGGAAAAGGAGGAGGAGGAATGGGAGGAGTAGGAATAGAGAAAATGAGGGAGAAAGAAGAAGGCAGGAAGAAGGAGAAAGTGGGGGAAAAGAAGGAGTATGGAGAGGAAGCCCCAGTGGCCAGGATGAAGAGGGGTAAGGCAGGGGTTCTGTAATTATCAGCAAACTTCTGATGAAAGGTTTGAGGAGGGATAGGCCAGTGGCAGGCATAGAGTTGCAGGCATCAGTTAGCTGCCCTTGGAGCCACTTTGGGTGTGTGCCATGACAGTAGCTACTCTGGGATCCTGGCTGGCAGCAGATCCTGTCTTCCTCTCCAGAATGAAGCATCTACCATCCTGCCTGAGGTGGTCTTTGTGTGCAGACTTATCCTGCCTCTATAGTGTTTTTAGGTGATATAATAATTTGCACATTTGCAATAGTAAGTATTGTAATTCCTTACCATATCTCTATAAAGTAATTATTATTATCCTCACTTGATAGATGGGAACCCAAAGTGCACAGAGATGAAGACACAGGTTCCATGGAACCCAGGCGTATCTACCTGTGAAAACCCAGATCCTTCCACCCCACGATGCGGCTCTTCAGTGACAGTCTGGCTCTTCCCCTCTCCCACACGACCCCTCCTCCCAGGCAAGCCCATCGCTTATGAAAGCACTCAGCCAATATTCACTGACATTTTGGGTGTGATCTTGACTTGATCTTGCAGAGACAAGGCTCTAAAAATGAAGCACCCTGGGATATGTCCCTGAGAGGGGCTCATTTAATGCTCTCAATGGGGCAGTGGGCATTGTGGGATGAACAACCTCTCCATTGACTGATCCTGCCTCACACTCTGGGGAATGAGTGTCAGATAAGGAAAGGAGACATTTAGTGCTTTAGTATCAAACCAATACCATATTCCAAAATGGTCACCTTAAGCCAGTGTTCCCACTGCTACTGGACGTATCCCTCAGGAGAGGGCCACTGGCCATATGTCTGGGGCCAGGTCAGATTTCACACATGCTGACTCCATTGCTACATCTCTCTGTATCCATAATGGAGTCTCTGTCAAAATGCTTGTTAAGACTATTTTTAAAAAGTCTTATTTAGCATCGACTTGATGCCAGAAATGCAGTCTATAAAGAAAGACGACAAATGATCACTTCCTCTTCCAATTCTGTCCAAGGCCTGAAGCTGGAAGACTTACTGAGGAGTCTATTCTTGGACATTGAAGACAGAATTTTTTTTAAATATCATTTTTAAAAATGCCAATCAAAATGCAATGTTATTAGCACTCTTTGGGAGTCTATGTATAGTGTGTGAGCCATTGAGATACAGTATTTCCAACAGAAGAATTGTCATTATGGAGATCAAGGCAGAGGGTTATGGTGATACATATGTATCTATATAGATGAAAGTCAGTATTGTTCTTGAATACCACCTTCCAGCAGGGTTAATGTGCAGCTCTAATGTGCTGGTGATGACCCACAGGCATGGATGTACGAGGGACCCAGAAAATAAAAGCGAACACTTCTGTAGTACCAACACTGTGTCAGACACATGTTTATATCATTTAATTCTTGTAGTCACTCTAGTATGACAGTACTATTATTATCTCCATTTTACATGTTAGAAAACTGAGGCTCAGAGAGGTTAAGAAATTAATCCAAGGCCACACAGCTAGTATGTGGTAGAATAAATTAAAAACTCAGGCAGCCAAGCCTCTGAATAAGGACTCTGAACCCCTGTACTGACTGCATGCTGGGAAGTCAGGGGAGGCTGCCTAGAGGTGGTGGGGAAGAGGCCTCCTGTCCCTCCTGTGGCCATTCCTGATGTGTGCCCCAATAGTGCCATGAGTTCTCTCTTACTATTTTGATGACTACATTGTGTTTTCAGTTCTTTTGCCTTTTCTCTCACCCTCGCTTGCTCCATCAGAGCAGAAGCTCTGTCTTCATCCTCTCTGTGCCCTTGACTCCCAACCCATAATCTGGCCCAGGGAAGGAGGTCAATAAAATTAGGGTGAATGAAGTTGTTAATGAAAGGCAGGAAGGAATGGTGAGAGTCCTTCAGTTTGGACAGACATAGGAACCAAAGTATGGCAGTGGGAATAAATGAGAGGTCTCAGAAAGGCAAAATTGTGAAGGACTTTGAATGCAAGAGAGAAATAAAATTCAAAAAAAGTAGTCACTCTCTGGCCAATAGGCTTCAGGCATGAACAGTTTTGAAAAATTAGAGGGGAGGGATAGCAGGGGGTGGGGGGGATTGGGGAGGGATAGCATTATGAGAAATACCTAATGTAGATGATGGGGTGATGGATGCAGCAAACCACTATGGCACGTGTATACCTATGTAACAAACCTGCGCGTTCTGCACGTGTACCCCAGAACTTAAAGTATAATAAATTTAAAAAAAAATTGACTTTGAGACCACAGGGAGTGTGGGGGTCTCTAAGCTATGGGCCAAGAAATGCAGACAAGAGCTTTGGGAAGATTTCTGATATCTGTGAAGGGAAGGCTTAGAGAGGACACAGGCAGGAGGCTCACAGAAAAATCAAAGAATCAGCAAAATCAGAACAAACTAAATCAATTAGAAACAAAAACTGAGGGGGAACTCACCATGCTGCGAGACAGGTGGCAACTCCAAGGGAGCTGGGGAATGCTTGGTACTTCCTCCCTTCCCTAGGTTGCTCCCATGGAGAGATGTCCAGCAACTCCATTCAAAGTGTCCAGCTGACCGTATTCTGCTGGACACCATCAGCCTCACATGTTTCTCATTACAGTTACCATCTTTCATAACACCAACAGTAGGGCTACACCTACCAGCCCCCATCTTTCCCCCAAAGACTGCAGTTTCAAACACATTTTTCTCTCGTTCAAGGAACCAAACTGTTTTATCCTGCCCCATCATGTTGGAGTGGGAAAAAGGAATTGCTCACCCTCAGCAAAATTGATTCAAATGCCAACTCGTATTTGGAAACAGCCCTATCATTGAGACGCTGAGTTTCTCTCTTATAAGCTCCGAGTCCCCCAAGGGAAGTAGAATCATCATTTATAAGAACTGTAAAATCATATTCTTGGTTTGACGGCATCTGCTTTCTAGCATGGTTAGCTATGAAGCAGGTGCTCATTTTGGGGGCTCTGTTTTGCTAACAGATACCTGTTAAATGTGGCAAAATCACTGGGGTCTTTCAGCACTAGAAGCCCACTGTACAATCTGAGGTAGTGGCTTAGAGGCAGAAGCAGGGCAAGTCCGAAGTGGGGGCTCCATGTGGACTTTACACATATGTTATTCTCTCATCTTTCTCTCTTTGCCAGAATGTTCTCACCCAACCTGAATGCACCCTCTCTCTCCTCAAATTCACTTTCGTCTTCCAAGCTGTGATGGTTAATTTTACGTGCCAACTTGACTGGGCTAATGGATGCCCATATAGTTGGTAAAACATTATTTCTGGGTATGTCTGTGAGGATTTTTCTGGAAGAGACTAGCATTTGAATTGGTAGAATGAATATCTACCCTCACCAGCGTGGGTGGGCGTCATCCAATCTGTTGAGGGTTGAAACAGTACAAAAGGCAGAGGAAGGGCAAATTCTTTTCCTTCTTCTTGAGCTGGGACATCTAACTTCTCCTGACCTTGGACATTGGAACCCCTGGTTCTCAGGCCTTCAGGCTCTGGAACTTATACCAGCAGTCCCTCTGATTCTGGTTCTTAGGCAAACAGACTTGGATTGAATTACACCACTGGCTTTCCTGGTTCTCTAGCTTGCAGATGGCAGACTGTGGGACTTCCCTGCCTCCATAATGACATAAGCCAATTTCCATAATATCTTTCTATACGTGTCTATATAAATATATATCTATATATACATATACATACATATGCATATACACATCTATCCTATTGCCTCTGTTTCTCTGGAGAATCTTGATTAATATACAGGCCTAGAATAAGTGCCATCTATTTGGTGAGAACGTTCCCAGATTTCTATCTGCTGATGTTCTATATAAGCTACAGTTGGAACCACTTGAATTAGCCCTGGTAGAGTCTTCGATGCTGCCCTTTGATTCAGATGTGTGTGTTTTTGCCTCCCACCCAGGCTGTGGCTGGTTATCCTAGGGCAGAAGAAGGCCATGAAGTGAGGTGTTAATAGCCAGCTGGACTTGGCTCTACCGTTTCTGCCTTATGTAAGTCACTTAATTTCTCTGAGCCTTAGTTTCTATATTTGCAAAATGCGAATTACAATGGCAACTTCATAGGGTTGCTCAGAGTAATAAAAAGTAACTTATATAAAGTCCTTGTCATAGTGTCTGTCACATACAAAGCTCTCAATTAATGGGATAATGTGATCATCCTTCTCCTCCTCCTCATTATCATCATTCTGTGTATCCTCAAAGCATCTAATGGTCTGGAGCATATATCAGATGCTCAATACAGGGCTGACTTAGCCACTAGTCCCGGTACACACTAAGCCTAGGACCTATGATAATTTCAGGGACCATGAAGTATCTTATTGTTTTTTTTTTCATCAGAAGAAAAACATGGATATAGTAATATGTATATAATAATGAATTCAGCCTAGATTATATTCATCTTTATACCAATATGGTCACAAAATATAATTTTTAATTTTATTATGAAGGGAGTAGCCCATGAAGGCTGAAGTGCCTAAAGCTTGCCTGTGGATGTCATAATAAGATTCTGGTTCAGTAGATGTTAGTTAGGATGCCCATCTTTCGGGTTGCTGGTAACAGAACAACTATCTCCAGGACAGAAACTTGCTAGAGCTTCACAGCCTAGTGCAGGGCTGGGAACCCAACAGGAGCTCAGGAAACATGGGCTACTCTTCAAAGACAGAGAAATCATTCTGTCTTCCCCAGCAATTCAAGGTATGCCCTGTGACTGAAAGTTTCCTAAAATCTTACCACCCCCAGAAACTTAAACTTCCATTAGAAATCCAGAAGAATAAAATCCAACAAAAATGAAGAGTCACCACTTGGCAAATATTATTTAGGATGAAAGAGTCTGGAAAATTTAAAACATCGTTTCCTTGGGTAAGGGTGAGTAGCTTTACTATGGCTAGAGTTAGAATTCTCCAGAGCCTTTGGCACAGGACTGCCTTAGAAACCCGTGGCTATTTAACTCCTGGAGTTCTTTCTGGCTATTTAATTTTGTAAAGGGAGGCCACCTATCAACACTTTCCCCTGAAATTGCCTTTCATGTCCATGGGGAGAGCATGGTGTGAGCTGCAGGGAGAAGGCATGCAAACCTGTATCCGTCCACTGAGCCCCTTCCTTGAGATGAAAATCCCAGAGATTCAAGAGTTCCATCACTCTCACAGCTCCAAGGAGGTGATGTCATGGATTTGGTGGTGGACTCACCGATGGGGCTGTGCTTGAGTTTTTTGGGAAGAATTTACCATTACACAAGGACTTTTTGGAAAGGCTTTTGATATGGAATCCTCTTTCCATTTGGAGATGCCTGGCTGAGATTTCCACCACCCTTGGCAATGATGTTAGTAACTAATATTTACAAAGTGCTTGCTATGTGCTAAAGGCTTTCTGTACAGATTTATCCTTCGTAAAAACTTTGTGGGGGATGCTATTTTTATCTGCTGGTAGAACTAAATGATTCATGTGATGGCCAATTAAAATACCCATGTTTTTTCTCATCGTCATTCCACTTTATTTCTTTGAAAGTACACATTACTACAAAACACAGAATGGATATAGAAACAATCATGGCTAATGTTCACTGAGTGCCTACTACTCATCAGGTGTTTTGCATGGATACTATTTAAGCTTCAAAAGATCCTTCGATGTAGATACTGTTAGCATGTCTGCTTTACAGCTGAGTAAATGGAAACTAAGTCCGGTGAAGTCACTTGCTTAAGGTCAGATCTATTACGTGGAGGAGCCAGGGTTAGAAGTCAAGCAATCTGTTCCTGAGCCATTGCTGGCTCTCTGGTCTTTTTGCTCAAGTGCCTTCCCCTCCGTTGTTCTCTCCTCGCCTACTCCTCTGTTAGTACCTGAGTTGCCGGGATGGAGCTCCTCATATTCCTGGGGTCATACCTCGCCATCACCATCTGTTTACACAGGGCCACTCTCTCCAGGTCTGTTTACTACTTATCTATTTATTCCCCCACCATCTCTGATCACCATACCCATTCCCCCCACCCTTTATCTAATGAGTTTTGTGCAAAAATTTAAATAAGTGTGTCTTATGACATCTCTGGAGTTGTTTTGTGCATGCTTGGGTTTTAATTTACATAAAAAGCATTGTCCCATAAAACCCATTCTGGTTCTGACTTTTCCTATTTAAATTCCTGCTTTTAAGTCCATCTGTGTTGAGTTTATGTGTATCAGTCCACAGCTTCTAACTGCTGCCTGGTGTTTTGTTTTATTCTCCAGCACATTTTACTTCACTGCCCCTCCAATGATGAACCCCCAAGTTTAGCTTCCTGGTATTATAATACTGTTGGTAGACATCTTATACTGATTCCCTTATTAGATCTGTGCAAAATCTCTGGGATGTATAAATGGGAGTGGAATGGCCAGATTATAGACACAGATACCCATGGTTTTAACAAAGCCTACTAAATTGCTTTCCAAGAGAGCTGTACTAACTTAAAATCCCAGCAAGCAATGCAGTGTTTCCATATCCTCACATCTTCACCTCAACTATAAATTACCTACTTTTCTAATTTCTGCTACTCTGATGGGTAGGAAACACTGTCTTATTTATAATTTAATTTGCATATATTGATTACTAAAGAGTAAAGATATTAACTCATTATTCATTTGGCTTCCTATTTTGTGAATTGCCTATTCGTATCCCCACCACTTAAAAAATACTGAGTTTCCCATCTTTTTCTTGATAATTTAGAGTTCCCAATAGAGGGTAGTATGTATATTAATCAACTATTAGTGTTACATATTGCAATATCTCCTTCCAGTCTGTCATTGATTTGTTTAGTTTGTCTGTGGTACACCTCGTTAAATCTCACGACTACCAAATTGCAATGTCTATCCATTTTCATGTGTTTTTTGCTTTACAATTTGTGCTTTTGAGTATTTTATTGTAGATAGTAGAGTATATTTTCTTCTATAAGGTTTATAGTTTTACTTTTCCTATTGCATGTTTATTCCGTTAGAATCTTTCAGCACATAATAGCTGTCCAGCTTATGGCAAGCCAATTTCCCCACGCCACTCACTAAGCAATCTTCTTTCCCATTGCTCTGGGTACCACTTTGGTTGTATATAAGTACCAAAATATAAATGGTACCACTGGTATATTGGGTACCATCCATCTATTTTATTCCTATGCCTGTCCTATACTGCTGTTATTACTGTAGCTTTGCAGAAGATTTTACTATCGTCTTAGCTCTTCAATTTTTATTGACTTAACTATTTATGACACTGTATTCTTCCTTAAAATTTTGGAATGTGGTCTTAAAAAATTGAGCTGCATTTTGATTGAAATTGCATTGAATTTTTAATATTTATTTGGAAGGCTTACATACATACCATATTGAACTGTCACTGAACATGGTGTATCTCTTCAGTTACTCATATTTTATGTATATCTTCTTATAGAGAAAAAAATATTCCCTGCAGGTTTTGGTAAATTTGTAGATACTTTTTTTTTGTTCTTATTGTGTATGGTATCCTATTTTCGATTATGTTTTTTAGGTGACTTTTGACAGTGTGATGAAATACTATTGATTTTTTTGTGTTATTATCTTATCTATAACTGCCTAGCTAAATTCTCTTAAAGTTGTAATTGCTGGTTGTAAATTTTTTTGTTATTTCTGTAAGGGGTACATTTCTTAAAAAAACAATAGCTGTATATTATTATTTATTTATTTTTTCCCCTCTTTTTTCTGATCTTATAGCACAGACAAGGAACTTCCATGTCTGGTTAAATGGTGCTGTAGACAGCAGAGCCTACATTCTTTGCCCCTATGCAGTAAGTCTTAATGGCATTGACCCTCGTGCCTTTTTCAGAGTCTGCAGATGAAAGCTTACAGGACCACAAGTTGTTTCTTTCTGCCTTCATATTTATTTGTTTTTTTTACCTTATGAAAACTTACTGTTTTCATTTGGAAAATGGATATCATTTAACTTTGAATTTTAAAACATTGATTTCTAAGCAGCACAGTATATTTGCCAAGAAGCTAAAAGGAGGAAAGGATGAAGGAGTTACAAGAAAGAGCAAAGGATAAGAGACAATTTTCTTGTCTCTAGAGAGCTATGTTTCCATATTTACTTGACCACAAACTTTGTCCAAGTCTCTGTTTTTCTCTTTTAGGGTAAAATGGAATTCTGAGATTAAAAGTGTCTTTGGGTGAATTTGAATGATTAAACATCATTCATTTATTCAACTTTTATATATTGAGTGCCAAGTGGCCAACATTGTGCTAAGCAAAAAATTGGATTTATTTCAAGAAGTTTAGTCACTTGTCCCCATAAGAAAAATGGGCGCCTACAACCTTGAAATCTTAAATGAGGAAAATATGGCTTTGTGAAAGTGAGCCATGGGAAGCAGAAAAACTTCCAAAGAAGGCAGACCATAGAGCAAACGTGCTGCTTGATGGCAACAATTTGATGTGGGGAAGAAGTGATGGAAGTTTTTAATACTTTGACCTTCTTTCATCAGAGCTCACTCTCTAGTTAGGGGTGGGGGAGACACATAACACAGTGTGGTCGATATTCAGCTAAAGATATGAACGAGACATGGACACATGGAGGAGAAGAGGTTAGCTCTGACTAGAGAGAGGTAGGGATAGCCTTGCTGGGGAGTTGAGTCAAGTTAGGCCTTGAAGGATGATAGGAGGCTTGGAGAACATTTGTGTGGATGGAATTACAGGATTTCATTTTATCTTGCTTAACTTCAGAGCGGAGTGGTCCTCAGACTGCTATGGCACCCAGGAGCTACTTCATTTTATCTTATTATTTTTTGAAACAAGGTCTTACTCTGTCACATGGTCATGCCATTGCACTCCAGGTGAGTGCGGTGGCATGACCGTGGCTCACTGCAACCTCGACCTCCTGGGCTCAAGCAATCCTCCTGCCTCAGCCTGCAGTGTAGCTTGGACTGTAGGTACATGCCACCATACATGACTATTTAAAAAAATTTTTTTTGGTAGAGATGGAATTTCCCTGTTCTGTGTTGCCCAGGCTGGTTTCAAACTATTCAGTATATGCCTACACACAAAAACATATACTCATACACCTACTCCCTCACCGCATATGCACATATGACATATATGCAGGCAATAGGGACAACTTTTAGAGTTCAGATGGGTGACCTTGTGAACAAGTGACTGGAAGATAGAGCTAGCACGGCTTGGCAAGGTCCTAGTTGTGTTTTGGAAAATCAAGGCTGGGAAACATGGCCTTGGCAACAAAATTTCACAAATCACCACTAAAGAACTTACTCATGTAACCAGATACTGCCTGTTCCCCCAAAACCTCTATGGAAATAAAAAAATTAAAAACAAACAAACACAACAGACAAACTGCTTGCCTCTTAACTCCCAACTTGAGGGTCTAGAAGCAGAGAATATGGTGGTGAGATCTGAGCCTAGATCTTGTCCTACTTCTCACTTCTTCTGTTGTAGGAAGAATGGCTGTCTCCTGGAGAAGTCAGGAGTCACTGTAAGGTGTCTGGGGGATTCTGAGAACTTCTGACAAGCAGGAGCTGCTTTATGGCGAAGGAGCCCCCTCCTGATGCAGACTGGCATTTCTGTGTCCTGCTCAGGCAGTTCCAGAGAGATCCAGACACTGATGGGTGCCTTGCTTGAAAAGAATTGCTTTCAGATGGGATTGGTGACCTCCAGACTGCTATGAAACTTCTCAGGATGCTGGTAGAAACCCCAAAGCACCTCAGTCTCTGGCTCAAACTTGGCTTTGGAGGACCAATCTATGTTAAGCGTATGAGTAAGTGTAGAGACAGGCTTTGACCACAATGGTCTGAGTTTGAAGCCCCATTGTCCCACCTATAGCTGGATGACCATGAGCAAATAACTTTTCTAAACCTGTTTTCTTATCTGTAAAAAGGGCTAAGAGTACCTATGTCATAGAGCTGTCAAGAGGATCAAATGAAGTACCTTGCATGTTTCCTGAAACATGGCAAATGCTGAATACATGATAGCTAACTGGATGTCGAAAGAAAAGCTGCAGAGAAAAGGTGGTGCTTGAAAGATGAATAGATGTTTGCTAGGCAGCTATGCTGGCAGAGCTTCCACGTGGGAGGGAGCAATTGAACAAAGGCCCCGAGGCGTGAAATAGCCTGACATTTCAGGCAGCTATAAGTGGTTTGGTTTGGCTGGAGCATAACCTAGGGGAGAAAAGGGACATGCATTGTTTGTGGCACATACATAGATGGTTAATTATAGATAAGACTTAAGTGGTTCACTAATTGCCTCACGTATGTGTCTGGTCATCTGGAGAAGATAGCTGTTTCCCTGTTGCTTGAGGCTCCTGTCTGGTACTCGGCTTGGTGGCTAGACCAGGCTGGACATCCTTGAGAAGGGTTGCCTCTTCACATTCTGAGTTTAGCCACCAGCACAGTAAGCCGTGGCTGAAAGGAGGTTTTTTGGGATAATCCACCTGTATCCCTGACACTGAGGCACTCCAGCCCGCTCTCAGCCAGAGCCCTCTACTGCCTCTTTGCAAGCTGAATGTGGGTGACAGTTTGGGGCATCACCTGAGCTCACTACTTCCTCAGCCATAGACCGCTGTCTAGTCCCAAGGCCAATGCAACTAGTTTTGATTTTCTTTTACAGCAGCATTCCAATCCTAGTACCACTTCTGTGTTTGGGTTCGGTCAAAAATACTGAACCCAGTATTGGGAAAAGGGATTGATTATAAAAATTAGACGTCACACAATTGCAAAAAAATTCAGGAAGTGAAGATTCATCTTATGGGCTGAATTGTGGTTCCTCCTCAAATTCATATGTTGAAGTCCTAACCCCAGAACCTCAGAATCTGACTGTATTTAGAGACAGAGTCTTTAAAGAGGTAATTAAGGTTAAATACGTCACTAAGACGGGCCATACTCTGACTAGTGTCTTTATAAGAAGAAGATATGAGGACACAGGCACACACAGAGGAAAGACCATGTAAAGACAAAGAAAACACAGCCACCTAGAAGCCAAGGTGAGAGGCCTCTGAAGAAACTGATGCTGCTAACACCTTGATCATGAACTTGTAGGCTCCAGATCATGAGAACTCCAATATCTTCTGTTTAAGCTAACCTATCTGTGGTACTTTGTGATGGCAGCCCTAGCAAACTAACGCAGTTTTGTTTTGTTTTGTTTTGTTTTTTTGAGACAGAGTTTTGCTCTGTCGTGCGATCTCGGCTCACTGCAACCTCCGCCTCCAGGGTTCAAGCAATTCTCCTGCCTCAGCCTCCCGGGTAGCTGGGACTACAGACACACGCCACCGTGCCCAGCTAATTGTTTTTTGTGTTTTTTAGTAGAAACGGGGTTTCACCATGTTGGCCAGGATGGTCTCCATATCTTGACCTCGTGATCCACCCGCCTCGGCCTCCCAAAGTGCTGGGATTACAGGCTTGAGCCACCGCGCCCAGCCCAAACTAATGCAGTTTAAAGGGGAATTGGAAGAATTATAGAGTCACCATCCATCTTCCTCAAGCCCTGACATGGATGGGCAAGTTGGAACTTGCAGGAAGGATCTGAGAAGTCAGGCAGGTCCAAATGTTGAAGTGAAAATGTGAGGTGGGATTCATGGAAAGGTATGTGGGAAGCTGTTGCATCTCTGCAGCTGCTACTTCTGTGGTAACCAGGCATCTGGTAGTGGGTGTGGAACCACTGTTGGTGATTACAGCTAGAAAGGGGATGAGAACAAGTTGAAACCCATCAGGCACCTCTCTGTCTTTCTGTTCCATTTCTGACTTCAAAGCCCTTTAGAGAGAAACAATTACTGCTTCACTTCCACTTCCCAAGTCTTGTGAAAGTTCTACTTTTAGCCAACTTGAACTTGGAGCCATAGAGGAAGGGAGACTCTCAGCTTTCAACTCGACCCAGTTGACAATAGAATGGTGCAGCTCATTAACCCTTTGAGATGCTCTGGAAAAGAGAGAGAGAGAGAGAGAATGGGGGAGGGGAGGGGGGGGAGAGAGAGAGAGAGAGACAGAGAGACAGAGAAAGAGAGACTCTAGGATCTAACGGGTTCCATAAATACCAAAAACTGTCATCCTCATTATTTACACATTAAAGATTCTTAGAAGTCTTGCTGAAAGAAGCCCATTTAATTTTGATCAAGCTTCTTCCCTTCTTTCTCCTGAGCACAGCAATATTGAGAACCTGAAAGCTTCAGGATGGATGTTGGCAACTGCTCCTTGATGGCAGCCCTGTCAGTCAGTTACCCACTATGCTGTTCAACCCCCTTTATGTCCATGCCCCACCTCCTAGGTAGAGTTCCTCCCTCAGAGGGATCTTCTACCCAAGAGTTCCCTCTCTCTCTCTTTTTTAAAACAAAATACTTATTTTATTGTTATAAAGTTAAAAATAGTAGATAAGCATATATAGTTACAGTTCCAAAGCAGAGCAATACAAATAAATTGTTACAGTTTTCAAAGAAAATATAACAGCAAAATAATTGTCTAAATACTTTTTTGAAATGAACTTGGTTTTTACGACAGCAGTTTCATTTTCTTTTTCCAAACGTCTTTAACACAATTTTGTAAAGTAAATTTCTAACACCAGAGAATTAAGTTCAATGAACGTAGTATATGCTACTGTTTTAAAGCAAGGTTACACACACACACACACACACACACACACACACACGAAATGGCATTTTACAAAACTCACTACTGAATACTTTGTTAACTGCTTCCAAGAGTTCTCTTTTGCCTCCTCTTGCTAGCTAGTGACTGTCCTATTCCAGGGCTGCACAGCCTCAACCCTGAGCCTAAAGCCCACCCTGTTCTCCCAGCAACCCACAGCATGTTGCACGAGACAGGGTGGAGCAGTGATGGGCAGGTCAGCTGTGGTGATGTGTGTGGAGGTAAAACTCTGGAGGAACATGGCCAGTGAGTTCCTGGCTGTCTGCTCCTCAACACAGTTTGTTTCTAAAAATTGTTATTTGTGTGATAGATTCACTTTCTGAACAAATTGGGGCAACTTTCTTGTTATCCCCCGTAATAGTGTCATGCTTCTCCCTTGCATGGAGAGATGGTTCCTTGAGGTTTAGAGAGTTGCATGCAGTGGAGACAGGAAGGGAATCTTGGATAGTTGGGAAAGGCCAATTGGGAATGTGTCACACACGTGACTCTCATTTATCATGTGGGTCCAAAGTCCATACAATATGAAGCCCAATTTTTTTAGACAAATGATAGGCATTATTATTTGGATAACACTTTAAACAATAGGCCAGATGTTTCAAATCTGTTGTCTCAGGGTCCAGGCTATTGTGATGTTTACACTTTGTCCTACCAAGTCCTGTGGATCTGAACAAATACATTCTCCACTACTGAAGATGCCAGAAATACTGGCTGTCAGCCCAGACACCAACCAGAACAGAACAGAACAGAGGTGGGCTTTGCACTGTATATTGATGCTTGTGTTTTCTTTGTCAATCCAAACATTGGTTGATGAATTTAAAGCTAAATTTTACCCAAATCCAACCATGTCTTGGAATTGTAAAATGAAAAGACAAACTTGTTTTTTCTTTGAGGGTCTTGCTGTTGCCCAGGCTGGAGTACAATGGTGCAAACTTGGTTCACTGCAACCTCTGCCTCCTGAGTTCAAACAATTCTCCCACCTCAACCTTTTGAGTAGCTTGAACCTCAGGCACATGCCACCATGCCTAGCTAATTTTTGCATTTTTAGTAGAGACGCGGTTTCACCATGTTGTCCAGGTTGGTCTTGATCTCCTGACCTCAAATGACTTGCCTGCTTTGGCCTCCCAAAGTGATAGGATTATAGGTGTGAGCCACCATGCCCAGCCAAAAGACGAACATATTTCTAACAAGATTGCAGCCATTGGTTAGCTTGACAGGGCTTTAAATAGCTGATATTGGGAAAGCACTGAGACGTCTAAAAAGAGTGCATTCCATTTCTTGCCTTCTGCACCCTCACTCCCAGGGGTCAGTGGGCAGAGGAGCTATAATTACACCTCAAGTGGTTTTAATGACATAGGAGAGAATTCTGAGGTCTTAGGTTGGAACAAAAGTAGGTGCCTATCTTCAGTTGAGCATAGTTCACAAATCTCTCAGCTTTCTCCAGATAAAAACAGTCTTGAGAATTCCTGAGAGACATGATTCCCTAGAGGGGGCCAAGAAACAGAAATAGATGCATTTATTTTAAGCAGCTCATAACTCTGGTCTTCAAGACCTCTTCTCTACCACTTAACTCTGTGTAAATTTGGGCTTTGAAGAACCAGAGGTATTTTGGATCACTTTCCATAATCCTGGGGAAAACTGCTCTGTGGATGGACATTTTCAGTTTATTCCTGAGGAGCCAGTTTTCTCAGAAATGCTGTGTGTGTGTGTGTGCGCGTGTGTGTGTGTTTTCCTGGCGGGAGGGTGTCTAAGTGGTCACCCTGGCTCAAAATCACACCTCCAGCTTTCTCATCCTCCTGGCTTTCCTGCTGTGGGGCTGATAAAAAAAAAGCCAAGCACCTTAGGGACTCCAACGAAGAGGTGGAAGAGGAGAACATTGTGAAGCTAGGTTTCTAGCCTCTAATTCCCTCCTGGGGGCCAGTTCTGTCTGGAGCACAAACACTGGCCAAGTGGATGCATTTTCCCAAGAACCAGCAGAGGGAGCTTGGAATGGAAGCCAAGAGCCTCCAAGGGCCTCAGATGGGAGCATTAGCAATTCTGATTTCCATCTGTTTCTCTCTGTTTATGACACCAAACAAATAACAAAGGACCCCTCCTTGAAGTCGTAGGTAGATTTATGCTCCTCAGTTCATCAGAGGCACCTGTTCCCCCACTTTGGGCAGCCAGCTTCCCACAGAGAACCACAACCCTAATGAAGGGCAATCTGCTACCTTGCATCCTTGCTGTGAGACTCCCGCCCAAACCTCATGTGTAGAAAGCCTTGGGGGAGTGGGAGCAGCTGCTTTCACAGTGAAGACACCCAGTGTGCTGTCAAGACCAGACAACTGGGGAATAAGATGGCCTCACAAGAACTCTGTCCTGGTGGAAATATTTTCCAGGACCAATTGAATAGAACCAGGTGAAAAAGGCTCAGACCCTCCTGGGACGGGATGACAACTTCCCTAACAGGATGGGCTTTCTGGCCTTTGAGGGTAGATCAGCAGATAGGGAGAAGTTCAGGAAAACCTTCAGGATAGAGCTTTATGATTACTTATTTCAATTTTATTTGAGGTATAATCCATACCATTAAAGGTATGGAATGCACAAATCTTGAGCTACAGCTTGATGAGTACAGTAATGCATCCCTAATGACAGGAATATGTTCTGAGAAAGGCATGATAGGCAAATTTGTTGTTGCATGAATGTCATAGAGGGTTTTTACACAAATCTAGATGGTAGAGCTTACTACACACCTAAGCTGCATAATATAGCCTATTGCTCCTAGGCTACAAACCTGTACAGCATGTTACTGTATTGAGTACTGTAGGCAACAGTAACACAATGGTAGGTATCTGCTTATCTATGTATATCTAAACACGGAAAAGGTAATGCATTACACTATGACATTACAGTGGTATTACATCACTAGGAGATAGAAAATTATCAATTTCATTACAATCCTATGGGATCACTGTTGTATATATGATCAGTTGTTGACCAAACTGTTATTCTGTGATGTGTGTCTGTATTTACCTATGTAGACACCCATGTGACACCATGTGGATCAAAATATTGGGCATTTCCAGTACTCTGAAAATTTCCTTTGTGCCACCTCCCCAGTAAGCACCAACTCTCCCAAGATAATCACCATTTTAACGTCTTTTACCATTGATAAGTTTTGCCAGTTGTTGAACTTGTATATTATGCTCACTTTTATGCCTGGTTTGTTTTACCCAATATGATGTCGGTGTGATTTGTCCATGTTGTGTTGGGCACTAGTAGTTAATTCTTCCTTAATGGTGGATAGTATTCCATTCCATGAATATACCACAATTTGTTTATCTGTTCTCCTAATGATGGACATTTTGATTGTTAACAGTTTTTGGCGATTACAGATGAAGCTCTATGAACATACATTCTTTTTTAAAATTATACTTTAAGTTCTGGGATACATGTGCAGAACATGCAGGTTTGTTGTGTAGGTATACATGTGCCATGGTGGTTCGCTGTACCCATCAACCCGTCATCTACATTAGGTATTTCTTTCAAAGCTATTCCTCCCCCAACCCCCATCCTCTGAACGTACATTCTTGTACAAGTATTTGTGAGGACATATGCACTCATTTCTGTTGGATATGTATTGAGAAATGGAAACACTGGTTATAGGGTACATTTATGTTTAGCTTTAGTCAATACTGCCTAACTGTTTTGTAAAGTGTTGAGCCAATTTACAGTCCTGCCAGCAATGAGGGGGAGTCATACTGAAGAGTTTTTAAACCAAAATAGTTGCAGCCCCACCTCTAGCTTGATGCCATACTGTTTTTCTGATTCTCCTGCAGGGTCCATTTGGGCCACGTCTAGGGTCATGAATAGGGGGGATATCTGAGCAGGACTTAGAGTATAGTCTGAATTCAACGCGGTCAGTCCTTTGTCAGTGACAGGAATCAGTCTGTGGTTTAAGGAAAGAACAAGACCACCTTGTCATCCTTTTTGCAATGCTTGGTGCTCTTCACGCGTTATGTTGATTTTGATGGTGGCAGTGGATACCACTTACTGAGCCCTTAGCATGGGCCACTGTCTCCCTCAGTCCTCATAATAATCTGATGTGGTACGTAACATTATTATTATTTAGAAATTGACAAAACCAAGGCTCAGCAAGGTTAGACAGCACACCCCAGGCATGCAGCTGGTAGGTAAAAGGGCTGAGATTCAGATCCTCAGCTACAAAACTCTTGCTTTACTTTCCTTTTGTAATGTTGCTTATTCTTTGAAAATATTGGGCACAAATTTAAAAAGATACAAATAGGAAACATAAAGAAAATTCTTCCAGCTCCTGTTCTTCCAACAAGCTATTCTTCCAGGTCCTCCTCTACCCACTTCTCCCCTGAGTCAGCCACCATTATGTCTCTTGTGTGTGCTTCCAGAGATAGTCTGTGCATTTACAAACAGAGACAGACGTTCAGAATGGTGTTTTCCCCACTCAGTGTCTTGAAACTAGCTTTCTTCATTTAACAAAATATGTCAGATAACTTTTTGTTTTGGTTTACACAACGACCTCTTTTCACAGCTGTACTAATATATTTAAGTGTTCCTCTTTTGATGAACATTTAGGTTGTTTCTGATTATTTGTTATTATGAGCACTGCTGCCACAAATATCTTTGTATGTATGCTACTTTTCCATGTCAAGTAAATTTGTTTGATAAGCATTTAGAAGTAGGGTTGCTGAGTAAAACAGTGTGTGTATCTCATCTGCCATAAATATTGCCAACCTGCCCTCCAAATGGCAAAATTAGTGGATTAGGCTCAAAGGGTCCAGGAGATATCAGATCTCAGTGAATTTAAATACTCATCATCACTTCGTTGGGAGGCCTGACACCCCATGTTTTCTGAATGTGTGAATGAGAGAACCCTTCTGCTCAGCAAATACTGAAGGTAGTTCCCATGGCAGCTGCCAGCCTCACTGCATGCTTCTCGCATCACGGCTATTCCTTAACTTCTCTCTGATGGCTCTGCCCTTGTGATGTTGTCTCCCAGGTTAGATAGAATGATCTGAGGACAGGAACTTAATTTCCACCTTTGTCCATTACATTTCAGCTTGACAATGTGAGGCTGAGGTTTCTAGGTGAGTGTATGACTGTTACTGAATTATTGCAATGTAAAAAGACAACTTAATCAGGCTTTGAGAAGAATGCAGAAGTTCCTGGTGCTTATTCTACTCACCACTCAAACTTCTTAAATTTTCCCAAACCAGGAATAGAGGAATAGGGTTAGTCTCAAAGGCAATGTTAGGAGTGAACCCTGAGGGAGGAGCCATCTGCAGAGAAGAATAAACTGAGCCACTCATACAGGGATTTCAGGCACTGTATTGAGTACACGTCAGAAGAACATGGTGTGTGGGGGCCTCTCAAACCTCACCTACAGATGGTTTTCTGCATGCATAGTTTCATTTCATCCCCTTCTCCATCCTGAGCCCCTAAATAAAGCAGGCTGGAGATGGAGAGATGCCTCCTTTTCTAGGACAAAAGGCTCCTGCCAACCGCAGTCCTCATTTACATTTTGTTGACTTATTAAAGGGTGATCCAAATGTTTCATTGCTCTCAATTACATTTATTAATGGAAGCTAAGAGCCTCTGAGGGTGAACCTTATTGGAACATATGGTCAACCTTCCATCTCTGAGAGCCTGGGGCTGAAGAGCACAGGGAGGCAATGCACTGGGATTTTAATAACCATTTGATTTCCCTTCCCCAAAATAATTAAATAAAAAGAACTCTTCTTCTAACCTTATGAGGTAGAATTGGCCAGTCAATCAGAAAACACAATCAAGGGAGAGCTAGAAGATATATTTAAATTATATTAATAATGTCTGCAGACATTAACTTCAGAGATTTAAACTCTGCTTTGTTCTCAAACTGTCTTTCTTCAACTTTGCTGTATTTCTCAATAGTTTTGATACTTGGTTAGAGAAGGGTTGTGGATATTGAGATCCATAAAAGGCCCATCATTGCCTGGTTCACAGATGAGGAAACCGAGTGTAAGAAACGGAAGAACATGCCCAGGGTCACTGACAAGAAGAAGGTAAAGGGAGAGTGAGGCTGATGGATTGGGTCTTTTTGGGAGGAGGTGAGTTTGGGCTTTGATTTGAAGAATAGATAGAATTTGGCTGTGTAAAGAGTAGGGGAAGGTGCTTAAGTAGGAATCACTGATATGAAAAGGTTTTAAAAGATGGGGGACTGTGTCAGTATATTTGTGTTAGGGATAGGAGAAAGAATAGGTAAGGATTTTGAACTAAGAAGCTAGATGCCAAGAGAAATGATGGTATTCTGATGATAAGGTGGAGAAGAGCCAGCGTTCATCGACTCCTTCATAATAACCTCATGAGCAGGATTTCTCAACCTTGGCACTGTTCATGGTTGGGGCTGGACAATTTTTTTGTTGTGGAAGCTGTCCTTTGCATCACAGTATGTTAGCAGTATCCCTGGACCTCTCTATCTAGTAGCCAATGTCAATCTCTTCCTAATTGTGACAACAAAAAATGTCTCCAGACACTGCCAAATGTCCCTGGCTGGGAACCATTACCACCTGAAGTAGGCGTAGTATAATCCTCTCCTTACAAGTAAGGGAACTGAGTCTCAGGAAAGGTAAGAAACTTCCTCAGGGTCCCTTAGCTAAAAAATGTTGCAACCAGATTTTGAACCAGAGCAGTCTGTAGAACCTGCATTCTTCACCAGGGTGAGGCTGGATAGGTAGGTAATAGAGAATTAATTCCAGTTAGGAAGTGAGGAGTAAAGGCTACTGAAGCTATTCCCCATCAGTGCTCATGGAATGGGCTGGATAGAAGGGCTGACAGAGCCCAGCACAGCAGGAAGTGGAAACTGGTTAACTACAATTCTCTGTAGCCAACGACTCTCTGATATTAAAAAGTCGAAGATGGAAAACATTTATCTTGCCATAAAGCTAGGCTCCCCCGACTCCAGGGTATCAGTTACTGATATGTTGCAATATTTCAGAAGTGATTACCCAGCCTGCTCTGGATTAAAATGCATTTTGCGGTTAAAAAGCTGATAGGCTAAACAAAAAAATTCTAAATCTAGAAATGGTGTTTGCTTCTCCCCCAAATCTAGTTCATGCCTCACACTGCCACTATAAAATCTACTGATCTGTCAGTTTGTCTCACATTGGAATAATGCAAAGTAAATTTATAAACTCAAACACCAGGTGAGTCATCAGTTAAAAAACATGTTGCTTCTCAAGGCATCTTCCCCGCCTCTTCCATCTGGTTTCATGTTGCTGGTTACCATTCATTTATTTATTTAACAAATACGATATTGTGAATTTAATAATACTACATTTGGAGCAGGGGATGTATATAGTTGGGATAGACTCTGCCCTCTGAGAACTCACAGTCTGCTGATCTGTCTGGGGCAAGCATAGGCATCATAGGACACTCTCAGGAGATGACAGGACTAAGGACTAAGGCAGAGGAAGAGGCATTCTGGGTAGTGGACATAGTATATGCAAAGGCCTAGAGGTATGGCGGCTTGGAGTTTTGGAGGAATTGCATGTCATTTAACATGGCTTCAAGGGAGAGTGTAGGTAAGGACATAGCTTGGATTGCAGCCAAGTTGCATCCCACAGGGCCCTCTTTTCTTTCCCTTCTGGCCTTCATTTCTGTTTTGTGGATGCCCAGTTCAACACCTAGCACTTTGCCACTTTTCAACTGTCAATTTACCTCTCCAGAAAGCCTTTCTTAAGTACCGTCTATTCCCTGCCCCCCCTTTGACTCCCTGTGACTCTTAGGGTTCATACTCTTATTTTGGTAATCACTAATTTTTATTGATAGTTGAGGGGCTTTGAAGGCAGGAGCTGTGTCTTACAGTTCTCTGGTTATCTAGCAGAACTTTAAGGAAGGGCTGGTACTTAACAAACATTCCATTGCTCATTTCTTTTGAAATATCAGATAATCACCTTGAAGACCTGGTGTTATTCATTCTGGGCAAATTTGACTGAATTTCTACCTCTGTCTCTGCGTGGCATCACTTACGACTCTTTCCTAGGATCACTCCCACTTTTTTGTTGGTTGGTCCTTCTTGGTATCCTGTGAGACTTTCTCTGCATCTGTCAGCTCTGGTGTCCCGTAGGATCTGATTTGGTATCTGATATATTTACTTTCTACACACTGCCTGGCCAAGCTCCCACCTGATGTTTTTAATTACCACCAACTTGCAGACAACTCTCAGTCCAGCCAAGAAATATTCCTGTATCCTAGACCTATTTCCACCAGGACTGCCCCTCTTCTGGGGCCTCCAATAGAATTCCTCATTCTTACCATCCCTTCTCTTGAGCCTACTCTTCCTCATTCTGTATTCTATGGCCCAATGAATGGCACCAATGATATTTCAGATGCCAATTCAGAAATCTAGCAACCTGCAAGAGTTCTTTATTTCTGCCCAACCAGACACCAAGTCCAGTAGAATCTCCCACTAAATTACTTCTAGAATCTGTGCCTTCTTCTCCAACTGTCTTTAGTATTAGTTCCGTATTTATTCTTTTTTTGTTTGTTTGTTTGACATGGAGTCTCGCTCTATTGTCTAGGCTGGAGTGCAGTGGCATAATCTTGGCTCACTGCAACCTCTGCCTGCTGGGTTCCAGTGATTCTCTTGCCTCAGTCTCCTGAGTAGCTGGGATTACAGGCATGTACCACCATGCCTGGCTAAGTTTTGTACTTTTAGTAGAGGTGGGGTTTCCCCATGTTGACCAGGCTGGTCTCGAACTCCTGACCTCAGGTGATCCACTCGCCTCAGCCTCCCAAAGGGTTAGGATTACAGGCGTGAGCCACTGTACCCAGCCAGAATTAATTCTTTCTTGCTGAGATTATCTGTCCTTAGTTGCTCTTCCTGTCTCAAAGAGAGTCCCACTATCTTTCTAAAACTCAAGATTGATCTTACCATTCTTCTGTTTAAATTCTTTAGGCAAAATTTAGGGATAATATTTAAAATCCTCAGGTGAAATCTCAAGATGCTTCATAAACTCACTTCCGTAACTTTTTCCAAAAAATTACTTTATGGCAGAGACCATGGAATACAGGGACTTCATAGAGTTTGGTAAATGAATAAAAGTGTTTTGACTCTTTGAATGTGGTGTGAGTGTGTTTTTAGCTTGGGGTTGGATAACATAACCTCCCACTCAAGATAATCTCTGGGGCCTGTTGTTCAGATTAACAGGATCTGACCTGAGACCCTCTCTGCATGTTCTGACACCTCATTTTCTGGTCCAGAGAAGGTAAATTCCCTGCCCTGTCATTAGGCCATTGTCAAATGTCCTGCCTTATCCATCAAGATATACCAGAAATGAGTGTCTTCGAAGGACGGTTGGTATTCTTTTTACTAACAGACTTTGCTAATTCCATAAAAGAGGGCTTAGAGCTCTAATCTAGTATATTTGTGAGGAAATCAGAACCTAAGATATTTTTATTTGGTAGAAGTAAATCTGTCCAATCTGGCAATGCTTTCTGCATTACTTATTACTTGACTAGCAGTAGCAATATCCTATGTCTTAATGTTTTCATGATATGAACTACTTTCTCATGTAGTATCTCATTTTTGTTTTTGATCTATACAAAGTTGGAATGGCAGATATTGCTATCTGAAAAGCAAAAGTGGGATTTGGGCTAGAGTTCAGTGGACTGCCAATCCAGTGTTCATTAGACAGTGGCCACAGTGTCATCTTTGGAAAACAACCCATCTTTGAAACGCTGTAGTTTCCAAAGTGGTCTCATGTATTTTTTTCTAGTTTATTTTATTTAAGGAAAATCATTCCCATTCTGTTTTTATCTCTTTGGTTTCTGTCTTACATTCAACACTGGTGAGATAATTGCAGAAGACAGTAGTAAGATTTTTCTTTCTGTTCTAGCATTTCCTGATGACCAGCAAGAGAAACTGCTACTCTGGGCATTGGTGTTTTATTACCTTGGAAAGAACCCTCATCCAAGATACACCACTTGGGACTCAACTCTTTGTCTTCGAATTCTTAGCTGAGTTTTAGTCATGCAAAATGAAAACATTTTAGAGATATGCTGTACAACAATGTGCATATTGCTGACAATACTGTACTGTATACTTAAAATTTTGTTAAGAGAGTACACTTCATGTTATGTATTTTTTACCAGACTAAAAAGAGTCTTGCCTGAGTACTTAAAGGTATTTCTGCTGTGTTTTGGTACCAAAAATTCATTGCAGCCCAGAGAACAAGAACAGGAAACGCCACTACTATGGAAGACAGCCTTGCAATTTCACATGACAAAAGTGAATTTTCTTGGAGAGCTTACAAAGCAAGGGCTGGACTGCTCTGATGGTGGACATATCTGGCCACATGGGATCTGAGTTCCTAGGGCTTTGACATGTGGGCACCACCACACAATGGTGGGAAAGCAGTGCTTGGTGTACATAGCCCTGGAGAATGCCAGAGTCATTGCTCCTTTACTCCGGGGGCTCCCTCCACCTGGAACACTTTCTCTTTAGCTCTGCCTACTGAACCTGTACTCTTCAGAACTCAGTTCTGATGTCACTTGCTCTGGGAAATCTTTTATTTTTCAAGTCAGAGTGAATTGTTCATGCCTAGGGGATCCCATAGCACTCTGTACCCTTTCTGGTTATGTCTCTTAGAAAGAGGCAGTGTAGTGTAGGGTCAAAAACCCAGACACCACAGCTATACTGTTGGGTTTGAACCCTTACTCTACCACTCACTAGCTGTATGACCTTGGGTAAGTTAGGTCATCTCCTTACATTTTTATGATGTGGGAATGAGCATGATGGTGAGGATGATGACAATGATAGCATCCATCACACAGAGTTGCTGCAATGAACAATAAATGGTGAGTGCCCTGTGATGGCCATTACTATGGTTAGCCCCGTCTGGCCATGATTACACTTCCTTTTGAATCGTACTGCACTGAGTGTTATTATCAGTTTTACTAGGTATTTGCAGAGTTCCAGACTTTACATAATAGGTGCTCAATAGGCATTTGTTGAATTGCTCATTAAATTGAAATTAATCAAGATGTACATAGGAAAAACAGCATTGAATCAGACAACCAATCAATGAGAATCCTGTCGAGTGCTGACCAAGAAACTAGCCAGTGCAAAGATTTAAAGGCCTTAGTATAGTATAAAACATAGCAGTGTCCATTGTATAATATTGTTTATTAAAATTATAATTACTAAATTCCTTTAAGCAAGTAGCAAATTCAATAGTCCAGCACAGAGCAGGATACTTAGTGAACAATTTAACAAATGTCTAGCAAATCGAATTTTCTTCCTGAGTTTAAATGACAAGGATCAGTTTACAAAAAAAAAAAAAAAAATCACCCAAACTCTTTCAGGAATTGGTTCCCTACGGCAGGTGATGACGGCTCATCACATCATGTGCCATTCATTGAGCAGACAAGGACACACTTCAAAACCTGGTGTCTCCCTTTGAATTTATTTTTAACTTTTTGTTTTGAAATAATTATAGGTTCATAGGAATATTCAAAGGTAGGACAGAGAAGTCCTGTGTCCTTTTTCCTTGATTCCTTCAATGGTCACATCTTATGTAACTGTAGTAAAACATAGAAACCAAGAAGTTGACCTTAGGACAATGTATGTATATAGTTTTCCCTTTAAGTTTTCATTTTGCATTCATGTGGGAAAGCAGGGAAAAGGGCTTCAGTGAAGACAGTTCAAAGCCCACCCCCCAACCCCCACCCCCAGAGGGGCATTGACCTAAGATCCATTGGAGTGTGGGTACCTCAGCCCCTCACAGCCACAAGAAGCCCCGGCAGAGATGTGTGAGGGAGCCTGCCGATTGTCCAGGCTCTCCACCACCAGGCAAGCAGAAATTTGAGGGTAGAGGAAGAAGGGCATTTCCGACCTTCAGATTTATGTGCAGGTTTCCCAAACCCTGACTGTTTGCTTTTCTTCTTACTTGGAGATTACTCATGCTCCCGGACATAATTCTTCAACGAATCCCCAATCCAAGGCTGGGCTTAGTGCCTTGTGCCAGGCTCACATAACTGTTTTCCAAGGATCCAGTCCACATTTATGAGAGAGAACAAAGGTAGAAACAAGTGCGGCTGAGACACCCACCACATAGCTCTGTTTATGAAGCTGCAAATAACCCGCTTACTCAGGTGTCGGCGATGGTATTTTATAGGGGTTTAGAACACCTCATAAAGGCCTTTTATTTGGCATGCTTAATTTAAAATAGGTCCTTAAATTGTAGGGCATCTAAATGCCAGTGTTCTTTGAATATTTATGTGCTTTCTTCAAGGAGAAAAATAGCAGAAGTGCCCAAGACAGGGCGAAAGACTAGGCCACCATTTCCAGCTGCTTCAAAGGGAACGGTTTGGGAGTAATGGGAGGGAAGTTTCTCTCTTATTAGCAGGGCTGGGAGAGGTCTGTGGCAATTAAGAGCTCTCTGGCAGCTGTGTGCTGAGAGTCAGGTGGACAAACCTCATCCTGCAAATAGCATGGTAGCTAGTGTGCGAGCAGGCCACCCCACAGGACAGGCAACAGCATATGGGTTACTGCCAAGAAGCCAGCATGTACTGAGGACCTGCTACGTGCCAGACTCCTTTCAGAACTTAATTTGATCTTCCCCTGCAAGCAAATTAGACAAATACTTTGTTTGTCACTCCAGAGAAGACAAAAGTGAGAATCAATAAGGTAAGCAACAGGATGAAAGACTTAGGGCTAGTAAGCAGTGGACCCAAAATTTAATTTCTGTTTGTCCTTGGGGATTTGCTCCCCAGCCTTCTCCATTGTAAAATGCAGATGAATAGAAAAGCAACAACCTGGGTGACAATCAAATAAGATCATCACCATCAATATAGCCCAGTGCCAAATATATAGTGCTTGATCAATGTTCACTTCCATCATTGTATTGTTTATTAAAAAGCACTTATAGAGTACTTACTATATGCTAGACTCTCTTCCAACCACTTGACCAGTCTTAACTCGTTTGATTATGAGAGAAGCCCTAAGAGGTGGGATCTTTATCATCTTACAGATGGGAAGTGGATGTACAGAGAGGTTAACTGAGTCATCCAAGGTCACACAGCGAGGCACTGGCATAGCTGGGGCTCGACCACAGGCAGTCTGGCTCCACAGCCTCTGTTCTGAACCACTATTCTGCACATCGCCTCTGTTAGGTCACTGTATGCCTCCCTGTGGGATCACTGTGAGTACTGATGGTCTACCAACACCAGGGGTTCTTACAAAGGAGTATGCATTGGTATCATCTGGAGGATTGTTGTGACTTAGATTGCTGGGTCCTGTCCTAGAGGTTCTGATTTGGTGGGTCTAGGGTGAGCTGAGAATGTGAATTTCTAACAAGTTTCCCAGTGCTGCTGATGCTGCTCATCTGCGACCACACTTGGAGAGCTACGGGTACAGAGCACAGGCCAGGCTTGCCCTCTCCTATATCCAGTCAGGATGGGCTGTAACAGTCTGTCTCAGCTCTCTGCCCATTCATGCCTTTCCAGGATTCATACTGAAGTCGGGTTCTACTTCCTCCTTAGTGTTGGTCTGATGACTTCTCTTTCCCATTTTTTTCTTGATTCTATAGTCAGTGCTGTGGTTTGGCCCCACCAAAATTGAAGAGAGATTTAATTGTCACTGTAACGGTATTGGGAGGTGGTGGCTTTAAGAGGTAATTAGATCATCAAAATGGATTGATCTCTTCTCAGAGACTGGGATGGTTCCCGTGAGAACAGATTGGTTCTCATGGGAGTGGGTTGTTATAAGTGAGTTTGCCTCTTGAGTTTGGTCTCTCTCCCGTGCACTCTCCTGCCCGTCCCCTTGTCTATCCTGTTGTGATACAGCACAAGGTTCTCACCAGACGCTCATTAGATACCGGGGCCATGATGCTTGGACTTTTACGTCTCCAGAATTGTGAGCCAAATAAACCTCTTTTTAAAATAAATTACCCAGTCCAAGTATTCTGTTATAACAACACAGAACAGATCAAGATAGTCAGTGACACTCTATTTAGCTCAGGGCCAGCTTTATGGGCACAGAACCAGGTACACCAGCCCTGTGTTATAAGGGGTGGTTTAACGCTATTGGATTCAGTCTTAAAATTTGTGATAATTTATCTCTGAATTTGCATTTTCCAAGTGAAGCCTGGTAGGACAGTGGAGCATGCCCCCAAGGCTGAGCATTGCCTCACACATGGTCCCACCTCCTGCTAGCTCTAGCTTTCGCCAGGATGGGTTCTCAGCTGCCTGCTCCCACTCCCAAGCATACTGGGCCTTGCCTGGCCTTCCCCTTCCCCTCTCTGCCCTATGCGGCTAAGGGTGGTAACCAGGTTGCACTGCTTGGAGGAGGCCCATGGTCTTCTGTCACCCTCTTCTCCCCCAGCTGTGCCTGGGTGCCGGTACAGGGAGGGTCAGGATCACATGGGTGCCCCTTGGCATCTCAGGGTGGGACAAGGTGGAAGCTGCTCTCACTCTGGACAGCAGTGCCACATCACACTCAGTGGAGACTGACAAAGGCCTCTCATTCACCTTCACTCCTGGTGGGGGAGGTGCAGCAGCTTGGAGCTGGCCTGACTACTGTGTGTTGAGGCAGCAGGTCTGTGGGAAGAGGTAGCCAGGGCCTCACATTTTCATTTTATTCTGGACCCTGCAAACTATGTAGCTGCCCCAATCCAGCCCTTAGCTGGGCTGTCCTGTGGGCTCTGTACTTGTGCAGTGTTCAGGAATGAGTGTGGCATCGTCCAGTTCTGGACTTCTTCATAAAGGTCACTCCATAGGAGTTAATATTTAAATATGATGTGTGTTATAGTAAACTGTGCTCAGCTTGAACAGGTGCACATCACAGCCATATGACACTCGGGCACTTGGCTGCCTCTAACCACATCTCCAGTGGTGAGCTGGCACACAGTAGGTGCTCTGTCTGTTGGTGCTTGGAGTTGACCCATTTAATTTGAGATACTTGAGGTGTAGTCGGGAAGATGGGAGATGACTCATCTGGACTCTATGATTGTTTCTCCTGTTACCTACTTTTTATTTACAGTATAGAAATAAGAACACAAATAAGTCACAGTGAATTCCCAACTGTAGACCACCTGGGATAGAATTCAGTGAGGAATCCTCACTTTGGCCCATGTCCTTATTCATACATTCATTTATTTAGCACACTTACTAAAGGGTGATGAGGTTTAAGAACAGCACATATGGAGACAATAGGGCAAAATCCCTCCTTCCAAAAGTTCATACAACAATGAGGAGGGGGCCTGTAATCTCAGCACTTTCAGAGGATGAGACAGGTGGACCCCTTGAGGTCAGGAGTTTGAGACTAGCCTGGCCAACACGGTAAACCCTATCTCTACTAAAAATACAAAAGTTAGCTGGGCATGGACGCAGGTGCCTATAATCCCAGCTACTCAGGAGGCTGAGGCAGGAGAATTACTGGAACCTGGGAGGCTCAGGTTGCAGTGAGCCAAGATCGAACCATTGCACTCTAGCCTGGGTGACAAGAGTGAAACTCCATTTCAAATAAACAAAAACAAAACCAAAAACACCAGTGTGGAAGGACATGAGAACACAGAGACAACTAGAGCACAGTTCTGTTATCTGCTCTAATAAGAGGAGAGCAGGAAGACAGCGTGACTCATTCAGCACATGTCTGCCATCCTTCTCTTCTTCTCTCTGTAAAAATGACACATCTTACCAGGGCAATCCCTGTGTGCAGATTATCTTAAGAGAAAATGAGAAAGTGCTTCCCTGGACCAGGCACACTCAGTCACCAGGCTTTTCATAGCCTCAGTGGTCTCATCCTACTCTTGAGTTATTCCATAGTTTCCCTTTTTACCATGATAGATACAGGACAAGAAGGAACATCATTAGAAACTTGTTTTCCTGTACGTTAAGGAGAGTAACAAGCGTGTCCTTTTTCTTGAATTAAAGATGATGACACCAGTAGAAGACAGTGCAGGGTGTTTTGCTTCCAGGTAAAGGAGACAGAGAGAAGGGTTACAGGTCTCCTCTTCATGAGAAGATAAAGCCTCATTTAGGTAGATATTTGTGAGAGTAGGGAACTCCACCCTGGATTCTTTCATAAAAGTCACCTCTTATGAGTCAGTATTTAAATATGTTTTGTTATAGTAAAGTGTGCTCCATTTGGAGAGGTGGCTATCACGGGCCACATGACACTCAGTCACATGACTACCCCTCACTACAAAAGAGAGCAGGATACATGGTGTAGCTGTGTGCCCAGAAGCAATCATCAGCCAGACTCTGCTGCAGGTATCATATGTCATATGAGGTTAGCACACATGTTGTACAGGAAAACTGTCCAAGAGAAAATTGGTAGCCTCTTCAATGTAAATCCTGGAAACTCAAAACGCATTCTAGGCATTGTGGAGATGAGAGAAGGATGTGTCACTATGGGAGAATGAGTTTTAGCTCCTGTCACCCTTTGCATTTACTAAGACTTAGGCTATCTTTATCACTCATTAATTAGCTCATTTGAAAACATTGTACTGGATGCCTGCAGGTTTGCCAGAGTTTCCTATAAGTGCCATGAATGAGCCTTCCCCTGACTTGGGGCATGCCCGATCCAGTGGGGGAGATAGAGAGTAAATGCTAGAATGGTAAGTGTACCGTTTCAGGTGGTCTGCCAGAAGTCTGGCCGGAGGAGGTGTGGGGGAGAGACAGAGAAGGAGGCTTTTGGCAGGGTGTAGAGGGATCAGGAGAGACCTTGGAGAAGAGGGGAAGTATGAACTGAATCCTGAGAAATGGAAGTACAGCTTAGAAGCATCAAGTGTTTAAGAGCATTGAGTTTATCATGAAAGAGATCTCAGGTCAAAATTTCAGCTAGCCACTGACTAACTGTGTGACCTCGGACAAGTTACTCAGCTTTTCCCAACTGCAGTTTCTTCATCTGTAGAATGGGTGCAACAAACCAGTCTTTGCAGTAATACAATAACGTGGTATCTAATGTGATAATTCTTCATGTGGGGCAGAGCAGGAAAGGCATTCCAGGTGCAGGGAGTGTCAAGAGCACAGGTGAGCAGGGATGAAACGGCTGTGGCATGGTAAACTGGATAGAGAGCTGGGTGCAGAGACAAGGATAAGGGCAGCAGTAGAAGGCAGTGAAGCTGGAGGGAGGGTGTTCTTCACAGACCCTGCAGAACAACGGGTCTCTAAAAGGTTTCAAGCAAAGGAGTAGCGTGACCACATGAAGCAGTGCCACCTGTGTGTGCTGAAAAGCCCCTAAAATCACACCCCTTTTGCGACCCCATCTCCTGACAACTGGAGTTGTAGAGAGTCCAACTGGGTGCGGCGGCTCACACCTGTGATCTCAGCACTTTGGGAGGCCGAGGCAGGCAAATCATGAGGTCAAGAGTTTGAGATCAGCCTGGCCAACATGGTGAAACCTGTCTCCACTAAAAATACAAAAAATTAGCCAAGTGCGGTGGTGGGCACTGGTAATCCCAGCTACTTGGGAGGCTGAAGCAGGAGAATCACTTGAACCCAGGAGGCAAAGGTTGCTGTGAGCCGAGATTGTGTCACTGCACTTCAGCATGAGGTAAACGGAAGCGTTGAAACTTTTCCTCTCTGCCGTTGACTTTTCATGCCTCTGGGAGGCACATGGCAGTCAATCGGCACATTCCTGGAAGGGCAAATGGCACCACAGCATTTACATATATGCCAAGGAAACCCTTTAGTGAAACCATTTAGTTAGAAGTATGCCAAGAGCTGGCACTGAGAGATAAGTCAGGCCCAGTTCACTAATTATACTAACTTCAAAACAAATGGAGGATAGGGGCCCAGCAAATGGCATGGGGAAATATCAACATGCTTAAACAGGAAGGCATAGGAGCCATATGTTGGCTGCACTCCACCCACACAGCTTCTCCACACACGTCCCTTCATCCTGCGCTGTCTGAGGATGACTGGCAGAAAACTGAATGTACAGATTAGACATGAGCAGACGCATCAACTGCACGGTGACAGCCATCCAAGTGCCTTCATCTCCGCTGTCTTGGGTGATGGTGCACATGGCATCCTACTGACTCTCATGGGCATCTGTGGGCTTCTCTCTTGAGAATCTTAGTGCCTTGAGACTACTGACCCAGAGATCAGAAGTTTTGGATTTAAGAGTGAGTTCCACCCTTGCTTGCACGATCACCTTGGCAATTAATTCCTTTGACTGTAAAGTGGAGATGATAATTACACCACAAGCAAAAAGCAGGAATCATTCATTCCTTCAGCAAATACCTCCTAAGCCCTTACTCTGGTCCAGACTATGTGCTGGGCCCAGGAGACAGGGAGTTACCATAAAGAGGTATTCAGATGTAGGGCACATGGCAGCCAGCAGTGGTGTCTAAGTGAGAAGAAAGCTTACTGGAGGGTCTCCATTTCTATGTGAAGCAGGAGACAAGCTCATGCACTGAGAGCAAGGGGCATGAGGAGGTGCTAGAAACGTCAAGAACATGGTAAGGGTGTGAAATGTTTGGCAAAGGGAATATGAGAAGCAATTGAACAGGGCTTGCCAAATAGTGGCTAAGAGGCTCCTTGTGACAATTGAAGGAAGCTGTGTGTACAAAAGCAAGTGATAAATTGCTCAGGGCAGTAGTGTTGTCAGGTTTTGCTAACAGCTGTATTGATACTTACTAATCTTCTCTGGATGAAACCTATACCTGGCACACTTGGCTAATGTAGCCTCTCTACTGTGTTTCCTGACTTATCCATGTATATTCCTGCCCTGTCCACTGCACACATGCCCCGGCTCCTTCCCATTCAAATAAACCCACCTTTTTCTCCACGGCTTTGCTCCAGGCCTACTTGCTCAGGAAGCTCCCAGAATGCTACAGTCACTGTACCTGCCGCGTGAGTGCTTTCCCTTTCATCTAGGATTTGGTATCCTTGCTATTGGACCCTCTTACTTGGCTGAGTCCATAGTCCCTTGGTTCTTTCTCAAGTGTGCACTTGGTCTCCCACCAGACTCCAGCCTTCTGTCTCCATAGGTATGCTTACAGCCCCCACTTGAGGAGGACTGATGGGAAGACCTGATCTCAGAAAGCCGAGTGCTGGGGTGGGAGACAGATCGTCTCAATGGCGGTCATGTCTGAGCAGTGAGGATGCTCCACATGGGATCCACTGGAGCAGGTAATGCTTCTTGTCCATCTCTAGATCCCAGGTCCTGGCACACAGTAGGAACTCTATTCCCTGTTTTCCTCCTTCCTCATCTGTTCCTTTTGTTTTCCTAAGCCTTTGCTGAGCACAAACACTATGCAAAGACCAGAAGAGATAGAGTCGAAAACGGGATTCGCAAAAAACCCAGCCTTAGCTCTTTCAGTTCTTGGCCTATCTTAGCTACCCCCCCCAAATACTTGTTAATCTGAACTGAGGTTTCTACTGAAGGGAAACTTCTGGTGTTCTGAGGATGACTTTCCCCACCCCGTCTTCATTTCAACCAGCTCTCATTTCATAGGAACCATTGAGCTTCTACCCGTCCTTGGCATCTCCTCCCCTCAGGACTGAGTGACCTGTTGGGGGGACAGGGCCAGGACATCAGAACCTCAGAATGTCAAGCTATGTGAAGTCTCTCCAAAACACAGGTGCTTCTAGAACGTTGGAGTAGCCTCCGCCAGGACAACCTTTTTCACTCCCCATCAAAGGAGGCAATTAGCTTGCTCTAATATACAGGCTCTAACTACTGGTGAGCTGGAGGACCATGTGGGGAGCTGAATGTCTTCATGCCTTTCAGAGAGACAGAAGGGAGAAGGTTTAGAGCCAGGGTGAGTGACAAAGAGCAGCAGAGACCCCAGCCCCTCTATAGCAGTGTGCATGAATAAGGACCTCTCTTTCTACAAGAAGGGTAGACCCAAACTCCCTCACAGGCAAGGGGACTTGGGTGGGAGGGGTTATCTTGGCCAATAATGATGCAATAGTCAGTGCTTAGGAGGCACGGGCAGTAGACCAGAAGTGCCCCTATTGATTATTTGCTGTTCTTTGATGGAGGTACCCATATTGCAGGAAAGAAGATAAAGCTTGGAGAAGTGAGAGGATTAGGGAGTGATGGAGCTAGGGTTTAAGTCTGTGCCTACTTCAGTTTCTCTCTCATGTTCTTAAAAATTAATCCATCAAGTAACCAAATCCTGATTATTATAGATGTGCTACCTATGTGTCCAGACCTGGGCATAGATGGGGACAGGTGGGGTGGGGAACAGGCCAGAAGGAGAGGAAGACACAGTCTCTACCCTCTATTCAAGTCAACAACCCATCTGGAGCACCACTGCAAACCCAACCACATCAAGGGAGGCCTGTAGGCCATGCTGAGAAGTATAGACCCTATCCTGAAGGTTGTAAGGCCGTTGAAGGGTTTGCAGAAGGGGCAGGCAGCTAACATGACAATTTCGACAGTGCAGAGAATGGATGAGAGAGGCAGCAATAGTGGAAGCTATGAGATCAGTGAGGAAGTGTCAGCGGACTCTATTCTATGGAAAGTTCTGTGCCTGGTGTAGCGGGGGAAACAGAGATTTGGGATGTCTTGGACCTGCCCTTACAGAGCTGGGGACCAAATCTGTGCAAATCCCTGGCAGATATTCTCGTGTTGTATGTGAGATAGGCCAGGGGTCAGAAGAGACCTGGGGGGATCAGAGGAGAAAGGATACATGAGCAGGGAGGTTTCCTGAAAACAGAGGTGGATGTTCACACTGAGTGATGAAGAAGGAGAGGGCTTTGATAGGTCAATACAGGTAAGGTGAAGGAGGCCAGGACAAGGATACATGGACAGGCAAGGCCTAGGACATCAGATATGGCTAGGATTGGTGAGGCTTCTTCTTCAGCCATAGGAGAGCAGGTGGAAATGAAGTTGGAGAGGAGGTGGGGTCTGCCAAGGAGTCTGGGCATTGTGTGACAACCGAGAACCTCAGAAGGGCTCTCAGCTCAGGGAGATGTTGCGGGGGAATGGGCTGGCGGAGGAGGGCAGGACATGAGATCAGACAAGGCCCAGCAGAGAAAAGAAAGCACAGACCACCTAGGTCAGTGGAGCAAATTTAATCTAGAAATAGCAGCGTCAGGAATCCCTAAGCACTGGTGAAATGGGGGCTGGGGGAGACAAAGGGAAGAAGTTTGCCAGAGCCTACAATGGGGGCCACAGCCATAAAGATGATAAACTGTGGCTGGAGATGCCATCTGAAGCAGAGAGAGCAGGGGATGAATACCCTGGCTTCTCTCTCCTGCTGTCCTCATTGGCTGAACCAGCCAGATGCCTGCTGACCTACGAGCTTGGCAAATATAGACTTAAGAGGGTCAGCCCCTCTGTCCTGCAGGGCAGAGTAGGGGAAAAGGAAGTAATGAACACAAGGGAAAGCAGTCCCAGGGCCAGCAGGACTTGGCCATTCATCCCCTCTCTCCTGCCCAACCTATGGCTGTTCATATGATGGGACAGATGTTTATGGAAATATGCTCCTTGACTGATGGATGGTCTGACTCTCATGCTCTGGTCTTCCTGTGCCCTCTTTGGAGACCATGGAGTCCTGGGGTGCAGGCTCAGCAGCCTGTGGCATCAGAGGACACAGGGGATGACTCCTGGGGGACAGGACTGTCAATGAGGGCCTGCCTGGGGGCTCCAAGCCTCACCTCTCCACCACCTCTGGCTCTTTGCTGCCCATCCCTCTCACTGCCTTTTTGTCCAGTCGGCATTTCCCTGCCTCTTCACAGTAATTACCATTGACGGCTATTGACTGATGGTGACAGGGCTGAGAGCTAAAAGTGAGGGAGTGAAGGATTTCCACAAGTTCTGGCTGTGATGCCCAAATGCAGCAATAGGAGCTTGTGATAGTTAATACTGAGTGTCAACTTGATTGGATTGAAGGATGCAAAGTATTGATCCTGGGTGTGTCTGTGAGGGTGTTGCCAAAGGAGATTAACATTTGAGTCAGTGGGCTGGGGAAGGCAGGCCCACCCTGACTCTGATGGGCACAATCTAATCAGCTGCCAGTGAATATAAAGGAGGCAGAAAAACGTGAAAAGGCAAGACTGGCTTAGCCTCCCAGCCTACATCTTTCTCCTGTGCTGGGTGCTCCTGCCCTCAAACATCGAACTCTAAGTTCTTCAATTTTGAGACTGGCTCTTCTTCCTCCTCCTTGCAGACAGCCTATTGTGGGACCTTGTCATCATGTGAGTTAATACTTAATAAACTCCCCTTTATATATATATATATATATATATATATTCCTATCAGTTCTGTCCGTGTAGGAAACCCTGACTTACACAGAGCTGCTCATGTTTTGTTCAAATTCTTAAGCCTAGCACTCCCTTACTCCTCATTTCTCCTCCTTCCAAAGAGGACCTCTTTGGGCTCTAGGTAAGAATCATCTCCTCCAGAAAGGCTTCCTTGATTGCTCCAGTGCACAGTCTGACAGCAGGTATAAGGGATATCAAAGCCTTTAATGCCAGACTAACATATCTTAAAACAGAGATTCCCAAACTTGAGTGTGCATCAGGATCACCTAGAGGGCTTGTTGAATCACACATTGCTGGCTTCCACCCCAGCAATTCTAATTCAGTAGGTCTGGGATAGGGCTGGAAAATTTGCCGTTTTAACAAGTTCCCAGATGTGGCTGATGCTGCTGGTCTAAAGTGATTATTACTCAGTGGGCCTATGTCCTGTTTCCTTAATGACCTAACAAGATATTTTGGGTCAGGGGGAAGGTACCCTATTTATCAACAGCCTTACCTAATGTTTTGATAAAAAGCTGTTGCTTAATAAGCCACTGCTCATATATTAACCAAAAAGATTTTTTTCCTTGTGAGTGTAGAGAAAGGGAAGGAAAGAGAGAAGCGTTTAAGGTTATTGGGCTAAATTTTATGATACTATAAAACTTTGAAATTTACCAATAAAATGGCTCTTTCTCCAGCTGGTAAATGAGTTCATATGCAAAGCATTTAGAATGATGTCAGTAACATGTTAAATGCTGTATAAGTGATGAAGACGATAATTATTAGAGAGTGCTAGAATTCTGCTGAGTTCCCTGGACATGCACAATCCCTGTACCAAGACATCTGATGAGATAGAATGGACCAGAAATCTTGGACTATCCAAGATTTTCTATTTTCTGAGGTTAAATGTACCCAAATGTCAACAGCACCTACCTTTTGAAGGGTAGATTATGGATGAGTTTTATTTTCTTTTTTATGCTTCTCTACACTTTCCTCGTTTTCTGCTACAAATGTGCATTATTACCATCATAAGCAGAAAAATGTTTCTGACAAAGCCCTGGGCACCTCCAGCACAATAGTACACGAGGCATAAATTCAGTGCATTGAGCAATCACTTTACCACCAGGAGATAGTAATCATTCATTCTTTCTTCTATTTATTCATTTGTTTCTTTGCTTAAAATGCTGATTGGGTATTTAGCATGTGTTACCCCTGTGCTAGGATTTAGTGATACAAAGGCACTGTAGCAAACAGTTAAGCACATGGTTTTGGCATCAGCAAGAACAGGAGTCTAACAAACTTGCTACCTGCAGGCTGGGTGATTAAACAATTTACTCTCCCCCTGTGTGTATCAGGGTCCTCATCTGTAAATGGAAATCATAATGTTACCTTTGTTACATGGTTTCTGTGAGGATGAAATGTGGGAAAGCCCATACCCAGCACATGCCCAGCACTTGCTGAATGCAGGCTATTATGACTGGGGTTGTTCTGAGAGCTGGTTTTTATCACAGTGTCTTAATAACACCAGTGATTCCAGGACTCCCACAGGGATAGCATTCTCAGTGGTCACCACTGTAGGTTTGGTGGGGATTATCATCCTCATTTGTGAGATGTGGACTGTGAAGTATAGAGGACTAAGGGACTGACTCAGAGAACACATAAGTGTCCAAGCTTCTGTCCCGATGGGACCTCTGTATCACATTACTGGGCATATGGGGTGAGAGTGTGGCCAACCTTCTCAACTTATGCTTTGCTTCCTGCTTTGCACCAAGAAGCTGAGGCCAATTTTGTTGCCTTTGGTGCCAATTATCCAGCTCCAATGTCTACTGAAGTTAGGGAGATATTATTTTCTAAGAAGTAAAGGCCAAGGCAGGGATCCTATCTTAGTTCACATGGGTGGCATCTCACACCTGCCATGGTAAAAATGAGGCTCCATGACTCTGCATTAAGTGAATAGAGCTGCAAAAAGACCCTTTAAGAACTGAAAGCTGCTGCCTTTAAATAAATACTTCTAACCAGGGAGAACAATGACGCCTAAAACACTAGTGAAAACATTTTTCAACATCAATAATATGATTGAAATAAATGAGACAGTGATAGCACACTGAATGAAAAGGCGGGTACGTTGGGAATGTGAAAATCAGCAGATTGTGAGGGGGGTTGCTTGCTTCATGGATGATGTGCCCTTTCGGAGACTATGGTGCCACTTCTCCAAGGGAGAGACCTGGTGTGTTCACCGAAGGCCAGGGTGTCCTTTCCAAAGAGGAGACAACATGGACAGGTAGAAACCAACCTCGCTGGAGACAGGTGGGAAATCCAGCCTGTGGTCCCAGCATCAGCACTGTGTGGCCTAGAATATGTCATTTAACATCTCTGAGATTCAGAATTCTCATCTGTAAGGGTAATAATGGCATCTCCACAGAGATATTGGGAACATTAAACTAGAGGGTGTGTGAAGAAGTTTCTTGAGAGCTAGGGAATGCTATGTAAATGGCATTTTTACAATAAACATAAAAAATTAGTGAAGCTTTATTTATGGTGGTATTAGAGGCTAAAGTCTTCCACAAATGGAGATTTTCAGATAGGTGGGGCTTATGTGGGTTCTGTGGTTCTTCCTTTTTTCTTTTTGAAAAGGAAGAACCTGTACATTCTACTACATGTGTCTGACTTCTTAGATATTGCCTATTGCCTATTGCTCATTGCTTTTTTTTTTTGTTTTGAGACAGAGTCTCCCTCTGTCTCCCAGGCTGGAGTGCAGTGGCACAGTCTCAGCTCATTGCAACCTCCCCCTTCCGGGTTCAAGCAATTCTCTTGCCTCAGCCTCCTAAGTAGCTGGGACTACAGGCACGCACCACCACACCACGCTAATTTTTGTATTTTTATAGAGACAGAGTTTCACCATGTTGGCCAGGATGGTTTCAATCTCTTGTCCTTGTGGTCTGCCGGCCTCAGCCTCCCAAAGTGCTGGCATTACAGGCATGAGCCACCGCGCCCGGCTGCTCTGTTTGTTTGTTTGTTTGCTTCTTTAACCTTTATAAGACTGTCAGCTGCTATTTTTTTCTTTTCTTTTTTATCATGAAAAATTGCAAACATATACAAAAGTAGAGTGCATCCTATAATGAACCCCCATTTATTCATCCTTCAGCTTCAATAATTGTTAAGCCATAGCTAGTCTTTTTTCCTCTATACTGTCTTCTTCCTTCCTTCCCACTGTATTCCCGATTATTTCAGGAATAATTTCAGCTATTCTATCACTTCACTTCTAAATATTTTAGCTTATGCCTCTATAAGAGAAGAACTCTTCAAAAATCATAGCCACAATACCATTATCATATAGAGAAAATTAGCAGTACTTCCTTAATTTCAAGTAACAAATATGTGCTTAAATTTTCCTGAATGCTTTATTCATTTTTTAGAGTTTGTTTGAATAAAAATATAAATAACATTCAAATATTGTGATAGATCGATATCATTCTTAAGCCTGTTTTCATCTATAGATTTGCCTTTTACGCATTTCCTTTGAAATTGATTTGTTGGAGAGTCTGGTCTGGGTCATTTGTCCTGGAAAGTATATCACACTTTGAATTTTGCTGATTGTATTTATGTTGTATAGTTTAATGAGTTCCTCTGTTGCCTGTATTTTTAATCATATTTAGAGACTTGACTGTATTCAGGTTCCCTTTTTTTTTTTTTGGCAAGACGACTTCGTAGGCAGTGCTGTGCACTGGCATCGGGAGGCATGTGGTGTCTGGTTGTCCCTTGGCACGTTTGAACACACCGCTGCTTGTTGCCTGGATCCATTAATTCACTAGGGTTGGCAAAATGTTGATAAGCTAATCCTCTCATGCCACCCTTGTTTATTAGCTAGAATGCATCTATAAATAGATACTTCCTTTCATCAACTCTGCAGTTACCCTGAGGGATAGTTCATTAAGGAAAAGCAAGATAAATGCTTGATTATGCCCCCTCTCTTGACCAACTTTAAAGATAATTAGTTGGTTAATTTGCATCTTTCAATGATGACTAAATATTTTTGATTTTTCTAGACTCCTGAATTTAGGCATATTTGATGTCTTTTAATTTATTATAGCTATCATCACTGAAGCTCAAGTGGCTTCTCTTTGGCCAGTGGGAGCATCTTTGAGTTTTCTCCTGAGTCCGTTGACATGACCCTAAAAGTCTTTCATAGTTCCCTTGCTTTTCACTGTCCCATACTCATCTTGTGGAATTCCTGCCACAGACAAGTCATTAAACATTTCTCCAAGGATTTTTGCTTTCTTTTAGGAAAAGTGGACGTGAGGGCTGCACGTTGTCACTGGTTTAGGCTTTGTTTTTAGGCTTTTTAAATGAACATAGAAAAATATGGATATATATTTAAAATGAAACATATTCTGAGTTAATACTGCTGCTACAATTTAGGTTAGGATTATGGAATTTTACTTAACTGTATTGATCTTCTGTCTACATGCCTTTTTTCCCTTACTGAAAATATCATTTCTCAGTGTCATCAGATAATTACTCATGTGCTTCACTGACTATACAACATACAGCAGTCTAACAATACAAAGACCACCATGGACATTATGATTTAAACAGTACACATCAGTTTACATTTTTTTGTAGTTATTTTTATCCTTAGGATATATTGCACTGGGGATGGTAATATATTACCATCCCCAGTGCAATATATCCTAAGGATAAAAATAGAGTTTGAGACTGGCTCTCCTTGCTCCTCAAGCTTGCAGACAGCGTATTGTGGGATCTTGTGATCATGTGAGTTAATGCTTTAGTAGACATTTGTGTTTTTAAATTGTTTGGAATAATTCTGAAATAATGTGTGGTTATCCTACTCATTAAACACAGAGTTAGGTTCACTTATTTCATTTTGCTTCTGATTTTAAGGAATTACTTTTCTAAAATTTAATTTGTTGTTTGCTTATGCAGAACATTTGTGGGGTTCCAAAATTAACTTTGTAAAGCAAGGTATAGTTAAAGAAGTCTAGCTCTGATCTACAGTACTTTTAATATAAGCAAACATATTTTCCATATTTATAATCCTTTTTTGGTAGATAATTAGTAGCAAACTATATATATTTTTCTTTTTTCATTATACTTTAAGTTCTGGGGTACATGTGCAGATCATGCAGGATTGTTACATAGGTACACACACGTCATGGTGGTTTGCTGCATCCATCCACCCATCACCTACATTAGGTATTTCTCCTAATGTTATCCCTCCCCCAATCCCCCCACCCCCTGCTATCCCCTCCCCCAGTCCCCCCAGCCCCCAACAGGCAGACCCCAGTGTGTGATGTTCCCCTCCCTCTGTCCATATGTTCTCATTGTTCAATACCCACTTATGAGTGAGAACATGCTGTGTTTGATTTTCTGTTCTTGTGTCAGTTTGCTGAGAATGATGATTTCCAGCTTCATCCATGTCCCTGCAAAGGACATGAACTCATTCTTTTTTATGGCTGCATAGTATTCCATGGTGTATATGTGCCACATTTTCTTTATCCAGTCTATCATTGATGGGCATTTGGGTTGGTTCCAAGTCTTTGCTATTATAAACAGTGCCACAATGAACATATGTGTGCATGTGTCCTTATAATAGATTGATTTATAATCCTTTGGATATATACCCAGTAATGGGATTGTTGGGTCAAATGGAATTTCTATTTCTAGATCCTTGAGGAATTGCCACACTGTCTTCCACAATGGTTGAACTAATTTACACTCCCACTAACAGTGTAAAAGTGTTTCTATTTCACCACATCCTCTCCAGCATTTGTTGTCTCCAGATTTCTTAATGATCACCGTTCTAACTGGCATGAGATGGTATCTCAATGTGGTTTTGATTTGCATTTCTCTAATGACCAGTGATGATGAGCATTTTTTCATGTTTGTTGGCTGCATAAATGTCTTCTTTTGAAAAGTGTCTGTTCATATCCTTTGCCTACTTTTTGATGGGGTTGTTTTTTTTCTTGTAAATTTGTTTTAGTTCTTTGTAGATTCTGGATATTAGCCCTTTGTCAGATGGGTAGCTTGCAAAATTTTTTTCCCACTCTATTGGTTGCCGGTTCACTCTATTAATTGTTTCTTTTGCTGTGCAGAAGCTCTTCAGTTTAATTAGATCCCATTTGTCTATTTTGGCTTTTGTTACCATTGCTTTTGGTGTTTTAGTCATGAGGTCCTTGCCTATGCCTGTGTCCTGGCAGGATTCATCTTAATGGAAGGTTGTTTTGTAAGCCATGAAGGGGCTTATCATTTCTCTCCCATAGTATTATTTTATTGATTGATCGATTTATTTATTCATGTGTTCATTTAATTTATAAAACAGCAGCTTTTTGAGCTTTGACCACATCTAGACACCATGCTGGAATAGAAACTGAGGGGTTTTTTTTTTTCCTTTGAGTCCATTGGCATCTTTTCTTATCCTCCAGGAGCATTCCTGTATGACCTCTGCATTCTCAGCTCCAAAATGCCAAATTCTCCTTCCAGAAAGTCATGTTTAAACCTGGGCAGGTGTTAAGAATTGGACCAGTGTTTGCAAACACTTGTTTGAATAGAAGGATAACAGTGGATGCTTTCAGTTGTATGTCTTAGTTCATTCTGCTGAAAGTGTGTCTTTATTTTTGATAGTTAAATCTGGAATAGACTCAGGTCAACTATATTTAGGTCTTTATAAAGTACTTACACATTTCTTAAGACAAAAGCTTTTATTGGCTGAGCATGAACAATATTGTTGTTTGTGGCATGGAAAATAATTGGCCCCTTTTCTAAATATAAACTTTTCTCTGTTTTGTCACAGCTGACAGGCTCTTCAGTTCTGGGGCACAGTTTGCCTTCTCCTCTGCAGAGCTTGCTCTTTTTTCAAGATAATATGAATGGGTTAGTACTGCTGTGCAATGCTGTAGTCTTCTGCTTAAAACAATTTGCTTTTAAAGGCTGTTACAAATTGATCTACATATACCTTCAGGCTGCATTATTAAACTACAGCTTGGGTTTACTTTGCGCAAAGGAGATAGCATGTAGGGAGAACTTCTGAAGGAGTGGACCAACAGGGGGCAAAGAACACACATGAGGGGGGCAAAGGCAGGACACCTAAAAAGTGATACACATATGCATGCACCTGTATACACATTCAGTGATGCATACACATATACACATGCACGTACCCTCACATGTACACATACATATGCACTTAACAAGCACATACATACTGGTACAAACACATGCACACACATTCACACAAACTTGTACATACACACACCTGTATGTTCATATACACATTCATAAACCTACTGATACATGTAGGTATGTATACAGACATACACACTCTCACAGAGCCACCCACTCACATCTATACTCTCACACACTCATGCACACTTATGCATAAACACTCATAAGCACACACTCATAAACACATGCACACACTTGCATACAGGTTCCAATAAGCACATACACTTATGCCTTCCTTTGTCATGGAGGTTTGAAATAGTCATTTAGGATGAAAGCTGTTCTATTTACCCAATGCTACTCTCTTCACTGTGTTCAGAAACCAGTGGATTTCAAATCTGGATCTGGATCTGGATGTAGCCATTCATTTTTGTGTCTTGCTGGGAAACAGGCTCTCTATGGTTCCAATGCAAAGTACTTGTTTTTGTAGTAAACTTTGGCCCCAGAACCAACATATAACAATCAAAGGGTTAAGTATAATCTCTACTCCCCCAGCTGGGAGAAATAAGGGAGAAGGAGGGCCTGGGATGTGTCCAAGGTCTTCCAGGGAGGTCACAAGTAGCTGAGCACAGCCCAGAAACCAGCTCCTCTGAAACCTTGGCCCCTCAGGCTTTGAGCTGAGGTGACTTGGCTTGACACTCCCAGGTAAAGATGCTTGTTTTTAGTTTCTAAACATTTTCTACTGTTAATGAATCCTTTAATTCAACTCATTAGTCATGTTTTTCATGATACAAAATGACCCCTAAGATAAGGCCCTCTTACATTGTTCAGAGGAAGTAGCAGTATATTTTGCATCTCATTTATCAAACTTGTATGAAGTAGCAATTATGTGCATGCTTCATGGCACGCTCTGAAATTGCTGGGAATGTATTTTTCGGAGCACTATTTCATCGCTGCCTGTCCAAGTGACAGAAAACGAAGCTGATTGTATAAGTAAGACTCTGCCTTCATAGAAGAAATTAAATGACTGCTTGCTTAATGAAGGGCCTTTCCCTAGAAGACCAGATTTTCACCCAGGTTTTACCCTGGACATAAAGGGGGCCTACCATTTAGACTCTCACACTCAGTAGGCCCCCCAACTCCTGACAATCCCTCACTCAGAGCTCTCACTCAGCCTCTTCTCTTGGGCTTTGAAGGAACCAGAGAATGAGGCTTCTTTTTAGCAAATGTCCTTTTGTGACTTCTGGTTTCCTGTCTGTCATGTAAGAAGCTGGGAAGTCACCATTCTATCCTAATGACAAGTAAAAAGCTATTGAATAAACTGAAAAATTCATAACTCTTTTTAAATCTGTAAGATAATTAATTCACAAAACAGACATCTAACCTCCAAACTGGAAAGACCAACAAGTAAATACAGAGAGTCACAACTTACTGTAGCAGAAGCTTCAGAAGGAGCAAGTCCCAGGATAGGACACCCTGAATTATAATTGATGAGTTGGTGGAGGGTCCATGTGAACAGGTCTGAGAGAAAAACTCCAAGAGGACACGGCAGTGCAGTGAGTTTTAGCTGCTGGAGTTTCACCAGGTTCTCTCCGTAAATATCGGGGGGAGAAAAAAATCCCCTCATGCTTTCAGCAGGAGGAAAGGAAAAGAAGCATTTTGAAATATGCCACAGCAATCTATTCTTCTTAAGAAGGCCTGCCCTCAGGGGAAATTACTTAACCAGAGCCTACCCCTGCTGGGCTTTTATCAGAGCCTAACTGACATGGGGGATGGGAAATACTGAACCCCAAGCCCCACTAATCTTCCCTATGGAAGAGGGTAAATACTCAATTATGGCCTACTCTAGCTATCATGTCCCATTATAAAGCGGGGGTTGGTGCTACTGAGAAACATATGTGAAGCTCACAGTCCAGAGCCACAGACTAACTAAAAGATTTAGACCTAATTACAGGGCTGTAGAATACTTCCCTTGCCCCCACACCTTCCTACCACGTTACTAAAGGTCCGTTTATAGTAGTTCCTTTTTCCCACTCCATTGGTCTGGCTATCAAGAAAAAATTACAAGGCATACTAAAAGGCAAAAACTACAGTTTGAAGAGAAAGGGCAAACATTAAAACCAGACTCAGATATGGCAGGGATAGTGGAATTATCCAATAGGAGTTTAAAACAACTATGATCGATATGCTAAGGGCTCTAATAGAAAAGCAGACATCATGCAGATGGGCAATGTAAACAGAGAGATAGAACATCTAGGGAGGAACCAGAAAGAAATGCTAGAGAAGAAATAACTTTAACAGAAAGGGAGAATTCCTTTAATGGGCTTGTTAGTAGACTAAAGATGTCTGAGGAAAGAAGCTCTGAGCTTGAGGAAAGAAAAACCTCCAAAACCAAAAGGCAAAGAAAAAAAAGATTTTAAAACGGAAACAGAATAGAATATCCAAGAACTATGAGACAATCACAAATGACATAACATATGCATAATGAGAATACCGGCAGGAGAAGATTGAAAGAAACAGAAAAAGTATTGATACAATAATGACTGAGAATTTCCCCAGACACCAAATCACAGATCAAGGAAGCTTAGAGAACACCAAGCCAGCTAAATGCCAGAAAAACTATGCCTAGGCATATCACTTTCAAACTATAGAAAATTAAAGAAAAAAGTCTTGAAAAAATCCAGAGGAAAAAAACAGCTTACTTATGGATCAGCAAAGACAAGGATTACATCTGACTCTGTCTTATCCTTAGAAACCGTGAAACCTGAGTACATAGAAACAGAGAATAAAATGGTGAGTACCAGGGAGAGGATGATGGGGAGATGTAGTCAAAGGGTAGAAAGTTGCAGATATGTAGGATGGTTAAGTCTAGAGAATGAACAACATGAAGACTCTAATAATAATGTTGTATCATATACTGAAAATTTGCTGAGAGTAGATTTTTAGGACTCTTACCACAAAAAAATGGGTAAGCATTAATTTGCTTAATGTAACCATTTCACTATGTATATGAAAAATCGTGTTGTTATAGCTTAAATATATTACAATAAAAAGGAAAAGAAAAAAGAAACCATGTGAGCAAGAAGAGAGTGAAGTAAAATATTTAAAGTGTTGAGAGAAAAAAAATCCACCAACCTAGAATTTTGAAAAATAATTTCAAAAGATAATTTTGAAATTATCCTTCAAAAGTCAAGGAGAAATAAAGGTTTTCCCAGACAAACAAAAATCAAGGGAATTTTCTTACACATCATTGATCTGTACAGTTTCTCTTTCTTTATAATTCAGTTTTGTTATGTTGTACATTTCTAGGAATTTATCCAGTTTTTTCTAGGTTATCCAATTTGTTGTCATACAATTGTTCATAGAAGTTTTTATGATCTTATTTCTACAGCATCAGTTACAATGTCTCTTCTTCAATTTCTGATCTTATTTATTTGAATCCTCTCTTTTGCTAAGCTAGATACAAATTTTATTTGTCAATTTTATTGATCTTCTTAAAATGCGAAGTCTTAGTTTCATTCATTTCTTCTATTGTTTCTCTCATCTCTAGTTCACTTCTGTTCTAGTCATGGTTATTTCCTTCCTTCTCCTATTTTTGATGTTAGTATGTTCTTCTTTTTCTAGTTCCCTAAGATCTAGGCAGGGATGTCCAATCTTTTGGCTTACCTGGGCCACATTGGAAAAAAAAAGAATTGTCTTGGACCACACATAAAATACACTAACACTAATGATAGCTGCTGAACTAAAAAAAAAAAAAAAAAAAAAATCACAAAATTCTCATCATGTTTTAAGAAAGTTTATGAATTTGTGTTGGGCCACGTTCAAAGCCATCCTGGGCTGCATGTGGCCCATGGACCATGGGCTGGTCAAGCTTGATAGAGTTAGGTTATGTAAGATTTTTTTCTTTTTAAATGTAGTTATTTATTGCTGTAAACTTCCCTCTTAGTACTTCCTTTGCTGCATCCCATAAGTTTTGGTATATATTTTTTTGTCTTTATCTCAAAAATATTTTATGATTTACCTTTTGATTTCTTCTTTGACCCATCAGTTATTTAGTAGCATGTTGTTTAATTTGCACATATTTGTGACTTTTTTCATTTTCCTCTGCTATTGATTTCTGGTTTTAATTCATGTGATTGAAAAAGATATTTAGTACGACTTCAGTCTTTATAAGTTATTTAAGGCTTGTTTTGTGACCTAACATGTACTATATCTTGGAGAATGTACATGGGCACTTGAGAAGAATACATACTGTGCTGCATTTGGGTAAAATGTTTTCTATATGTTAGTTTGTCCATTGGGTCCAGAGTATCATTCAAATCTGGATTTTCTGTCCATTACTCAAACTGGGTATTGAAGTTTCCTACTATTATTATATTACTCTATCTCTCTTCAGTTTTGTCAATATTTTCTGTATTTATTTAGGTACTCTGATGTTGCATGCATATGTATTTATATATCTTCATGATGAATTGATCCTTTCATAATTATATGATGACCTTCTTTGTCTCTTGTGACAGTTTTGACTTGACCTCTCTTTTGTCTGTTATTAAATATAGCCACCCCTGCTCTCTGCTGTTTACTGTTTTCATGGAATATCTTTTTCCAACCCTTTACCTTCAATTTATGTGTGTCAAATCTAAAGTGAGTCTCTTGTAGATAGCATGTAGTTGGGTCTTTTTTTTTCTTCCAGTCATTCAGTTACTCTTTTGATTGGGGAGTTTAATCCATTTACATTTAAAGAGATTATTGATAAGGAAGGACTTGCTTTTGTTATTTTGTTAATTGTTTTCTGTTCATGTTATAATGCTTTTGCTTCTTTTATTTTCTTCTTGTTACCTTCTTTTGTGTTTCATTCATTTTTTTTTGTAATAATATGTTTGGGATTTTTTTTTCTTTGCATATTTTTTATAGATATTTTCTTTGTGCTGGCCATAAGGCTTTCATTTAACACCCTACATTTATAACATTCTATTTTAAGCTGAAAACAACATAACTTTAATCAAATAAGAAAACTCATACTTAATGCTTGCTTCCCACATTTAATGTTATTTATGTCACAATTTATATCTTTTTATATTGCATATAGATTAACAAATTTTTGTAGTTATAGTTATTTTTAGTACTTTTGTCTTTTAGTTTTTATACTTTTATGAAATTAAAATGGATTTACATCACCATTACAGTATTATAGTATTCTGTATTTGTCTATATATTTACCTTTACCAGTGACTTTTATACTTTAATATGCTTTAATGTTGTTATTTAGTATCTTTTATTTTCAACTTGGAGAATCCTTTCTTGTAAGACAGGTCTAGTGATGATGAACTCCCTCAACTTTTATTTGTCTCTCCTTTATTTGTTTAAGGACACTTTTTCTGGGTGTAGTATTCTTGGTTATCAGGGTTTTTTTTTTATTTCAGGACTTTGAATATATCATTCCACTTCCTTCTAACTTGCAAAGTGTCTGCTGAGAAATTTGCTTAGAGTCCTATAGAGACTTCTATATACATGAAGAGTTGCTTCTTTCTTGCTGTTTTCAATATTTTATCTGTATAAAGTGTAAATTGTGCCAAACATTTAAAAAAGAATTAACACCAAACTTTTTCAAACTATTCCAGAAATGAAAGACAAGGAAACATTTTTAAACTAATTTTATGATGCCAACATTACACTGGTAACAAAGTCAGACAGAAACTACAAGAAAAGGGGGAGCCAGGTTCAGTACTCATGCCTGTAATTACAGCATTCTGGGAGGCCAAGGCAGGAGGATCACTTAAGGCCAGGAGTTTGAGACTAGCCCATGCAACATAGTAAGATCTCATTTCTATGAAAATTTTAAAATTTAGCCAGCCATTTATCTATAGTCTTACATGTGGGCTTGGCATATATGGCCCTTGTTGTGTTGAGGTAAATTCCATCTATACCTGTTGGTTGAGAATTTTTATCTTGAAAGAATATTGAACTTTGTCAAATGCTTTCACTACATCTACTGAGATGATCATGTGATTTGTATCCTTCATTCCACTAATACAGTATATCACATTGATTGATTTGTGTATGTTGAGCCATCCTGATCTTCCAGGAAAAAAAATCCCACTTGATTATGGTATATATTACATACACCATACACTAAAATAACCACAAAAGCTACATAAAGAAGAAAACCTTCAAAATATATTACTACAAACAAATCAATGAAACACAAAGAAAGATAACAAGAGAAAAAAAGAGGAACAAAAAGCATTGTAATATGAACAGGAAAAAAAAAAATAAAACAACCTCAGGAGGTTGAGGCAGGAGTATCAATTAAGCCCAGCAGTTTGAGGTTACTGTCAGCTATGATCATGTCACTGCACTCCAGCCAGAGTGACAGAGTGACTGAGTGACAGCCTGTATCAAAAAAGAAAGAAAAATAAAAAAAAGAAGGAAAACCACAGGCTAATATCCCTGATGAATATTGATGCAAAAATCCTCAACAAAATACTACATTAGATTGGTGCAAAAATAATCGTCGGTTTTTTTTTTTTTTTTTGCCATTAAATGTAATAGCGAACATAGGAACATAAGAGCAAACTACATTCAATAGCACATAAAAAATTCCACTGAATTAAGGAACATACACTATAATCAAGGGAGACTTTTTCCTGGAAGGTCAGGATGGCTCAATATACACAAATCTATTAATGTGATATACCACGTTAGTAGAATCAAGGATAAAAACCACACGATATTTCAATAGATGCAGGGAAGGCATTTGACAAAGTTCAATACCCTTTCATGACAAAAACTCTCAACAAACAGGTACAGAGGAGTTTATCTCAACATGGTAAGGGCCGTATATGACAAGCCCACAGCTAACATGATATTCAATGGTAAAAAACAAAACAAAACTGAAAGATTTTCTTCCAAGATCAGAAACAAGACAAGGATGCTCACTCTTGCCCCTTCTTTTTCTTTCTTTTTAACATGTGACAGTTTTAGTTACTCCAAATCCTTGCCAACTCCTGGTGTTTTTAACTCTGGTAACATATCTATTCTACTGGGTATTGGAGGGAGAAACTAGTGGTTTTGGCTTGCTATATAATTGTTGTACATATATTTGGGGTATATGTGATATTTTAATACTGTATACAATGTATAATACTCAAATCAGGGTAATTGGGATATTTGTAACCTCAAACATTTTTTTTGTGTGTGTGTGTTGGGAACATTGCAATTCTCTTCTAGCTATTTTGAAATATACAATAGATTACTGTTAACTATAATTGTCACTTCTATTTGACATAGTACTTAAAGTCCTGGCTAGAGCAAGTAGGCAAGAAAAAGGAATAAAAATCATTCAAATTGGAAAAGAAAGAGTAAAATTGTATATTTTTATATAAGATAACATAATTTTATATGAAGATTACATCATCTTATATGGAATCCCTAAAAATTTCACACACATACAAAGCCCCATTAGTATTAATATGTCTGTTGTAAGGATGAGGGTGAGCCTTGAGTATATCTATGGGGCACCTGGTTCCCTGCTGCTTCCTCCACACCTGTGTGCCATCCCCCTGCTCTTAGACTGTGCCTGCCTGAGAAGCTAATCTTCACCAAGGTATTGTTCTCACCCGACTATGCATTAGAGTCATCTCGGGAATTAAAAAGCCTGAGCCCTTGCCCCAGAGATTCTAATGTAATAGGTCTGGCGTGGCCTGGGTCCTGAATTTTTAAAATATCCCTAGGTGTTTTTACTGTGCAGACAATTGAAGATCATTGGTTTGCCAGAATATGACTTCCCTTGGTGTACTTCATGATAATGTCTGAATGGAGATCCTGGGAGCCTTAGCCCAAAGGAGTGTATAAGGGCAATTTTGGGCTCTGATACAGGCCAGAGAGACAGGTGTTTGGTAAGAAGGGGCCTTCCCATTGCACCTCCTCCTCCAATCCCAAAGGCAGTCACCTCCTCTTCTTTCCCAGAAGGCCAGCCTTTGCTGAGGCATCTGAGGCTAGTCTGATGCCCAAGTCCCTGCCCACTCCCATATTCCTCAGCTGCTATGGGTTTATCTCCTGGCAGCCTCAGCAGCCAGCTTTTCACAGGGCACTGTTCCTGGTGGGTGGGAGGTGCTCACACGCCCATGTCTACCAGAGTTCCTGTAGTCTTTCCAAGTCTCCTCTTCCCAGTTTTCCATCCTCGCCCCTCCTTGGGGAGAGGGACACTGTACCCTTTATTTATTAATTTCATACTTAGCAAAGATACTTCATTTATGGTTCTAGAAGAAATGAGCTTACTTGTATCAGGTGGCCAAAAGCTATAAAGTACATGAGAAAGGACAATGACTTAGACACTTCCTTATAGTAAAATTACTTGGATTGCACCAGTTGTGTGTGATACCACAAGTGTCTTGTGGATGGTCATGGTCTAGGGCAGCTTAAAATTTAAAAAAACCATTGTCAAGCAGGGAAGAATTCTTAGAAATATTTTCGTCACTTGGCATTTAATATGTCACAGGTGTTTAAGCAAGTTCTAGTCCAAGCCTGATGTAGAGAGACAGCATTTTACGAAGCTATTAGGAATCAAACTTGCTGGTTCTGTCCCAATTTTACCAACATCCTAGCACAACCACAGATCTGCCTAAACCACCCTTTTGTGATGACAAGAAGGGTAGAGGAGGGAACATCCTTGGTGGGTCTAGCTATGTTACCTTGCCTTAGAATGAAAGTCCTCCCCATTCCTAGGTGAGAGTACGTTTCAATCTTTGAAATTTCCAAGAGGTCATGTTAAAAGGCCTTGGTGTCCACAGGCCAAATATCCACAGTCCGATATGTGCTAGAAAGAGCATGGCAGATGTCTGATTCATCCTGATATACTCAGAACCTAGCCCCGGGCCTGGCACACACCGCAGTAGATACTCAATAAACATTGTAGGAATGGTATGCCACATGCAAGAAGAATGGCACAATGGCAAGGCCACTTGGTCAAACAATTATTATTGGATGCCTGCCTGGTGCCAAGTGCAGGGTAAAACTGTGAGTAAAAAAGAGACTGTCCATACTTCCAGGCAGTTTACAGCTCAGAGGAGGCAGACAGTAGGAAAATCATCATACATATCATCACGCAAGTGTGTTTTTTCATGGTGGGGGCTAGTCTGGTATAGGAAGGGGGTATCATGGAAGGCTCCTGAAAGGAGATATGAGGTAGGAATGAACTGGGTTGAGAGTAGGGTCAGAGTTTTCCCTGCAGAGGGAACAGCTTCTGCGAGGGCCCTGATGTGGAAGTAAGTGAGGCTCCCTTAAGTTCCTTGTGGTAAGGGCACAGACAGCGAAGGAGAGAGTGGAGTAAGGATGTAGGTCGGTGGCCTTGAAGGTCATGGGTTAGGAGTTTAGCCTTTACTGTGGGAACCACTGGCAGTTAGTTCTGTTGTCGAGGCATTCCTTGATTGGGGGCTAGACTGTTTTCACTACAGCCCCTCACTCTCCTTATGCATGATGCTTAATGGTCTATTTCTAAAAAAGCCTCCTCTCCCCCAGGCTATCTTATACACTCTCGAATTTTAGAGCCATTGACTTAATAAATATGAAGTTGCAAAATTAACGTAATTGGGCCTAGTTAATTTTTCTTAGCCTCCATCCAGGGAACTTCGGAATGAATACTACCCCTACATCCACCTCCCAGTGAGCAGGTGAGTGGAGGAGAGTGACCTTCTGGGCAGGGATGAGGGCAACTTGCTGAAGAAAGGGGCAGCAGGAGCCATTTGCAGCCAACTCTCAGCAGCCGAGGGATGGGAGCTCCTCCCACCTCCTAGGGCTAATTTGAACCCCATTTTACAGAGTCTGACAGAGTTGTTCTCACTTCTGGTGCCCTTAGCACTCAGTATCCCTATCTTCTCAGAATGAAGGGACCCCTTCCTCTTTGGGCTCATACTCCCCATGCAGGGTAGTGCTGGGATGAGAGCTGTCACCCCTCAAGAAGGCTCCTTCTTCAATCCTGTCATATGTGACTACATGGATGAGCCTTAAGGATATTATATTAGATAACCCAGTCACAGAAGGACAAATACTGCATGATATATATTTATATATATGAAGTATCTAAAATAGTCAAACACAGAGAAGCAGGGAGTCGAATGGTGGTTTCCCAGGGCAAAGAGTAGTGAGAAATCAGTTTATAAGCCATGGATATGCATCTTCACTTACGCAAAAGGAATAATTTCTAGATCTACTGTACAACATTGTGCCTATAGTCAACAATACTGTATTGTAGGTTTAAATTTTTTTTAAAAGGGCAGATCTCATATTAATGTTCTTACCACAATAAAATAAAAATAAAAGCATATCAAATGAAAAAAAGAAGACAGCTCCTTCTTCAATCCTGAGAACTGCCCTGGGACTTCTCAGGATCTGGGTTTCTATTAAGGAAGAGTTTCAGCAGCCACACGAAGGAGATTCTCCAAGGGGGATCTGAGCTTTCCAACACATGATACACACTGCAGAAGCCCACTGCCTCTGCCCAATATCAGAAAAAGCCTCAGAACTGGGAGGCAGGAGCCTGGCGCTCTAGCCTTGGCTCGCTTGTTAACGTCCTGGGTGAGACCTTGGTTGCTCGAGTTGCTGTGCCTGTTTCTTCTATGGTTGGAGGTCTGGTGATAGCATTTTCATTTTATGTAACATTTCCGGTGGTCTGGCTCTGCCTTTTTGAAGCAGTGCATTTCTTGGCTTAGCTGAAAATAATTCCATGGCCTATTAATGGTGCCTACCATGGCTAAGAAAGGAGGTTCATGTCCAACGATTATATTCTTGGCTGGATGGACTTGAAAATCTCTTCCAGCCAAAGCATATGGAGAATTCTTCATGGAAATTTCCCTGACTTTGCCAAAACTTATTCTTCTCTCTCTTTCAGTTCATGAAGATTTTTCTCCTCCATTCAGGTATAAAACACTGCCTAATGGTAGTTCTGTTTTTATATTGATGTACAGGTATTATTGAACTTTTCTATTATTACATAATTTTTAATTTCACCACTTGACTTTTTTTCTTTTTGAGATGGAGTCTTGCTCTGTCACCAGGCTGGAGTGCAGTGATGTGATCTTGGCTCACTGTAACCTCCACCTCCTGGGTTCAAGTGATTCTCCTGAGTCAGCCTCCTGAGTAGCTGGGATTACAGGTGAGTGCCACCACGCCCAACTAATTTTTGTATTTTTAGTAGAGACGGTGTTTCTCCATGTTGGTCAGGCTGGTCTTGATCTCTTGACCTCATGATCTACCTCCCTTGGACTGCCAAAGCGCTGGGATTACAGACGTGAGCCACCATGCCCAGTAATCATGACTTCTTAAGCAGATTATAAGTTCTTCAAGGGCAAGTTCTCTGGTCACCCTGCATCCCCTGGAGTGGCTTCCTGCATAGACTGTAGTCAATACATGCCAGTTTCAGAGGATGAGGAAAGGCCTCTTGTTTGATTTAGTTTTATCTGTCTATGGCTAACTATGAAGTTCTTGGCACTCAACTGGTTCTTGCCTGCAAACATTTGTATATTAATAATAAGCACTTTTAAGGGATGCTCTTGTGCTCTGCCAGGATTCCCCGTCTACTCATACAAGGGCCTCTTCAGCACATCTTGTACCATAGTCTGTCTTGATTCTTGAGATAACCCAGGAAGTTCAATATTTCTGCATCTTCCAACTTGAACCTCCCAGAAAGCCTTCTCTATGTAGAACTAGCTCCCAAATTCTTTGTCATACCTTGGGTTACCGTAGTTATTTCCCCAAATATGGACACTGTTGTACGTTTTCTGAGGAAAAGATTAGACTCATGGCAAACCTGCAGCAGAGTGCTTTAAGTTAGGACTGTTCAGAGAAATCCAAGGTGTACAGTCATGATGAGATCTGCTCCAGAGCATGGATAAGCCAATGATCAGGCATGAGAACTCCATCAACTCAGGGTCACCACCTGAGACATTGATCACCACCTGTGGAGGTCTGTCCTGCAGACCCTGACTCAACGACGGATGAATGAATGCACTCTCACACCCAGTATAGCAATTTTGAGTGGGCTAGGGATGGCCATCAACTGCTTTCAGAGGGCGATTGCAGCTAACCGATCACGACTCCCTGTACTTCCTCACATTTATTCAGTATAGATTTAATAACAGAAGTTCTAAGTCAACATGCTTACGGATAATTAACATGGTTAAAAGAGTGGTTTTATGAATGATAAAAGCTTTTGGTTCCAGGGCCCAGAATACACACCATTAATGGGTAATTCTCCTTCGACTTCACCCTGAGAGGGCTATCCAGCACAAAGTTTACGTGAGCAAACAAATTGGAGTAGAGACAAAGGGTTGTGGGGTAAATAGACTTCACTGGGGAAGCTTTTATTATCCCTGTCTTCTACACTATGACTTAAAGTTCTAACGTAATGAACTGGCTGCCTTCAACCCATTCCATTAAAACCTTTCGGCCTTCCGAAAGTTTTGAGACTATGAATCTTCTAACTTTCCCTTATATTTCCCTAATATTTTGCCAGCCACTCTGAGTGACTCCCAATAAGGCCGGTTCTACTGGGGGTCCCCTAAAGAAATGATGGCCGGGTACAGTGTCTCACATCTGTAATCCTAGCACTTCAGGAGGCTGAGGCGGGCAGATTACCTGAGGTCAGGAGTTCAAGACCAGCCTGGCAAACATGTTGAAACCCTGTCTCTACTAAAAATCCAAAAAACAAAAAATTAGCTTGGTGTGGTGGCATGTGCCTATAATCCCAGCTACTCAGGAGGCTGAGGCAGGAGAATAACCCAGGAGGTGGAGGTTGCAGTGGGCCGAGATCGGGCCACTACAATCCAGCCTGGACGACAGAGTGAGACTTGATTTCAAAAAAAAAAAAAGAAAAGAAAAAGAAAAAGAAGTGATGGCTGTCTAGCTGCGAGCAGGCACCTGGGATGAATTTCTGGGTGAGGAGGGGTCTTCTGAGTTCCTCAGGAAGCTTTCCTAGCTGGTTTTATGTATAGTCACACCCCTCTGTGCTTGCCCTATCACGCTGCTGACAAAAGCCCTTGCTTCTGAGTGATGGTACTACATGGTTCCCTCCATCACAGGTTGGAAGATAAGCCTTGACTTAAAGATGATGGCATTTGTTTTGCTATCTCCGAAGCCTGTTCAGTCCACGTGGCCCAGTGCTCAGAGGATTACATTGCTGACAGTCCTTGCATTCCCTGCACATTCCCCTGCCATGGGTCCATGAGTAAGAATGGCACATGGAATGCAGCCAGACACTTGGTCCTACTCTCCTGCCTGAGTTTGCAACAGCTGCTCTTTAATTAAGCATCCTGGTTCAGACAAGGCCACTGACCCTCAGTTCACCTAAAGAAATCCACTTCTTCAGGAATGCTGGGGATTTCACACAAGGCCTCATGCGGCTTCCCATGGGCCTTTCATGTTTTAGAAACCTTTTATGCTCACACACTGGCAGCATTGAGTATTGAAGGCAGCTATACCTGCTGAACCCCAAAGCAGGGAGGGAAAATGGCCGTTTACCCGTCATTTGCACTATGGCAGGCTTCGGGAAAAGCTTTCTTGTCCAAGGGTGGGTCACTGGACCTCTCCTTAGGGGGTTGTCATGACTTGCCCTATCACAACTTACTTCTTCAGACTCAGTCCCCTGAGGCCCTTCCTCCCCAGTCTGAGATGCCCTACAACAAGGGTCAGCATAGATGCCCTACAACTATGGCCGGTGGGCCACATGTGACCCGCAGTCTGTTTTGTGCATAAAGTTTTACTAGAACACAGCCATGCCCATTTGTTTGCCTATTATCCATGGTTGCTTTCAAGCTGGAATAGCAGAGGTGAATAGTTGCAACAGATACTGTATGGCCTGCAAAACCTAAACTAGTTGTTATTTATCTCTTCACAAGACAAAGTTTGCTGAACTCTGCCCTATGTTATCTAAGTAGCCTCAGTACCAGGGCCTGTGCTAGGACTAGGATAGAAAGAGGATTGATTTTAGGGAGACACTGGGCCAGAGCTTTCTTTCCTACTAGAGGTTTATGATGTGTCTCCTAGGAACAATCATAAACATGGTGGAGGGGAATGTGAGACATAATGTGGGGGGTTCCAAGTCATGCGCTCTTGAACCCTAGATCTGTATGAGGCAACCAGTAAAGAATTCAGAAGTAAATATGTTTGTGAAACACGTCTCAAACTTTTCTCAAAGATTCACAACATGTATTAGTATATTAAAGGCTCTGAGAAGTCCTGCGGGTAACCTATTAACTATGTTTTACGAAGTTCTTCTAATGGAAATTGATCACAAAGTTTTATTTTTACATATGCACTCCAATCATAGCCCACAAAATCTAGAAATAAATTTGAGAAACAATAGTCTAAGATAAAAAGTTAATTTCATGGATTTTAGAAATTATTTGTTAATTCCAGAGCACGCTCACTTAGTTCTAGAAGAGGGTGGCAAGGCCACTGGTGCGGCCTTTCCCTACACAAAGCCACCTTTGTGAGTGTTGTAGAACCTGGGGTGCCAAGAGTTCTCTTTCCTTTCTCTTAATGACTCCCGGACCAGCTAGTTAGGGAGAAACCCAAACATCAGCATCATGGGTGGTGAGATTGGAGAGCAGAGAGAGGCCTGCATCTGAGGTCATCTGGGGCCTTTCTACTCCTCATCGTCTCTGAACTGTGCTGATGTTGGCACAAGCTGTGGGAGAAGCCTGCTTCGGTAGGATCACCTCAAAGTCTTAGGCATGGAAAAGGATGGGGATCCTGAGGGCAGGCAGTTTCACGTGACAGAGCCCCAGAGACTGGCTTGACATGTGCACATGCCCAGCTCCTTCCTGACAGTCTCTCCTATCTCACACACTGTCAGGAGTGGCTGGGAAATGGAGGAAAGGATGTATGCTTCTAACTGGTACTTTTAGGGGGAGTTTCAGATTGAAGAGTCCTATTGTGGGCCATGGCTCATTAACCCAGGGAAAGGTAGGGAATAGTGTCCCCTCCAGTGAGAGCTAATGGATACAGACAGCCTCTCAAGAAGCTTTCTGTCTAGTGGGAGGGGAAGGCTCATGAGCCATCACAATACACTGGACTGGCTGCCAGATCCTGCTGTGTGATGTGGCCTTGGAGGCCTTTTAAGATCCTGAGTCAGCGAGGAAAGAGCCAGTCATACCACAAGACAGACTTGGTGAGGGGGAAGAGATGGGAACCTACCGAAACATCTAAACGGGGGCCAGAGATGGCATTTCGGTGCAGTCTGCCATGGTGGGTTCAGGCCTTGTTTCTCAGGAGAGTAGAGAGAAGATGTCCAGGTGGATGCAATGGAAGACACAAGCAGATCTGGGAGGCAGAATTAAGCCCCTCATGGAAATGAGCAGAATACCCAACAAGTAATTAAAGAAATCGGAATGAAGCAGCAGTCAGAGTCTATTTTATCTGAATCAGAATAATAAGACTTTAAAGAAGGATAATAGTCAAACAATGGAAAGACCATGGGAGGTTGGCCTAGCACACATTACTGATGGGAAGGAACATGGCTGCAACATTTCTGCATGCCACGAGAGCCTTCGAAATGCTGCTACCCTTTGACTAGGTGTTTCATTTCTAGAAATCTATCTCAGTGAATGATCAGAGATGGGTAACAAAAAAGCTTTATGAAGAAAGATGTTTGTGAAATAGGATTTATAATATCAAAATACTGGAGGCCTTCTAAATGTTCAACAATAGGGGGACGGATTAAATAGATTGGCCCTTGCATACAATGAGATATTTTACAGACTAAAATTCATGCTTACAGAGATATTTTTAATGACATTAAATTTTCTGATATAGCATTAAATAAAAAAATGCAAACTATAGAAAATGATCTTAACCATTTACATACATACAACACGACAAACAAAATGTTAAAAATATTTATGAATGATGGAATTATGAATAATTTTGTTTTCCTTTATGTATTTTCTACGTTTTCCCCAATGATCATGTAGTATGTTTATAACCAGAATATTTGAGCAAATTCTTTAGAAGTTCAGAGATGGGAGAAAACACTGTGGTGGAATAATAATAAGTTGCTTCCTGGAAGAGCTGAGAGTTGAGAAAGACTCTGCTTGAAATGGCCAGTGCTACTTGCATGAGGTAGACCTGGTAGGTGTTACTATTTCTACTTGACAGCCCGGGGGAGCCTGACACTTCTGGGTAAATGCCTTGCTCAAGGTTATGCAGCCAGCATTAGTAGTCAGGAGGAAAACTCACCTTCCGATTCTGGGCACGTGGGCTTTTCATTAGGCCCAGCTGTCTGGTGACCGAAGGAGCTCGTGGGCATCTGCTCGTTATCTCAGCCCTTGTCCTCTGATTGTTTCTCTGGTGTGACCAGCAGAGGCAGGCCTGGGATGCCTGCCCCCGCCCAGGCTGCCTTGCTCCCATCAGCCCCCTATGCCTCAGCAGCAAATGCCTGAAATCACCGGGGCTGCTGCTTAGAGCTGACAGCATTTGGGAACCTACTACTCCCAAGTCAGTGAGACTAAATCCCCACCAACGCAGTGAAGCATGGACACAAGTATCGTTTGCTCCCACTCGGCAGTGCCTCATTCTAGGAGCAACCCTGCAGGTCATGAGGTGCCTTCCAAATGCTGCTGCTAGTTTGAGCAACATTTGATCAGAGTGTACATTATGGGCACTTTGCAGGTTTCCTGGTGGGGGGAGCAGCCTCAAGGGCTCTTGACAGGAGGGTGAATATGTACCAAAACGGGCCACGGAAAGAGAGTGAATTGCATGGTGCGAAGAATGAGCACTTTGACGTCAGACAGACTTGAATTTGAGTGCTGCTGCAGCCACCTCCCAGCCGAGGTTACTTAGTCAAGTCACTGGATTTTTCTGAGTCTTCATTTTCCTCACGTCTCCTATAGGCATGATGACACCAACCTCACAGGGAGAATTAAACAATATGATAAAGATGGTCCGTAAATCTACTACTATGACTAATAAAAACGATGACTTTCAAAAAAACTTCACTACTTATCATTAAATATAATTAGGTTTTATGGTATTTAATCCTAAACATGTGCTAAGTGAATGGTGCAAAATGGGACATGAAGGAGAACTCGGGAACAATTGGAGCTGTTTGTCTGAGAGACTCCAAGAAGGATGAGCACATTACAGTGGCTTTTGGGAGGATGACATTGCTAAGTGGAAGGCAGTGTAAATTTGAAGGCAGACTGGTACAGGCTCCAGAACTTTGCCGACATTGAAAGAACTATAAAGAAGTCAAAGTCTGGCTTGGATCGTGTCCTGGCTGTAGGAGGGGGGCAAACATCCTTAGCCAGCCATGGGCCACTTTTGCGCCTGTTCTTGCACCTCTGCTCACTTCATTCCCTAGAATGGCCTTTTGGTCTCTCTGAGTCCATTGTTCTTCCAGTTATGCTCAAATCTTCCCTTTCTGCTATCCCTCCTGCCCCTCCATCCAGGAGTCACCAAGTTGGTAAACACTGTTCCTCCTTTCTGCCACCCTCACCTGTACCTCTGCCTGAGAGGCTGTGCGGAGCAGTGGGAGGATAGTGGTACAGACAGAACCAGCCGGTCTCTGCCATATAGCAGCAGTTCCGTGGCCAACAGTAAGTTATGCAACTACTCTGAGCATCAGTTTCATTGTATGAAAATATGAAACATAATTATAGTTATTAACTTTTGAGCACATATGTGCCAGGCATTATGCAGAGAGCTATAAAGACATGATTTCCTTTAGTTTCTGTGTGTATGAGGTAGACAGTGGTATGCTGATAAATGTTGAATAGCTAGCTTTCTCTCTAAAAAAACCAAGCCTTGATTTGTGGTTTGCATATTTCTGTGATGTAAACATTTTCAGCATGTCTAATTTCAACCCGCCACATGACATCGCTAAACACAGAGTTGGAAAGACAAGTGCACAATCAACTCCCACAAGCACAAGATGGGTATCTGGTATACCTCTGGAGGGAGGAAAGTGCCATTATTCTTAGTCCATGGGTGAAGAAGCTGAGCCTCGGAGGCTTAAATGGCCGTCTATGCTCACCCAGGTAAATATGGAGCAGCATTCTGACTCAGCCTGTCTACCCCCACAGCCTGTGTCCTTTCTGCTTCACTCGCCTGTGGGACTGGTACAAAGGTCATGCATAACCAGGGTACTTGCATGGTGGCTGGCATACAGTGGGTTGTCAAAAACAATGGCTGTTTCCAAAATTATTGCTGGTGATAATGTCTGCAGCTGGCTTTCCAGGACCTACTCCTCTCAGGCTGGGCATAAGCCATGCTGAAAGAACTGGGATGGAGGACACTGAGGCTGTGCCTTCCATCTCTGTCTCCTTCTTGTGAGCACTCCAAACTTTAACCTACTTCCCTGGTGAGAAATTTGAAAAATGCCTTCTCTGTTTATTAGTGACCTCTACAGCTGCTGGAGGGCAGTTTGTTGTTTACACTATTTAGAACAAAGTTTCAGAAATATATTTAGATGCTTATGTCCAAGAGACAAGGAATGGGTCAGTAACCCTGAGCTGGCCACTGTGGGGGGGCAGGGAGTGAAGAACAGAGCTCACGCTTCCTTGGTGGTTGTCTGCTAGGGACAAACATTTCCAGCAAATATGTACCATCACCCCTTGGTCATTTAGAAAAGCTCTCCCTCAACACAAGTACATGTGCACACACACACACACATGCACACACACATGCACACACACACACTCCAACTCCCAAACACTGCAGTGTTCAGAGTGCTGACTGTGGTATGAAGAAGAGGGTTATAGATATGGTCTGGGTTCCTCTGGGTGTCACCAAGGGAAATATTGAGAAAACTATATGCTTCCTCATATGGGGGCATAGATGAAGGGACACAGCTTCCTTTAGGGTGCTGGGCTGGAGGTGGGATTCTCCTCTGTGGGTAGGGCCAGCACTTCCTCTGACATCTGCCCAGTGGGATCAGCTTCATCATGGAGATCTAACTCAGGGCCAATGGTCTGAGTCAGGGAGCCCAGGCCATGATGACAACAAAAACAAACACTCCTTATACTTACCCAGGAATCATCTGCTTGAATCCTCCCAGCTACATTATGACGGAGTGGCTAAGTCGTATCTCTGCTTCATGGCTGAGCAGACCAAGGCTCAAGGCCAGGCAATGTGCTAAGAGTTTCTCAAGCATAATATCTCATTTGATTCACCCAGCCCATCTGTGCAGTTGGTATTATTGGTTTTCCATTTACTAGAAATGGAGGCTCAGAGGTTAAATAAACTATTCAGAGTCACAGAACTAATAGTGGTGGAGTGAATGGAAACTTAGATACACTTGACTTTGGAGTCTGTGCTCATAATAGCTACCCCATATCCCTCCCTGAAAAATCTGAGATTATTGACCATGCCCGAGTCCAGCCTGCCATCTGGGAACTGCTCTGGTGCTGCTGCCCAGCATTCAGCCTATGGACATTGAGAGAAATGTGTTCTTATTTCTCAATGTTAAAAGCCGTAAGCCTTCTCATTGCTCACAGGTGCTGCACAGGTTCCTCCTTGCTCTCTTCCAAAGCATGCTGGGTGGGCAAGAACCATCCCTTATTGAATGGGAGTATTGTTCCAGCTGGCCAGTGGAAGGCCATCCATTTCTTTGGCTTCTTGACCCCTTCATTCAGTCTACCGTGATTGTACTAGACCTGCAACAACCAACTTTCTGAAACTGTGGCCCCTGTTTTTAACTCGCCGGGGTCCATGACTCTGGGGAGGTAGAAAAGTGGGTGGTGCTTTCCCAGTGAGGGTGTGGTCCCTCTGTCCTCCTTGTTACTGACCTTGTTCAAGCCCTTATTATCTCTGCCCTGATTCAGGCCTGTGTATCTCTCATCCGGGAATGGCTCCACAGTTTGCAGGGCCCAGTGCAAAATGAAAATGCAGGGCCCCTTGCTCAACAGTTATTAAGAATTTCAAGGCAGTGAGAGGACAGCATTAAACCAATGGTGGGCCCTTCTGAGTGTGGGGCCTTGTGTGACTGCAGAGGTCATATTATGCCCAGGAGCCAGCCCTGATCTCACCTGGAGTATGGCATTTGCTCCTTAAGTAGTCTCCCCTGCCCCCTCCTCTCATGTCCCTTTGCAAGCCATTATCCACACTGTAGCCACAGTGACTTTCTTTGATTGTAATTGTGTGTAAATTATAGGGTTCACTACACCTAAGGCCTGGGTGAACACAGCAGGTGCTCTGGAACATTTCCCTCTAGACTAGGGTTTCTCAACCTCAGCACTTTGAACATATTTGGCCAGACTCTTCCTTGTCATGGGAGCTGTCCTGCGTACTTCAGGATATTTGGCAGCATCTTTGCTCTCTACCTTCCATGTGCCAGTAGCGGCCTCTATCTCTCACTCCTCCCTGCATCATAACCCTCAAAAATGTCTCTAGAATTTTCTAGTTTCCCCTAGCAGCAAAATCATTTTCAGCTAGAAGACTGCTCCAGGCCCAAAGGTGCTGAGCCTGGGGCAGAACTCATGTGAGGAGGGAGCCAGTCACTACTTGGCCCTTGGAGTCAGACCTTCCATGCTGGGTTTGGCTCTATGGGGAATTTTGGCAGGGGGCATGGTTGTACTTCCTGATATCTCTCTACCTCTTTGCTGAAACTTCAATACACCTAGGCAAAACATCAGGTCTGACCCACTAAAACTTTTCTACAAATCTGTTTCAGCCTTTAGTTTATATGTATAAAATTTCAAAGAATTTTAGAGTTTGCCCAGGGTAGACCAATCACTTGTATTGTAGATACACTTGTATTATATGTGATAAACTGAGTCCCAGTGAGGTCAGTGATTTGTCCAGGGTGGTGGGCATTTCTCACTTTTGTTGGTCTAGTTCCCATTCCCCTCCTATAAGGTGGCATTGCTGTGATTTTCCTCTAGGATGCATTCCTCTGAACTCTCGTGCACCTTGGTGGGCTGGAACTGACCTGAACTTCCTGATTTGGGGGTTATCACATAACCTCAAACTGGCCAATCAGAATTACTCCTGGGATTTGTGAGGAAACTCTTGGGAACAAGGCCCCATTTTTCTTCTGGATTTGTTAAGCTGTTGAGATGGGAGCCTAGAGTCTTGGGGCTCACTTGTGCAGGGAGCCCAGATGAGAGTGACAGCAGCATGGAGGTAGACAAAGCGGAGGGATCTGGAGCCTGGGTCCTCCCTGCCTGTTTGGTCTCCTGATCTGCATGGGTCTGCAGGCAAACATACCACTGGGCTTGGCAGTTTTGTAAGCCTATAAAGTAATTTTTGTATTAGCCAGTCTGAGTTGGGTTCTTGACAGTTGTATCCAAATGAATCTTGACACATCTGGGTCGTCAGTATACTGAAGCACCGGTGTCCAGGTCTCCCCAGCTCCAAGCTCAGGGCTTATTTATAGCAAGACGCTGCTTGCAAAGGCTTGTGCAAGAGCTTTGATGCAGCCAATTTTGTGTGTGATGGCCCCAGGAACCAGCCCTCACCCCTGGCAAAGGTCATAATGAGACAGTGGTCTGGTGTCTGGTGGCACATACTTACCACACTGCTATCAGGTTTCTTTACCACTCATTAATGCATTCACAGGCAGCATCTACCCAGAGACGCAGCAAGGAGTAGGTCTCATAAATCTTTTAAACTGATATGAAAGAAAGGCTTTGATGTTTTTCAAATCCAGGGGTAGAAAGGGTAGCTTCTCTGTTTCAAAAATATTTATCTTTTAAGCATCTTCAGGCCCAGAGTTCATCAAGTGAATCTTCCTTTTAGCCAATAAAGCGAGCTGTCAAAAATGGTCAGAATGGAGATATGTTTCTCTGATATTTTGCTACCCCATGGCTCCAGCTTTTACAATGGGCTCCCTCCTTATCAAGCCCGGACTCCTCAGCCTGGCGCTCTGGACTCTGTGAACCCTGGCCTGGTCCTGGAGCAACTTCTATCCAGTGGGATAGACTGAAAAGTACATAGGAAATTATATTCTGGGGGCCAAGCCTGTGATATATGGATGCAGGGGAGCCGTGCAACCACAATGGAGGGGTCCCCAGTTCAGCTTGGGGGATCAAGAAAGGCTTGCTATTGGCAGAGGTGACATCATATATTAGTTTTGGAAGATAAGCAAGAATTATGGAGCTGGAGAAGGGGAGAGGACATTTCAGGCAAAATAAAAAGTAGGGAAGCAGAAGCCAGTGTGAGGGCTAGTGGCACTTTGAGATGTTTGATGTGGTGGGTGCCCCATGTGTGCTCAGCTCACAGTTCATCTCATCAGAGGGGCCTTTCCTAACTGCCCGTATAAGGAGTATCTCCCACCAGCCCCGATCCTTTGGTACTCTATCATATCAGCCTGTAATTTTCTTAGCGCATTTGTCAAATCTGCAATTGTCTTGCATTCTTGGATGGTTTATCTTTTAATTGTGCCTCTTGTCCTTTCAGAGAAGGCAGTTTGTCTGTTTTGTTCACTGCTGTGTCCCCAGAACTAAGAGCAGTGCCCGGCATAAAGCAGGCCCTCGATAATACTGTGGCATGAATGTGATGTGTGTGCGTGTGCATGAGTGTATATGTGTGTGTGAGCCAGAGATGAGGCTGAAGCGATTGAGGGAATCCCATCACAGAGTGCCCTGAAAGACACATGGATGAATTCACACTGTGTGGTATGGTTCAGATCTGTGTCCCTGCTCGAATCTCATATTGAATTGTAATCCCCAGTGTTGGAGATGTGGCCTGGTGGGAGCTGATTCGATCATGGGGGTGGTTTTTCATGAATAAGGTTTAACACTATCCCTCTTGGTACTGTCCTCTCAATTGTGAGTGCATTCTTATGAAATCTGATTGTTAAAAGTGTGTAGCACTTCCCCTGTCACTCTCTTGCCCTTGCTCCCACTATGCAAGATGTCTGCTTCCCCTTTGCCTTCCCCCATGATTGAAAGCTTCCTGAAGCCTCCCCCAGATGCAGAAACCACTATGGTTCCTGTACAGCCTGCAGAACCACAAACCAGTTAAACTTCTCTTCTTTATAAATTACCCCATCTCAGGGATTTCTTTATAGGAGTGTAGAAATAAACTAATACACTGTAGTTTAAAGAATATGGACACAGGGAGGTGAACATCACACACTGGAACCTGTTGAGGGGGAGTGCGTTAGGACAAATACCTAATGCATGCAGGGCTTAAAACCTAGATGACAGGTCGGTAGGTGCAGCAAACCACCATAGTGCATGTATATCTGTATAACAAACCTGAACGTTCTGCATGTGTGTCCCAGAATGTAAAGTAAAATTTTAAAAAATAATATGGGGAACCATTAAAAGAACTTATGCAGGGGGTTTCACTGAGTTAACTTTGAATCTTAGAAAACTCTCTCTGTCAGCAATGCGGAGGGTGGCTTGAAAAAAAGGAGGGTCTTGGAGGCAGGAATAATTATTAAGAAGCTCTTAGGGTGGTCCAGGTCTAAAAGCAGGAGGCAGGAGTTGGACTGGAGCTGACAGACATATTTGAGAACATGAGTGAGGTCAAAGCCACAAGATTTGGTATGGGACAGGACACGGGGCACTAGAGGGAGGATGTGTCTGATAGTGCTGATAGTCTGATAGTGCTCAGTCTTTTATCTGGGATCCCTGATCTGTATTCTGCAGGTTCCAGGTTGGGAGAGGAGATTCTGTCAAGCAGATGTGTGAGGGTATCCAGGAATACACACTCTTAGGATTTTGCTTAGGAGAGAGGCCTAAGTTGGAGGTGGCGCACTGGGTGTATTCAGTGGTGATGGACAGACAGTTGGAGCCACACAGGTGAAGGGGAGCCCGTGAAGTCATGTATGGAATGAGAGAAGCAGAAGGAGTGGATGGAACCCTGTGGAACATTACCATTTAAGGTTACAGCAGAGCTGGGGACATATCATCATTTGTGCCAAGGCAACTAACCCTGATGTCATGCTGCTTGCCTTTCCCACTAAACGTCTTTATAACCAGTGGATGGTGAAGACTCCTAACTGACTAGAGAAGTGGAATCATGGGTTGGGTGAGCAGAATGGGACAAATATGTGAGCAAGAAATAGAAGCAGGAAGTGAGAGAAAAACTCTCCCCTACCCCTGTCTTCCAGAGATATTTTATGCATAATATAAGCAATGTGTGTGTATATGTGTATATCTACACACACAAGCACACACATTTATATATGGATACATACATAAATAGATATCTGGTTAACTTTCAATATGGGTACATAAAGATTTCATGCCTTGTTTTTGCAGTTGTATACATTCCTTTGCATGCATATGCCATACTTTATTTAGCCCAATCTGCTATTGATGGATATGTAAGTTGTCGGTCTTCTGCTACCAAAAACAATGTGGTATGGATGACATTGCTGTGTGCATGTATACAGGTAGGGTAGATTTCTAGAAGAGGAGGTGCTGTCAGCATTTCCAGTTTTGATACATGCGGTTGATCTGCTTTCCATTACTAGTGTGCCGATTTCTGCTTCTACCTGTAGTGCACAAGAGTGTCTGTTCCTCACACTTTCATCAGCATAGTGTGATCAAACTTTGTGATCTTTGTCAATGCAGTAGGTGAGATATGGCATTATAATTTTCATTTTGCATTTTAAAAATGTAAATAAGGCTGAACACCATTCTAAATGTTCAAGAACCATTTTCCCTAAAATGTTCCTAGACCTTACCCCTTTTCCCCACAAAAACCCCCCTTTTGGGTGTTTGTTTTGGTCTTTTTTCTTCCTGATTTTTGGGTTATCATTTTATGTTAGGAGATTAGCTTCTTGTCTGTGATAAAAAGTTCAAATAGTTTTTGACCCGTTTACACTTCGTTTTTTGACTTTATTCTTGCTAAGTTCCCTGCAGTACCCAGCCAAGGGATGGACCACCAGCTATACTCAGCTGAGGCAGTGGAAGCCAGAGGGGATTGGAGGTTCAGACTGAGCCAAAGAATAGAGTAGGTAAATTCTTATTAGTAGTAGCTTCCAAGTATTCTCTGGGAGCAATCTGCCACATGAATGCTGCAGACAGGCAGTCACAGTGTGTGTGTCTTGGTGGGGTGGGGGCAGGGGAGGAGAGCTGTGTTTATTTAGCCTCTTACAGAATACTCTCCTGGCCCACCACTCTTGGAGCCAAGTGAAATCAATATCTTTGAAATGGACTGAGACAAGTAGGGTCATAGCCTCTGGTTCTGGGCCAGAAATAGCAGGGCACAGTCTTAAGACAAATCTTATGGTGGTGGCTGTGGAGGCAAAATGGACAGGTGACAGCTGGAGGTGCAGGTGGGTGGCAGGTGATTTGTTTGTTACCATTGCCAGCCCACATTTGTCACTGTTCACTATGAGCCAGGACCTGGGGACACAGGATCTTGCCTTCGAGGAATTCACAGATCAGATGAGTGAACGGAGGATGGCTGAACTGTGTGATGAGAACTGGTAGAGGTAGCACGGGGAGTTGGAAGCCCCAAGGAAGGCAGTGGAATCTGCATGGAAAAGTCCAAGAAGGCTTCCTGGATGAGGTGGCATCTAAGCAGAGTCCTGACAGACAAGTATGAGTTAGCCAGTCAAAGAAGAGTGCATGAAGGGAGATGTACCAGGTGGAAAGAACATTTAGGGTAAAGTGCTAGATGGGAGAAGAAAAATGGTTCCTTTAGAAAATCGAAAGTGATTCAGTGTAGCTGGAGGGCAGGGTTCCAGGGAAATGGATGAGGTGACAAAACATGCCACTGAGGTGGTAGATTAGGATAGATCATGAAGGATAGTGTGGAGCAGAGATGGGGAGAAGCACTGAGAAATGTTACACAGGTAGAATCAGCAGGATGAGGTGGAATATATTTGATGGTGGGGGAGAGGAGAATTTCAGAGTGAGAAAGTGGCTGAAGTGTTTTGTTTGGTAACAGGGAAGAAGATATAGGAGCAGATTTGGGGGAAAAGTCGATGAATTCAAATTTTCATGCTGAATTGGGAAGCCTGTGGGATATCCCACATGATGGTTGGATCTGTGGGCCTGAAGTTCTGTGGGGAGGCGGGGGGTGAGAGGCAGGCCTCTGGGTCACTGGCAGGCAGTGAAGGTTGAAGCGATAGGGTCAGCTGTGTTCACAGGGGGTAGGAAGGAGGGTCTGGGAGGTGTATAGGATAAGAGGACTGCTGGACTGGAAACAGATCTTGAGACAATAGTAAGAGTTAAGAACTGGCCAGAGGTGATCAACCAGAGAGGAGGAGACAGACATGGAAGGAACTAGGGCTGAGGGACAGAGAAGCAAGAAGGGATGGCCTGCGGTGTCCACAACTGCAGAGAAAGGGGCTGTAGGGCCTGGCTTGGGCAGTATACAGCTGCTTAGCAGACAGGCCAGAACATGGAATTTAGAGGGTCTGTGTCAGGTAGAAAGGACCTGGGGCCATGGCATGGGGCTTGCTCATAGGATAAGAGCTGATTTGTAAAGATCTGTGGTTAGTTGATTTGAAGCCGAGTCACCGTGACTGGTGGAGGGAGAGGGAATATTTTAGTGAGGAGGGCAGCTATTGCTTTTTCACTCCTTCTCTATTCTCTCCCACATCATACTATCCAGATAGGATATCCAGGCTCTCTCTCTACTTCCTTCGTCAGGTTCTTTACTTCATTCATTCATGAGATAATGCTTGCAGAGAGTTTAGAACAGAGCCTGGCATATATAAGAGCTCAGTAAATGTTCATTTTTTCTTTATTATTGTTTCTCATTTTGAGTTGCTGACTGTGGCAGACCACCATAAGGTGGCCCCAGTGAGTCATGCCCTAGGGTACAGGCAGAATCCGTGACTTCTAAGCAGTAGAATATGGCAATGGGATGTCCCAACTTGATTAAATTACATTGTATAGCAAAGGTGATGGGATATAACTCTCATGGTAACGTTATATTACATAAGACTCCTTCGTAGCAGACAAGAGAGAGGGGACAGAGACTCTCCTGCTGGTCATGAAGGAAGATGCAAGCTGCTACAATATTAATTCCCTAACATGTCAGGAAAATGGAGTGGCCTGTAGAAGGCCCTCAGTTCTACAACCACAAGGAACTGAATTCTGCACAACCACATGAGCATGTTAGAGAACCCCAGGTTGAGAAAGGAACACCATCTAGCTGATACCTTGACTGTGGTCTTGGGGAACCCTGAGCAGAGGAGCCATCTGAGCTGTGCCCAAGCTCCTGGACCACAAGAACTGTGAGATAATAAATGTGTGTTGTTTTAAGTTGCTCAAGTTGTAGTAATTTATTAACACAGCAATTGCAAACTAATACATTGATATTCATTCATTTAGCAAATGATTATTAAGCCAGCACCGCCTGGTATAGCGTGACACCCTATGCAGGGGAGTAGATATGTAAGACATGGTATTTGTCTTCAAGGGCTCCCAGTTAGTTCCTGAAACACTGGGTTCCCAAAGCAGGAGTTGGCCTGTTAGCAGTGGGGCGTGAGGAGGTAAGGGGAGACTTCCAGGCAGAGGCAACAACATGTAGTAAGTCCCACAGGCCTGTAGGGCTGTAGCATCCTGGTTGGTGAGAACTTCAGCGGAAGAAAATGTGTTACCTAAAGTAGATGTGAATGGGCCTCTGTCACCTATAGCTATGACAGCCACACAGGCAAAGTTGCAGAAGAATTCTGGACAGAGGAATAACTGTGGGGAATAGATATTGGGCTGAGAGCAGGTACACTGGTCTTTGCTGTGGGTACATGGCCCGTGTGGCACTGATGTGAGTTTCCTGGGGTGCGAGCCCTCATCTCAGTCACGTCCTTGGAGCCCACTCTGTAGGAGGTGGCTCCAGTCCGCTTGAGGCTAAAGTACCGTCAGTGTTCTCACAGCACCCTGTGGACGGCATTGCCTCCCCCAGCGGTGGCTGCAGCTCAGGCATTCTGAGGTTCCTGACCATCCTCATTTGCTAGAGAATGCTCTTGCTCCTTGCCACAGAGAGGAAGTGATATGGGTCATCACTCCACCAGCAGAGACACCAGGAGACCTTCTTCTGTTTCTCCTATCGGCCGTCCAGAAATCCAGAAACAAGGCATGTGTTTTCCATGGAGGTACACAGTTTAACCTCTGAACCCAGCCTTCTTTCTCCATTCAAAGCCTCCTGCTAAGAAGAAACACTGACTTCTGTGTTTTGAATGCACCATTTCTTCTGCAAGGAAACATTTGACCTCTTCTTAGGCAGGACAATATTTTCACAGCCTTTTTACTGGAAGGAGGTGAGTGTTTTCGCTGCTCATGGATCAGATGTCTTTCTCCTGCCTTTCCTAGCAGGCAGCTGTGCCTGGCGTCTAGATCAGGCTGCCCTGGAATGCAAGCAGGAGTGCCTGGGCTAATGGCCATGGTCTTGCCAGCCCCGGAGACTGACAGACAGTTGTTGTTTTTGTTTGGAGGTCTCAGCACTGGGAGACTGGCGTCTCCTCCCGTCTCAGCATGAGCCTTGGGAATAGCACGCTCAGTGGCAGCTGTGTTGCTGTAGACGTGACAGTAAATATCTAGAAAATTGAGTGTTTTTGGTCTTCAATTTAAGAAGTCATTTGCTGGATGGTGCTAACTAAGAACAGTCATTAAACTTGAGAAAGCACCCTTCTGCCTCACTTGTTAATTAAATGGAATAGAGAAGCAAAATCCTGGCTTTGCAAAGGCAGCTTTGAGTGGAAATGCCCTCAAGGGAGGAGACACAGAAGGATGTGTGGCCTGGCTGTGGCCTCTATCACATGTGTGGCTTTGTGCCGGGAGTGAGTGGACAGGTATACTCAGGAGACTCAGGGACCTGATTCCTGCCTTATCTCCTGGCCAGAATCGAAAAGGTGGGGCCAAGATGGGAATGGGGTAGTGGGGGAAAGGCCTGGAGAAGTGACTGTTAGAGATTGAATTATAGCCCCCGAAATTCAAATGCATAAGTTCTAACCCTCAATATTACCACATTGGGAAATAGCGCTTTTATTTTTTATTTATACATATTTTTAAGATGAAGTTTCGCTCCTGTTTGCCCAGGTTGGAGTACAATGGCACGATCTCAGCTTACTGCAAACTCTGCCTCCCAGGGTCAAGTGATTCTCCTGCCTCAGCCTCCCAAGTAGCTGGGATTACAGGCGGCCACCACCATGCCTGGCTAATATTTGCATTTTTTTTTTTAAGTAGAGATGGGGTTTCACCACGTTGGCCAGGCTGGTCTTGAACGCCTGACCTCAGGTGATCCACCTGCCTCGGCCTCCCAAAGTGCTGGGATTACAGGTGTGAGCCACCAGGCCCGGCAGATAGGGCCTTTAAAGAGTTAATTAAGGTTAAATGAAGTAATAGGGTGAGGCACTAATCCAATATGACTAGTATCCCTATAAGAGGAAGAAACTACTGGGATGTATGTGCACAGAGAAAAGGCCATGTGGGGGACACAGCAGGAAGGCAGCTATCTGCAGGCCATGGAGAGGGGCCTCAGGAGAAACAAACCTTGCCATCACGTTGATCTTGGAATTCTAGCCTCCAGAACGGTGGGAAATAAGTTTCTACTGTTTAAGTTGCCCTGTCTGTGGTATTTTGTTATACCAGCCCAAGCTGACAATGGGATGTCCTCCCTTGATTAAATTACATTATATAGCAAAGGTGATGGGATATAACTCCCATGTAACATTAGACTCCTTTGTAGCAGAAAAGGAGATGGAGAGAGAAAGAGAGAGAGAAAGGGAGACTCTCCTGCTGGTCATGGAGGAAGATGCAACCTCCTATACGGTGACCAACCATTCTCTGACACCAGAGCAGGCAGTGGGGCGGGTGGGAAGGCAAAGTTTGAAGGGTCAGAGGCTGAGGCCAGTGAGGCCCCTCACTCTATCTAGCACTCTACCCAGAGGAGGATGGCAAAGCCGTAGGTACCAGGAAGTGGAGCTTTTGTGATGGCACAGGCGTTCAGGGGTCTGGTTTGCATGAGGCATTGTTCTCTGGCTTTCCCTGACCTGCAGTGTCATCCTTTGAAACTACCTTCCTTGAACACTGTTTTATAGCTTGCCTGGTGGGGTAAGAGAAGCCCACAGTCCCTTCTGTCTGGGAAGACACATCTTCCCTTGCTTCCATATGGAAAGCCAGGGAGGAACCAACTAGGTGTCACCTGTGCAGGGAGAGACCTGGGGTACTGGCTTAGGCCAGTGGCTCTGGGCTAAGGGGCCCTCAAGGTCAACAATGGGTAAAGACCGAAGGGGGAAAAGGGCTATGGAGCTGCTGGAGCTGAACTCTGCTTGAGTCTGTCTTAGGCCCTGCTGAAGGAATCCTCCTGCTCCCTGGGGCTGGCCACACAAGGGCTTTGGACCAAAACCTTAGAGTGGTACACAGTGTGAATTTGGCTGAGCAGCTCCTCTGTCCCTCTTTCTCAGGGGCCCTTGGAAGTGGTGGGTCACTGGGAGGAGAACACAGGTTAGGGGTCCTAGCCACTTCTATATCTTTCTAACACAGAGCTAGATTTAGGGTGTCTAGAGGGGTTTTAATACTCCCTTGGGCTTCCAAGAGGTTCATTCAGCCCAGCAGTGTTTGTCACATGGTTGGAGCACTGGTCAAGGGACTCTGCCCATCCCCTCAGCAAGTGGTTTCTAAAGGTGACCTACTCCTCTTGGCAGTAGGATATTTGTAACCAGATCTGCCTGGTCTGGATGCCCAATATTCCTGGGTTCTCTCTTCCTCCTTCCCTCATGTCCAGGCTTATCAGGCCCCTCGTGGGATGGGCCTTCTGATCTCTGCCTGCACCCATGGCAGAGGCTTCTCCACTGCTACAGGAGGCAGGAGAAAATAACACAAGATAAAACATTCTGGCCTTGTCCTGTGGTGTGGTGTGGTACAAATCCCTGCTCGTTCCAGCTACGTGAGCCCATACATTTGCTGTATGGGCCAAACCGGTTTGAGAATAGTTTTGAGGATGCTGGAGTTAAGCCATCTCATTTCTCTCTAGGTTTCACCCAGTGCTGTTTACAACTTGATCCATGAGTTTTAAATAATGCAGTCCCTACTGCTAGCATCCTGATGAGTACTGTGCAGTTGGACATTTTCTTAACTTTGTGCTACCCTCAAAATTAGGATAACATAGAGTCACATTTGTGTTTAGCCCTTGTCTCTCAGCTTTCTCATCTCTCTGGTCTTTGTAATCAACCATAGCACTGGTTCTCTCTGACTCCACCTCCTACATCCTTGTCATTGCCTCGCACACACAGAAAGGACAAGCAGGTTGCTGGGGTCTGATCCTTTACCCCTTCATCTTGCCCTGACCATGCGCTCCACCTTACCTAACCTCCCAATCTCCTGCACCCCTCAGAGGAACAGACACAACTCTTTCTTATATCCCTTACATCTCTGAAGACTTGTTAGCCTTGATATTTGGATAGATGGATGGTCCCGACATTCTGTAGTTTGACTTACAACTTTTTGACTTCACGATGATCTGAAAACAATACACATTCAGTAGAAACCATACTTTAAGTACTCATATAACCATTCTGTTTTTCACTTTCAGAACAGAATTCAATAAAATTACATGGGATATTAAACACTTTATTATAAGACAGGCTTTGTGTTAGATGATTTTTTCCCAGTTGTAGGATAATGTAAGTGCTATGTGTATGTTTAAGGTAGGCTAGGCGAAGCTATGATGTTCAGTAGATTAAATGCATTTTAGTGTATTAAATGCATTTTTGGCTTATGAAATTTTCAACTTACAATGGATTTATCAAGCTATAACCCCATCAAAAGCTGAGGAGGATTTGTATTCAACAGAGAATCTAGTATTTCAATATGTCTATAAAGATTCAGTGTTTTATTTATTTAGCACTTGTTTATTTTCTTTAGGATTAACTTTTCTGAATAAAATATTAGGGTCTAAAAAAGAGCAAAAGCCTTCTGATACAGCACAAAGTGAAGGTGGGTGAGGCCAGCTGTCGATAAGCACCCTAAATCAGATACATATCTGAGGCTCACACATTTTTTATTAGGCATTTCAGGCACTTTTGTTGAACCATATGGCATCTTTTCCCAGGTTCTCTGTGTTCACAGCTTTAGTTCTAAACAGTTTGCCCCTGACCCATTTCTCACACCTTCTGTGTTCTTGCCTCCTAATACCTCTGGCCATGATCTGGCAGTGATTCTCCTCTCCACCCTTTCCTTCCCTTGCCCATTAAGGTAGGTCCTTGGGAAAGTAGATTCACTTTTTCGAGCTGACCACATGTTGTCTCTGGTAGCCTTGGCAAACCCCTCTCCTGGAGGTAGAAATTACCTTATTCCATGGGTGCCTCCTGATGCTCAGACAGAAATTGAACCAGAGTTTATATAAATGGAGCCAAGTTTCCCTGTGCTTAGCTGTTCTTGGGAAACATAAAAAGTGGTTGATTTGATTTTCACAAAGCTTAGATGGTCTGTTTGGGATGGATTGCCTGTAAGTACAGGCCACGTGGCCTTTGTGAAATCCTTGGGAGTCCCGGGGGGCACCTCAAAGTGATATGCAAGACAGCTCTGTAGCAGCTGGAATGAGGTACAGGGAGAGAACTGGGGGCCTGTGAGCCGGAGGACACATACCTTGCATATTAACACATTGTGGGCTCACAAAGCAAACAGATTTCCAACACGTCCCCCACCAAATCCAAATCCTAAGTGCAGATCCTCCCAAGTACACAGATTGATTTACAATTGAGCTACAGCTCACATAGGCAACTTCACATAGCGTGATCTTGGGTGAGTAGCAGTAGGAATTGCGTTATTTAAAATCGTGGATGAGTCATAAACAGCACTGGGTGAAACCTAGAGAGAAATGAGATGGTTAACCCCAGTATCCTGCAGCACCTCTCTCAAGTGGTACTATTTTCAGGCCCAGCCCGAGGTTCTCCTGTCTCCCAAGACTCTTTACCTGCCCTTTCAGCTGACCAGGAGCCATCCTCAGGGCTCCCTACCTCTATCACTCCTGTGGCCCTTCCTCGCATCCTATCCTGCATTAAGAGATCATTCTGTGGTTTCCATCAGCTTAGCAAGCTACCTTGGCTGTCCTTGATATGTTGGCTGCTCCATAACAGACCCTTCACCTTGCACTACTTTAGGAGGTTCCATTCACAGAGAATATGATGTTGTGAGAAAAAAAAGAATGGATAAAAGCCACACGTGACATAGCTTGTGCACTGTGGTTGTCCTGGTCCTTGAGGGATAGCATCTTACCTCCTGAACATTGTGTAGAATCTTGGAATCTTCTACTTCCTTAGTGTGGGGGTCTCACATTGGTTGGCTTAAACACCTTTGTATATATCCATCAGCAAAGTTCAAACTAAATTAGATAGGCACAATCTTCAGCTGGACTCCAGGGAGAGGGCCACACCCCTTCAGGAGGTTGAAGCCTGACCCAAAGTGCTCCATTCTTCTCCGCAGCACTGGCCTGTGGTGTAGCCAGCTGCCCAGTCCCCACCCCATCTAAGCCAGCTGCCCTTCCAGAGGTAGGTAGTGTGAATTGGGATGACTTTGTGAGAGACTCATCTGGAGCTATACTGGAGACTACCTATCCACACAGGGAGTTACTGGGCTCCCTCCACCGGATCTTCCATGACGTAAAGCGACACAGACTGCTGGCCATTTGGGCAAAGAGTATACATGGTGTCCAAGACAGACTGTTCTTTCAGTAGCAAGGACTGGAAGAGGTTTCTTTTCCCTCCAAAGTCTTGTATTGTTACAGAAGATTAATCTGACCCACTAGGAAATGTCTTAAACTCCTCTACATCTGCCTTCAGGAGGGACTTCTGGGTTCTTTCCCAGAAAGAGGCCTGAGAAGGAACTCCTGCCCTTGTCCCTGGGTGCCCTCCAGAAAGGCCAACTGGGACATTTCCCTTATTAATATTGTATTAGTTTGCTCTGACTACTATATTGAATTCCCACAGACTAGATGATTTTAAAACAACAAAAGATTATCCTCTCACAGTTCTGGAGGCCAAATTAAGGTATCAGGAGGGCCACACTTCCCTGAAGGCTCTAGGAGTGAATCGTCCTTGCCACCAACAGCTTTTGGTGACTCCAGATGTTCCTCATCTTGTGGCACTTCACTCCAATTTCGGTCTCAGTGGCCACACGGCCTCCATCTCTTCTGTGTCTCCTCCTCTGTGTGTCTGTCTTATAAGGATGCTGGTGGTTACAGTTAGGGCCCGCCCAGGTAATCCAGGGTAAGTGCCTTCTCTTAAGATCCTTGATTTAATTGTATCTTTTGCCATATAAGATAATATCCAGGGCTCTGGAGCTACAGCACAGACGTATCTTTTTTAGGACCCACCATTTGGCCCACTCCAGGTCGTTAGTTGCTGAAGGGGTCTGCATCTTATGAGTGAGGACAAGGCCCAGCACAGAGGGAATGCTTGCCTGGCATTTGTGGAATGGAGGGCCAGATGCATGGATGAAATGCACACACACAGTGGCCACGAATCTTAAGAGGCATCAGTGGCTGGAAAGAAGATGGTGTAAATTTTATCCCCGTCCCTGTTCCTGACAGAATATTCGTTCTCTCCTGGTAACAGGTTTTGAGACAAAACGTAACTCAAGTGTCTCAGAACCCTGCTTGAGTAGGGCAGTTGCATTACATTCCACAAGTCATAAATATCTGGGGAGCAAAATCAATTTCTGCAGCAGTGGTAGAGGGATGGTAAGTTGGACATTTAATTTTTATTTTTTTAGGTCAATCAAAAAGATTTGTATGTGTTGGAGTACAGTGTTTCTGCGTCTCTTCCCAGCAGGGTGACTGCTGTACTGTGGTACAAGCCATCTACCTCGTGGCCAGCTGAGGTGGATTAAAGACTTCCCAGGAGATAGGGCTTAATCCTCTGGCTATAGGACTCTTGGAATGTCCATAGAGGGGAGCCAGTGGGAGCTACTGTCCCTCTGGTCCCTGCCAGAGGCCAAGGCTGACAGGCACAGGAACAATTCCTTCAAGGCCTGATGGCCCAGAAAATAAGGTTCGACTCCTTCGTTTGGCTGCAGGGGGTGTCTTCTATGCACACAGCAGCTGAGCTCAGTCAGGAATGCTCATTCAGGCTCCTTGCCTGTGGGTTACCCTGGGATCTATCCAGGTCTCCCCATGTTTACTGTGTGACCTCTGAGCCCTGAACAGGAAGCAGGGCAGAAGCCCCCTGTGTTTAGTTTTCTCTTAGCTTATCTACAAGTCTTTCCTGCCTGGAAAGGGTGTTCAAAACAGGCCTCTCACCATCTGCTTATTTTACCTGTTTTACCCTCCCTTTCTCCTACTCATGGAGGGTGGAATTTCACTTCCAGTTTCTATTTAAAAGGGATTTTCCCATATGCCATTTCTACTCCATCCTTTCCTCCCACCATGATGACTGGCTGGCTGCTGAGAAACATGATTTATGCAGGAGAGGGTGATAAACACATAGTTTAATGTTTTCTAAATATGAACCTTGTTTTTCTCATTTTATCTACAAGCATGTGTGACTGTGGTGTGCATAAAACTGTGTCAACAATGGTTTCCTTCCTTGAGGAGCTCACATTTACAAAGGAAGGAAGAAATTTCAATCAAAAAATAAAAAACACCCAATTTGAAAGGAAAATCCACAGCAACAGCCTGGACATTCTAAACTAGGAGGAAGGCAGAGCTCCAGGAGACTTTTCTCATTTCTCTGAGGCATGAAACCTCCAATGTGGAAAAGAGCTTGGAGTTAAAAAGATAGTCTCTTCTGTGTCTTGGATACAGACCACACCAAATGTTTGCAATACAGAAGCACAACAAACACAATCTTGAATTGAGATGTTCTTGACATTCCATTTTCAAGGGGAATTACTGCTTCCCTTGCATTAAAGGCATTGTTGCCAGTGCATATTCTATAATGTGCCCTTCTTTCCTAACAAAGATTCCAGTTCAACCTGCATTTTCCTATAGCTCTAAGTTTGTACTTTTATTTAAGCTAATAAACATCTGACCTTCCCAAGGGAAATATAAACAAAATCTTGATTTTCAAGTATTGTGGTCATTCTTGCTGAAGACACGCACTGTATGATCATATCAACCTTGATTATTATTTCCTGTGGCACCCACAGATTAGCTGGTTTGCAGTTACTTCAGCCAGTTACAAATTCTTCATAGGAAAGGGTTTAGCTTTTAATCTGATGCCATCTTCATGTCAGGCAGTTTTAAGATGGTCCAGTGATTTCAATACCTTAAAGGTTGCACATAATTTGATTGATAACTCAGCTCAAATATTTCCAAAAGTTAAAAAAGAAAAAGTCAATTTCACAAATCAATTTCTCCAACTGTTCAATTTTTTTTTATCATGAGTTCTCAATTTTACCACTAGACTGGACCATTAAAAAAATCTATTCTCAGATCATAACACCTGAGAGGCCAAGCGTGCTACTTAGAAATAAATGTCAAAATAGACTTCTTATGTTTCTGATTATTTGCATTTATTTTGATGGGCTTCTCTGAGCAAAAGAGCACTGAATGTACATTGAAGAAAAATTTAATCATAAAAAATCACAAATAGTAAGGTGAAAATCCTTTTGAAATCGCTATGAATAACCATAATTAGCATTTTTGTGTATACCCATCAGGGTTTTGTTTCTGTTTGTTTTGTTTTGTTTTGAGACAGGGTCAGGCTGAAGTACAGTGGTACAATCTCAGCTCACTACAACCTCCGGCTCCTGGGTTCAAGTGATTCTCCCACCTCAGCCTCCCGAGTAGCTAGGACCACAGGTGTGCACCACCATGCCAGGCTAATTTTTGTATTTTTTGTAGAGATGAGGTTTCACCATGCTGCCCAGCTGGTCTTGAACTCCTGAGCTCAAGTGATCCACTTGTATTGGCCTCCCAAAATGCTGGGATTACAGGCATGAGCCACCATCATGCCCATTCTTCTTCTTCTTCTTCTTTTCTGTTAGTTTCAGCCACATGAAATTGTGACATACATGTGTGTACACACACAGACACACATACACAAAACAAACCTTTATAATTGCTTCAAAACTTGATTTTTTTGCCAAATATATCTAGAACAATTCTGTGGGTTTAAATATACCTTTTATAAAAGAACGATGGATGTTATTAAATGAGTCTCACAATTTATTTAATTATTTTCCTGTTATTAGACACTTGGGTTAATCTTTCATTCCATTTTTCCAATTTGGTGTTGTAAATAAGACTACAATAAACAGTCTTGTTTCTACCTGATTATTTTTATGAGCAAATTTTTAGAAGTAGATTTCCCGGGTTAACTGATTTGAGTATTTTAATTAAATCGATAGTGAGACCGAAAAAGGGAGGGGCGGGGTCACGGAAAAAACACTAAACAGGCCCTTCCACGCACCCCAGGGTTGAATCCTTCCTCGTCTAATAGCCTAACCCAACTTTATCCTTTGGTAAATGGTGTTGTATTGACTTGAAAGAGTTCATATAAAGATTAAATAAGATATCTTATATAAGGTGCCTACTGTATTCCTGGCCTCTCGGAGAAACTGGAAGGAGGTTAGGTCTGTTTATACTAAGGGTACTTAACACAAACCACAGCAGTGTTTGTCCAAGGTAAGCAGCCCCTAATGATGGGACTTCAGGTATTACGGAGGCCAGTAGGAAGCCTATTGCCTTTTTCATCTCATTCTCAACTTCCCCTCTTTCCTCCCAATCCCCAATCCCAGAAACCAAATAATTTGTCTTTCTTTGCTGTGACTCTTGGAAGATTAAGACTTTCTCCTAAATTCCCGACCTCTAACATGAGAAGCAGCAGCCAAGAAGCAGTTTAGTGCAGGATTCATAGCACAGCACTAGCTGGGACCAAATGCCCACTTGCCTACCCTGGAACTTTGCCATCTTGGGCAGGTTAAGGGACTGTTCTATGCTCAGTTCCTCCCCCTTGTAAAAGAAAAATGAAAATAACAGTCTGCAGATGACAAGAAGAAGTTAACATAGGCAAAGCACTTAGTACAGTGCCTGGCACATAGTTAACACTCAGCAAAATATCAGCTATTGCCACTCCACCACCCTTAACAAGGTAAGCTCTGTAAGAACACTTTGACTATCTTGTTCACTGCCAATGTCCTCATTGCCTAGAACAGTGCTGGCACGCACTGGGCACTCAGTATTTGTTAAGCAAATGAAGAGTGCTCTGAAGCCCTTCATTACCAAAGCATGACTGCAGATGCTGTTTGTGTTGCTTATATGTTGTTGCTGTTGTTTTTCACTCATGACAGAGCCATTCTAGATTTGCTCCTAACTTCTTTCTCTGTGGGAGAAAATGTTACCATTTCTTGGGTGTAAATTTTTAATGTGACATTAGCTGCAGAAGCACATTCCTTTAGTGCATTTGGCGTCCCTCTTGTGTTTCCACAAACTGGAAGGCATTTGCTCTATGCAACAAGTATTTATGAATTTGAATCACATGGTGCGGTGGTGCAGGCATCTTGCTGTGTAGCATCACGTGGGAGGGCAATCTGCAGCCACTGGACACTTGGGGTCAAGAAAAGCAGATACACACAGACACACACAGCCCAGATCCTATCCTTTCAGCTAGGCCCCAGTCTAATGGGAGGCGTTTCTTGTCCTGAATCATGAGCGGTGCAAAAGATGATGCGAGCAGAAGACAGCAGCAGAAAGAATTTATTGGAAGGTGATGATGCTGAGCAACATCTCAGCTCACATCAGCTCAACAAACTCTTTACTGAGTACATGCCATACACCTGGATGGGGCTGGATATCAGGAAAAAGATATGAACAAGACACAGGGAAAATAAATAGACCATAAGCCTCTCAACAGAAGGACTATGTGTCTTCTCCCAGAGCCATCACAGGGTCCAGAGTAAAGCAGTCAGTAAATGTTGAATCAGTGTACCATTGGAAAATGAGAGCTCATCTGCAGCTGCATTTTATGTGCTCCCCCAAGGTGTCTGAGCAGAAGGAGCATCTGTTTTTAAGGATCTGGGGATGGAGCATACCCACAGAGATTCCTACAATACCAGGCTCTTAAAAATGACCTTGGATTACAGAGAGTCAAAATAATTGAGATGGATGGCTTCTCTTGAGAATAGAAAACTTGAATTCGGGCTGTATGGTAATCAGAATGATACCGCCCCCGCCCCCCCCATTCACCCCCAACTCTAACAAATGTCCATGTCTCAATTCTTGGAACCTGTGAATATTTAGTTTATATCTGTAGAAGGACCATTGCAGATGTGATTAAATTAAGGAGTTTGATGTGAGAGATTCTCCTAGATCATCATGTGGACCCAATATCATCACAAGGGGCCTTATAAGAGGGAGGCAGAAAGCTCAGATTCAGAAGAAGGGGTGTGGTGATGGAAGCAGAGAGAATGTGATTGGAAGATGCCATGCTGCTGGCTTTGAAGATGGAGGAAGGGGCTGTGAGCCAAGGAATGCTGGCGGATTAGAATAGCCGGAAAAGCCAGGGAACTGATTGCCCCCTAGAGCCTCCGGAGAAAAAAGCACAGCTCTGCCAACACCTTGATTTTAGGATTTCTGACCCCCAGAACTGTAAGAGAATAATTTTTAAAAAATCTATTAATTTGTAATAATTTGTTAAAATAGTAATAGGAAACAAACACAGATTTACTTGGAAAACATGGGAATCACACTGATTATTTCACGTATGTGTCAAATTGTTTTATACCGGAAGAGGTCTGTTTAGGAAGGGCTTCTGGGAGGATGGGGTATCTAAGTTCAGCCTGAAAGAATGAACTGGATTTCAAAGGGCAAAGACTGGAGTAAGGACGAGTGAGGACGAGAGGACGAGAAGCACAGAAGGAAATCTGCCAACAACACAGAGAGAAATGCACATCTTTCTCATTGATCAGATGCAGGGATCTTGCTGAGGAGTGGGGTGGGAAGGAGGGGAGGTAAAAGATGCACCTGGAAAGATGGGTTGGGAATAATTACTGAGGTCCATAAGTGCCAGGCCAGTTTTGTAGTTTTAATAATAACTTCCTTCATTCTGTGGAATTCTCCCAGTCTCCTTCTCACTGTTCCACCAAACAGTTCTTACCTGGGCTACCAATGACTTCCTGTCACCAGATATACTGATTAATGCTCATATAACTTGACCTCAAGGAATCCCAGCAGCATTAGACATAGTGGATCACTCCTGTCTTGAAATGTTTTATGCCGTTAGCATCTGGGACACCACACTCTCCTAAATTTCTTCCTTCTCCCAGGCAATTGCCTCTCATTCCCCTTTGCTGGTTTCCTGTCACCCTGATGATGCCTAGGGCCCAGTTCCTGGGTCTCTCTTCTCTTCTATCTACACTTGTGGTCTGAGTGATCTCATCTAGTTTCAGGATTTGACTACATCTTGATGACTTTCAAGAATTTATTTCCAGCCAAGACTTCTACCTTAAAGTTCTGGTTCATGTGCTCCATTACCCATTGGGTGTCTCTACTTGAATATTTAAAAGACTTTTCAAATTTGACATGCCTCCAACCAAATTCCTTATTTCCACCCAAACACTGCTCCTCCCACAGTCTTCCCTGCCTCAGTGATGTCCTACCCTGTTTTGCCATTTGCTCATGCCCACAGCCAGGAGCCATTGTCGGCCCCTCCCTTCCTTACACCCCACATCAATTCACCAACACACTTTTTCAGCTGTACCTTAAAAATGTAGCCAGAATTCTGTAACTTTTTTGTGATCTTTATTCCTACATTTGTTGTCCAAGCCCCCATGAGTTTTGCCTGGGCTGTTGTAGTAGACTCTTAGTTTTTCTCCTGCTTCTTAGTCTTTTCTTCATGAAGCAGTCAGAGCAATTCTTCCAGCACACTTTGGTGAGTGTTATGTTCAGAGTTCTCCGATTCATCTTGTCCTTACTCAAATAAAACTCAAAGACCTGACACTGGCTTACAATGTCTTACATAGATGGTCCCTCTAATACTCTGCTGTCATCACTTAACTCTCCACCTTGCTTAATCTGCTCCAAACACACAGTCCTGTGTGGCACACCAAGACTTTATGTTTCCTATACTGTTGCCTCTGCCTGGAATGCTCTTCCTCCAGCCATCCACCTCACTTCCCCCTTCCTTCATTCAGGCATCTTCTCATATGTCACCTTCCCTGACCACCCTAAATACAATAGCACTCTCTGTCAATATTTCCTTACTGCATGCAATTTTCTTTTTATAGCACTTATCATCTGATGTTTACTTGTAATTTACTTTTTTCTCTTCTCACTGGAATGTAATCTCTGTGACGGGAAGGACTTTTGTTCATTACTTATCTCCAGGGTCTAGGTACTTAGTACATGTTAGAATAAATGAATTAATGAATTAATGATAATAATAAAAAGTGACCATTCATTCACTATCTTCAGTGTGCCAGAGACAGGATTAGATGCGTTGGTGTACTTTCATTTTCTCATTTCATTCTTATATCAAACCTGAAAAATAGATAATAGTCATATTGTGTACATGAGCATACATTTCACTGGACATGGGAAGCCACCAAATGTTTTTGCACAGGGAAGTGATAAATTCACTTTAGGAAAAGACAACTCAGGACTCTGGACAGAGAGGGCAGGTCTGGAGACAAGGAACGCCATGGTCACATCATCACCTTACTCTGGGAATAGAGGATGAAGTCCTAAACCAGATCGTTTGAAAGCAGGAGAGAGTAGACACAGTGAGATTAACAGGATGTAGAAGTCCAGTGTTCAGAGACATGTTCTATGAGGCAGGAGGTTGAGGCTTGATTGCCACAGAGACAGGAATCCCAGGGGGGAAAATTTGATTTGAACTTGGTTTGAGGTAGGTTGAGTTTGCAGGCCCAGAGGGCCATCTAGGTAAACATAGGCAGAACATAGAGGAGCAGGCTCTGAAGCTCAAGGAACGGGTGGAAGGTGGAGATGCAGGTTTGAGGGTTATCCGGGTATCGGACAGAGGTACCTGCTAAGGGGTGCTTAGGAGTGAGGAGCAGGAGAGGAACCATGGAGAGATCAGGCTAACCAGACTATGGTGGTCCTGTCCTCACTGCTGGGCCACTGGAGGGTTACAAACAACATCACCTTTGATGCTCACTGGCGGGGATGAGAGCACAGTCTGAGACCACCCAGGAGGCTGCTGTAGAAACCGAGATCATGTGAGTGTAGAGAGGAAACCGCCTGAAGCAGCCATAGAAGAGGTATCCTTTCAGATTCTTCTTTCAGGTGGGTGTTTCTCTCAAGTGCCTCTTTAAATAGCTTCCTTCTGAGCATTGTAATTAACAAGTTTTCTAAATGCAACTGAGCAGGCTGCCTCCATTAGCCAGGGGAGGATCAGACAGCACCCGAGTCTGTCTGGGGCCTCAGGACCCAAGGAGTGGCTGGTGTTTGGCTCTGCTCTGTCTGGAGGCCCCTGTGGGGCGCTCGGGCTCCACACCTGAGGATGGGCTCTGTCCTGAGCCCAGCCATCTCATCATCTGCTTCTTTAAGCCTCAACACTGGAAGGTGAGTTAAAGGGTTGTTTTAGAGCCTAGCAGATGTGCAAGGTGTGAGCGTTGCTGTGCAAATGTCCTTCTTGGCCCATCAGTGGAAGGTAAGGAAAGAGGTGAGGACAAAGGGAAGGAGGGAGCCAGTATGATTCTTCAGATAATGACTGCGTCACCAGGTAGGGCTGCGCTAGGGAGGGACTTCTAATTGGGTGAAGTGGAGTCTGAATGAGGGAGGTCAGATGCAGTCCCTACAATCATAAGCAGAAGCACATTTTTCCAAAAGCTACTTCCTGCCTGGAAAAGAAGAGTCTGCAAATGCTACAGAGGCCATTGAAGGTAGGGCAGAGAGTGCTGAGGGCAGAGAGTGCTGAGCTGGGAATAAGAAACTTTCACTGTCCTGGCTCCTTCACTAACTAGGCTCCTCCTCCCACTCATTTATCAGAGACAGATGAATTACTGCTGTGTGTTGGAAAATGAAGGGGGAATAAAGGCAAGGCCTGGATGCTGCAATGAAGCATCCCCCACATCTAATGGGGAATAAAGAAAATTAAAGAGAAAACTGCATTTGGGATGTATTGTCATGTCTTTTTGCTCTCCTCAGAGCAAAAAGCAAAAGCAGATGGTATCTGAGGATGGCCAGAAACAGCTTCCTGCAGGAGCTTCTGGCTGACAAGAGTGTAAAGGATACATAAGAGTCAGATAGGCAGAGATAAGGGGAAAGAGTGCATTTGTTATCGGTGACTATGCCACAGATTACTCCAAAATGCAGTGGGTTAAAGCAACAGTGAACATGTATTATCTCAATCAGTTTCTATGGGTCAGAAAGTTGGGAGCAGTTTAGTTCTGGCTTGGATCCTCTCATGCGATGCAGTCATGCTGTCAGCTGGGACTGCAGTCATGTGAAGTCTTGACTGGGGCTGGAGGATCTGCTTTTAAGCTGGCTCACTCACATGGCTGTTGGCAGGAGGCCTCAGTTTCTTGTGTGCCTCTCCATAGGGCTGCTTGAGAGTCCTCACAATATGGCAGCTGGTTCACCTGAAGCACATGATACAATTGAGAGCGAGGCAGAATCTGTAATGTCTTTTATGACCTACTCTCAGAAATCACATACTGTCATTTCTGTAATATCTATTCATTATACGAATCAGCCCTATTCAATATGGAAGGGGACTCTACAAGGGCATGGAGATGAGAGGTGGGAATCATGGTATACCAGGAAGAGGAATCACAAGCAAAGCCATGGGGCTGAGACGTACCATGGATTAGGTGAGAAACTGGAAATAGTCTGCTTTTGGGACAAAAGGTACAATTCAGATAAATGGAAAGACAGATACGGCCAGATCAGGGAAGGCATTGTGTGCTCAGCGAAAGAGCCTGGGCGTCATCTTGCAGGTGATGGGGGAAAACAACAGGAACTCCTGTGTGAGTTGGAAAGATCATCCTGGCTGTCACATGGAGGGAGCAAAGCTTGAGACAGGAAGACCAGCAAGGAGGCTGACACTGTCTTCTGAGTTAGAGCCGAAGGTGTTCTACCTTGGGGATGGGAAGGACTAGCATGGATACATGTCATATTTAAAAAGTGACAGGCCTTAAGAGCTAATGATTATGGGATGGGAAGAATGGGGGAAAGTCGAGGGAGGTTTCCTTTTTTCTAGCTGGATGACTGGGTAGATGGAAGTGCCATTAATCGAGACTGAGGTCCTAGAGAGGAGCAGGGTGGGGTAAAGACGGTGAGTCTGTTTTGAATATATGTACTTTGAGGGGCTTCTAGACTATCCAAATGGATTAACCCAGCAGGCATTTTGAGGCCCAAGAGAAACTTCTGAATTGAAGATAAGAACCAGCAAACCCTGGCTGAAGAATGTGTAAACTTGGGGTTTAAAGTGACCATGGCTATTAATGGTTAGGGTCTTGCTTGCTTAGAGGTATATACTATTTTAGGGTTGATCAGGAAGCAGGGAAGGGGGAGAATAACCAGCTTTTGCTGTGCACCAACTATGTGTTCAGCACTGTCCTGGGTTCTTTCACAGTTATTATTTAAAGACTTCACAAACAATACTGAGAGCTTATTATTGGTCAGACACTCTTCTAAGAATCTTATGGGTATTAAACCATTTGATTCTCACAATGAGACTATAAAGCAGGTAGTATTATAGATAAAGAAACTGAGGCACAGGGAGATGAGGCAATCTGCCCAAGGTCTTGGAATTGGAAAAGTTGGAAGTTAATCTATTTACAGGTAATGAACTGTCTATGTATTGTGTCCAAGGATACAGCACAATAAATAAAGGATGTAAGCTCATTTCTTTATATCTACTCAGACAAAATAAGCTGAGGTTTGAGGAGGTGACTTCCTGGATTTTGCTCATGGAACCTAAGGGAAAAAGAGAAGAAGAGCAAAGAAAGACCATGTAAGCACAAAATCAGAGACACTTAAACAGCTTTGGGGCTCAAGTCTCAGGTGAACTTTCCCAGATTTCCTCAGAGAAACTGCCCCTGTCCTTGCAGGCAGGAACACAGCACCTCTCCTGGGCATCCTTTGCTCCCAAGTCTTTGTTTACAAGACTTTCTGTACCCAGGTCAGGCTGAGGAAGTGACTCTGCATGCAGTTATGAGCAGGCAGAGAAGAAACAAGAAGGCAGGTCTCAGAGCAGTTCCAAAAGTCCAGTGATATGATATGTATCAGCTAGCTTTTGTGTATAACAAACCACCCCAAGCTCAGTGGCTTGAAACAACAGCCATTTATGCTTGCTCATGTTACTGCAGGTCAGCTGGGTGGGGGATTGGGTGATCTAGCCTGGGCTGGGCTGGGCTGGGCTGGGCTGGGCTAGGCTTGGCCAGATTTGGCTCCAGGCTGCAGATGGTCTGGGTCAAATGTTACATGTTTTTCATCCTCCTTGGACCAGTGGGCCAGCCAGGGTGTGTTCTTCCCATGGTGATGGCAAAAGGACAAGGAGTCAAAACCAACCACTCATGTACATCGCCCGCCTCTGTTCGCACCAAGTCTGCTAACATCCCATTCACCAAAGCAAGTCACACAGCTCAGCCCAGAGTTAATGGTCGGGGAAGTATACTTCACCCCAACATGTGGCCATAGTGACAGTAAGAATGTATGATACTATTACAGGAAAGTGAAGAATTGGGATGTATATATGTAGTGTGGGTAGGAGCACTTGGCAAAGGATAGGGCTCTTCTTATTAGTCACCTAGTTAACATCAGCTGGATTAACTAGCTCCTACCTGGTATTTACAAGCTGCCAATGGAATGTTACAAGGGAAAATTAGAGAGCCTGCCCAGAGAGCAAAGCCAGTCCTGTTCAGATGGAAAAGGCAACCATTGCATAAGGAGGCTAGAAGGCCATTGTCTGGAAAACGGCAATGCCACTGCTTGGCATTTTACCATTAGTCCTTCATTCCTCTCAGAAAGTTTGGGTGACAGTAAGATTTGGACACAGGTCGGGGCTTGCCAAAGCAGCATTGCAAATGAGAGTTGAGGAACAGGGAGTAGGTGTGGGATGAGGCTGGGTCTTGGGTCCTCTATTGCGTTGTGAAGGAAGCAGCCTTGCTTCTCAGATGGAGAAACTGAGGCATGAATGATTAAGCAGCAGGTCCTGGGCCCATCACTGCATTAAGGGCTGCAAGCCACCTAGGTTAGCGATCACCCCACCAGAATGGAATCAGGGAAGGTTGTGAGTTCAATTTTGAGAGCAGGCCTCTCCTAGGCATCTGTACCTTCACTCACCAGTGATGCCTCAGCGTTTCCAGCTATGATAGCCCACAGGGTGAAAACCCAGATGCTGGTGGGGGCTGGGGAGGCGGATGAAGAGGTGAAGCACAACAGGGGGCAGTGAGATCTGGACAGTACGTACGCAATTGAAGCGGGCAATTGACATGTCCAATGGGTTACTGCCACAGGGGAATGTGGCCTTGGTGTTGCTGGATCTCCCCAGCTTCTCAAGACAGTCCGGAAATCTGATTATTAAAGTACAACTTTTAATATAAACATGGCAGCCAAAAGAAAACATGTCTATGGATCTAACTGGACCTTTGGGTTACTAGTTTGTAACCTCTGCAAAGACTCCCTGGACCACATTATATGCCAAGCAGCCCAATAATCACCTTTAAAATTATTTTCTTTCCCCAAAACAAATTCCACCCACTCAAGGGAGCTTTGGGGAGATTCTTGCTGCAATGCTTGGAGGCCTCAGCGGCTGCCTCTGCTTTTAGAGACGATGTTTGATTTTATTCATTCAACCAATATTTATTGGGCTGAGCTCAACAGTAGAGTTACAACAGTAAATAGGACAGACATGATCTATGCTTTTAAAAACTCAAGGAGTATTCAGCAACATGTACAACAGATGCATAACCACACTAATAAAAACAAAATAACTGACACATGCCAAGAATAAAAGCAGAAGGTGTGAAGGACTGAAGTATAACAGGAGAGTCAGATTCAACCTGGGGAGAGTGGTCAGAGGGCCTAGGGATACACAGGTGAAGAGAGCAAGAGAGCCTCTGGGCCAGGGAAGCCACGTGCACAGGGCCATGCGGAGCTGAGGAGTTCGTGGAGGAACTTAGTGAAGGGCAGGAAGTCTGGGAAAAGGCAGGAGAGAGAACCGCTAAACTGTGGGCAAGGACCTGAGTGACCGAACCTTGGAGGGTGAGGGAGGAACCTGATCTTATTTAAGTGTCTTAAAGATCACTCTGGTACCTCGTGTGGAGGACCTGTGGAGGAAACATGAATGAATGAGAAGAGACAGAGACAATAGCCCGGATCAGAGAGGATGAAGGACGGGACCATGATGAGGGCTGTGTAGAAGCATAAAAGTGGTCGAAAGATCTATTTGGAGATAGAGCCAACTGGATACATGATTACTCTATATTACTGCTGGGGATAAGGCAAGAATTACTTGCTGCTTCTGGCAGTTTGACTGGATCTGGGCTGAGGATGATAATTTGCTCATTTCTTAACCACCATGGATCACTCCTCCTTTCTGAGCTAAGACCTCTGGCCCTGATACGTTCACAAACCTCACCAAATATGGCTCAGTGTCTGTAGGCTAACAGTTGCCTTTCTGAATTTGGTTCTTTTAACTAAGTTGTTTCCAAGCACTTAACACCTCCTATCTTTGGTCTGAGTCCTGGGTGGGCAGAGGACATACCAGAGATTCTCCTTGCGTGTTTTCTAAGAGAGCACTGAAAGCTATTTTATTAAGTGCCTGGCACAGTTCTAAGTGTTTTGCATATAGTTAACAAATTTAATTGATTAATCTCATTTTGAAGATGAGAGATTGAGTCACAGAGAGGTTAAGTAACTTGCTCTAGGTTGTACATGGAATAAATGTCAGTGCAGAGAAATAAACAGTCTATTCTAAAATCCACACACTTAAGTTCTACTCTGTGTGTGTGAATACAACACAGGGCTCTGAGACAGAAGGGTGTCATGTGCATGCTCCATTCTGCATTTCTGTAAAAGACTCATGCAGTGATTTTGCCCACATTATTCCTATCAGTCCACCCAGCAAATGCTACCAGAAGGGATTTGTCTTGAACATGTCCATCTTGGTGTCTGCATGGCCAGAAGCCTCTAGCCAGTCGTCCTCTGCCCCAATCCCTGATCAAAAAACTGGGAGTGGCTGCTAATTGGATAAAAGATCAGCCCTTGATCCAGGAGAGATCTGTTTAAAGGGTGCCAAGAGCCCTGAGGAGACCAGAAATTAAGGGCTACTCCACCAAGAGGTATGGTCATGAGCTAAGCCCATAGAAGCTTCTCTGTAGGACTTTGCCTGGAGGATACAAATACAACTGGCCCATAAACAGCAAGAGACCAGCAGGGTAGATGAGTAGAATCTAGCAAGGAAGATAGACTACATGGCAGGCAACAACAAACACAGAGATGCCATGGACACACTTCCATGCCTGAGTTTCCCACCTCAAACGTCGCCTCTGGACAGCAATGAATATTTTTAGGGATGCTTCTTGGGATGTTATAAATACCTCTGGAGGCTTTCCTGATAAGGAGGCTGTAGGGCAATTGGGCTGCCTGAGTGGCTCACAGAGACTGGCCAGCTGCTCGCAATTTGCATTTCCAGGGGCACTGATGCAAATGAAACACCAGACACACAGGCAGAAGAGTCCCAGTTTCCTGATTGCAGCCTACTGTGACAGAAGGGTCTCTGTTTTGCTATTCTATCAGAGTAGGGATGGTTGGCACGTATTCCCCAATTCCTCAAGGCCCCAAGTGCCATCTTTCCTTGGGACAGTATATTTTTGACAATTGTTTGTACCCTTTGTCATTGCTTTGCTTCCTCTTTTAGATTCTTAAATTTGTAGGTACAAAATTTTACAAGTGAGTCTAGGACAGTGTTTCCTAAAATGTGTTATGACATTCATATTATGACATTACCGCTTTCCATTCCCTGCATCCCCCTTTCCCCAAAGTGTTCCACCTTTACATAAGCTGAAGACACGTGAGATGAGTCTCTAAGAACAAGGAGCATCATAGAAGACAAAGGCCCGAGGCCTCCAG